>CM057460.1:79546051-80186801 GCA_030035585.1 Dugong dugon | reverse complement strand
GCAACGATTGTGAGGATGGTGCAGGACCTGGCAGTGTTTCATTCTGTTGTTCGTAAGGTCACTATGAGTTGGAACCAACTCAACGGCACTAACAACAGCAGTTTAAGGAAACAATTCGCAGGACACGCCAAGAGTTCTAAAACCATTCCTAGTGTTTGATGCAGTAATCCCCCTTTCAAGTCTATCCTAAAATAAAGCCCTAAAAACAAAAGCAGGAGACCTTATCCACAAAGATGTTCAATCAGTATTATTTAGAACAGCACATAACCGTAAATAACCAAAATATCTAACAATAGAAGACTGGCTTAGCATATTATAGCATATGTTGTGATAAAATAGCATGTAACCATTCAGATGATATTAATGAAGAGTTTCTAATAACATAAGAAAATCACTAAATTATATTAACTGAAAAATGTAGGGTATAAAAATGTATATTCAGTTGGATCTCAACTACATATACAGTGAAACCTATGAGAGCTGGAACTCGACGGGACGGCCTTATTTTTCCGGGTTTCACAAGTTTTCCGTCTTTGACAGGGTGCAGTCTCACCATTTTTCTATCGCTCTTTATTTAGTGGAAAATATTTCAGTTTTCCTTCTCTGACAGGTTTCTGCCTTACACGTGTCCTGGCCTTCGTAGGTTTTATTGTACTATGCTAAAAAAAACACACGAAGGAAATATTCTAAGTGTTAGCCATATGTTATGTTTTCAACAAAAAATAAGAGGTATTTCTTTTAATCTCAAAGAATAAATTTTAAATAAAAGACAGAAGGTTTATTAAATAGATCTAATCATTGTGTTTAGTGTACTAACCTCCATACCTTTTGATTCCTATGCACAGGTAGTTAGGAGAAAGGTTTTTTAATAAGTCATCGATTTTTTAAAAACTTCTGGTCTGCTGTGTTCTGACTGACAGGTCTTCAGCCCTCTGGCTGGTAGGTTTCAATGCAGGACATTTAAAATAAATATTTATTTTAAAAATTATATTCCATTTAATATTTTCAGTCACAGGTTGCTGTTAGGTAATCCTCTGTCTTATCAGGCAAAGGTTAATCTTATATTTCAAAAACTGTAAAATTTTCTATTTGCTATAAGTTACATACTGAAGACTCAGACCAGTCTTCTGTTCTTACTTGAAATCTTGTTTATACATTATATGCAGTAATTCTGCAAGACCAAATCATTCAGAGAACTCTTTTCCAACCAAGTTAAAAATCTGATATTTAATAAGACCATGAACAACATCAAAACCAACATTTTGTGTATAAAAGACAGTAATAAATTACAAGGTTTGTTTTCCTTTTCAAGCTTTTTTACAACTAGTACTTATGAGAAAAGGAAAGAGGGGAAAATAGCTTCCCATGCTGTTCTTTTGATTATTCATAGGTACGTCATTCTTAGAATTTAGTTGTATTTGATCGTAAAATCACTATAACAACAGGAAAATATTAACAGTTAATAGAGCATTTTGATGTTCTCAGAACACTGATATTTAAAAGAGAAAAGGTTAGGGGAAGGTTGATCTCAATCTTCTGATCATATCACTCCAGTTATTACCAAGACAGAAACTGAGTTTCTACTATGAGGGTTAAAGAGAGGCAGGGTCAGCATGCAGGCCTTCCTTGAGACCTGGGTTGTAAACTAGTGGGCAGAAACATTTCTTCCTGATTTGCACTGATTAAGACATAGCACAATATCCCACAAAAAGGAGCATCCCTTTGTATCTCTGGGGGGCACAGTTTGAAAAACTCCCCCCAGGTGTTTCTGATAGGTCCCTCTTTTTTTGACCACAGCCCACAGTAAGAAATATATATTACATTGCAACTCAGATACACACACACACACACACACATATCTCTTATAAAGATTTTGATGAAACAATGCTTATGTTCATGCAAGACCCTCTGATGTTTTTCTGTTCTATTTTATTCTTCCGTTAAAAATGATGGTTGTGAGGATGCAGAGAAATTGAAACTCTTATATGTTGCTAGAAGGAATGTAAAATGGTGCAGCCACTCTGGAAAACAGTTTGACAGTTCCGCAAGATATTAAATATAGAGTTGCCATATGACCCAGAAATTCCACTCCTAGGTATATATCCAAGAGAAAGGAAACATACATCCATACAAAAGCTTGTACATGAATATTCACAGAAGCACTGTTCATAGTAGCCAAAAAGTGGGAACAAACCACATGTCCATCAACTGATGAATGGATTAACAAAGTACGGTGTATTCAAGCACTGGAACACTACTCTGCCATAAAACAGAATTAAGTTCTACAACATGGATGAACCTTAAAAACATTACACCAAGTGAAAAAAATCAGTCCAAAAGACCACGTTATATGATTCCATTTACAGGAAATATCCAGAATAGGCAAATGTATAGAGATAGAAAGTAAATTTAAGGTTGCCTAGGGCTAGGGGGAATGGAGAATAGGTACAGAGTTTCTTTTTAGGGTAATGGAAATATTCTAAAATTAGATTGTGGTGATGGTTGTAAAACTCTGTAAATATACAAAAAAGCCATGGGACTGTACACTTTAAAAGGATGAACTGTATGGTATATAAGTTATATCTCAACGAAACCTTTTTTTTTTTTCGTTAAAAAAAAAAAAAGGAGCACCCCTGGGTGGCTCAAAGGGTTTGCTCTCAACTGCTAACCTAAAGGTTGGAGGTTTGAACCCACTCAGCAGCACCACTGAAGAAAGGCCTAGTGACCTGCTTCCATAAAGATTACAGCCAAGAAAACCCTATGGAGCACAGTTCACATGAGTTGGAATCGATTTGACAGGAATGAGTTTCTTTTGGATTTGAGAATGATGATGAGCAAGTGACATGCAATATGCAAAACTGAAACAGTGATGCTTAAACCAAAACACTTACTCCAAGCAGAAACAGCTATTTACATAACCAGCATAGCACACATACTGTTGATTCTTTTTTGCTTTCTGCCAAGTCTATACCTCAAGGAAGGCTTCTACACCCTGCAGCCCTATTCTAAGGCACAGCACCCCATCTCCTCTCATGCCCAGGGCTTGAGCTCCATGGTCTCCCTGAAGAACTTTACATTGAGAGTTGAAACCTGCTTTCTCCTTCCAGTCCTTTCTCAGATTTCTGTTACACACTCTCCTCTCCTGTCCTAAAGTCTCAAATAGCTTTAGTCTTCCCTCCACATTCTGCCATAGTTACAGCTTACCGTGCAGTACAGAAAATACTAGTGCAGTTGTTGTTGTTGTTAGATGCCGTGGAGTTGTTTCTGACTCATAGCGACCCTACTGTACAACAGAACAAAAGACTATCTTGCGCCATCCTCACAATCATTGCTATGCTTCGGCCCATTGTTGCAGCCACTGCGTCAGTCCATCTCGCAGTGGGTCTTCCTCTTTTTCACTGACCTTCTACTGTACTAAGCATGATGTCCTTCTAGTGTAGAGTAAGAGTACATATACTTACTGTGTAACACTCTTCATACTATTCTGTAAGCTTTCTTCCTTAGCCCCTACTCCTTTATTATCACTATTTACTGCATTCCTTTTCAGTGTTTATGCATGTTTTGATTAACAATGTTCATAAGCATCTAGGGTACATCTGCCTCTCTGAATCACTCTAAGGACATCATGTAAAACTGTTTAAAGTTGTTTATATCTCTTCAAATGTGTTTTAAACACACTCAAGGGAAAAAAAGAAGTCCTTTAAGAATTAAATGCAAGTCTCTGGCAGAGGCAAGGTTATAAAATTGTAGTGTTGGATAAAAAAGCTCATTTTAAAAAAACAAACTCTTCTCCATAGGTATATAGCTCAGGGTTCTCAGCTGTAAACAAAAGAGTATGTACAACTCAATCAGAAAAGAAATCTATTAATGGGATATAAGTAGCTCACCATATCTCTGAAAGGACCAAAGATTCAAGCTTAGAGCCTAACAGCAATAGTAACTGTCCAAGGCACACCACTGATTCTCCAGGGAAGATCTCACTGCCACCCACGCTGGGCACTGATGCTGGCTCCACCACTGAAGGGATGCCAGAACCTTCACCAGTACTTCTCTGGAAACCAGACACCTCTGCCATTGCTGCAGCAGAGTCTGCTTTTCCACATTCTTTTCATCTTCTTTTTTCTTTTTTTTTTGATGTTGAGAATTAACAGAATTTTTTTTATTGTCCTTCAGATGAAGTTTGCAGAACAAATTAGTCTCTCATTAAACAATTAATACACATATTATCTTGTGATATTGATTGCCAACCCCACGACATGTCAACACTCTCCCCTTCTCGACCTTGGGCTCCCCATTTCCATTCATCCAGCTTTCGTGTACCTCATGTCTTCTCGTCCTTGTCCCTGGGCTGGTGTGCCCATTTAGTCTCATATGCATGGCTGAGCTATGTGTATTAATGTTGTGTTTCATGAGCCTGTCTAATCTTTGGCTGAAGGATGAATCTCAGGGATGACTTCAGTACTGAGTTAAAAGGGTGTCCAGGGGCCGTATTGTCAGGGTTTCTCCAGTCTCTGTCAGACCATAAGTCTGGTCTTTTTTTGTGAGTTTGAATTTTGTACTGCATTTTTCTCCAGCGCTGTCTGGGACCCTCTATCGTGATCCTTGTCAGAGCAGTCAGTGGTAGCCGGGCACCATCTTGTTGTTCTGGACTCTGTCTTGCAGGAGCTGGGGCAGTTGTGGTCCATTAGTTCTTTGGACTAATTTCCCCCTTGTGTCTTTGGTTTTCTTCATTCTCCCTCGCTCCAGACAGGGTGGGACCAGTGGTGTATCTTAGATGGCCGCTCACAAGCTTTTAAGGCTCCAGATGCTACTCACCACGTCGGACGTAGAACGTTTTCTTTATAAACTATGCTATGACAGTTGAGCTAGATGTCCCCCCGAGACCAGGTCCCCAACGCTAATCCCAGTAATTCAGTCCCTCAGGGTGTTTGGATGTGTCTACGAAGCTCTGGAAACTCTGGTGGTGTAGTGGTTAAGTGCTATGGCTGCTGATCAAAAGGTCAGCAGTTCAAATCCACCAGGTGCTCCTTGGAAACTCTATGGGGCAGTTCTACTCTGTCTTGTAGGGTCACTATGAGTTGGAATCAACTCGACAGCAACGGGTTTGGTTTTCTTTATGAAGCTTCTATGACTTTGCCTTGGTCAAGCCGTGCTGACTTCCCCAGTATTGTGTACTGTCTTACCCTTCACCAAAGTTACCACTTATCTATTGCCTATTCAGTGTTTTTCCCTCCCCACCTATCCCCTCCCTTATAACCATCAAAGACTGTTTCTTTCTGTGTGGAAACCTTTTCCTGCGTTTTTACGATAGTGCTATCATACAGTATTTGTCCTCTTGTAATTGACTTATTTCCCTCAGCATAATGCCCTCCAGATTCATCAATGTTGTGAGATGTTCCAAAGATGCATCATTGTTCTTTATTGTTGCAGTGCATTCCATTGTGTGTATGTACCATAGCTTATCCATTCATCTATTGATAGGTCTAGGTTGTTTCTATCTTTTTGCTATTGTGAATAATGCTGCAATGAACGTGGGTGTGCATATGTCCATTCGTGTGATGGTTCTTATCTCTCTAGGATATATTCCTAGGAGTGGGATTGCTGGATCATATGGTATTTCTATTTCTAGCCTTCTAAGGAAGCACCATATTGTTTTCCAAAACGGTTGTAACAGTTTGCAGTCCCACCAGCAGTGCATAAGAATTTCAGTCTCCTGTAGCCTCTCTTGATTGTCTTCTTCGGTGAAATGTCTGTTCATATCCTTTGCCCATTTTTTAATTGGATTATTTGCCTTTTTCTTTGTAGAGGTGTTATATTTTCCTGTAGATTTTACAGATTAAATGTTTGTAGGATATGTCAGAGTCAAAAATTTTTTTCCCAGTCTGTAGCTTCTCTTTTTACTTTTTTGGTGAAGTCTTTTGATGCGCATCTAAGTGTTTAATTTTTAGAAGATCCCAGTTATCTAGCTTAATCTTCTGGGATTTGTGTATGGTTAGTTATGGCTTATATCCTTTTTATACCTTGTATTAGGGCCTCAAGCTTTGAACTTATTTTTTCTTGCATGATCTTTATTGTTTCTGGTTTTATATTTAGGTCTTTGATCCATTTTGAATTAGTTTTTGTGTATGGTGTGAGGTATGAGTCCTGTTTCATCTTTTTACAGATGGACATCCAGTTTTTCCAGCACCATTTGTTAAAAACACTGTCTTTTCCCCATTTTATGGACTTTGGGCCTTTCTTAAAGATCAAGTGGGTGGATTTACATCTAGGTTCTCGAATCTGTTCCATTAGTCAATGTATCTGTCATTGTACCAGTACCAGGCTGTTTTCACTACCGTAGCTGTATAGTAGGTTCTGAGGTCAGGTAATGTGAGGCCTCCTACTTTATTTTTCTTCCGCAATAGTGCTTTACTTATCTGGGGCTTCTTTCCCTTCCATATAAAGCTAATGATTAGTTTTTCCATCTCGTTAAAGAATGCTGTTGGTATTTGGATTCAGATTGCATTGTATTTGTAGATTGCTTTGGGTAGAATTGACATTTTCACAATGCTGAGTCTACCTATCCAGCAGCATGGTATGTTTTTCCATTTACATAGCTCTCTTTTGGTTTCTTGCAATAATATTTTGTAGTTTTCCTTGTATAGGTCTTTTATGTCCCTGGTTAGATTTATTCCTAAGTATTTTATTTTTTCAGGGGCTATTATAAATGTAGTTTCTTGATTTCCTTTTCATAGTTCTCTTTATTGGAATATACAAATCCAACTGATTTTTGTATGTTTACCTTTTATCTTGCTACTCTGCTGAAGGTTTCTATTAGTTCATTAGTTTCTTTGTGGAGTCCTTTGTGTTCTCTATGTATAGTACCATATCATTTGCAAATAGGGATAGTTTTACTTCTTCCTTACCAATTTGGATGCCCTTTATTTCTTTTTCTTGCCTTACTGCTCTAGGTAGGACTTTAGCACAATATTAAATAGGAGTGGTGATAAAGGGCATCCTTGTTTTGTTTCTATTCTCAGTGAGGAACATGTTCAGCCTCTCTCCAATGAGAATGTTGTTGGCTGTTGGTTCTGTAAAGATGCCCTTTATTATGTTGAGGAATTTCCCTTCCATTCCTATTTTATTGAGAGCTTTTACCGGGGATGGGCGGTAAGCTTTATCAAATGCCTTTTCTGCTTATTGAGACAATCATGTGATTCTTTTATTTATGTGATGGATTATGTTGATTGATTTTTCTAATGTTGAACCATCCTTGCATACCTTGTATGAATCCCACGTGGTCATAGTGTATTATTTTTTTGATACGATGCTGAATTCTATTGGCTAGAATTTTTTGAGAATTTTTGCATCTATATTCATGAGAGATACTGGTCTGTAATTTTCTTTTTTTGTGATGCCTTTGCCTAATTTTGGTATCAGGATTATGCTTGCTTCACAGATTGAATTCAGAAGTATCCCTTCCTTTTCTGTGTTCTGAAATAGTTTGAGTAGTACTGGTGCAAACTCTTCTTTGAATGTTGGGTAGAATTCTCCAGTGAAGCAATCTGGGCCAGGACATTTTTTCTGGGAGTTTTTTATTTATTATCTGTCATGGATTGAATTGTGTCCCCCCAAAATGTTTGTCAGCTTGGTTAGGCCATAATTCCCAGTGTTGATTGGTTGTCGTGCATTTTGTGATTGTAATTTTCCTGTGTGTTGTAAATCCTAATCTCTGCCTGTGGTTAAAGAGGATTAGGGTGGGATTGTAACACCTTACTAAGGTCACATCCTTGATCCAATGTAAAGGGAGTTTCTCTGGGGTGTGGCCTGCACCACCTTTTCTCTTATAAGAGATAAAAGGAAAGGGAAGCAAACAGAGAGGGGGGACCTCATACCACCAACAAAGAAGCACTGGGAGCAGAACAAGTTCTCTGGACCCGGGGTTCCAGCAAGGGGAAGCTCCTAGTCCAGGGGAAGACTAATGAGAAGGACCTTCCTCCAGAGCCGATAGAGAGAGAAAGCCTTCCTGTGGAGCTAACCTGTAGCCTACTAGACTGTGAGAGAATAAATTTCTGTTTCTTAAAGCCATTCACTTGTGGTGTTTCTGTTACAGGGCACTAAATGACTAAGACATTATCTTTTCAATCTCTTCTCGTTATTGGTCTGTTAAGATTTTCTACCTCAGTTTGTGTTAGTATAGGTAGGTAGTATGTTTCCAGAAATTTGTCCATTTCCTCTAGGTTTTCAAATTTGTTGGAGTATAGTTTTTCATAGGACTCTGTTATGATCCTTTTTATTTCAGTTGGGTCTGTTGTAATGTCCCCATTTCATTTCTTATTTGGGTTATTTGCATCTTCTCCTGTTTTTCTTTTGTCAGTTTGGTCAGTGGTTTGTTGATTTTGTTGATCCTTTCAAAGAAAAAGTTTTTAGTTTTGTTGATTCTTTCTACTGTTTTCTATTCTCTATTTCATTTATTTCTGCCCTGATCTTTGTTATTTCCTTTCTTCTGGTGGCTGTGGGCTTTTTTTGCTGTTCTCTTTTTATTTGTTCAAATTGTAGGGCTAACATTTTGATTTTGTTCCTTTCTTCTTTTTTGATGTGTGCATCTATTGCTATAAATTGACCTCTGAGCACTGCCTTTTCTGTGTCCCAAGGGTTTTGGTATGATGTGTTTTCAGTCTAATTTGAGTCTAACAATTTTTTGATTCCATCTTTGATTTCTTCTATAACCCAATAGTTTTTTCTTTTTTTCTGAGTTGTCCAAATTATTTTATTATTGCAGCAGCAATGTTATCCCCAACAGTGTTCTACGGTAGTAGTTGGGGGTCATCCTATAGGACTAGTGCTAACTGAACTAGTGGAAAACAGCCCAATAGTAACACAGCAGCAAAGGCAAACCAGACACGAGATGGAGGAGTAGATGGCATCATGGCCACTACGATCACTCACGGTAAATAAAAGATAGCAAATTTACCATTATCCCAAATAAAAACAGTAATATACCGATTTTTCTCCTTTATAATGTTTGTTTTTTAATTTTATTGTTGTACTTTAAGTGAAAGTTTACAATTCAAGTTAGTCTCTTCTACAAAAATTTATACATACATTGTGTGTGACCCTAGTTGCTCTCCCTATACTGTGACAGCACACTCCTCCATTCCACCCAGGATTTCCCATGTCCATTCATTCAGCTCCTGACACTTTCTGCCTTCTCATCTCGCCTCTGGACAGGAGCTACTCATTTAGTCTCATGTATCTACTTGAGCTAAGAAGCACACTCTTCATGAGTATCATTTTAAGTCCCATAGTCCAGTCTAATCTTTGTCTGAAGAGTTGGCCTCAGGAATGGTTTTAGTTCTGGGTGGACAGAGTCCAGGGGCCATGCTTTCTGGGGTTCCTCCAGTCTCAGCCAAACCATTAAGTCTGGTCTTTTTACTAGAATTTGAGTTCTGCACCCCACGTTTCTCCCGCTCCATCAGGGACTCTCTTTGTATTCCCTGTCAGGGCAGTCATTGGCGGTAGCCAGGTGCCATCTAGTTTTCTGGTCTCAAGCTGATGGAGTCTCTGGTTTACATGGCCCTTTCTGTCTCTTTGGCTAATACTTTCCTTGTGACTTTGGTGTTCTTGATTTTCCTTTACTCCAGGTGGGTTGGGGCCAATTGGTGCATCTGCTAATACTTTCCTTGTGACTTTGGTGTTCTTGATTCTCCTTTACTCCAGGTGGATTGGGGCCAATTGATGCATCTTAGATGGCCGCTCGCTAGCTTTTAAGACCCCAGACACCACTCACCAAAGTAGAATGCAGAACATTTTCTTAATAAACTTTGTTATGCCACTTAATCTAGATGTCCCCTGAAAGCATGGTACCCAGACCCTTGCCCCTGCTACTCTGTCCCTCAAAGTGTTTGACTGTATTCAGGAAACTTCTTAGCTTTGGTTTAGTCCAGTTGTGTTGACTTCCCCTGTAGTGTGTGCTGTCCTTCCCTTCACTTAAGATAATTCTTGTCTACTGTCTAGTTAGTGAGTACCCTTCTCCCTCCCTCCCCACCCTCTCAACCATCAAAGAATGTTTTCTTCTGTGTTTAAACCTTTCCTTGAGTTCTTATAATAGTGGTCTTATACAATATTTGTCCTTTTGTGACTGACTAAATTCACTCAGCATAATGCCTTCCTGATTCCTCCGTGTTATAAGATGTTTCACAGATTCATTGTTGTTCTTTATCTTTGCGTAGTATTCCATTCTGTGAATGCACCGTAATTTGTTTATCCATTCGTCTGTTGATGGGCACCTAGGTTGTTTCCATCTTTTTGGTATCATGGATAGTGCTGCAATGAACATGGGTGTGCATATATCTATTCAAGTGACAGCTCTTATTTCTCTAGGATATATTCCAAGCAGTGGGATTGCTGGATCGTATGGTACTTCTGTTTCTAGCTTTTTAAGGAAGTACCAAATCGATTTCCAAATTGGTTGTGCCATTTTACATTCCCACCAACAGTGTATAAGTGTTCCCAGTCTCGCCACAACCTCTCCAACATTTATTATTTTGTGTTTTTTGGATTAATGCTAGCCTTGTTGTGGTGAGATGGTATCTCATTGTAGTTTTGATTTGCATTTCTCTAATGGCTAATGATCGTGAGCATTTCTTCATGTGTGTGTTAGCCGCCTGAATGTCTTCTTTCGTGAAGTGCCTGTTCATATCATATGCCCATTTTTTAACGGCATTATTTGTCTTTTTGTTGTTGTGGTTTTGCAGCATCTTGTAGATTTTAAAGATTAGACCCTGATCGGATATGTTGTAGCCAAATTTTTTCCCAGTCTGTAGGCTGTGTTTTTACTCTTTTGGTGAAGTCTTTTGAGGAGCACAAGTGTTTGATTTTTAGGAGCTCCCAGTTATCTAGTTTCTCTTCTGGTTTTTGTACATTGCTACTTATGGTTCATATTCTGTTTATGCCATGTATTAGGGCTCCTAGCGTTTTCCCTATTTTTACTTCCATGATCTTTATTGTTTTTGATATTTAGGTCTTTGACCCATTTTGAGTTAGTTTTTGTGCATGGTGTGAGGTATGGGTCTTGTTTCAGTTTTTTGCAGATGGATATCCAATTATGCTAGCACCATTTGTTAAAGAGATTATCTTTTTCCCAATTAACAGACTTTGGGCCTCTGTCAAATATCAGCTGCTCACAGGTGCATACATTTATGTCTGGATTCTCAGTTCTGTTCCATTGGTCTATGTATCTGTTGTTATACCAGTACCAGCCTGTTTTGACTACCGTGGCAGTATAATAGATTCTAAAATCAAGTAGTGTGAGGCCTCTGACTTTGTTCTTTTTCTCCAGTAATGCTTCACTTATCTGGGGCCTCTTCCCTTTCCGTATGAAGTTGGTGATTGTTTCTCCATCTCGTTAAAAAATGTCATTGGAATTTGGATTGGGATTGCATTGAATTGTAGATTGATTTGGGTAGAATTGACATTTTCACAATGTTGAGTCTTCCTATCCATGAGCAAGGTATGTTTTCCACTTACGAAGGTCTCTTGGTTTCTTGTAGTGGTGTCTTGTAGTTTTCATTGTATAGGTTTTTTTTAAGTCTCTGGTTAGATTTATTCCTAAGTATTTTATCTTCCTGGGGGTACTGTAAATGGTATTGATTTGGTGATTTCCTCTTCTAAGTTCTCTTTGTTGGTGTAGAGGAACCCAACTGATTTTTGTATGTTTATCTTGTATCCTGATACTCTGCTGAAATCTTCTATTTGTTCCAGTAGTTTTCTTGTGGATTCTTTGGGGTTTTCTGTGTATAAGATCATATCATCTGCAAATAGAGATACTCTGACTTCTTCCTTACCAATTTGGATGCATTTTATTTCTTTTTCTTGCCTAATTGCTCTGGCTAGGACCTGAAGCACAATGCTGAATAAGAGTGGTGATAAAGGGCGTCCTTGTCTGGTTCCCGTTCTCAAGGGGAATAATTTCAGACTCTCTCCATTTAGGATGATGTAGGCTGTTGGCTTTGTATAAATGCCCTCAATTATGTTGAGGTATTTCCCTTCTGTTCCTATTTTGCTGAGAGTTTTTATCATGGATCGGTGTTGGACTTTGTCAAATGCTGTTTCTGCATTGATTGATAAGATCATGTGGTTCTTGTCTTTTGTTTTATCTGTGTGATGGATTATATTGATTGGTTTTCTAATGTTGAGCCATCCTTGTATACCTGGTATAAATCCTACTTGATCATGATGAATTATTTTTTTGATGTGTTGCTGAATTCTATTGGCTAGAATTTTGTTGAGGATTTTTTCTGTCAATGTTCATGAGGGATATTAGTCTACAATTTTCTTTTTTTGTGGTGTCTTTACCTGGTTATGGTATTAGGCTTATGCGGGCTTCATAGAATGAGTTTGGGAGTATTCCATCCTTTTCTATGCTCTGAAATACCTTTAGTAGTAGTGGTGTTAACTCTTCTCTGAAAGTTTGGTAGAGTTCTCCAGTGAAGCTGTGCAGGCCAGGGTTTTTTTTTTTTATTGGGAGTTTTTAAATTACCTTTTTAATCTCTTCTTTTGTTATGGATTTATTTAGTTGTTCTACCTCTGTTTGTGTTAGTTTAGGTAGGTAGTAAGTTTCTAGAAATTTTTCCATTTCTTCCAGGTTTTCAAATTTGTTAGAGTACAATTTTTCATAGTATTCTGTTATGATTCTTTTAATTTCAGTTGGGTCTGTTGTGATATCACCAATCTCATTTCTTATACGGGTTATTTGCTTCCTCTCCTGTTTTTTTGTGAATTTGGCCAATGGTTTATCAATTTTGTTGAGCTTTTCAAAGAGCCATCTTTTGGTTTTGTTAATGCTTTCAATTGTTTTTCTATTCTCTATTTCATTTAATTCTGTTATAATTCTTATTATTTCCTTTTTTTCTGGCACCCGAGGGCTTCTTTTGCTGCTCTCTTTCTACTTGTTCCAGTTGTAGGTATTATCCAGTAGTTTTTAAGCAAGGTGTTATTCAGTTTCCATGTATTTTTTCCCCCTTGTTCTTCCTGTTACTAATTTCTACTTTTAGGGCATTGTGATCAGAGAAGATGCTTTGTATTATGTCAGTGTTTTGGATTTTGTTGCGTGTTGCTCTGTGGCCTAAGATGTGTTCTGTTCTGAAGAACATTCCGTGTGCATTGGGAAAGAATGTGTACTTTGGTGCTGTTGGGTGGAGTGTTCTATATATGTCTACTAGGGCAAGTCTGTTGATTGTGGCCTTTAGATCTTCTGTATCTTTGTTGAGTTTCTTTCTAGATGTTCTATCCTTTACCGAGAGTGGTGTGTTGAAGTGTCCTACTATTATTGTGGAACCATCAGTTTCTCTTTTGAGTTCTGTTAGAGTTTGTTTTATGTATTTTGGAGCCCTGTCATTGGGTGAGGAGATATTTATTACAGTATTTTTCATGGTTGACTGTCCTTTAATCATTACATGATGTCCTTCTTTGTCTTTTATGGTGGATTTTGTTTTAAAGTCTATTTTATCTGAGATTAGTATTGCCACATCTGCTCTTTTTTGGCTGCTGTTTGCTTGATATATTTTTTCCATCCTTTGATTTTTAATATATTTATATGCCTTTGTTTCTAAGGTGTGTCTCTTGTAGACAGCATGTTGATGGTTCTCTGTCTCTTTATGAGTGCATGTAAGCCATTTATGTTCAGTGTGATTATTGATAGGTGTGAACTTATTGCTGTGATTTTGTAGTGCTTTTTGTGTGTGTGTGTGTGTGTGTGCTGACATTTCTTTGTTCCTCTTACTCTCCTGTGCTGAATTTCTTTTGTTTGTGGATTTTCTTTCATTATTGTAGATTTTGCGTTTACTTAGATTTTTCTTCTTTGTTTTTTGAGTAGGTTTGTTAACTTTCTTTGTGATTACCTTGAAATTTACCCCATCTTTCCTAAGTTTAAACCAGTCTTTTATTACTTGATATTGCCTTGACTTCCTCTCCATTTATTCTCTCTTTTATTATTCTGGTGTTGTTGTTATTTACCGATTGACATCTCTGGTTCCCTGCTGAAAATCTTTTAGTTTAGTTTTATCCTTGAGAGTTCATTACCTAGGTTGATGTCGGGCTGATGCTGTCCTGTGTCCTATATTCATGTTGTTGTCTAATGTTGTTTGTTCTCTAACAGAGGACTCCCTTTAATAATTCTTGTAAGTTTGGTTTGGTTTTTACATATTCCCTTAATTTCTGTTTATTTGGACATGTCCTAAGTTTGCCATCATATCTGAGCAAGAGTTTCGCAGGATATGTTATTCTTGGTTGGTAATTTTCTTCTTTCAAGGTTTTATACATGTTATCTCATTGCCTTCTTGCCTGCATGGTTTTTGCCGAGTAATCAGAGCTTAGTCTTATTATTTACGCTTTGTATGTGACTTTTTGTTTTTCTCAGTTTGATCCCAGGATTCTTTGTCTTTCGTTTTGGTGAGTGTGATTATGATATGTCTTAGTGACTTTCTATTGGGGTCTATCCTATATGGGGTTCGTTGAGCTTTTTGGATGGTCAGATTTTCATCTTTATTTATATTAGGGAAGTTTTCTCTCAGCAAATCTTCAATGATCCTCTCTGTGTTTTCCATTTTCTCTCCCTGTTCTGGAACTGATCACATGCAAATTTTTGTTCTTGATTGCATCCCACATCATTCTCAGGTTTTCTTCATTCTTTTCTCTGATTTTTCCTCAAACTAAGTTGTATGCAAGGATTTGCCTTCAATTTCACTGTTGCTGTGTTTCATTGTTTTAAATTTGTTCCTAAAACCTTCTATTGCACTGTCCATTTTTGAAATCTTGTTGTTCATCTTTTGGATTTCTAATTACTGTTTTTGTATGATTTCTAGTTGTTTATTTATTTTAACATTTTGTTCCTGTATTGTTTTCCTAAATTCTTCAATTGTCTTTTCTTTATTTTCCCTGATTTTGTCAATTTGTCCTTATTTTTGTCTGTGTTTTCCTTCATTCTTTCCCTGATCTCTTGAAGAATGCTGAATATTACACTTTTGAATTCCTTACCAGGTAGTTCCAGTTCCTTTTCTGCTACCAGAAGGCCATCTTGTGTTTTATTTTGATCACTTACTGTAGCCATCCTGTCCTGTTTTGTTTTGTTTTTTTTTAAATTTGTTTTGATATTGTCCATTGTCTCTGAGACATTCAGGAACTATTTTCTGCATTTATTGATTGTAGACTTGTTTGTTTTGTCCTGTTTATTGTTTTATTTGGTTTTGTCTGGGCAGGCGGGCTGGGCGTGTTTTGTTGATTGTTCATCTGTGGGCTCAATACGTCTCACCTCCTTGGTCAGGTGGGCAGGGCCAGTTGCTCAGCTCTGGTGCAGCAGGGCAGATCCAGCAGGAGTAGGGTCAAGGATGGTTCGTTTGCAGCACAAACTGGGGCCTGCTGGGTGGGGCCTGGGGGCAGTGTGGGATGTGGTCTGGGGGTCTGCACTGATGCTGCTCAGGGGATCAGTGCTTTGTGTGCAGTGAAGATAGGCAGGAGGTAAGGGAGAGGATGTGATGTATGGAGCTAAGTCAGTGAGAGAAAGAAGAGAAAGAACAGAGACAGACAGAAGCAAAAAAACAGCACAAAAAGGGAAAAAATGAAGGAAAAAAGTAAAATGGCAGCACAGTGGGCTTGGGTGGGTAGGGGTAGGGCAGACCTGGGGAGGCTGTGTGCTAGTGGCTCTCTAGCCCAGTGGTGTGGCTTGGCCTGTTGAGAAGGGGTGTGAGCGGCGCACGGGGCTAGGAGGACAGGAGAAAGGAAAAGAAAGAAGGGAAAGAGAAGAAGCAAAAAAAACAAAAAAAAAACCAAACAAACATAATAGCAAAACAACAACAACAACAAAATATGGTGCTGAGGGAGCCAGCTGTTTGGGGCAGGGTGGAATTGGGGTGGTGGTGAGCTGGTGTCTCTCATTGTGCTGTGCAGCACAGCCCCTCAGGAAGGGGCGGAGACAGTACAGGGCCTAGGTGGGAGGAAGAAGGAAAAGGGAAAATGGGAAAGACAAAGACAAATAAAAAATTGTGTTGAGGGAGCCAGCTTGTGGGGGCAGTGTAGACTCGGGGAGGCTGTGTGCCGGTGGCTCTCTAGCCAAGTGGTATGGCACAGCCCTTCAAGAAGGGGTGGGGAAAGCGCCTGGGACTAGGTGGGTGGGTGACAGGAAAGCGAGGAAAGGGGAGAGAAAGAAGAAACAAACAAACAAAACAACAATATGGTGCTGAGAGAGCCAGCCAATAGAGGCAGCCCAGACCCAGGGAGGCCATGTACCGGTGGCTCTCTAGCCAAGTGGTGCAGTGTGGCCCCTCAAGGGTAGGCAGAGATGGCACATGGTGCTAGGTGGGCAAGAGAAAGGAAAGGAAGGAAGGAATAGAGAGAGAAGAAACAAAAGAACAAAAACAAACAAAAAAATATGGCACTGAAAGATAAGGCTGGTGGGGGTGGCATGGTCCTGGAGAGGCTGTGTGCCAGTGGCTCTCTAGCCAAGTGGTGTGGCACAGCCCATGGAAAAGGAACAGGGATGGTACACAGAGCTAGGTGGGCAGGAGAAAGGAAAGGAAGGGAGGGAGAGAGAAGAAACAGAAAGAAACAAAGAAAAGAAATAAAAAAATGGTGCCAGTAGGCCAGCACAGAACTGGGGAGGCTGTGTTGGTGGCTCTCTAGGCAAAATGGTTGGGCACAGCCCATGAAGAAGAGCAGGGATGGTGCATGGGGCTAGCTGGGCAGGAGAAAGGAAAGGAGGGAAGGGACAGAGAGAGAAGCAACAGATAAAAAAAAATGGGAGGAAGCCTGTCAGTGGGTCAGCAGGGAACCAGGGAGGACATGCTGTTGGCTCTCCAGCTGAGCAGTGCAGCACAGCCTGTTGAGAAGGGGTGGGGATGGTGCATGGGGCTAGCTGAGCAGGAGAAAGAAAAGGAAGGGAACGAGAGAGAGAATAAACAAAAAAACAATAACAAAAAAATGGGGAACTGGCCATTGAGGGTGGGGCAGACCTAGGCAGCAGTGAGCTGGTGTCTCTCCAGACGAGTGACCATGCCCATTGGAAAGCGGTGGAGGCCGTGTACAGAGAAGAAGGGTAAAGAGTGGGAAAGTGTGTATGCCTGATTACTGGGTGCTCTGTCTCCTGTTGGGTGCTCTGTGAAGTTGCCTTCCCGTACTCCCTGTCTGCGGTCCTTGGTGGCTGAAGACCAAGATGGCAAATCTGTGCCGGGTTAGCTCGTAGGGGACCTCCACTCTGTAGCTCTCCTCATTCTCTGTCCTCTGTCACTTTCTTATTCCATCTGGTGCTTGATCGAGTTCTTTATCCCTTCGTTTGATGCTTAGCGTTCCAGGATTGATATCTGTATCTGTTTTATTTAGTTTTTCGGGTCTTTGCTGCAGAGGGACAGCATGGTGCTTCTGTCCCCACGTTCTTTTCTTCTGAATCAAAATCAAAATCTTTTACAACAGTGTCTGATTGGCCAAAACAAGGACAAGAAAAGCTGCAAGAAAAGCTGGGAAAGGGCTTCTAGCTTCTCCCCAAAAGAGGTGAAACACATAATGTAGGAAATGTCACAAAAACACAGGACAATAGAGCAAGACAAATATTCTCTCAATTAAAAACAAACACACAAAAAACACCAAACCCATTGCTGTAGAGTGATTCCAAACTCATGGCAACCCCATGTGTTACAGGGTAGAACTGCTTTATAGCCTTTTTCTTGGCTGTAATCTTTTTTTTTTCTTAATTGTATTTTAGGTGAAGGTTTACAGAACAAATAGTTTCTCATTAAACAGTCAGTACACATATTGTTTTATGACATTGGTTAACAACCACACGACATGTCAACCCTCTCCCTTCTCGACCTTTTTTTTTTTTTTTTTTTTTGGTGAAAATATACATAGCCAAAGATACACCATTTCAAAAATTTCTTGGCTGTCATCTTAAGGAAAAGAAGGAGTCATAAAAGGAAGGAGCCTGGGTGGCACGAGTTTCCATAAAGATTCCAAACAACCAACCTCATTGCTGTCAAGCTGATTCCAACTCATAGCCAAGAAAATCTCTATGGCTGTCCTACTCTGTCAAACATGGGGTCACCATAAGCAAAATAGACTTGATGGCAATGGGTTTGGTTTTAACCTTTATGGAATCCATGATGCCACTGAGTGGATTTTAACCGTCAACCTTTTTGTTTTGTAGTCCAGTGCAAATCATTTGTGACACCCAGGGACCTATTCTCTCAATAGGGGTAAACAATTCATCAGCTACAGGAAAGAGAGGAGTCCAGTGGAGGGAAGCAATCACCTTCTGATTGGATAAAGGTGATCATGTATCGGTACACCATTAATGCATGCACTAACTTTATCTTCCTGTGCAAAGCAGGCCATTTTAATGAACTGGATAAGATATTCATAGACTTAAACTGAAATATGAAGAAAGCACTTACCTTCTCTGGAGGCAGGACAACCTGGCTGATAAGTGGGGTGACCCTCCACATTTCTCCACAGCATGTAAATCTGAATGTCTGCTTTCGTAGTCACAAAATCCAGTGCAATTCAAAAGAGATACTGCTTTGTTCTCTATATTTCTTTAGGAGCTTATTTGGGTTTAATTAAAAGCAGCTCCAATGATTTGCCTGACTGCCATGGTAAGAAATGTAATATTACTTTTGGTACTTTCATTTTCAAATTGACCCAAACATATGACATGGTCCTCAATAAAGAGCCTTTCCTACTTCTCAGAATCTTTTTTTTGCCAAATCACTAGAGAGCTGCAAAACAATAATTTAAAAAATTGAACATAAGAAGATTACATAGCTTTTTTTCAGATACAATAAAATCTCTGATCCCCAAGTTCATGTAACCATCTATCAGACTCCTCCCCGATTCTCCCTTCCCTATACTCTAAAAATTGCACCAAATAATAAACCTGCCTGGTTTTTATTAGACAAAGATGGCAGCAGGTTTTATGAATGTGTAAGAGCCACTAAGCTACTAGCCTCAGGGATAAAGAGAACTCTGGAACATTGAACTATTTCACTTAAACATGCCTGCCTCTGCAAAGCAGATCTGGTTTCATATAGTAAGAGGGTGAAAAGTGAACCAAAATATGAACAACTCTGTGTAAAGAAAATGTTGTGTCTTTGTTTCGCATTTGACACAAATATCATTTTGTAGATTACTTGATTCTTTTTGGCAATTCTCTCCATGCACATTAATTTCAAAATGTCCGTTTTAGAAAGGAAGTTGCAAGTGAATGAACACAGTGACATAAAGTTTAGGAGGCAATTTCTATGCTCCTCTGTACCCTACCTGGCTCTGCAAAAGGCAGAGTCTCAATACTTATTAGATGATACAGTGATAGAGTGTTCTCTATCTCTGAAATAAGAGTACGAAGAGGAGAAGGTATAGTTTGTTATTCCACACAATGAGATGTAATTCTTACCCAGAAAAACTGGGGGTGGGGTTCATCTCCTTTTTTTCTGTTATGGTTATCTCCTGAACCAAACTAGATTTCAAGTTGACAAACCCAGACTTTAAGAAATTAACGTCTAGGTTGGCATCGGGGTTATGAGTAAGAAATTAGTATAAAATAACATGGGGTTCCTGGGTGGTGCAAACAGTTAAATGCTGGACTGCTAGCTGGTTGAATATTTGAACCCACCCAGAGGTGCCTTGGGAGACAGGATTGATGATCTCTTGCAAAAGCTCACAGCCTTGAAAACCCTATGCACACATGGGGTCACTATGAACTGGAATCGACTGGATGGCCACTAACAACAAGTAACAATAAAAATAATAGAAAACATTTGCATAACCCAATGTTCCAGAAACTATTCCAGGAGCTTTACATGTACGAACTCATTCAATCCTTACAAAGACCCTACAAATTAGTAACGATAAGAGTTTAAGTAACTTGCTCAAGGTGACACAGTTAGAAAAGGAATATGGATTCAAACCCAGAATCTACACACTAACATGGCCCTCACAGCATCATGTCTCCATCGCAAGCTCAGAATATTTGTGATTGCTTACAGAACTTTGGAAACGACTGAATACACTCATAGTAAGGAATTTCAAATTTGAATAAATGCATCAAGATCATGGCAATTCAGTTTTATAAAATGCGCATGGACTTATCTTAATATTCTGAAGTGATCTTGAAGTATTCTTTATATTTTAAACTGTGATTAGGTTTGTCGTGTAATAATGATTTCAAATTTCAGCTTCTAGTCACGCTTACAAGACAAATCATTTTCCAATTTACTCTGTTCCAGATTTAATTTCATAATAATGAAACCAAAGAATGTTCAGCACTTGTTGAAATATTCTTTTTCAGCTGTTAAGAAATTCCTAATTTGTGCCTATATTCTAATAAGCAGTTAAAAGTATGTCTTTGCCAACATTTATTTCTCCTCCGTCTAAGCTGTTGCTCCATAGAAATGAGAATTTAATCAGCTGTGACGGGTGGAGCAAATAAACCAGACTGGGATCTGGGCTGGCATTAGGAGTATGAGTCAGGATTGGACAGATGATGATGGGGATGGAGCTATCCCGGCAACAGACCATTCAGGTACTGCAATGGGCTTGTTCCAGGGCTGATGTAGGCAATTTGGTGCACCCCAGGGTAGATGAAAGATCTGAAATGGGCTCCCCTTGGAACAAGGCATAATTCTCCCATCAGACTCCAGACCACGCATGGGTTTCTCATGGTCATTTCCATTGAGGTAGCTCGGGCTTTCAGGACCATTCAGGCCTCTCCTTGGTAGATTTTCTCTCACCATAGCCAATTTCCTGTCTGCACCTGCACCCCTGGCACTAATCCAGACACAATACCTGGCTCATAGCAGATTTATCAAATAAATGCAATCAAGAAGAGAAATCAAATACTTCCTAACGGTACTGTGTGGAATAAGCTTTGATTATACCTAGAAGAAATGTTATCTCTAAGATAAAGATACTGCCACTAAATCATCCCTATAAAGTACTTCAGTAGTCAAATAAAGGACACAGTGAAGAAATTGATGAGTAATTCAAATTTGTCGTAAAAACTAACTCTGTTTCAAGGAAGAAATATTTTTTGTTTGCCATAATTTTCCAGACTGGCCATAAGCCTGATCAAAATTGTTAGACCAACTGGTGAGAACTTAACTTCATTTAACCCCAAATAACGATAATAATAATTGAAGCCAGTCATATTGCTATGCATTTTTACCAACATTATAGTCCCTAAACCAGTTGCTGTTGAGTCAATTCTGACTCAAGGTGACTGCATGTGTGTCAGATCACTGACTGTGCTCCATAGGGTTTTTAATGGCTGATTTTTTCAGTAGATTGCCAGGCCTTTCTTCCAAGGCATCTCTGGATGGACTTGAAAGTCCAATCTTTTGGTTAGTAGCTGAGTGTGCTAGTTGTTTGCACCACCCAGGGACTCCTTATAGTCCCTAATACTCACAAAATCCCTGAGTGATAATCATTATGCACTGCAGATGAGGAAACTGAGTCTGAGAGATTAAATAGTTTGTCCAAGTTCACACATCTAGTGAGCAGCAGCACCAAGATTCAAACCTATTATATGTAGAGTATGAGTGAAGGACATCAGTTATAGTTATATAATTAGCTAACTATATTTTTACTTCTTACTTTTATTAATAATTTCCATCAATACAGTAACTTAGCACACTATATTACATTGGATCCTTATCTCCCATGAGATTCATAGGGCAGATTTTTGAATCTTCTTTTTATGGACAAGGGAAATTAAAGCTCAGAAGTTCTGACTTGCCAGAGTCACAAAAGCTGGTATGGATTCAGAATCCAGTGATCTTTCCATAACACATGTTGCCTCTTTGAAGCACATCTAAAAATTAAGAGCTGGTTTTGCATCCACGTGCTACAAACTGACCAGACGGCCATAATTTAGATTAAAATAATTTGATTCATTACTCTGTAGAGAAAAATCAAGTGAAAATTTCCACATTTTCTTTGCCTCATCTGTTTGTTTTTTAATTACCAAAAAAGTCATTTTCAACATAAACGGTATACATCTTTCTTATAGATCATTTGGACAATGCATGTAATTACTGATAAATCAAAAGGAGGAAAATCTCATTTATAGTCCTACTACCCAGAAACAACAGTTTATTTGCCATTTTGGTATATTTCATCTTTTTTCTTTTCTTTTTTTTGATGCTTAGATTTTTATAGATCTCTAAATTTAATTTTTATGGGATTTTTACATAATTGAACTTATCACTATTACAGTAACTTTTGTTCTGTTTTACTGCAAATTTTGTCAACATTATTTTTAATGGTTGCATTGAATGGAATACACACTTCATCTCTCTCCTAATTTTGAGTGATTTTCAAGGTTCTACTGTTTAAGTAATGCTGAGATAGGTATCTTTGTTAACTAAGTTTTGCTAGATTTGTGAACACTTGTGTTGATTTCTGAAAGTGGAATTACTGGATCTAAAGGCATTAACATCTATATGACATATATTGATAAATTAAATCCCAAAGGATTTAAATCCCCCCTTAGTCTCCCACCAGCACTTTTACCAGTTCCACTTTCAATAGCTGTGGGTATTACCATTTAAACATATTTGCTCACTTGATAAAGAGAAATGGTATTCTGTTGTTTTTATTGCCATTTCTTTATTACCAAAGCAGGTGAACATTTTTTGGTATATCAGCTAAGCAGTTGGGTGGCATCTTCTCTGAATTTCTTATTCATATCAAATATTTTTTCTTAATGATTTGCATGAATTTTTTTTTTTTTAATAAACATACCAACTTCTGGTTACATTTGCTGCAAATTTCCATTTTTTATTTTTCTTTGTGTTGATTACACTTCTAATGAGAAAACCTAAAATATTTAAAATGTGTATGTAGTCACATGTATTAATATTTTACCTTATGATCTGCCTCGTTTATTATTCCTTTTTTAACAGAGACAAGTAGCAGAGAAGTTTAGATACTCTTCTCCCTGTGGCTTTCCCTTGGAGAAGTAACTTATCTAAAACTTAAGATGGGGAAAGGCACATTTCCAAATTTAAGATTCATCTTGGTTTTACCCTACTACTGGGGACAATTCTGAATTGTTACAGGTAACCTTCTTTTGACATGTTGATTCTGGTGCATATGAAGAGAACAGGGACCTTATGGACAGGCCTAAATGCCAGAGTTTTTATTTATTTATTTTTATTGTGTTTAAGTGAAAGTTTACAATTTAAGTTAGTCTCTCATACAAAAATTTATACAAACATTGTTATGTGACCCTAGTTGCTCTCCCTATACTGTAACAGCACACTCTTCCTTTCCACCCCGGATTTCCAGTGTCCATTCAACCAGGTCCTGACCCTCTCTGCCTTCTCATCTCGCCTCTGGACAGGAGCTGCTGATTTAGTCTCTCGTGTCTACTTGAGCTAAGAAGTAAACTTTTCACGTGTCTCATTTTATGTCCCATAGTCCAGTCTGAAGAGTTGGCCTCGGGAATGGTTTTAGTTTTGGGCTAACAGAGAGTCTGTGGGCCATGTTTTCTGGGGTCCCTCCAGTCTCAGTCAAACCATTAAGTCTGGTCTTTTTACTAGAATTTGAGTCCTGCACCCTACTTTTCTCCTGCTCCATCAGGGACCGTCTGTTGTGTTCCCTGTCAGGGCGGTCATTGGTGGTAGCCCAGCACTATCTAGTTCTTCTGGTCTCAGGCTCATGCAGTCTCTGTTTTAGGTGGCCCTTTCTGTCTTTTGGGCCAATACTTTCCTTGTGTCTTTGGTGTTCTTCATTCTCCTTTGCTCCACGTGGGTTGGGGCCAGTTGATGCATCTTAGATGGCTATTTACTAGGTTTTAAGACCACAGACACCATGCGCCAAAGTGGGATGCAGAACATTTTAATAAACTTTGTTATGCCAGTTGACCTAGATGTCCCCTGAAAGCATAGTCCCCAGACATCTGCTGCTGCTACTCTATCCCTCGAAGTGTTTGGTTGTCTTCAGTTGTGCTGACTTCCCCTGTAGTGTGTGTTGTCCTTCCCTTCATCTAAGATAATTCTTGTCTACTATCTAATTAGTGAATACCCCTTTCCCTCCCTTCCCACCTTCGTAACCATCAAAGAATGTTTTCTTCTGTGTTTAAACCTTTTGCTGAGTTCTTATAATAGTGGTCTTATATAATATTTGTCCCTTTTCGACTAATTTCACTCAGCATAATGCCTTCCAAATTCCTCCATGTTTCACAGATTCATCATTGTTCTTTATTGTTGCATAGTATTCCATTGTGTGAATATACCATAATTTGTTCATTTATTTGTGATGGTTAAGATTGTGTGTCAACTTGGTTGGGCCATGATTCTCAGTGTTTTAATGTGATCACTCCCATGATTAAATATACTGTGAGTAGCCAATCAGATGAAAGGGAGCCTCCTTGGGGGTGTGGCCTGCATCTGAATATAAGTAGACGTTCTGGCTTTTTGCTCACTCTGGATCCTGCGGCTGCCTCCTGTCATCTCATCTCTGGTTCTTGGTACTTGAGCTGTCAGCTTACCTGCCGAACTTGGGATTCGTCAATCTTCATGGCCTGTGAGTGGGAGCCCTGCTCTCCTACCTGCCGATCTTGGGCTCATCAGCTTCTGTGGCTGCATGACTTAGGAGAGGCCTCTTCCCTGATCCACGGACTTGGGACGTTCTAGCCTGTACAATCTTGTGAGCTGTTTCTTTGATATAAATCTCTCTCTCTATATATATATTTATTTGCTTTACTTGTTTTGCTTCTCTAGGGAACCCAGCCTAAGACACCATTCATCTATCGATGGACACCTACTTTGTTTCCTTTTTGCTACTGTGAACAGTGCTGCAATGAACATGAGCATGCATGTATCTATTCAAGTGATGGCTCTTATTTCTCTATGATATGTTCCAAGGAGTGGGATTTCTGGAGTGTATGGTACTTCTATTTCTAGCTTTTTAAGGAGGCGCCAAATTGATTTCCAAAGTGGTTGTACCATTTTACAGTCCCACCAATAGTGTATACATGTTCCAGTCTCTCCACAACCTCTCCAACATTTATTATTTTGTTTTTTTTTGATTAATACTAGCCTTGTTGGGGTGAGATAGTATCTCATTGTAGTTTTGATTTGCATTTCTCTAATGTCTAATGATTGTGAGCATTTCCTTACGTCTGTTAGCTGCCTGAATATCTTCTTTGGCAAAGTGCCTGTTCATATCCTTTGCTCATTTCTTAATTGGGCTATTTGTCTTTTTGTTGTTGAGGTTTTGCAGGATCTTGTAGATTTTAGAGATTAGACACTGATCGGATTTGTCATAGTCAAAAATTTTTTCCCAGTCTGTAGGTTGTCTTTTCACTCTTTTGGTGAAGTCTTTTGATGAGCATAAGTGTTTGTAAATGCCAGAGTTTTAAATACTCTGGAGGCTTTTGATCAGGAATTGGGGGAGGACAACAAATGTGGTAAATCCTTAGAGAGAGAGACATAAGGGAATGGGTGAATGACTAATGAACAAATGAATGAACACTGCCTTACCTATGCATATTTCAGTGGTGTCTTACCCTTGTGGGTGAACCTCATTTTTACCTAGGGCTCATCTTATCAATTTCTGGGCACCCAAGGCTCTGACTATGGAGATTACCTAGAAATGTTGCTTTTGTTATTAGCTCCCTTCCAGTGGATTTTCGATTTTCAACTCAGTGACTCCATGTGACAGAGCAGAACTGCCTCAGAGGTTTTTCTAGGCTGTAATCTCTATGGGAGCAGATCACCAGGTCTTTCTCTCACATTTGTTAGAATCGCCAATCTTTCGGTTAGCATCTGAGCACTTAACCATTGAGTCACCAGGGGTTTTTCTGTACATCCTCTCTCCTGCCTGCCAATGATGTCTTCCTGCTGGGTTTGCTTACTCCTCCTCTCTAACCCCTCTAACCTTGAAGGTCCATGTGTTTTAATCAAGGAGGAAAATGAATGTCAGGGTTGTCATTCTGTGTTGAGACCAAGTAGATAATACAATTCATAGCATCTCTTCAGTGCTAAACATATTTATGAATATTAATTGACTAAGTTGGGCAGCATCTAATCAATACCTATAATGTGAGTGATAGTGCTTATGTTGTTAGTTGTCATTGAGTTGGCTTTGACTCATGGCAACCTTACATATAACAGAATGAAATGGTGCCTGGTCCCTGATCATTGGTATGTTTGAGTCTATTGTTGTAACTATTTTGAAGTGCCTTCCAACCTAGGGAGCTCATCTTCCAGCACTATATAGACAATGTTCTGTTGTGATCCATAGGGTTTTCCTTGGCTAATTTTCAGAACTAAATCACCTAAATCAGACTTTTCTTCCTAGTCTGCAACCTCTGCTGAAACCTGTCCACTATGGGTGACCCTGCTGGTATTTGAAATACCAGTGGCATAGCGTCCAGCATCATAGCAACATGCAAGCCACTACAGTACAATAAACTGACAGACAGGTGGTGGATAGTACTTATAACAAGAACTAATACTGACTGAATGCTTACCAGGTGTCAGGCATTATTTCAACTGCTTTACATATATTAAATCCTCACAATAACTCTCTAAGGTACTGTTATTAGCCACATTTTTCAGATGAAGGTTGAATAAATTGCAAAGCACAGAGAGGCTGAATAAATTGCCCAAAGTTACACAGCTAACAACTGAGTGGGATATAACACGGGCAGTCAGGCTCCTGAATTTTTGCTCTTCATCGTTATGATGTACTATTTTCCTGAGAATTTTTTTCTGTCTTAGATAGAAATAATATCACTAGAATCATGTAACATAACTATATAAGCCTTTGTTACAAACATCAAAATTAAGCAAAACAAACATGTAGTGAAAGGTGCTACTTTGAAACACTGGCTTCTTTTGCCACATTTGGAAAAGTATTTACAAAACAACAAAAAACAACCCACAAACAAAACAAAACAACTCACTGCCACATTCTTACTGACTTTCAACCCAAAGCGACATTACTTGTGCAATTACAAGTTATTACATAGAATCCTACCATCTTAGAATTGGGGTCACAGAGTCCTACCTGAAGGAGCCCTGGTGGTGCAATGGTTAAGTGATCAGCTGCTAACTGAAAGGTCAGAGGTTTGAACCTACCCAGTGGTTCCACGGCTCCATGGGAGAAAAGGCCTGGTGTTCTCCCCCTATAAAGATTACAGCCTAGGAAACCCTATGGAACAGTTCTACTCTGTCATATAGAGTTGCCATGAGTCGGAATTGACTCAACCGCACCTAACAACAGTCCTACCTGCCACCTACCCACTGCAGAAATTCTTTTTACAATACACTTCAGACCTGATCACCCAGGCCTTGCCAGAATACTACCACTGACTATAACCTCACCAATTAGAAAGATGGCCTCTTCCGTGGATAGTTTTCTTAAGATGAAATTTGCCTATTTGTAAAATTTATTTTTATATTAATTAAATGCTTGCTGAATTTACTGTATGTTAGTCTCTGTCATGTAAGAGGTTCTTCAAATACAAGGACTAAGATACAGATCTTATCTTCAAGGAGCTTAGTGTGTAGTAGATTTTTTTTTAAGTTAGAATTCTGCTTGATAGAGTATCCATTAATATCTTAATAATCTTTTTTGTTGATCACATACAAGCTCCATAGAATGTTTCTAAAGCAATCAGCTAGGTTACATACAAAATTAAGTATAAAAATACAAAAAGAACAACCTGCATTAGCCTCAAGCTGGGGCCAACCCAGATGTCCATCAACAGCAGAATGGATACACACATGTGGGGGTCTCTCCGGGCTATGGGTGCACTATGGAATACTACACAACCTGAGAATGCGGACTGTAGCCACAGGCCATCACATGGATGAAGCTCACAAGCATAATGCTGAGTAAAAAAAGCCAGAAACAAAAGAGTACGTACTGTATGTTGTGGTTAGGTGCCGTGGAGTCAGTTACAACTCATACAGAGCCTATGTATACATACTATATGGTGCCATTTATATTTATCACGCAAAACTAGTCAACATTATTAGAAGCCAGATAGTGGTTACCCTCAGGGGGTTGGGACGGTGACTGGGAGAGACACAGGAGGGGAACTTCTGGAGCGCTGGAAGTTCTGTTTCTTATTCTGGATGCTGGTGACTCATGTGTTCACTTTATAAAAATTCATTGAGCTGTGCACTTAGGATTTTTGTACTTCTTTGTATATACACAATGGAATATTACTATGCCATAAGGAGAAATAAAGTCTTGGTATGTGCCAGCATATGGATGAACCTTGAAAACACTGCTGAGTGAAGTAAGTCAATCACAAAAGGACAAATATTGTACGATCTCACTAATATGAAGTACATAGAACAGGTAAATATATTGAGATCAGAGTTTAATAGTGGTTACCAGGGGTGAAAGGAAGGAGGAGTAGGGAAAATTATTGTTTAGAAATTATTAGATTTTTGTTTATGAGGATGGAAAATCTGGCTAAGGACATTGGTGATGGTTGTACAACATGATTAATTCATCTCACTTAAATGTATATGTGAGAAATGTTGAACTGGCAAACATAGTGCTATCCATATTTTTACAACAATAAAAAATTATACAAAAAGAAAAACACTATTAGAAACATTAGAAAACAAGTTTATCAGACTTAAGAATAATGTGGGTCAGATCTTGGAAAAAATTCAATTCAAGTGAAATATGGACTGCATATAAGATCTCAGCACAGAAGATTGACTGGAAGATAGCCAAAGCATTACCATTAATAAAGAGAGCACTGGAAAAAAAAAATAGTCTCAATTTCCGTAATGAGAAAAACCACTGGCAGAACTCTGCAACATAAAATTAATGAACAAAAGCGGTCATTCCAGACCCTGCCTAAGAGCCGAGGAGTTATTGCTGCGGGGGCCGTCTGAGAGAGCACCAGGAGGTGGGGGCATGGGTCCTGGCCCCTTCTTTCCCCTGAGAGGTCTCCCTGGTTCAGAGCCTCAGGCTTTTGTATTTTAAAAAATGCTGACTTGACAGTTCTGTGTCTTCTTATGAGACTACTGCTTTACGTTCTTTGCATTTTATTTGAATGCTGTAGTGCTGTGGAGTGCATGCTGGCTTTTAGGAAATAAATTCTCATTCAGTAGGAAAACCTTTTGAGGTTTCTTCTTGATATAGTAATCATATGGATTTGAGCTGAATAGTCAATGTATTGAAATAGATATATTACTCGGATATTCCCAGAGCGACCTCAATTATCATACTCCCTTCTCCTCTTTTATGCTTATAAGACACAACTCAAATGCCACCTTCTTCATGAAGCCTTCCACAAAGCCCCAATCAGAATTCACTGCTTTCTCATTTGCTCCCATTGAACTTTGCTTGTGTCTTTAGTATTTTTAAAGGGAGATAACATCATACAATCGTGGTCTTTAGATTACAAAGATCTTAATTCCCTGGCTTCCAACCAAAGTTCCTTAATTTCCGAGCCTGAATTTTCTTATTTTTCCAATTATAGTATTATGTTATTTTGATGATCAAGAGCACCTGTAAAACATCTAGCATATACAAAGTACTCAAAAGAAACCACTCTCTACCCCTCACCCTGCTCTATTTTTTCTCTAACATCACTTTCTAATATGCTATATAACACTCATATATTAATCTTATTATTTAATATCTGACTCTCGCTATTAGAGTATCAGCTCCACATAGAAGAGGTTTTTACCTACTTTGTTCACAGATGAATTCTAAATGCCTAGAACAGTGCCTAGAACACTGTAGGTGCTCCAAAAATATTTGGAGAATGAATGCATGAATTCCTCTTTACTCTTACCCCATCCCACCCACCCAGAAAGGCTGGTAAACTTATCAACAAACACTAGATTTAAGTTTTTGAGGGCAGGAACCCTCCTTAATGCGTTTTTTTTTTTTTCCCTCTCCCTGCCCTCATGGAGCATGGTGTAAACAAACAAAACAAACCCATTGCCATCGATTGGATTCTGACTCATAGTAACCCCCCAAGGGATGGCCGGTGGATTTGAATATGCTGACCTTTTCCTTAGCAGCCATAACTCTTAACCACTGCACCAACAGGGCTCCAAGCATGGCATAGAACCAAAAAACCAAATCTGTTGCCATTGAATCGATTCAGACTCTGTAGTGCCTTGTATATAGGTGGTTGTCATGGATTATGTCCCTCCAAAAATGTTTGTATCAATTTGGCCGGGCCATGATTCCTGGTATTGTGTGGTTTTCCTATAAGTTGTAAATCCTGCCTCTATGATGTTAATGAGGGAGGATGGGCGGCAGTTGTGTGAGTAAGGCCGGACTCAGTCTACAAGATTGGATCGTGTCCTGAGGTGATCTCCTGAGATATAAAAGACAGAACTGAGCAGTGAGACAGGGAGACCTCATACCATCAAGAAAGCAGCGCCAGGAGCAGAGTGCATCCTTTGGACCAGGGTCCCTGCGCAGAGAAGCTCCTAGTCTGGGGGGAACACTGAAGAGAAGAAGGCCGACAGAGAGAGAAAGCCTTCCCCTGGTGCTGACTCCCTGAATTTGGACTTTTAGCCCACTTTACTGTGAAGAAATAAATTTCTCTTTGTTAAAACCATCCACTTGTGGTATTTCTGTTACAGCAGCACTAGATAACTAAGACAGAATTTGGTACCAAGAGTGGGGTGCAGCACTAACAGATACCTAAAATGTGGAAGCAGTTTTAAAACTGAATGGATAGACGTGTGGCGGTGACAGAGGACCAGCAGCAGCATAGAACCTACAGCAGCAGAGAACCAACAGCAGCAGAACCAGGAGACCAGTGCAAGACAGCACTGGAGCTGACCCACGGAGCGAGAGAGCTGAGTGCCTGTGTGCACGAGGCTTTCTGGCGGAGTGGGGTGCCTCCGGGCACTTACCAGTGGAGCTACAGAGCTTTGAACACTTGCCCCAGCAGGGCAGATGCAGGCGGGAGGCCCGAGGGCCGAGAGGCCACAGGAAGCAGAAGCTGAAGAGACTAGGGACACAAGAAGCAGAGCTGCCTCAATCTCAGAAGGTATGGCCATGACCTCAGGGGTTTCAAAGGGTGGAGCCATGGCCTCTGGTGCTTCCAAGGGTGGAGTCGCCACTCAGATGGACTGGGAGAATGGTGCACCTAAAGCCAAGGGAGCAGAGTTGCTGTCTGAGGGGGCCTGGAAGGCAGAGCTGAAGTCCAGGGCCGAGGGGCCTCCACTCTGAATCTGGGAAGTGTGGCCAATACCTAGAGTCTGTAGGGCAGGGCCATTGTGTAAATTGTCTCAGAGAACAGAAGATTATTTTCAAAGCCTTGAGGGCTGATGTACTGTGTCCTGCTGACTTGCTTGGTACCTGTTACACTTATTTTCCTCTAGTTTCTCCCATTTGTAATGGAAATGTCTAGCTTGTGCCTGTTCTGCCATTGTACCTTTGGAAGCAGATAACGTGCATTCTAGATTTCACAGATGAAGAGGAATTTTTGGATTTTGGAGTTGGAGTTAAGACTTTTGCCATGATATGATGGGGTGAATATGTTTTGCATGTTGCAAGGACGTGATTTTTTGGGGGCCAAAGGGTGGAATGTCATGGATTGAATTATGTCCCCCAAAAAATGTGTGTATCAGTTTGGCTAGGCCATGATTCCTGGTATTGTGTGGTTTTCCTATAAGCTGTAAATCCTGCCTCTATGATGTTAATGAGGGAGGATGGGTGGCAGTTGTGTTAGTAAGGCAGGACTCAGTCTATAAGATTGGATTGTGTCCTGAGGTGATCTCCTGAGATATAAGACAGAAGTGAGCAGTGAGACAGGGGGACCTCATACCATCAAGAAAGCAGTGCTGGGAGCAGAGTGCATCCTTTGGACTGGGGTTCCTGTGCAGAGAAGCTCCTAGTCCAGGGGAACACCAAGAGAAGAAGGCGGACAGAGAGAGAAAGCCTTCCCCTGGTGCTGACACCCTGAATTTGGACTTTTAGCCTACTTTACTGTGAAGAAATAAATTTCTCTTTGTTAAAACCATCCACTTGTGGTATTTCTGTTATAGCAGCACTAGATAACTAAGACAGTGGTTACTGAGAAATCAGCAGCAAGTTAACCATGCTATTAACACACATACTTAAAACAACATAAACTAGGTTTAAACAACATAGTTAAGAGCAACAAAGCCTTGGGATTAGCAGCATAAGCGTTTCAGCCCAAAACAGCATTCCGGGCCACAACAGATTAGTTTACATGTTGTTTGGCTTATGATTGCAGCTAACCCAGTCAGTACTTATCAGTATAGAAGAATGAGGGGAAGGGAAATAAATAAAAACTAAGGGAAAAAGCACTGCTTGGTGTTATGAAACTTCTCCTTTCTTTCTTTCTTCCTTTCCTTCTTTTTTTTTTTTTTTTTAAACTACACAAGGAATGGCCTGCAGATACACATAAAGAAATGGAACAAAATGCTTGAACACAGCAGTGGAAATACAAAAATGAATAATTAAAGTGAAAATACTCTGCAGTATTTGGCTTATACTAAATGAAGTTTTACAGTATAATAAATCTGATACTGCTCCACTTAGGAAATAAAATATGTATTGGCTCTTGTATTGTGGGGAGAGGGGTGCATCTGGGGATATTTACCAAGCACTAAGAAGTATACTTTGGGTTCTCCTGGATTTTAGGAGAGTTAGCTTGTGTAGTGGTTAATCACCTGGGCTTTGAAATCCTGAAGCCTGAGCTAGAATCCTGGCTCCATTACTTAGTACGTGACTTTTGATAATTAACCTCCATGGCAGCTAGATTTCTCCAGAGCAAGTAATGAGAGAGAAAAAGAGAAAAGTGAGAAAGAGAGAAGGAAAGAAAAAAAAGAGAGAGAGGCCTCATCAGTCCCATTTCTTTTTCAGGGTGTGGCTATTTCTTCTGTTGTCCTGAGTGTGTATTCCTGTGTAAAGCAATGGCTAAAAAATAGCTAATATCATGACAGAAACACTAAACTGAGAGCCCTTGAGAAACAAAGCTTCAAATAGTACCTTGTGCTGTACTGTTGTTTCTTCTGGAAAAGAGGAGATGTAAACACGTTTATCTGAGCATTTACAAAGCAAGCTGCACGTGGACTCGATTATGTGATTCCTCAGAGCAGTTACAGATCTCTTAACTAGTACCAAGGGGCAATGATAGGTGGAGTCTGCAGCCTTGCAGAATGCTTTAATCTTCTCACAGGTATTTCACAAGATATTCAATAATTACACTAAATATAAAAGGGTTTCCTTCCCATTTTACTTTTTTTGCCATCAGTTTGGAGTACATTTAGAATATTTTCCTTTATATTAAGGCAGGTTCGATTACTCTTCTAGATAAATATTTTCAATGAACATTGTGAATAGCCAGTAATATAATAAAGTTTCCACATTTTGATCGCTTACTATGTGCCAGGGGCTTATGACCTTTATTTATAATTTGTATGACAAGTCTGCAATATGAATATTACCACTATTACAGCTCTCATTTTCCAGATTTTGAAAGTGAGACTCATAGAAGTGAAGTGACAAGCCCAAGGTTACATGACAAGTAAATGCTATACCTGGGGTTCAGGTCAAGATCTGCCTGGCTCTAAAACCCATGCTATTTCCACTGTAGAGTCCTTTCCTCCAGCCCCATTTCCTCCCACACTTCTAGCTTAAGGAGGATCTTTTCATTCACTCATTCATTCACTCAAGTATTTGGTTTGCCCATTCAGTCTACTGGGTGTTGGTTGCTGGACAAAGAATAAATAAATAAGACACGGTCCCTGTTTCTGGAGAAATTGCATTAGTTTCTTCCATGCATCAGTTAATCAATAATTTTGGGAATATTCATAATCAAATTGTGGCTCAGACAAGTGCATTTAATAATCTTTATTTATTACTCCATCTCATTCCAAAGGAAAGATCTTAGGAGGTTCCTTTCAAAAACAAGTGGCAAAAATGCTTAAAGAGACTTTCCATTTTGATAGACTTGCTTTGGCTCTTCTCAACTGATGTCTAAATTACATTCATCTTACCCAGCTGGGCTATGAGGAGGGCCTCTGTGTACTACATCAGGGAACTCAATGAAGCCAGTTGGTCTTTGAGAATCTGAAAATCAAGTAGTTGGGAAAGGCATCTGGTAAGTTGCTGAACTATTGACATACTTATGTGCCAGCTGTAAAGAATAAGCAGTAAATGTAATTAATAACGTAATTTCTAATGTCAACTCCATAGTTCAAGCTGATTGGTGTAGAACGTCACTCTGACCATTAACAAATGGCCCTCCTATTGCAGTGTGACCTAGGTAATGATAGAGATATGGGATATATTAAAATCTCAGGAGGTATTTTATGGGCTACAAAATGTTTAAATACAATTGCTACTTGATCAGCAGATGCTTGGAGAGGATTCAGCCCCTTGAACAAGAAGTGCAATTTCCTACTTACAAAAGGACAAGTCACCTAATGATGCTGCCCAACTACAGAGGCAGGTAACTGGCCCTGGGGGCAGCCCCTGGCAGCCATGGAGTGGGTTGAGGTAGCAGCAGCACTGAGGGAGAGTGTTGTGCTTGCCTGCTGCTCAGAGCCAGCTACCATGGTCGGGGTGGCAGAGCAATGCGGGAGTGGTGGCATTGGAAGTGGGGGGCCATTACTGGCAGGACCTATGATACAGGCTCTGTGAGTCCAGATCATGTGGCAAGCACTGGCATCAGGTGTATACCTGTCTGTGATGAGCCAGGCAGTGTGCCCAGGGACTTTCTGGCTGCAACAGACCACCAGGAGCCAGGGACAAAATGATGATCCATGTAAGGGAGAAGTTGTTGGAAGAGTTTGATGCAGTCTCTTTATCAAATTGTGGCTCAGACAGGGCCATCATTTAGCCTGTAACAGCCAGTTCAACAAAAGATACACCTTTAATTTTAAAAACGAATGCATCATTTTGGAAATACCATAATAATTTGATGAATACTCTGCACAACAATTTATCTTGCTTGGTAAACAGTTGTATGCTATCTAGTTTGGTTGATTTAGAGAATAAAAGAGAATTTTTTAATGTTTGATTTACACATTAATTTATATTACCATATTTACTGTTAGGTATTTTTAATATCACCCATGGAAAGGCCAGATTGGAGCCAGAAAAAGGTATAGTGGCTCTCTCCACTCCAGAGGGAGACACATTTCTAAGTGAGACTGCTCTGAGAAAGCTAGTCAAAAGAGTGTTGCCAACCATGCAGGGTGGTGCCTTCTAGAATTATGCAAAGTGATAGCTTATATGTATCAATAGCACATCCTTTATTATTGCATTGTTATTGTTGTTAGTTGCCATCAAGATGGCTCCAATTCATGGTAACCTTATGTATAAGAGAATGAAACTTGCTCAGTCCTGTGTCATCTTCATGATCATTGGTATGTTTCAGTCCATTATTGTGGCTATCGTGTCAATCCATCTCATTGAGGGTGTCCCTCACTTTTGCTAACTCTCTACTTGACCAAACATGATGTCCTTTTGTAGTGACTGGTCTCTCCTGATGACGTGTCCAAAGTAAGTGAGCCCAAGTCTTGCCATCCTCACTTCTAAGTAGCATTCTGGTTGTATTTCTGTATTATATCATTGTTAGCATGAATCAACAGTATTTATTCCGGTATGTTCCTGCCATTGCTAAGGTTACAATTCCCAGATGACATCTACCTCGGTGAATCCTTGATCCATTACTTTCAGGATGCTCTGTGACCAGGGAGTCAGTGAAGTGCCCAATTGTCCTTTTCTTCACCAAAAGCACCTGGATGGGTTAGCAAACAATTCCCACTCCCAGGATAAATAAGGTGGAATTTTTTCCAAAAAAAAAAAAAGACTTTACTGGAATAAAGAAAACCAAGTCTCTGACCAAAGTAATCTGATCTACTGAAAATTACTGAACCAAACCAAAATATGTTAAATCCCTTTCCTAAAATTACATGAGGTCTCTTGACTTTCGCATATATTAAGAAATAAAGCCATTTGCAGTCTCTCAGAATTTACCGGAATGAAAAAAAAGAAACAGGTAGTCATTAAAATCCTTCCCTTTAGAGTGATTTTTCCTAACCTTTCAAACCTATAAAATAATCACTATAGAAACGGGGGTCAGAGGTCACCTGGATCACAATCTGTCTCTGGAACTGAAGGGCTTAATTCAATCAAGTCTCTGAAAAGAAGTGACTGATGCAGAGACTGAACACATGTAAAGAACCTGCTCAGATGACAGAACCTAGGTGATGGTTGTATCCAGAGCTCTTGTTAAAAGATGCCAAATTGAATTCTAAGCTGACGTTCTGCCTATTTTCATCCCAAAGTAAACTTTATCATGGTAAAAACGGCACTATAATGGGCAGTTGCAGGTTCAGCTTAAAAAAAAGGTAATATTTTTAAAGCGAATTCCTCTTGGAACTACGGAAGAACCAAATACTTGTTTACCTGTCCCTGAAATTACACATGCTCAGTGAGTGGCAAGTCAAGAGGGTGGAAATTTTTATAATTGGAGTAGGGGTAATACATGTCATTTTTTTCTCTAGCAAATGCTTGCTAGGATTGTAGTCTGACTTAGGGTTTCCTCAGATTCTGGTTGAGAAATCACTTGAGGTGTTGCAGAAATGCAGATTCCTGTGCGCCACCTCACATGAGGACTCTATGAGAGTGGGCTTGGGGAACTTGCATTTTAGCAACCACTCCAGTGAGTACCGAGTACTGTGAAGTTCAAGAACCCTTGTTCTAGAAGACAGAGACTGATGGCATTCATTCACCCATGTTATTTATTCATTTGTTCATTCCAGGACACTTTTAGTTCATTATCCTTAATGCTGAATAAACTTAGAAATGAATAAATTTCTAAGTTTAATATATTTCTAAGTTTGAAATAAATAAATTTCATTTCTCATGTCCTTAGAAATGAATAAAATGCAGTTTCTGTTCTACAGAAGCTTAGGGTCTAGATTTAATTTGCACCAGTGCTACTCAATCAGGGATAGTATCACCTTCTGGGGACATTTGGCAATTTCTAGAAATAATTTTTTTGTCACAACTTGGGGCAGGGGTGGTATGCTACTGGCATCTAGGGGGTAGAGGGCGGGGATCATGTTAAACATCCTATAAAGCACAAGGCAGTCCCCACCCCACAGTTCTACTTTGATTCACGTGGAGTCACCATGAGTCGGAATTGATTCAACAACAACTGTTTTTAATCATATATTTAACAAAGGACATGTCTTGAAAATACGCAAAAAATTCTGAAAATTTAAATAATAAAACAAAGAACCCAATTTTTCAAAAGGGCAAAAGATTTGTAAAGACTCTTCACCAAAAAAGATATAAGATAGAAAATAAACACATGAAAATACATTCAACAGGGAGTTCCAGCAAAATGGCACTCTAGGCAGAAGCACCACGCTGTCCCTCCACAGCAAAGATCCGAAAAACTAAGCCGAACAGAGAATACAACAATCCTAAAACCCTAAAACATCAAATGAAGAGATAAAGAACTCAGCCAAGCACCAAATGGAGTGAGAAAACTGACAGAGAACAGAGAGCGAGGAGAGATTCACGCAGAGGTCCCCTACCAGTTAACGCAGCGCGGATCCGCCATCTAGGACTCCTATCAGAGACCAGCAAACAGGGGGTATGAGAAAGCAGCCTCACGGAGCTTCCAGCGGGAGATAAAACAACCCGTAATTTGCAATATATGCTTTCCCAACCCCCACCCTTCTTCACCCCAACTCGGCCTCCTCTGCTTCCCACGGCCACAGTCTCTTGACTGGGAAACAGCGGCTGCTTGGATTCCACAAACCCGAATGGGTGGCTCTCTGAGTGCCATTTGTTGGCTGCTGGTGTTTCTTTTTTTCCACTTCTTTTTATTTCCTCCTTGCCTCTCCCCACCTCCCCCCGCTTTTGCTCGAGTACCTCGCTCCGTGCGCCATCCTTGCTTCTTCCTGAGGGGCTACAGAGCTCCGGTAATTTGTGATATATGCTTTCCCACTCTCTACCCTTCTTCACCCACACTCGGCCCCCTCTGCTTCCCATGGACACAGTCTCTTGTCCAGAAACACTAGCACGCACTAGCTGGCTCTCTGAGTTCCATTTGTTGGCTGCTAGTGTTGATTTTTCTTTTCCTGCTTCTTTTGATTTCTTACTCACCTCTTGCCACCTCCCTCTCCCTTCGCTCAAGTACCTGGCTCCGTGCGCCATCTTTGCTTCTTCCTGAGGGGCTACGGAGCTCCATTCGAGTGTGGAGATGCTTCCCAGTTTGGGCTGCCACGCTGGTGGGATCCCAGGGCTTTTGTTCATTTGTTTCTTTTGAATTGTTTGTTTTCTTTTCCTTTTCTTGAGTTGGGGGCCCTTCTGGCCAGGCTGAGCTGTGTGGCAGGGAGACTCCCCTTCGGCTTCCACAGGAGTGTAGAGGGACACCTGAGGGCATTTCTTTTTACGCTGTTTTATTTTTTGTGTGTGTGTTTCTTTGGGGGCCTTGTTTTTTTTTTTTTTTAAATTTGTTTTGTCTTCTTTTTCCTCTTTTTCCCTTTTTGTCTTTCTTTGTTTCTCGGTTTCTCGCCTCTCTATATCTTCCTTCTCTTTCTCTTCCCTGAATACCTGGCTTTGTATACCTCTATGCCTTCTAGCCAGGCTGTACCGCAACACCTGAGAGCGACTTCCCCATACCTCATAGCTGCACCAGTGGGATCCCTGGGAACTTCGTAGTTCTTTAACCTTTCTGATTCTTATTTACTCATTCTTTTCTTTTCTTCCTCATCCTCTTTCTGTTTTTCTCCATTTCATAGTCTCTCATCTCTCCACTCCAATGGCAAGCTCCCCTAGCATTCTTTTTTGTTTGTTTGTATGTTTTTGGCTCCTGTTCCTCTCTCCCATATCCATCTTAGCTCCACACATAACAATCTCCCTGCTGCATCCTGCCTACCTGCAACGTGCACTTGACATCACACCACCCAGCAGCACAGGCATGGCCTACTGGAACCTGCCCTGCACTGATTACCGACCCGCTCTGGTGGCTGTAGTAAGTGCCACAAACAACCCGTCCCAGTAACTCCTCTTCAGCTAGACCTGCCCTGCCGTACCATATCTGAGTGACTGACCCTGCCAGCTGAAGAAAGAGGCGAAAAGTATTGTGCCCACAGATGAGCAAACAACAAAGAACACACAGTCTGCCTGCTCAGACATACTCAATTTTTTTTTTAGAAAAAACGGGACAAAACAAACAAATCTACAATCAATAAATGAGAAAAATAACTACTGAATGCCTCAAAGACAGCACACAGTATCAAAATATTTACAAAAACAGGACAGGTTGGTTCCAGTAGGTGTCCAAAATAAAACACCAGATGACTCTCCTCTGGAAGAAAATGCACTAGAACTACCTGATAGGGAATTCAGATCTCTAATACTCAGAATTCTCCAAGAACTGAGGCAAAAAGCTGACAAAAATGAGGAAAAATAGACAAATTCATGGAAAATACGGACAAAAAATTGGAAGAATTCAGGAAAATAATGCAGGAACAAAATGCCAAAATAAATTCACAACTAGAAATTATACAAAGACAACAGTTAGAAATCCAAAAGATAAACAACAAGATTTCAGAAATGGACGATGTCATAGAAGGGCTGAGAAGCAGATTTGAAACCGTGGAAGACAGGATCAGTGGAATTGAAGACAAACACTTGGATACAACTCTGTTTGAGGAAAACTCAGAAAAAAGAACAAAGAAAAATGAAGAGACCCTGAGAGTTATGTGGGATACAATCAAAAGCAAAAATCTGTGAGTGATTGGAATTCCAGAACAGGGGGAGAAAACAGAAAACACAGAGAGGATCACTGAAGAACTGCTGACAGAAAACTTCCCCAATATAATGAAAGATGAAAAGCTGGCCATCCAAGAAGCTCAACGTAACCCCATATAGGAGAGACCCCAAAAGAAAATCATGAAGGCATATCATAATCACACTCGCCAAAGACAAACAAAAAATCCTGAGAGCAGCTTGTGAAAAACAAGAAGTCACATACAGAAGAGAAACAATAAGACTAAGCTCAGATTACTCGGCAGAAACTATGCAGGTGAGAAGGCAATGGGATGACATATATAAAATCTTGAAAGAAAAAAATTGCCAGCCAAGAATAATATATCCTGCAAAACTCTCGTTCAACTTTGATGGTAAAATTAGGTCATTTCCAGATAAACAGAAATTAAGGGAATATGTAAAAGTCAAACCAAACTTACAAGAATTATTAAAGCAAGTTCTTCGATCTGAGGACAAAGAGCTTCAGCTCACAGGCAGAACCTAGGATGCAGGATCGTACCAGCCAGATACCAATCTAGGAAATGAACTCTTGAGGACTATCCAAAACCAAAAGAAATACAACATGGAATCAGAGCAATTGATCAGTAAATGACAACAACATCAAAACAATAAAAGAGGGAATAAACAGCATAGGTATAGAACCTTCTAATGGAGAGGAAGGGAAGGCGATACCAAGTAATGGTAGACTGCATCAAACTTAGAAACATAAGGGTAAAATTCATGGTAACCACAAAGAAAGTTAACAAACCAACTCATAAAAATAAAGACGAAAAACATAAAGTCTCAGCAAAAACAAAACCTACAAAAACAAAAGAAATGAAAAAAAAAATCCACAAACAAAAGTAACTCAGCACATGAGAGTAAGAATAACAAAGAAAAAGTCAGCACCACAAAAAAAAGCACTACAAAATGACAGCAACAAACCCACATCTATCAATAATTACACTGAATGTAAATGGACTCAATGCACCCATAAAGAGACGGAGAGTGACAGAATGGATAAGAAAACAGGATCAATATGCTGTCTACAAGAGACACACCTGAGAAAAAAAGATGTGAATTTATTAAAAGTCAAAGGTTGGAAAAAATATATCAAGCTAACAACTACCAAAAAAGAGCAGGAGTGGCAATTCTAATCTCAGATAAAATAGACTTTAAAACGAAATCTACCATAAAAGACAAAGAAGGACACTATATAATGATTAAGGGAATGATCCATCATGAAGACGTAACCATAATAAACATCTACACACCCAATGACAGGGCTCCAAAATAAATTAGACAAACTCTAACAACACTGAAAAGAGGAATTGACAGTTCCACAATAACAGTAGGAGACTTCAACACACCACTCTCAGTAAAGGACAGAACAACTAAGAAGAAACTCAGCAAAAATACAGCAGACCTAAAGGGCACAATCAGCCAACTTGACCTCATAGACATATATAGAACACTCCATCCAACCACTGCAAAGTACACATTCTTTTCCAATGCACATGGAACGTTCTCCAGAATAGACCACATCTTAAGTCACAGAGCAATCCTCAACAAGATCCAAAATGAAGAGATAATTCAAAGTATCTTCTCTGACCACAATGCCATCAAGGTAGAAATTAACAACAGAAAGAGCAAGGAAAAAAAATCAATGACATGGAAACAGAATAATACCCTGCTTACACATCACTGGGTAATAGAAGAAATCAGAGATGGAATCCAAAAATTCCTAGAATCAAATGAGAATGAAAACATGTCATACCAAAACCTTTGGGACACAGCAAAGGCAGTCATCAGAGGACAACTTAGAGCAATAGATGCACATATCAAAAAAGAAGAAAGGGACAAAATCAAAACATTAACTACAGAACTCAAACAAATCGAAAGAGAACAGCAAAAAAAGCCCAAAACCACAGGAAGAAAGGAAATAGTAAAGATCAGAGCAGAAATAAATGAGCTAGAGAACAGAAAAACAATAGAAAGAATCCACAAAACCAAAAGTTCGTTCTTTGAAATAATCAACAAAATCGACAAACCACTGGCCAGACTGACAAAAGAAAAACAGGAGAGGACACAAATAACCCAAATAAGAAATGAAATGGGGACATTACAACAGAACCAACTGAAATAAAAAGGATTATAAGAGAATATTATGAAAAACTATACTCCAACAAATTTGAAAACCTAGAGGAAATGGATAAATTTCTAGCAACACACAGCCTACCCAAACTACAACAAAGTGATGTTGAAAATCTGAACAGACCCATGACAAGAGAAGAGATTGAAAAGGTAATAAAAAAAACTCCCAACCAAAAAAAGCCCTGGCCCAGATGGCTTCACTGGAGAATTCTACAAAACATTTACAGCGGAGCTTGTACCAGTACTACTCAAGCTATTTCAGAACATAGAAGAGGAAGCAACACTTCCAAATTCATTCTATGAAGCCAGCATAACGCTGATACCAAAACCAGGAAAAGACCTCACAAAAAACAAAATTACAGACCAATATCTCTCATGAATATAGATGCAAAAATTCTGAAAAAAATTCTAGCCAATAGAATTCAGAAACATATCAAAAAAAATAATACACCACAACCAAGTAGGATTCATACCAGGTATGCAAGGATGGTTCAGCATTAGAAAATCAATCAACGTAATCCACCACGTAAATAAAAGGAAAGAAAAGAATCACATGATCATCTCAATTGATGCAGAAAAGGCATTTGACAAAGTCCAACACCCATTCCTGATAAAAACTCTCAATAAAACAAGTATAGAAGGGAAATTTCTCAACATAGTAAAGGGCATCTATGCAAAACGAACGGCCAACATCATTCTTAATGGAGAGAGGCTGAAAACATTCCCCTTGAGAACAGGAACAAGACAAGGATGCCCTTTATCAACACTCCTATTAAACACTGCGCTGGAAGTTCTAGCTAGAGCAATAAGGCAAGAAAAAGAAATAAAGGGCATCCAAATTGGTAATGAAGAAGTTAAACTGTCCCTGTTTGCAGATGATATGATACTATACACAAAAAACCCTAAAGACTCCACGAGAAATCTACTGGAACTAATAGAAAGATTCAGCAGAGTAGCAGGATACAAGATAAACATTCAAAAATCAGTTGGATTCGTATACACCAATAAGGAAAACGATGAAAAGGAAATCAGGAAAACAATACCATTTTCAATAGTCCCTAAAAAGATAAAATACATAGGAATAAATCTGAGCAGGGATGTAAAATACCTATACAAAGAAAACTGTGGACACTACTGCATGAAATCCAAAGGGATCTACATAAATGGAAACACATACCATGCTCATGGACAGGCAGACTCAACGTTGTGAAAATGACAACTCTACCCAAAGCAATTTACAAATACAACGCAATCCCTATCCAAATACCAACAACATTCTTCAAAGAGATGGAAAAACCAATCATTAACTTTATATGGAAAGGGAAGAAGCCCCAAATAAGTAAAGCACTGATGAAGAAGAAGAATAAAGTTGGAGGACTCACCCTACCTGACTTCAGAACCTACTATACAGCTACAGTAGTCAAAACAGCCTGGTACTGGTACAATGACAGATACATTGACCAATGGAAGAGAATTGAGAACCCAGATGTAAATCCATCCACCTATGGTCATCTGATCTTTGACAATGGCCCAAAGTCCATCAAATGGGGAAAAGACAGTCTTTTTAACAAATGGTACTGGCAAAACAGTATGTCCATCTGCAAAAAAATGAAATAGGACCCATACCTCACACCGTATACAAAAACTACTTCAAAATGGGTCAAAGACCTGAATATAAAGCCTAAAAGTATAAAGTTCATACTATAAAAAATAGGACCAACACTTTAGGCCTTAATACACGGCACGAACAGGATACAAACCATAACCATCAACGCACAAACCCCAATAGATAAGCTAGATAACGGGGATCTTCTAAAAATCAAACACCTATGCTCTTCAAAAGACTTCACCAAAAGAGTAAAAAAGAGAACCTACAGACTGGGAAAAAATTTTTGGACATCACGTCAGACAAAGGTCTAATCTCCATAATATACAAGAAAATCTAACACCTCTACAACAAAAAGACAAATAATCCTATTAAAAAATGGAAAGAGGAAATGAACAGACACTTCACCAAAGAAGACATTCAAATGGCCAACAGGCACATGAGGAAATGCTCACGATCACTAGCCATTAGAGAAATGCAAATTAAAACTGCAATGAGATACCATCTCACCCCGGCATTACTGGCACAAATCAAAAACACTGGAAATAACAAATGTTGGAGGGGCTGCGGGGAGATCGGAACTCTTATGCACTGCTGGTGGGAATGCAAAATGATACAACCATTTTGGAAAATGATATGGCGCTTCCTCAGAAAGCTAGAAATAGACATACCATTCGATCCAGCAATCCCACTCCTAGGAATATATCCTAGAGAAATAAGAGTCATCACTGCAATAGACATATGCACACCTATGTTCATGGCAGCATTGTTCACAATAGCAAAACGATGGAAACAACCTAGATGCCCATCTACAGATGAATGGATAAACAAACTATGGTACATATACACAATGGAGTACTATGCAACGAGAAAGAACAACAATGAATCTGTGAACCATCTGATAACATGGATGAAACTGGAGGACATTATGCTGAGTGAAATAAGTCAATCAAGGACAAATATTGTATGAGACCTCTATTGTAAAAACGCATGAAAAAGTTCACACACAAAATGTAACAATGGGATGGGAGGGGTGGGGGGGAATACTAAATAGACAATAGATAAGTGGTATCTTGGGTGAAGGGTGAGACAGTACACAATACAGGGGAAACTAGCACAACTTGTACAAGGAAAGGTCATGGAAGCCTCATAGACACATCCAAACTCCCTGAGGAACTGAATTGCTGGGCGGAGGGCTGTGGGGACCATGGTCTCGGGGAACATCTAGCTCAGCTGGCATAACACAGTTTGAAAAGACAATGTTCTACATTCTACCTTGGTGAGTGGTGTCTGGGGTCTTAAAAGCCTGTGAGCGGCCATCTAAGATACTCCACTGGTCTCATCCCTTCGGGAGCAAGGGAGAATGAAGAGAACAGGATACAAGGAAAAGATTAGTCCGAAGGACTAATTGTCCACAGCTACCAAGGCCTCCACCAGACTGAGTCCAGTACAGCTAGATGGTGCCCGGCTACCACTACTGGCTGCTCTTACCACGATCACAACAGAGGGTTCTGGACAGAGCTGGAGAAGGATGTAGAGCATAATTCTAACTCACAAAAAAAAGACCAGATTTACTGGCCTAAAGGAGACTGGAGAAACCCCGAGAGTATGGCCCCCAGACATCCTTTTAGCTCAGTGGTGAAGTTACCTCTGAGGTTCACTGTTTAGCCTGGGAGTGGACAGCCCTGTAAAACCAAATGAGACTAACGAGGTACAGGAGTCCAGTGACAAGGGCCAGAAAGCAGAAGGGGACAAAGAAGCTGGTGATAGGGAAGCCTAGGTTGAGTAAGGATTTTGATGTGTTATGAGATTGTTAACCATTGTCCTAGGGCAACATTTGTAGTAACTGTTAAATGTGAAACTATTTTGTTCTGTAAGCCTTCATCTTAAGTGAAAATAACAGCACAATTGGAAGAGCGTAGTCAATGTCACTGAACTGTGCATGTAGAAATTTTTGAAACAGTGTATCTTTGGCTATATGTATTTTCACCAAAAAAAAGAAGGTTGAGAAGTTAGAGGGTTGATATGTTGTGGTGTTAACCAATGTCATAAAACAATATGTGTACTTTTGTTTCATGAGAAACTATTTGTTCTGTAAGCCTTCACCTGAAATACAATAAAAAAAAAAAATACATTCAACATCGTAAGTCATCAAAAAAAAAAAAAAGGTTGCCACAGAGTTGATTCTAACTCATGACGACCCCGTATGTGTCAGAGTAGAACTGTACTCCACAGGGTTTTCAATGACTGATCTTTTAGAAGTAGAATGCCAGACCTTTCTTCCAAGGTGCCTCTGGGTGTTCTCGAGCTTTCAACCTTTTAATCAGCAGCTGTGCCGGTTAACTGTCTGGACTACCCAGGGACTCCTCATTAGTCATTAGGGAACCACAAATTAAAACCACTATGAGATCTACTACTAATTAGAATGTCTTACATTAAAAAGACTGACCATACCAAATGTTGGCAAGAATGTGAAGAAACTGTTGTTGGAAATGTAAAACTGTACAATCAGTTTGGAAAACAACTTGGTACCAGGGATTTCTCTGTATCTCTTTTGGATTCAGATATGTTTAAAATATTTTCTTTGTTATATTTTACCTGGTATTTCTATGTGCTTGCAGTGGGAGGATAAAAGTGGCAAGTTTGCTTTTTGTTGTTATTCTCTGTGTACTTGTCTTAGTACCTAAACTAGACTGTAAGCCTCTGGACGGTAAGTATCATGTTTTAAGCCTCAATAACTATTTGCATGTTAAGTAACACTGTGCTGAGCTCACCAGTGTTTGTTGGCTGGAGGCTGAATAGAAGTACATAGAAAAAAATCATTTGTACACTTCATGGCACCTAGCACAGTATCACCTGCAGCCTCCTTCTAATAGCACTGGTTTGTTTTTTTTTGTTTGTTTGTTTTTTGTGACTTTGCCAGGCTGATTCCTCCTTGAGGAAATCTCTTTGAATTTTTAGATCAGTAGTTCCCAATCTTTCCATGCCCAACTCACCTGATGTACATCATTCATTTCCAGCTGTAACTGGCTTACCTGATTGTCACTTTGGGTAAGGCGGATGGGATGTCTTATAAGATGTATTAGATTCCTGGGTGAGATGCACACACATACAGTTTTAAAATTCCATCTCCACTCACCTCCCACCATCCTGGTTGAAAATCACTGCTATAGTCATCCCGACAAACTTCTGAAAAGACCTTCTCATCTAAGCAAAAATTTCCCAACATTTATTATTCATTTTGCCATAACACGTTTGCAATGGACAGGCATAAATAAACATTAATGCTTAGATGGGCTTCCCCAAAGCCATACAGAAAAAGAGCCTAATAGAGAGATACGTCAGAAAAAGGCCATCTGACTTCCATTTAGCTCAATGTGCTGTTAAAAGCGCATCTCTCGGCCACCATAGTGAATTTCTCTGCGCGGCCAGTTGCAAGTTTGCATTAAACAGTATTGCAAATTGCACACGTAGAAAATTAATGCAACAGTTTCTCAATACAGAGATTAAAGACTTGGATTTTTTTCTTTTCAGAAATGCAGGATTTTAGCAGATGCAATGATATTTCAGGGAATATTCTCCTAATACATTCCTTCTCTTACAGGGAAGGGATTTCCAGCGCAACAGGATATTTAAGTTGTTAGGCAGAGCTTCTAAAATCTCTGTTTCCTACTACCATGAATAAACAGCCCAGCAGTTTGTGAAAGGGCATTATGCCATCTGAACATATTAGTCTCTTGGCTGTCTTGCTCCAGCTATCTATGCACTTCCTTACTGAATGTTCGCTGGCAGCATTCCCAGCCAGGGATGCCCAATAGCCATCTGCTGTCTCTCTGGTACCCTGTCTATGGGCCAGGGGGATAGCAATCTCTCCCTGGGTCTGCTTCGGTGTTTGGGCTCCTATAAAAAACCAGCGTAAACAAATTAATTATGTGCTGAAGGCACATGAGCTGTTTTCGTGTTGTGGTATTTTATTACAGCTGGCTGTCCTAAGTTTTCAAATTGATTCTATTTGTTGTAAACACGAACAGATGGAGTGTGGAGGGCTGAGGGCAGAGGGAAAAGAACAGTTCCCTGAGGGCAGCACTAGGCAAGGGGAAGCACTGGCTGTGGATCAGTGTCTTGCTCCTGATCTACATTTTAATTGTTATAAAAACATACAGAACACAACATTAGCCAGTTCAACATTTTTTGTGTGTACAATTTAGTGACACTAATTACATTGATCATATTGTGCAACCATCACCAATCTCCGTTTTCAAACTTTCCATCACCATAAACAGAAAGAACCTCCATGCTTCCTAAACGACGACTTCCCCTTTCCCTCCTGCCCCTGGTAACCACTAATAAACTTTGGTGTCTACACATTTGCTTATTCCAGATATGTCATATAAGTAGAATCATACACTATTTGTCCTTTTGTGATTGACTTACTTCACTCAAGATAATGTTTTCAAGGTTCATCCATGCTGTAGCATTTATCAGGACGGCATTCTGCATTCATCCTTTGATGCACATTCAGGTTGTTTACACCTTTTGGCTATGTGAACAGTGCGGCAAGGGACATTGGTGCATATGTGTCTGTTTGCATCACTGCTTTCAAGTGTTGGGTATATACCTAGAAGTACAATTGCTGGGTCATATGATAATTCTATGTTTAACTTTTTGAGGAACTGACAAACTGTTTTCCATGGCAGCTGTACTATTCTGCGTTCCCGCCAGCAATGGATAACAGTTCCGAAATCTCTACATCCTTATCAATGTTTGTTGTTTTCCTTTTTTTTTTTTTTTTTGCTTGATCTACCTTTAATTAAAGGTGTAACTTTGGGCAACTCACTACTCCCTTATTTTTTCCGTATATTAAAAATGAGGGGTTTTCCCATGAGTTTGACCCTATGAAAATGAAAAAACAAAACAAAACTGTTTTACAGCACCTAAAAACAAATCCGAAAGATTGACAGCAAAAAACCACCTGTCTGCAATACTCATGGCAAAGAGCTAGTACCCTTTACAAACAGCTTCTACAAACTGGAGAGAATAAAAAGTACAAATGAATCATAAAAATTAGCTAGGTCTAAGAATTAAAAAAAAAATACAACCAAATCCATTGCTGTCAAATCAATTTGACACTGGCAACCTTATGTGTTGCACGCTAGAACTCCTCCATAGGGTTTTCTTGGTTGGTATTTTTACAGAAGCAGATCACCAGCTCTTTCTTCCTTGGCACCTCTAGATAGGTTTGAACAACCAACCTTTAGAGGTTAGTAGCCCAGCACAACCTGTGCCACCCAGGGACCCAAGGATATGAATAGGCTTCATGAAACATGAAATTCAAATGGCCAAAAATAAGTGACAGCATGCTCATGAGTGGTCAGGAAAATAATAAAATCAGAACAACATCGGGACACTGTTTTTATGCATCTAACTGGCAAAGATGAAAAAAGATGGTTACTATCCAGTGCTGGCGAGAGAGGGGTAACTCTCAGACACTGTAGTAGGAATACAAATTGTTACCAATTGAGATGTTTCAACAAATAGATGCAATGCTAGAAGGGCTCACTCGTCTATGGCAAGAAATTTGGAAGACATCTACCTGGCCAACCCACTAGAAGAGACCCATATCTGTGCCCAATCCAAAGAAAGGTGATCTAATAGGATGCAGAAATTATTGAACAATATCATTAATAACACAGGCAATTAAAATTTTGCTGAAGATAGTTCAAAAACAACTGCAGCAGTACATTGACAGGGAACTGTCAGAAATTCAAGCCAGATTCAGAAGAGGATGTGTAACAAGAGACATCACTGCTAATGTCAGATGAATCTTGGCTGAAAGTAGAGAATATTAGAAAGATACTTACCTGTGTTCTGTTGACTATACAAAGGCATTCAATGGTGTGAATCATAACAAATTATGGATAACATTGTGTGAATTCCAGAACAGTTAATTGTGCTCATGCAGAACCTGTACATAGACCAAGAGGCAGTTGTTCGAACAGAACAAGGGGATATTGTGTGGTTTAAAGTCAGGAAAGGTGTGCGTCAGGGTTGTATCCTTTCACCATACTTATTCAATCTGTATGCTGAGCAAATAATCCAAGAAGCTGGACTATCTGAAGAAGAAGGTGGCATCAGGATTGGAGGAAGACTCATTAACAACCTTCAATATGCAGATAACACAACCTTGCCTGCTGAAAGTGAAGAGGACTTGAAGCATTTACTGATGAAGATCAAAGACCACAACCTTCAGTATGGATTACACCTCAACCTAAAGAAAACAAAAATCCTCACAACTGGACTAATAAGCAACATTATGATAAATGGTGAAAAGACTGAAGTTGTCAAGGATTTCATTTTACTTGGATCCACAATCAACACCCATGGAAGCATCAGCCAAGAAATCAAAAGATGCATTGCATTGGGCAAATTGGCTGCAAAAGATCTCTTTAAAGTGTTGAAAAGCAAAGATGTCACCTTGAAGACTAAGGTGCACCTGACCCAAGCCATGGTGTTTTCAATTGCCTCATATGCATGTGAAAGCTGGATAATGAATAAGGAAGACTGAAGAAGAACTGATGCCTTTGAATTATGGTATTGGTTAAGAAGAATATTGAATATATTATGCCAGAATAACAAATAAATCTGCCTTGGAAGAAGTACAGCCAGAATGCTCCTTGAGAAGTGAGCGAGGATGGCGAAACTTCATCTCACGTACTTTGGACAGGTTATCAGGGGGGATCAGTCCCTGGAGAAGGACATCATGCTTGGTAAAGTAGAGAGTCAGCAAAAAAGAAGAAGACCCTCAACAAGACACAGTGACACAGTGGCTGCAACAATGGGCTCAAACATAGCAATGATTGTGAGGAAGGCGCAGGGCCAGGCAATGTTTTGTTCTGTTGTACATAGGGTCACCGTGAGTCAGAATTGACTCGACAGCACTTAACAACAACAACAACCTAGAAGAAAAGTAACCTGACAACATCAGCAATCTCATTTATGGGAATCTACCCTATAGAAAAAGAAGCAACATTGTTTAAGGAGACAAGTATGGAGATATTTATTGCAGAGTGGGGAAAAAAAAGAATACAACCCCAATCCATTAATAGGGAAATGATTGAATAAATCACTCTATATCAACGATTCTCTACTGGAAACTCGCTTGACCCTAAGGGACATTTGGCAATATCTGGAGACATTTTTAGTTGTCACAACTGGGCACATGGGGTGCTACTGGCATTTATGGGATAGACGCCAAGGATACTGCTAAACATCTTCCAGTGCAAAGCATAGAACCCCCATAATAATTATCTGGCCCAAAATATCAATCATGCCTAGGTTGAGAAATACATCTCCATCTCCATATCTGTATATCTAGGTGAATTTTAAGGAGCCTGGTGGTACAAAGGCTAAACAATCAATGGCAAATGGAATTGTCTGCACACACAATAACAACAGGAGAATCCTTAAGAACATATTAAGTTAAAGAAAAAGAGTAATTTATACTGTTTTATTTTCTTAAAATATAAGTAAACAATTCTGAACAAGTATATGTGTGTATGTGTGTGTGTCAGGATGGACGAAAGTCTGGGGGTATTCATATCAAACTGGTAATTCTGATTACCTTGGGAAGACAAGAGGAAGTGGTATGGGAAGAAGTTTGTTTTTACGCACACACGAGAAGCTCCTTTATTTCTGTTCTGAGATGGCTAAATCAGAATCATCTGGGATGCTTTTGAAAAACTCCCATTTCCTGACCATATGCCAGATCTTCTGGATGAAACACCATGTGGCTAGACTAAGGGACCTGAACATTACAAAAGCTTCTTTTTTCAAATTTTTTTTTTAAGTGAATTCTGTTTATTGTTGTAATTTAAAAGTTTACATTTCAAGTTAGTCTCCCATACAAAAGTTTATACATACATTGTTATGTGACCCTAACTGCTCTCCCCATACTGTGACATCACAGTCCTCCTTTCAACCCGATTCTCCATGTCCATTCAACCAGCTCCTAACCCTCTCTGCCTTCCCATTCACCTCCGGATAGAAGCTGCCCATTTAGTCTCTTGTATCTGCTTGAGCTAAGACACACACGCCTCATTGAGTATCACTCTGTGTCCCACAGTCCAGTACAATCCTTGTCTGAAGAGTTGGCCTCGGAAATTGTTTTAGTTCTGGGCTGATACAGAATCCGGGATCCATGCTATCTGGGGTTCCCCCAGTCTCCCTCAGACCATTAAGTCTACTCTTCTTACTAGAATTTGAGTTCTGCACCCCATCTTTCTCCTGCTTCATCAGAGACTGTATGTTGTATTCCCTGCCACGGCAGTCACTGTTGGTAGCTGGGCACCATCTAGTTCTGGTTTCAGGCTGATGCAGTCTCTGGTTTATGTGGCCCTTTCTGTCTCTTGGGCTAATACTTTCCTTGTGTCTTTGGTGCTCTTCATACTGTTTTACTCCAGGTGGCTGGGATCAACTGATGCATCTTAGATGGCTGCTCACTAGCTTTTAAGACCCCAGATGCCACTCACCAAAGTACAATGCAGAACATTTTCTTAATAAACTTTGTTATGCCAGTTGACCTAGATGTCCCTTGAAAGTATGGCCCCCAGATCCCTACCCCTGCTCCTCTGTCCAACAAAGTGTTTGATTGTATTCAGGAAACTTCTTAGCTTTGGTTTAGTCCAGTTGTGCTGACTTCCCCTGTAGTGTGTGTTGTCCTTCCCTTCACCTAAGATAATTCTTGTCTACTATCTAGTTAGTGAATATCCCTCTCCCTCCCTCATCCTCACCCTCATAACCATCAAACAATGTTTTCTTCTGTGTTTAAACCTTTTCTTGAGTTCTTAATAGTGGTCTTATACAATATTTGTCCTTCTGTGACTACCTAAATTCACTCAGCATAATACGCTCCAGATTCCTTCGAGTTATGTTTCACAGCTTCATTGTTGTTCTTTATCATAGCATTCCACTGTGTGAATATACCATAATTTGTTTATCCATTCATCCGTTCATGGCCACCTAGGTTGTTTCCATCTTTTTGCTCTTGTGAACAGTGCTGTAATGAACATGGGTGTGCATATATCTATTCATGTGACAGCTCTTATTTCTCTAGGATATATTCCAAGGCGGGATAGCTGGATCATATAGTACTTCTATTTCTAGCTTTTAAAGGAAGAAAATCGATTTCCAAAGTGGTTGCACCATTTTACATTCCCACCAGCAGTATATAAGTGTTCCAGTCTCTCCACAACCTCTCCAGCATATATTATTTTGTGTTTTTTGGATTAATGCTAGCCTTGTTGGGGTGAGATGATATCTCAATTGTAGTTTTGATCTGCATTTCTCCGATGGCTAATGACTGTGAGCATTTCTTCATGTGTCTGTTAGCCGCCTGAATGTCTTCTTTGGCAATGTGCCTGTTCATATTCTTTGCCCATTTTTTAATTGGGTTATTTCTTTTTGTTGTTGAGGTTTTGCAGATCTTATAGATTTTAGAGATTAGACGCTGATCAGATTTGTCGTAGCCAAAAATATTTTCCCAGTCTGTAGGTTGTCTTTTTACTCTTTTGGTGAAGTCTTTTGAAGAGTATAAGCATTTGATTTTTAGGAGCGCCCAGTTATCTAGTCTCTCTTCTGGTGCTTGTTCATTGTTACTTATGGTTCATATTCTGTTTATGCCATGTATTAGGGCTCCTAGCATTGTCCCTATTTTTTCTTCCATGATCTTTATTGTTTTCAATTTGATATTTAGGTCTTTGATCCATTTTGAATTAGTTTTTGTGCATGGTGTGACGTATGGGTCTTGTTTCAGCTTTTTGCAGATGGATATCCAGTTATACCAGCACCATTTGTTAAAGAGACTGTCTTTTCCCCAACTAACAGACTTCGGGCCTTTGTCAAATATCAGCTGCTCATAGCTGGATGAATTTATATCTGGATTCTCAATTCTGTTCCATTGGTCCATGTACCTGTTGTTGTACCAGTACCAGTACCAGTTTTGACTACAGTGGCAGTATAATAGTGAGGCCTCCCACTTTGTTTTTATTCTTTAGTAATGCTTTACTTATCTGAGGCCTTTTCCATTTCCATATGAAGTTGGTGATTTGTTTCTCCATCTCATTAAAAAATGTCATTGGAACTTGGATGGGGATTGCATTGTACCTGTAGATCACTTTGGGTAGAACTGGCATTTTCACAATGTTGAGTTTTCCTATCCATGAGCAAGGTATGTTTTTCCACTTATGCAGGTCTCTTTTGGTTTCTTGCAGTAGTATCTTGTAGTTTTCACTGTATAGGTCTTTTATGTCTCTGGTTAGATTTATTCCTAAGTATTTTATCTTCTTGGGGGCTATTGTAAATGGTATTGATTTGGTGATTTCCTCTTAAGGTTCTCTTTGTTGGTGTAAAGGAATCCAATTGATTTTGTATGTTTATCTTGTATCCTGAAACTTTGCTGAAATCTTCTGTTAGTTCCAGTAGTTTTCTTGTGGATTCTTTGGGGGTTTTCTGTGTATAAGATCATATCATCTACAAACAGAGATACTTTGACTTTTTCCCTACCAATTTGGATGCCCTTTTATTTCTTTTTCTAGCCTAATTGCTCTGGCTAGGACCTCCAGCACAATGTTGAATAAGAGTGGTGATAAAGGGCATCCTTGTCTAGTTCCCATTCTCAAGGGGAATGCTTTCAAAGTCCTTCCATTTAGGATGATGTTGGCAGTTGGCTTTTTATAAATGCCCTTAATTATCTTGAGGAATTTCTCTTCTATTCCTATTTTGTTGAGTTTTTATCATGAATGGGTGTTGGACTTTGTCAAATGCTATTTCTGCATCAATTGATAAGATCATGTTGTTCTTGTCTTGTTTTATTAATGTGGTGGATTACACTGATTGTTTTCCTAATGTTGAACCATCCTTGCATACCTAGTATAAATCCCACTTGATCATGGTGAATAATTTTTTTGATATGTTGTTGAATTCTATTGGCTAGAATTTTGTTGAGGATTTTTGTGTCTCTATGTTCATGAGGGATACTGGTTCTGTAATCTTCTTTTTTTGTGTGTCTTTACCACGTTTTAGTATCAGGGTTATGGTGGCTTCATAGAATGAGTATGGGAATATTCCATCCTTCTCTATGCTCTGAAATACCTTCAGTAGTAGTGGTGTTAACTCTTCTCTGAAAGTTTGGTAGAATTCTCCAGTGAAGCCATCCAGGGCAGGGCTTTTTTTTTTTTAAAATAATTATTACTTCATTCTGTTGTATTTGAAATCAAATACAAGAGTTACAAGAAATACATTTACACCATTTTTTATATTTACCTTTTTTAAATTTTTTTGTATTGTACTTCAGGTGTACTTACAGAACAAATACTTTCTCATGAAACAGTAGTACACATATTGTTTTATGACATTGGTTAACAACCCCACAACATGTCAACCCTCTAACTTCTCAAAGTTTTTTTTTGGTGAAAATACACATAGCCAAAGATACACCATTTCAAAAATTTCTACATGCACAGTTCAGTGACATTGACTATGCTCTTCCAATTGTGCTGTTATTCTCACTTAAGATGAAGGCTTACAGAACAAAATAGTTGCTCATTTAACAGCTATTACACATGTTGCCCTATGACAGTGGTTAATTAACAATCTCACAACACATCAACAATATCCTTACTCAACCTTGGGTTCCCTATCATCAGCTTCCTTCTCCCCTTCTGCCTTCTGGCCCTTGTCACTGGACTACTGTACCTCATTAGTCCCATTTGGTTTTACAGGCTGTCCACTCCCAGGCTAAACGGTGAACCTCGGAGATAACTTCACCACTGAGATAAAAGGGTATCTGGGGGCCATACTCTCAGGGTTTCTCCAATCTCCTTTAGGCCAGTAAATCTGGTCTTCTTTTTGTGGGTGAGAATTATGTTCTACATCCTTCTCCAGCTCTGTCCAGAACCCTCTGTTGTGATCGTGGTCAGAGCAGTCAGTGGTAGTAGCCGGGCACAATCTAGCTGTACTGGACTCAGTCTGGTGGAGGCCTTGGTAGCTGCGGACAATTAGTCCTTCGGACTAATCTTTTCCTTGTATCCTGTTCTCTTCATTCTCCCTTGCTCCGGAAGGGATGAGACCAGTGGAGTATCCTAGATGGCCGCTCACAGGCTTTTAAGACCCCAGACACCACTCACCAAGGTAGAATGTAGAACATTGTCTTTTCAAACCGTGTTATGCCAGCTGAGCTAGATGTTCCCTGAGACCATGGTCCCCACAGCTCTCCGCCCAGCAATTCAGTACCTCAGGGAGTTTGGATGTGTCTATGGGGCTTCCATGATCCTTCCTTGTACAAGTTGTGCTAGTTTCCCCTGTATTGTGTACTGTCTCACCCTTCACCCAAGATACCACTTATCTATTGCCTATTTAGTATTTCCCCCCACCCCTCCTGTCCCTGGTAACCAACAAAGATTGTTACATTTTGTGTGTGAACTTCTTCATGTGTTTTTACAATAGAGGTCTCATACAATATTTGTCCTTTTGTGATTGACTTATTTCACTCAGCATAATGTCCTCCAGTTTCATCCATGTTATGAGAGGGTTCACAGATTCATTGTTGTTCTTTCTCGTTGCATAGTACTCCATTGTGTGTATGTACCATAGTTTGTTTATCCATTCATCTGCTGATGGGAATCTAGGTTGTTTCCATCCTTTTGCTATTGTGAACAATGCTGCCATGAACATAGGTGTGCATATGTCTATTCGAGTGATGACACTTATTTCTCTAGAATATATTCCTAGGAGTGGGATTGCTGGATTGAATGGATGTCTATTTCTAGCTTTCTGAGGAAACGCCATATCATTTTCCAAAATGGTTGTATCATTTTGCATTCCCACCAGCAGTGCGTAAGAGTTCCGATCTCCCTGCAGCCCCTCCAACATTTGTTATTTCCAGTGTTTTTGATTCGTGCCAGTAATGCCGGGGTGAGATGGTATCTCACTGTGGTTTTAATTTGCATTTCTCTAATGGCTAGCGATCGTGAGCACTTCCTCATGTGTCTGTTGGCCATTTGAATGTCTTCTTTGGTGAAGTGTCTGTTCATTTCCTTTGCCCATTTTTTAATAGGATTATTTGTCTTTTGGTTGTAGAGATGGTGGATTTTCTTGTAGATAATAGAGATTAGACCTTTGTCTGACTTGTACTGTCCAAAAATTTTTTCCCAGTCTGTAGGTTCTCTTTTTACTCTTTTGGTGAAGTCTTTTTGAAGAGCATAGGCGTTTGATTTTTAGAAGATCCCAGTTATCTAACTTATGTATTGGGGTTTGTGCGTTGATGGTTATGGTTTGTATCCTGTTAATGCCGTGTATTAAGGCCTGTAGTGTTGGTCCTATTTTTTCTTCTATGAACTTTATACTTTTAGGCTTTATATTCAGGTCTTTGATCCATTTTGAAGTAGTTTTTGTATATGGCGTGAGGTATGGGTCCTGTTTCATTTTTTTGCAGATGGATATCCAGTTTTGCCAGCACCATTTGTTAAAAAGACTGTCTTTTCCCCATTTGATGGACTTTGGGCCCTTGTCGAGGATCAGGTGACCGTAGGTGGATGGATTTACATCTGGGTTCTCAATTCTCTTCCATTGGTCAATGTATCTGTCGTTGTACCAGTACCAGGCTATTCTGACTACTGTAGCTGTATAGTAGGTTCTGAAGTCAGGTAGTGTGAGTCCTCCAACTGTATTCTTCTTCTTCATTATTGCTTTACTTATTTGGGGCTTCTTCCCTTTCCATATAAAGTTAATGATTAGTTTTTCCATCTCTTTGAAGAATGTTGTTGGTATTTGGATTGGGATTGCGCTGTATTTTTAAATTGCTTTGGGTAGAATTGTCATTTTCACAATGTTGAGTCTGCCTATCCATGAGCATGGTATGTTGTCCATTTATGTAGATCCCTTTGGGTTTCTGCAGTAGTGTTTTGTAGTTTTATTTGTATAGGTCTTTTACATCCCTGGTCAGATTTATTCCTATGTATTTTATCTTTTTAGGGACTATTGAAAATGGTATTGTTTTCCTGATTTCCTTTTCATCGTTTTCCTTATTGGTGTATACGAATCCAACTGATTTTTGAATGTTTATCTTGTATCCTGCTACTCTGCTGAATCTATTAGTCCCAGTAGATGTCTTGTGAAGTCTTTAGAGGTTTCTATGTATAGTATCATATCCTCTGCTAACAGAGACAGTTTAACTTCTTCATTACGAATTTGGATGCCCTTTATTTATTTTCTTGCCTTATTGCTCTAGCTAGAACTTCCACCACAATGTTAAATAGGAGTGGTGATAAAGGGCATCCTTGTCTTGTTCCTGTTTTTAAGAGGAATGTTTTCAGCGGTCCACGGCTTTTTTTGTTGCTAGTTTTTTAATATCCTTCTCAATCTCTTCTTTAGTTATGGGTTTATTTAGTTGTTCTACCTCTGTTTGTTTTACTTTAGGTAGGTAGTGCGTGTCCAGAAATTTGTCCATTTCCTCTAAGTTTTCATATTTGTTAGAGTTCAATTTTTCATAGTATTCTGTTACGATTCTTTTAATTTCAGTTTGGTCTATTGGGGTATCACCCATCTCATTTCTTATACAGGTTATTTGCTTCCTCTCCTGTTTTTGTCAGTTTGGTCAATGGTTTATCAATTTTGTGGATCTTTTCAAAGAACCACCTTTTGGTCTTGTTAACTCTGTTGTTTGTCCGTTCTCTATTTTATTTAATTCTGCTCTAATTCTTATTATTTCCTTGCTTCTGGCACCTGAGGGCTTCTTTTGCTGCTCTCTTTCTACTTGTTTGAGTTGTAGGGTTAATGTTTTGATTTTGGCCCTTTCTTCTTTTTGGATGTGTGCATTTATTGCTATAAACTGACCTCTGAGCACTGCTTTTGCTGTATCCCAAACGTTCTGGTAGGATGTGTTTTAATTCTCGTTTGATTCTATGAATTTCTTTATTCCATCCTTAATTTATTCCACAACCCAGTAGTTTTTGAGCAAAGTGTTGTTCAGTTTCCATGTGTTCAATTTTTTTTTCCTTGTTTTTTCTGTTGTTGATTTCTACTTTTATGGCTTCATGGTCAGAAAAGATGCTTTGTAATATTTTGATGTTTTCGATTTTGTTAAGGCTTGCTTTATATGGCCTAATATGTGGTTTATTCTGGATAATGTTCCATGTGCTTTGGAAAAGAAAGTATACTTTGCTGCTATTGGGTGGAGTGTTCGGTATATGTCCATGAGATCAAGTTGGTTGATTGCAGCATTTACCTCTTCCGTGTCTTTGTTGGGCTTCTTTCTGGATGTTCTGTCCTTCATCAAAAGTAGTGTGTTGAAGTCTCCTACTACTATTGTGGAGCTGTCTATCTCTCTTTTCAATGCTGTTGGAGTTTGTTTTGTGTATTTTTGAGCCCTGTCGTTGGGTGCATACGTATTTATTATAGTTATGTCCTCCTGGTGTATTGACCCTTTAATTTTTATAGTCTTTCCTTCCTTATCCTTTGTGGTGGCTTTTAAAGTGTATTTTGTCAGAAATTAATATTGCCACTCCTGCTCTTTTTTTATTGTTGTTTGCCTGATATATTATTTTCCATCCTTTGAGTTTTAGTTTGTGTCTTTTAAGTCTAAGGTGTGTTTCTTGTAGGCAGCATATAGACGGATCGTGTTTTTTATCCATTGTCCCACTCTCTGTCACTTTATTTGTGCATTTAGTCCATTTACATTCAGCATAATTATTCTTAGGTATGAATTTAATGCTGTCAATTTGATGTCTTTTTCTGTGTGCTAACAGTTTTATTTATTCCACTTAATTTTCTGCGATGAGTCGTTTTTCTTTATGTATTTTCTTTCCGTCTGTTTCATTGTTGTTGATTTTGTGTTTGCTAAGTCTTTGTAGTTTTCTAGTTTTTTATTTTCATTTCTAGGATTGTTAGTTTCCTTTGTGGTTACCTTAATATTTACACTGATTTTTCTAAGTTTATGCCAGTCTTTGATTTCTTTATATCTCCTTGACTTCCTCTGTATGAAAAATCTGTCTACATTTTTAAGTACCTCTTTTTTGTTGTAATGTTGTTTTGTTATAATGTTATCATCTTTTACATATTGACATCTGTTTCCCCATTTTCAGTGTTTTAGCTTTGGTTTATTTTTGTGACTTCCCTATCTGGTTCCCTACCTGGTTGCTCTGTCCTATGTTCTAGTCTTGGGTAGTTATCTGATGTTACTGATTTTCTAACTGGAGAACTCCCTTTAGTATTTCTTGTAATTTTGGTTTGGTTTTTGCAAATTCCCTAAACTTCTGCTTATCTGGAAATGCCCTAATTTCATCATCATATTTGGGAGACAGTTTTGCTGGATATATAATTCTTGGCTGGCAATTTTTTCCTTGAAGGCTTTATATATGTCATCCCATTGCGTTCTTGCCTGCATGGTTTCTGCTGAGTAGTCTGAGCTTATACTTATTGACTCTCCTTTGTAGATGACTTTTCATTTATTCCTAGCCACTCTTAAAATTCTCTCTTTATCTTTGGTTTTGGCAAGTTTGATTATGTCTTGGTGACTTTCTTTTGGGATCTACCTTATGTGGGATTCGATGAGCATCTTGATAGATATCTTCTCATCTTTCACGATATCAGGGAAGTTTTCTGCCAACAAATCTTCAATTCTCTCTGTATTTTGTTATCACCCCCCCCCCCCCCGATTCTGGTACTCCAATTGCTTGTAGGTTATTCCTCGATAGACTCCCAGATAATTCTTAGGGTTTCTTCATTTTTTAAAATCCTTTTATCTGATTATTTCTCAAATAAGCTCGTGTCAAGTGCTTTGTCTTCAATCTCACCATTTATGACTTCCATTGCCTCGATTCTGCTCCTATGACTTTCTATTAAGTCGTCTGACATTTTATTGTTAGTTTTCTGGATTTCTGATTGCTGTCTCTATGGATTCTTGCAGCCTGTTAAATTTGTCATTATGCTCGTCTAATTTTTTAGTTTCCTGTATTGTGTGTTCTATGTTTTGCTTAATTTCCTTCCTAATTTCTTGAAAAGTTCTGTATATTAATCTTTTGCATTCTCCGTCCGGTAATTCCAAGAAATTTTCCTCCTCTGGAAAATTTCTAGATTCTGTATTTTGGAAGCTTGCTAAAGCCATCTTGGACTGCCTCTTTATATGATGTGATATTGACTGTTGTCTCCGAGCCATCAATATATTATTTGTTTGCTTACAGTGTCCTAGCTTCTTGTTTTTTTGGATATGCCCAAATAGGCTGCTCATGTGAGCTAGCTGGATTATTGGCACTTTTGAAGCTCTAATGTACTGTCACCACGTGGTTAGATCTCTTACCAGGTATGTGAGCTCAGGAGTCTGCCCACTCCACCTATATGGATTCAGTTCAAGTGCCCAGGTAGATAGCCACCAAATGTGTGGTGCAGGCGCTTACCTATAGTCCTAGACACACATAGGTGACTGGCGTAGGCATAGGCATCTGTGTGTAGCAGGGGGATACACTCTGAGTTAGGCAGGGGGCTGACGACCACCCCCGAGTGTCCAGGAGGAAGGTGTGTCCCTGTTCCCTAGAGCACGTAGGTGGGTGGGGTTTGAAGCCAGACTATGAGCCCCCAATGCTTTTCGCTGTAAGGATTGGGGGAAACTCTTATTCTTGGACCCCTATCACAGGTGGCTAGGTGGCGTGTGTGGAGCCACCGGTCCTCAGGCCCTGATGTAGGTAGGTGAAGACCCTGCTTAATGGGCAGAACAGTGGCAAATATCATGAACCTGCCATTTCACGCTGAAACATTTGAAGTTAGACTTCAGGTATATACCCTGTTGTACTGCAGTAATGGGGGCCTATGCTGTTGAAATGAGCCACACAACTCTCTGCAGAAGGAAAGGCACTCAAAGTCTGTGGATCTCTTATGTCTGTGCCTAGGCAAATGTGCTGTGCCTACCCTGAGTTCCTGGCTTAGGGGAGCTGGCAGTTTATTTTTTCCCGTTAATTTGTTCGCTCTCCAAGGCTGGGAGAATGACTCAGGGCGTGTGACGGATCCTACTTCTGGCCCAGAGGACTCGGCAATTGCTGAAGCCTGTCCAAGACAGAGTGCAGAGCAGGGAGTGGGGAGGTAAACGGGAGAGAGGCTTTTCCCTAAGGGGGGTGTTTTTGATCCGTGCGGGAGGTCGGACACAAATACTTATCTTTTGCCAATCGAGGTCTGCTTCTCACTGGTTCTGGGTGGCTGAGTAGATTCTCTGTTGCTGGGTCTCTCCCAGTGTGGAATACGCCTCCTGAGCACTGCTGCTTGCCTGCCTCACTGCTCACCCATGAGCTAATGAGGCCTGAAGGGCTCAGGCTCTTGCCGGGTCAGTTGTAGTAACTCCTCGCTCCTTCTGAACTCTCTCCCCCTCCCCTTGCCACTCCGTCTGCTTCTTCAAGTTTGCTTTTGATGTTCAGGGCTCCTAGGCTGTCATATATAAATCAATTCACTTGTATTTTTGGGTCTTTGTTGTAAGAGGGTCCACTGGAAGCATCTGACTACTCTGCCATCTTTGCCTCCCCCTCCACCCAAAGAGCTTCTGATGGTCAATTTCATAAATTTTCAGCAGAGGAATACATTTTAGCTGATGTAAAGACGGGAAGGAATTGCTATGGGAAAGTCCTAGCAAGTGATATGGTGAAAAACACTCCATAACGCTAAATTAATTTGTTGCAATATGTGAAATGGCATGGGTAAAAAAAAATGCAGAGCAGTGTGGGTCAGAGGCTGGGCCTTGTGATCCCCCAGTGTGCACTCATCACTCACGGGAAGTCAGGCACGTGGGAAGGTACTCTGATATTTTAAGGCCAAGAGGGCATTTTGCTGATGCACCAGGCATGCTGAGAAAAGCAAATCATCTTTCAGTGCACTAAATGACACCAGTAAGTTAATGCAGCTATTCAGGATTAGACACTAGGGAGAAAGTGGGAGGCAGAGGAGATCAGTCTTGGTGAGCACCAATGTCTCAGCCTGGACTTGCTACAGCTGCAAAATGGTATGGGATAAATCATTTTAACCTTGGCTCCCTGTTCTGTTCAATAGGATTAACAATGCCTGTCTTAAAGACAGAAGACTATACAAAAATAGTTTAAGAAGCTACAACACAGCACTGATAATTTCAAATGATTTTAATGATGTTCAGTTTGATTTTAAGAACTATTCAAATAACTGTTGTTACCCTACAAAATTTTAATATACAAAGAAAGGTCTGATAAAAGCTCATTTTAATTATGATGTTTAGTTTGATTTTAAGAACTAAATCAAATAACTTTTAATCACCTATGAAATCTTAATGTACAAAGAAAGGCCAGCTGAAAGTTTCATTGTGATTTACTATCCCAGACAATTTTGAATATTAAATTATGAAATTAAAAACTTCCAAGGGATTAATCAGATGAAAAGAAAGAAGTTTCAAATGAATCATCAGCAAAAATGTCCTTTCAATTAAAAAATAAGTTTTCCAGGAAAGAAATATAACTGATGCTACCTTCGCTAGTTAGAAGTAAGATAAATAAATACCTAAAACATCTTTAAGCCAGTCCTGTATCACTTGTAATTTTGTATTTTCACATTAAGTTCAGTTCCCCAAGTATTAATAAGCCTCTTACTATTTGTGGAGCATTGAGCTGGGTACTGGGGATAGTGAGACAAATGTGAAATAGGATGGCTGCTTGAGACATTAGCTTTCAGTGTTGCCACAAAGGCAGCTAACAGGACAAAAAGCTATCGGTATGGTGGTAACTGAGTAGGAACACGACGCTATTAATAACAGAATGCAATTTGTTTCTAGAATAAACATTCATTTGTTGTAACCAAACATCTTGTACTTTCTGTACTTGGAAATGTTTAAAACTCAAATAAATTCACATATTTAAATAGCAAAATAGAGAAAGTCCTTAGTGGAATCATCATGGTAAATACGTGGATTCAAGAATTCAAGAATTTAACATAACTTGTTTACACGTTTACTAGGGTAAATAAAGCTCACAAACAAAGAGTCTTGATTAATCTGCATATTAATCTTATAGAGAACACTACTACTGCCTGCTCATTTTGGCTAGATGCCCAATCAATGGCCTCAGACTTTAATCAGGTGGAAAATTAAACCAATACTAGAATAGTCTATTTTTGTGTGTGTGCGCACCACTCATTGTATTAAATTAGCTGCTGAACAAATAAATTCTAAAATTTGAATCGTGACGAAATAAAAGTATATTTCTTGCTTACTTCCTAGTCCAATGTTAGCGTTCTTGCTTGGCGATTGCCTTTAATATGGTCATTCAGAGACTCAGCTTACTTCATCTTGCGGCTTAACCTCCTCTAGGTTCTCAGAATCCTCTGCAGTCAAGAGGCAGTGTGAACAGCCCCCTGCTTTTTTAACCCATCTCTACCCAGAGACACTACGCACTTCGACTCACATTCCACCGGAAAGACGAAATCGTGTGCCCCACGTCCGGAAACCCACAAAGCTTATGACTAAACATTGGAATCATGATCTCTACAAAGTGGGCTTGGCAGAAGATACAGCAGAAGCAACAGAAATGTGGCTTCCTCCTCACTGCTGAAACCCCACTAACACACCTCCCTTTCCCCCTCGTCTCCACTTCGCCATCTTTGCTAACCACGATTTGTTCTGAGAGTTCGTTTCCAGTCCTTGACGCCTGCGCAGAACAAGGGGATCGTATCCTTACCTGACCCCGACCTGATCATCACCGGAAGGGAAGACATTCTCCAGCCCATAGTTTCACCTGAGCCCTTTAAAAAAGAAGTTTCACAATGCGGACATCCTATGAAGAATGACTCAGCATTCAGACCTCCAAATTTAGGCATGGGAGGGCTTGGGGTGTAGTTTCAGGCACCAATACCTGCACACCTCCATCCCCTCAACCCACCCCCGCCCAAGGACTCCCAGAAATTTAAGAGCCCTCGGATCCCGTCCGCTGGGGAACTCGTGGTCTTTGGCGACTGGGCGTTGCTCCTTGTCTGTGCAGACAATAAACTTCCACTTTCTGTTCTAGCAACTGGTGTCCATCTTACTTCCATCAGCTACTAAGACAGGACAAGAACCGGAGAGGCGTTCAGTTACACTGCCACTTCCCAAATCTTGTATGAGTGCATCTCATTGACAACGAAATCACATCTGGAAACTCAGCTGCAGGGGAATCTGAGCAAGGTAAATTTTAACTGTTTCCTTATTCTCTTACCCCAACGGGATAGCACGGAAATAAATTCCTAAAAATGAGTGAGTGTAGTTGGATGTTAAGTGTTTTTTCAGAAGTTTCAGGAGAAATGAGTGTAGTTGGATGTTAAGTTTTTTTTTCAGAAGTTTCAGGAGAAAAACTATCCTAGGAAGATAATGAGGGAATGCTAATTAAAGTTCCTTAAAAAAAAAAGTCAGTGATAGAAAGTTTTTTAAATTAACTCATTTTTATTAATCCAGTAACAGGCACTGTGGAAAGTCTCAGTTACATATTCAGAAGAAAGATAAAGCAATACTAAAGATAAACGTAGGGACCGATGGAGGCTTTAGTGGAGCCAGGGAAAGAATGGCAATGAAAGCTGAACAGGGCTAATGTCAAGTTCATTCTTCCATGATTCAATTATAAGGAATATATTTATTATCGAGTAAAATATAACTCTCCACTTCTTAATGAGTGAGAAATTACTGCGTAAAATTGGTAAATTATAATAAACACAGCTGCTTTGATGCAGCTAATGGAGTTGTGCATATTAGTGATGCTAATGATATTCAGCACCTTCCCTTGCTGAACAGGGCAAAGAGGTTCCCTCTTGGAGTGAAGTGGGGCCTTCCAGGTTTTTTACGACAATGTGGCAATCATTGTAAAAGTGAGACATTTTTGTTTACTTGTTTAATATAAAGTGAACTGGACTGAGGCTGCTGTTTATTGCATACCTTCTTCAGTCACATTGAACAAGGTGCTTAACACTGGTTTTTTCATTAAATCATCGCAACAACCTTGGAAGGCCAGTATTATTTACCATTGATATCATTTTACAGATGAAGAAATTCAGGCTCAGGAAGGATAAATCATTTACAAAAGGTCAAGGAGATAGTAAGATCCTGAGAGGTTTCAAACTCAAATTTGTTTGAATTTATAGTAAAAACGTGTTTTTGCTTGGCCAGCATCTTTCCTCTGCTTGTGGTAAAAGCACCTGAATTTCTTTGGGGAACCACCTGTTCTCCCTTCTCAGTCCACGTGTTTTGTTTGGATTGATTCCCTGGTCCAGGCTGGGACCCAGACATGACTGATTAGATCATTGCATCCTCCTGGGCACAGTGGTCAGGAGTCATGTGACACAATCACAGCCTATCAGAATGAATCATAGAACTTTTTCTGGAGGAAAAAAAAAAAGGATTTTTCTCTTTTCAGTTGGACTGGAATTTTGAGACCATAAGGCTGGAGTGGCTGGCAACCTCTTGCTACCAAAAGGAGAAAGCCTGGCTAAGAATGAGGCCAACTGAATGGAAAGTGGACATGAGAGACGGGTCCTAGTTACAGCTTTTAAGCTTCTAAATCCAGAGATGCTGGAAGCCAGAGAACCCATGGATTTTTTCAGGTATCTGAGGAAATTAATGCCTATTCTTCATTAAGCCTATTTGAATTTGGTATTTTGTAATTTTGCAATACAGTTGTTTATGACTAATACACACTTCAAAGCCGATGTTCTTTACATTGCATCACACTGTTTTAAAAATCAGAAAAGAAAAAAAAAACCTTCACGATAAAAATATGATCTAATGTTATAACAATTATATACATAGTTTGATATATTCCTTAGCTTCTCTGTGAAAGTAATTATTAAAATCATCTTATAGATTTTGAGTAAAACATACTTGAATGATTTTCCCACAAGATAAATTACTTGAGGATGTCATAAAATGTTATTGGAAAATTTCTGAAGTGAGTCTGTTATGTATTAATAATAGCTTACCTTTTAAATTTTTATTCTGCATGCCTCCATCATAAGCCAATGATAAATAGCTTGAATTAACAGGCTTTTTAACACCAAGAAAAGAATCAGTCCATAAATATGAAACATGTTTCTTTAAGATTATTCCTAAGAATTTGATTTATTGACAGTTATATTCTCCATAGACTGTGACTCGAGAAAGTAGACTATACTAAGGATAGGCAAGTATCAGTGAGTTTGTAAGTGGGGAAAGAGTCCAAGACACTAGATCCTTCTTACTCATTCTAATTATTAACAAGGTGCCTATGCCAGGCAGGCTAGGCTAGGCTAGGCTAGGATTGACAAAATAGCCGTAACAGTGGACTCAAAACATACCAAAGATCATGAAAATGGTGCAAGACCAGGCATGTTTTGTTCTGTAATACATAAGGTCACCGTGAGTGAGAGCCAGCTTGATGGCGACTAACAGTCACAAGCTCAGCGACATTATAGTTATGTAATAGTAATAAAAATAAAGCCCCAAATGTCAGAGGACTTTCTTTTTTGCCTTGCTACATGTCCAGTGTGGGTCAGTGGGTACTCTGCTCCATGTAGTTGGAGGCTCCACCATCTGCAAAACGTAGCCACCTCATTTGCTGAGGCAAAGGAAGAGAATGAAGAACTCCAACCGGTTGTTAAGTACTCTTGCCAGAAGTGACATTCATCATTTCTGCTCACAGCCTTAGCTCAATCTAGTCAGATGGTCCTAACTTTAACTACAGGAGAGGCTGGAAAACAATAGTGAATCACATGGAATATTTGATGAGCAATAATTATGTATCAAAGATCAAAGAAGAGTGGAACAGAAATCATTGCAGTCCTTTGACTAGGCTGTAACTACGTATATTTCAGGCGTATGTTTTACTATTCCATTAGTTTGATTAGGTTTTTTAAAAAGGACGTTTTTATACCAATCAGATTGATTGCAGTCAATGTAGACATTAAGATAACCAATGACTCTGGAGTCTATGATTACATCTGATCACTTGCACTTGGGGTGAATATACATCAATATTATGGATTGAATTGTGTCCTTCAAAAATATATGTTATAAATTCTAATCTCTATGCCTGTAGTTCTAATCCCGTTTGGGAATGAGTTTTCTGTTATGTTAATGTTAGTGTTGGGTGGGTCTTGTGTCAATCTCTTGTAAAATATGAAAGGGGCAAGCAGAGATGGGGGAAGATAGATGCTGAGCCACACAGAGATCTCCAAGGAACCAGGAAACAGAAGCTGAAGAGACAAGGACCTTCCCCAAAGCCTGTGGAGAGAGAATGCCTTCTCCTAGAGCTGGCACCCCAAATTCAGACTTTTAGTGTCCTAAACTGTGATAAAATAAATTTCTCTTTGTTAAAGTCATCCACTTGTGATATTTCTGTTACAGCAGCACTAGATAAATACGACAATCAAGGTAAGCTAATCAAGCAACTAGATCTCTCTGAGTGTTTAAGGTAGTGTTTAATGGGTGCCCATCCTCAGTCTTAGGAGCACCTGGATGGGTCTGCTTGGTCAGCCTCTCCTTGATTGATGTGGGAAAATGGAACTTCCAGACCTGAAGAGGGTTTGAAGAGTCCTACGGTGTGTTTTTACAGAGCTCTGTATGGCAGACGGAAATTTGTCTTTGTTAAGTATCCTAAACTCTTAATACTGGTTTAAATTTTGTTAATAGTCTCAATGGGAATGATGCTGCCCCTTGGGAGTGTTTTGGATATTTTTGGTCATGTTTTTTAGTGTTAATATTTGTTTTTTGGCTGCTAAAACAATTGGGAGGTCCCACTGGCATTTAGTAGGTAAGAGTCCTGCATCTCTTGACATTCAGAAGTCCCACCTAACATTCATGTTTATGTCATCTGAGCCTAGAACCAAAATATGTTTTAAATGTAAACATTTTTTTGGTGGAGAAGGGAGGTGAGGGCTTGAACTTTAATTTTCATTAAATTTTCCAAGAATGTAACTACAGTATAAATGGAGGAAAGCTTGCACTTAGTTTTACTCAGAGCCTTACAAAAAATTTTCTATTTCAGAAATTTATGTTACCCATGGAAACCTTGCTCATGATCTTTGCATTCATGATGATTCTCCTTATACACGCAAGCATCTGATAATATTGCTATGTCACCTAATATAGTCATGCTTGCTTATTTACATATTTGAATTCATATTGTTTTATTATAAATTACTTTCTTTTAATTGCTCCTTTTAGTATACTTAGCACGTTGTTTTTATTACATGGTAGATTAGTAATAAGAAAAAAGAAAAAAGTCGCCATCAAGTTGATTCTGACTCATAGTGACCCTGTGTGTGTCAGAGTAGAACTGTACTCTGTAGGAATTTTACTGGCTGATTTTTCCAAAGTAGATCACCAGACGTTCTGAGGCACCTTTGGGTAGACTTGAACCTCCAGCCTTTCAATTAGCAGCCAAGCATATTAACCATTTTCACCACCCAGGAACTCTAGATCAGTAATAGTATCTATGAATTTGATTTTAGAATAGTAAGGGAACATTAAAAATATTGCTATAAAAAGGGGGATTGGCTCTGATAAGGTTAAGAATCAATGTGTTATGCAATATGGTGTGATGTTTAAATACAGGGAGTACAGAGTTAAGTAGCTCTGAGCTCAATCTCAATTCTGTTATATAGCAAGCAGTAGATGAATGATAGCTGTTATTTTAAGGTTATCATTATTAATAAAGCTTAAAGTTCAGCATCCCATATACAGAAGCCAGAGCCTCAGAATCTTAGAGGTGTTACCTGGTAATGTAAAAATGGCCAGCTTCTTTATTCTCTGTTTTCCTTGGGAGAAAAATCTATTTCCCCAAATTCTAGCTAAACCGTGTCAAGTCAGCTACCTGTAGTAAAAGTGTTGATGTATCTAGATAGATGTCTTTGTCAGTATCTTTCTCCCTTATTTTTCTTTTTAAGAAATGGTTACTTTATCTGAGCACAAGCTATCAACTAACAGTGTACCATCCACCCACACAGGTTGCTGCCTTGGTGAGTGTGAATGGATGACTATTGTCACTTAAGCTTGCTGTATAAGTTGGAAATGTGCTTCTTCTACTCAACTTTTAGAGCCAGTGTAACATAAAGTTTTAAAGATAGCATATGTAAAACAACAACCTGCAATATGCTTCATGAGGTTAGCAGTCCAGACTAGATTGGACAATTTTCTTTAGAACCCTCCACTTCTTTCCTAAGTTTACTTTCATAGTGTGGCTGCTAATGCCACAAACCAAAAACCCACTGCCATTGAGTCGATTTCTACTCATACAGAGTAGAACTGCCCCATAGGGTTTCCAAGGAGTGGCGGGTGGATTCGAACTGCCGACCTTTTGGTTAGCAGCCGAATGCTTAACCACTGCACCACCAGGGCTCTGAGCACGAAAGAAGATATATCCAATTCCAACCCGGGATGCTTGCAGACTTGAGACATACAACCTGCTGAACTTCTTTATCGCCTCTGGTCATGTAAAAACTGTATGCTGTTGTACAACACAAAGAGCGAGCTCTAGTGTAAACTATGGACTTTAGTTAATACTAATGCCTCAACACAATGCCTAGGCAGAATATTCTTTACTAAATAACCTAGACCATTGTTTGAAGAAGAATGCGGCATCAGGATTGGAGGAAGATTCATCAACAACCTGCAATATGCAGATGACACAATCTTGCTTGCTGAAAGCAAAGAGGATTTGAAGTACTTACTGATGAAGATCAAAGACTATATCCTTCAGTACGGATTATACCTCAACCTAAAGAAAACAAAAATTCTCAGAACTGGACCAGAAAGCAACATTATGATAAATGGAGAAAATATTGAAGTTGTCAAGATTTCATTTTACTTGGATCCATAATCAATGCCCATGGAAGCAGCAGTCAAGAAATCAAGTGACATATTGCATTGGGCATACCTGTTGCAAAAAACCTCTTTAAAGTATTGAAAAGCAAAGATATTACCTTGAAGACTAAGGTACGCCTGACTCAGGCTGTGGTATTTTCAGTTGCCTCATATGCATGTGAAAGTTGGATGATGAATAAGGAAGACTGAAGAAGAATTGATGCATATGAATTATGGTGTTGGTAAAAAATATTGAATATACCATGGACTGCCAAAAGAATGAACAAATGTGTCTCGGAAGAAGTACAGCCAAAATGTTTCTTAGAAGTAAAGATGGCGAGACTACGTCTCACATACTTTGGACATGTTATCAGGAGGGATCAGTCCCTGGAGGAGGACATCATGCTTGGTAGAGAGTCAGTGAAAAAGAGGAAGACCCTCAATGAGATGGATTGACATAGTGCCTGCAACAGTGGACTCAAGCATAACAATGACTATGAGGATGGTGCAGGGCTGGGCAGCATTTCATTCTGTTGTACATAAGGTCGTTAAGAGTTGGAACTGACTCAGTGGCACCTAACAACAACAACAGCAACAACAACAAGGTCTCAATATTGGTTCATCAATTATAATAAATATGCACAGAAATGCAAGATGTTAATAATAGGAGAAATGATGTTCCCAGGGGAGTTGGGCGGTGGGTATATGGTAACTCTATTTTCTGTGCAGTTTTTCTGTAAACCTAAAACTGCTCCAAAAAATAAAGTCTATTTAAAAAAAAAAAAAGAAGAAGAAATTTCAGCTTAAAAGAAAAAGAAAATACCTGATACAAAAGAAAATACAGTGAAGCTGAGGTTTCGAAGTTTCTACCCAATCTCAGTGCTAGAAAGTGTCAGAAGTAATTTCAAAGTCATCAGAAAAATTAAAATTGATTTATTTTGATTTGTTTAATTTCCTTCATTTTTCCCATCTGAAAGTTGTCCCGAACATTAAAGGGTTAAAAATGGAAGGAGGAAGAGGAGTCTGATTTCTTGTAAGAGGATTTTGGAGCTCCTTTTTCTTTCAACCTGAAAATTGCCTCAGCGCCCCATCAATTCCTATAAAATTGGAGTCTAAAATTTAGTAAGATTCATCCCCTCAAACACTCACATTAACCAATTTTAAGCAGATTGCTGCACTTTGCGAGCAATACCGTAATTCAGCCATCTTTCCCTGGATAATTAGCAGTGAGTGAGCACACACCCTGAGAGGCAGGCATGAAGGCGTGATTGAGCCCACAGCTGGTCTCCCAGTAATTTTTAATTTCTCTGCACCCTGAAAAGAGCTGGAGGAGAGAGGGCGTGAGGCTCATTCACTGTGCACACTGGGCCTCAACTGGATCCCTTCTGAAGAATCAACATATTAATTCAACAAATACGTATTGAATTCCTACTACGTACCAGATTCTGTTCTAGGTACTGGGGAAACAGCAGTGGAAAGAAAAAAAAAAAAACAAAAAACAAATTAAAAATCCTTACCTGGTATAGTTTATAATCCTGTAGGAGAAGACAGATGATAAGCAAAATATAGAAGTAAATTTTATATTATGTTAGAAGGTGACACTCCCTAATAGAAAAAGCAAGGCAGTGTGTTGGGAATGTCAGAATGGGTTGCAATTTTAATAGGATGGACAGGGTGGGTGTCCCTGCGCAGGTGACATTTGAAAATTTCATGGAAAGGCCTTGGAGTAAGAGTGCAACTGGCTAGTTTGAAAAACAGCAAGGAGTGTAGTGCGGCTGAAAAGATTGAGTGAAGGAATGGTAGAGATAGGTCTTGGGAGCCAGAACCTATGGGGCCCTGTAGACATTGTAAGGATGTTGGCTTTTACTCTGAGTAAAATGAGGAGTCACTGCAGGTTTGGTTTGTTTGTTGTTGTTATTAGGTGCCGTAGAGTCGGTTCTGACATACAGCGACCCTACGTACAACAGAATGAAACACTGCCCTGTCCTGCACCACCATCATGATCATTGTTATACTTTGGCCCATTGCTGCAGCCACTGTGTCAGTCCATCTCATTGAGTCTTCCTCTTTTTTGCTGACGATCTGCTTTACCAAGCATGATGTCCTTCCCCAGGGACTAGCCTCTCCTGATAATATATCCAAAGTATGTGAGACGAAGTCTCACTATTCTCGATTCTGAGGAACATTCTGACTGTACTTCTTCCAAGACAGATTTGTTCGTTCTTTTGGCAGTCCATGGTATATGTTTGTTAGTTAATAGGCTATTTTTGTTTTGCCTCTCTCCAATTAACAGACTCTTTTTTTTTTTTTTTTTTTAATATATATTTTATTGTACTTCAGGTGAAAGCTTACAGAGCAAATAGTTTCTCATGAAATAGTAGTACACATGTTGTTTTTTGACATTGGTTAACAACCCCACAACGTATTAAGCCTCTAAATTCTCAACCTTTTTTTTTTTTGATGAAAATTACAGATGGCCAAAGATACACCGTTTCAAAAATTTCTACATTCACAGTTCAGTGACATTGACTACGCTCTTCCAACTGTGCTGTTATTCTCACTTAAGATGAAGGCTTACAGAAAAAATAGTTATTCATTTAACAGTTACTACACATGTTGCCCTATGACAATGGTTAACAATCTCACAGCACATCAAGAATATCCTTACTCCACCTTGTGTTCCCTATCACCAGGGGGCTTCCTTGTCCCCTTCTGTCTTCTGGACCTTGTCAGTGGACTATTGTACCTCTTTAGTCTCATTTGTTTATTTGTTTATTTATTTATTTATTTATTTTTATTTTATTTAAACACCATTTCAAAACTTTTTACTTACACATTTAAGTGATATTGACTATGCTCTTCCAATTGTGCTGCCATTCTCGCCCAAGATGAAGGCTTACAGGACAAAACAGCCTCCCATTTAATAGTTACTACAAATGTTGCCCTATAGCAGTGGTCAACAATCTCACAATACATCGACAGTGTCCTTATTCAATTTGTGTTCCTTATCATCAGTTTCCTACTCTCCCTCTGCCTTCTGGCCCTTGTCACCGGACTCCTGTACATCGTTAGTCCCATTTAGTTTTACTGGGGTGTCCATTCCCAGGCTTAACATCGAACCTTGAAGGTAACTTCCCCTCTGAGCTGAAAGGGTGTCTGGGGGCCACACTCTCGAGGTTTCTCTAGTATTCTTTAGGCCAGTATATCTGGTCTTCTTTTTTTTTTTTTTTTTTTGGGAGTTAAAATTATACTCTACATCCTACTCCAGCTCTGCCCAGAACCCTCTGTTGTGATCCTGGTCAGAGGAGTCATTGGTGGTAGCCGGGCACCATCCAGCTGTACTGGGCTCAGTCCCGTGGAGGCCTTGGTAGCTGTGGACCATTAGTCCTTTGGACTAATCTTTTCCTTGTATCCTGTTCTCTTCGTTCTCCCTTGTTCCCGAAGGGATGAGATCAGTGGAGTATCTTAGATGGCCGCTCATAGGCTTTTAAGACCCCAGACACTACTCACCAAGGTAGAATGTAGAGCATTATCTTTATAAGTAGTGTCATGCCAATTGAGCTAGATGTTCCCCGAGATCATGGTCCCCAGAGCCCTCCGTCCAACAACTCAGTCCCTCGGGGGGTTTGGATGTGTCTATAGGGCCTCCATGACCTTTCCTTGTGCAGGTTGTGTTAGTTTCCCCTGTACTATGTACTATCTCATCTCTCACCCAAGTTACCACTTACCTATTACCTATTTAGTATTCCCCCCCCCCCTCCCATCCCTGGTAACCAACAAGGATTGCTACATTTTGCATGTGAATTTTTTCATGGGTTTTTACAATAGAGGTCTCATACAATATTTGTCCTTTTGTGATTGACTTATTTCACTCAGCATGATGTCCTCCAGTTTCATCCATGTTATGAGATGGTTCACCGATTCATTGTTCTTTCTCGTTGCATAGTACTCCATTGTGTGTATGTACCATAGTTTGTGTATCCATTCGTCTGTTGATGGACATCGAGGTTGTTTCCATCGTTTTGCTATTGTGAATAATGCTGCCATGAACATAGGTGTGCATATGTCTATTCGAGTGATGACTCTTATTTCTCTAGGATATATTCCTAGGAGTGGGATTGCTGGATCGAATGGTACGTCTATTTCTAGCTTTCTGAGGAAACGCCATATCATTTTCCAAAATGGCTGTATCATTTTGCATTCCCACCAGCAGTGTATAAGAGTTCCCGTCTCCCCGCAGCCCCTCCAACATTTGTTATTTCCAGTGTTTTTGATTCGTGCCAGTAATGCCGGGGTGAGATGGTATCTCATTGTGGTTTTAATTTGCATTTCTCTAATGGCTAGTGATCGCGAGCATTTCCTCATGTGTCTGTTGGCCATTTGAATGTCTTCCTTGGTGAAGTGTCTGTTCATTTCCTTTGCCCATTTTTTGATAGGATTGGTTGTCTTTTTGTTGTAGAGGTGTTGGATTTTCTTGTAGATTATGGAGATTAGACCTTTGTCTGACTTGTACTGTCCAAAAATTTTTTCCCAGTCTGTAGGTTCTCTTTTAACTCTTTTGGTGAAATCTTTTGAAGAGCATAGATGTTTGATTTTTAGAAGATCCCAATTATCTAGTTTATCTGTTGGGTTTTTTGTGTTGATGTTTATGGTTTGTATCCTGTTAATGCCATGTATTAAGGTCTGAAGTGTTGGTCCTATTTTTTCTTCTATGAATTTTATAGTTTGAGGCTTTATATTCAGGTCTTTGATCCATTTTGAAGTAGTTTTTGTATATGGTGTGAGGTATGGGTCCTGTTTCATTTTTCTACAAATGGATATCCAGTTTTGCCAGCACCATTTGTTAAAAAGACTGTCTTTTCCCCATTTGATGTATTTTGGGCCCTTGTCAAAAATCAGGTGACCATAGGTGGATGGATTTACATCTGAGTTCTCAATTCTGTTCCATTGGTCGATGTCTCTGTTGTTGTACCAGTACCAGGCTGTTTTGAGTACTGTAGCTGTATAGTAGGTTCTCAAGTCAGGTAGTGTGAGTCCTCCAACTTTATTCTTCTTCTTCAGTAGTGCTTTACTTATTCGGGGTTTCTTCCCTTTCCATATAAAGTTAATAATTAGTTTTTCCATCTCTTTGAAGAATGTTGTTGGTATTTGTATCGGAATTGCATTGTATTTGTAAATTGCTTTAGGTAGAATTGCCATTTTCACAATGTTGAGTCTGCCTATCCATGAGCATGGTATGTTTTTCCATTTATGTAGATCCCTTTGGGTTTCATGCAGCAGTGTTTTGTAGTTTTCTTTGTATAGGTCTTTTATATTCCTGGTCAGATTTATTCCCAAGTATTTTATCTTTTTAGGGGCTATTGAAAATGGTATTGATTTCCTGATCTCCTTTTCATCGTTCTCTTTACTGGTGTATAGGAATCCAACTGATTTTTGAATGTTTATCTTGTATCCTGCTACTCTGCTGAATCTTTCTATTAGTTCCAGTAAATTTCTCGTGGAGTCTTTAGGGTTTTCTATGTATAGTATCATATCATCTGCAAACAGGGAGAGTTTAACTTCTTCATTACCAATTTGGATGCCCTTTATTTCTTTCTCTTGCCTTACTGCTCTAGCGAGAACTTCCAGCACAATGTTAAATAGGAGTGGTGATAAAGGGCATCCTTGTCTTGTTCCTGTTTTCAGGGGGAATGTTTTCAGCCTTTCTCCATTAAGAATGATGTTGGCTGTTGGTTTTGCATAGATGCCCTTTATGATGTTGAGAAATTTCCCTTCTATACCTATTTTATTGAGAGCTTTTATCAGGAATGGGTGTTGGACTTTGTCAAATGCCTTTTCTGCATCAATTGAGATAATCATGTGATTTTTTTCTTTCCTTTTATTTATGTGGTGGATTACGTTGATGGATTTTCTAATGTTAAACCATCCTTGCATACCTGGTATGAATCCTACTTGGTCGTGGTGTATTATTTTTTTGATATGATACTGAATTCTATTGGCTAAAATTTTGTTCAGAATTTTTGCATCTATATTCATGAGAGATATTGGTCTGTAATTTTCTTTTTTTGTGACGTCTTTGCCTGGTTTTGGTATCAGCGTTATGCTGGCTTCATAGAATGAATTTGGAAGTGTTGCTTCCTCTTCTATGCTCTGAAATAACCTGAGTAGAACTGGTACGAGCTCTTCTGTAAATGTTTTGTAGAATTCTCCAGTGAAGCCATCTGGGCCAGGGCTTTTTTTGGTTGGGAGTTTTTTTATTACCTTTTCAATCTCTTCTCTTGTTATGGGTCTGTTCAGATTTTCAATATCACTTTGTTGTAGTTTGGGTAGGCCGTATGTTTCTAGAAATTTATCCATTTCCTCTAGGTTTTCAAATTTGTTGGAATATAGTTTTTCATAATATTCTGTTATAATCCTTTTTATTTCAGTTGGGTCTGTTGTAATGTCCCCCATTTCATTTCTTATTTGGGTTATTTGTGCCCTCTGCTGTTTTTCTTTTGTCAGTCTGGCCAGTGGTTTGTCGATTTTGTTGATTCTTTCAAAGAACCAACTTTTGGTTTTGTTGATTCTTTCTATTGTTTTTCTGTTCTCTATTTCATTGATTTCTGCTCTGATCTTTACTATTTCCTTTCTTCCGGTGGTTGTAGGCTTTTTTTGTTGTTCTCCTTCTATTTGTTTGAGTTCTGTAGTTAATGTTTTGATTTTGTCCCTTTCTTCTTTTTTGATATGTGCATCTATTGCTATAAATTGTCCTCTGAGGACTGCCTTTGCTGTGTCCCAAAGGTTTTGGTATGATGTGTTTTCATTTTCATTTGATTCTAGGAATTTTTTAATTCCATCTCTGATTTCTTCTATTACCCATTGATGTGTAAGCAGATTATTATTCAGTTTCCATGTGTTTGATTTTTTTTCCTTGCTCTTTCTAGTGTTAATTTCTACCTTGATGGCATTGTGGTCAGAGAAGATACTGTGAATTATCTCAGCATTTTGGATCTTGTTGAGGATTGCTCTGTGGCCTAAGATGTGGTCTATTCTGGAGAACATTCCATGTGCATTGGAAAAGAATGTGTACTTTGCAGCGGTTGGATGGAGTGTTCTATATATGTCTATGAGGTCCAGTTGGCTGATTGTGTCCTTTAGGTCTTCTGTATCTTTGCTAAGTTTCTTTTTAGTTGTTCTGTCCTTTACTGAGAGTGGTGTGTTGAAGTCTCCTACTATTATTGTGGAACTGTCAATTTCTCTTTTCAGTGCTGTTAGAGTTTTTTTTATGTATTTTGGAGCCCTGTCATTGGGTGCATAGATATTTATTATGGTTATGTCTTCATGATGGATCATCCCCTTAATCATTATATAGTGTCCTTCTTTGTCTTTTATGGTAGATTTTGTTTTAAAGTCTATTTTATCTGAGATTAGAATTGCCACTCCTGCTCTTTTTTGATAGTTGTTAGCCTGATATATTTTTTTCCAACCTTTGATTTTTAATAAATTCACATCTTTGTTTCTAAGATGTGTCTCTTGTAGACAGCAAATAGATGGATCCTGTTTTCTTATCCATTCTGCCACTCTCCGTCGCTTTATGGGTGCATTGAGTCCATTTACGTTCAGTGTAATTATTGATAGATGTGAGTTTGTTGCTGTCATTTTGTAGTGCTTTTTTTTGTGATGCTGAAGTTTTCTTTGTTCTTCTTACTGTCTTGTGCTGAGTTCCTTTTGTTTGTGGATTTTGTGTTCATTTCTTTTGTTTTTGTAGGTTTTGTTTTTGTTGAGACTTTATGTTTTTCGTCTTTATTTTTATGAGTTGGTTTGTTAACTTTTTTTGTGGTTACCATGAATTTTACCCTTATCTTTATAATTTTGAAGCAGTCTACCGTTACTTGGTATCGCCTTGCCTTCTTCTCCTTTAGAAGGTTCTATACCTATGCCGTTTGTTCCCTCTTTCATTGTTTTGATGTTGTTATCATCCTTTGATTGATTTCTCTGATTCCCTGTTGTATATCTTTTGTTTTTGGAAAGTCGTCTGTAGTTCAGTTCCTAGAATGGTATCTGGTTCATGTTAACCTGCATCCTAGGTCCTAGGTCCTGCCTGAGGGCTTAAGCTGTTTGTCCTCAGATCGAAGAACTCCCTTTAATAATTCTTGTAAGTTTGGTTTGACTTTTGCATATTCCTTTAGTTTCTGTTTATCTGGAAATGACCTAATTTCACCATCAAATCTGAATGAGAGTTTTGCAGGATATATTATTCTTGGCTGACAATTTTTTTCTTTCAAGATTTTATATATGTCATCCCATTGCCTTCTTGCCTGCATGGTTTCTGCTGAATAATCTGAGCTTAGTCTTATTGTTTCTCCTCTGTATGTGACTTCTTGTTTTTCCCGAGCTGCTCTCAGGATTCTTTGTTTGTCTTTAGTTTTAGCGAGTGTGAATATGATATGTCTTGGTGATTTTCTTTTGGGGTCTATTCTATATGGGGTTCGTTGAGCTTCTTGGATGACCAGCTTTTCATCTTTCATGATATTGGGAAAGTTTTCTGTCAGCAGTTCCTCAATGATCCTCTCTGTGTTTTCTGTTTTCTTCCCCTGTTCTGGTATGCCAATCACTCGTAAGTTTTTGCTTTTAATTGTGTCCCACATAACTCTCAGGGTCTCTTCATTTTTCTTTGTTCTTTTTTCTGAGTTTTCCTGAAACAGAGTTGTATCCAAGTGTTTGTCTTCAGTTCCACTGATCCTGTCTTCCATGGTTTCAAATCTACTTCTCAGCCCTTCTATGACACCGTCCATTTCTGAAATCTTGTTGTTTATCTTTTGGATTTCTAATTGTTGTTTTTGTATAATTTCGAGTTGTGAATTTATTTTGGCATTTTGTTCTTGCATCATCTTCCTGAATTCTTCCAATTTTTTGTCTGTATTTTCCATAAATTTGTCTATTTTTTCCTCATGTTTGTCAGCTTTTTGCCTCAGTTCTTGGAAAATTCTGAGTATTAGTGATTTGAGTTCCGTATCAGGTACTTCTAGTGCATTTTCTTCCACAGGAGAGTTATCTGGTGTTTTAATTTGGACGCCTATTGGAGCCATCTTGTCTTGTTTTTGTAAATGCTTTGATATTGTTTGCTGTTTTCGGGGCATTCAGTAGATATTTCTCTCGTTTATTGATTGTAGATTTTTTTTTTTTTTTTCGTTCTTGTGGTACAGCTGGGCAGATCTAGTTGAGGAGGAGCCACTGGGATGGGTTGCTTGTGGCACTCACCGCAGCCACCAGGACGGTCGGTATTCAGTGCTGGGCAGGTTCCAATAGGGCGTGCCTGCACCGCTTGGTGATGTGATGTCTAGTGCACGGTGCAGGTAGGTAGGGTGCAGCGGGAAGATGGTTATGTGTGAAGCTAAGCGGTCGTTCTGTCTCCGACCAGATGCTCTGCAAGGCTGCTCTCCCGTTTGCTGGTCTCCGATAGGAATCCAAGATGGTGGATCCGCGCTGCGTTAGCTGGTAAGGAATCTCTGCCTGAGTCTCTCCTCGCTCTCCGTTCTCTTTTAGTATTCTCACTCCGTTTGGTGTTTGGCTGAGTTCTTTATCTCTTCATTTGGTGTTCTAGGGTTTCAGGATTGTTGATTCTCTGTTAGGCTTAGTTTTTCGGATCTTTGCTGTGGAGGGACGGCGTGGTGTTTCTGCCTAGAGCGCCATCTTGCCCCTCTCTCGACTCTTTTTTTTTTTAAGACTAGTTTTCAGTTTATGGAAAAATTGTGCAGAAAGTACAGAGAGTTCCCAGCACACTATTTCTCCTATTGTTAACATCTTTCATTCATATGGTACATTTGTTACAACTGATGAATCAATATTGGTGTATTATTATTAACCAAAAGCCATACTTTACATTGGAGTTCACTCTTTGTGCTCTACAGTCCTATGGGTTTTGACAAATGCATCATCTCAAGTGTCCACCGTTACAGTATCACACAGAGGAGTTCCACTGTCCTACATTTCAGGGCTCTGATCAGAGGAAGGACACAGTCCAAATCAAGTTTTAAATGGATCATTCTGGGTTGACAATGGCCTATGAGGGGGCAAGGACAGAGGCAGGGAGCCTACAGAAGAGGCCACTGCAGTAATTCAAGTGGGAGATGATGGTGGCTTGGGCCAGTGTGATAACAGTGGAAGAGGTGAGGATTCTGGACATATTTTGATAGTAGAGGCAAAAAGATTTCCCAGAGTAGGGGTACCACGATGACTCTGGCTTTGAGGCTAGAACTCTGAGTCATCTAGACTGGTTGAGAGAATGAATGGTCTCAAATTCACAATTAAGTGAATATTGTTCCTGGAATCTGCTTGGCACTGTAGATACAGGGTAAGAATACTTCTTCATCCCCAGAGACTTTGATCTATCTCTGAGCCAAAAGGCCAGAGTCAACACAAAGTAATATTCCACACCAGCCAATACGGGATGCAACCAGTTTGAATTCCACAGAAATGAGCTGAGACAGAAAAGGGCTCTCCCTTAGAGGTCCTTTGTTGTCTTTAAGACTTCACCCTAATGAGCACATTTGAGTTTAGATGTTCTGTTTATGTAAAAAATGCAAATGAAGCCATTCAATCTTTCTGTAAATAAAATGTGCAGGAGAGGACATTTTATTTTCATTGTTACTGTGGGGGAAAATTCACACAGCTCTGGGCTCTGCAAGAATCTAGAAAAGAGATGCTTGCAATACTTGCCTACACCCTCAAGGGATGAAGCAAGTGGAAGGACAGCCTTGTAGCCACCTGTGTTAAGGGTTACTGGCCCGATGGAGACAAAGGTCTCTGTTCTCATGTTCTCATAGAGAGAAGTCAAATCTTAAGAGAATCTCCTTGTCAGCAACAGGTGATGGAAGCAAAAAGTTATGCTTTGAAATACTGTAGGTGAATTCTATTAAGTCACATGTGAGAAATGGAGTTTTAATTCTAATGGAGTCCAGATTTCTGGATCCCATGGAGGTTGAGGTAACCCACCTAAGCTTTTACCTGGAGATGATCTTTGAACCTTGAACCTTGAGAAAACTGGTTTTCTAAAAGTTACCTTTAAGTCAGACAAAGTTGTTGTTAGGTGCCATTGTATTGGTTCCGACTCATGGTGACCCTATGTACAACAGAACGAAACACTGCCTGGTCCTGCACCATCCTCACAATTGTTGCTATTGTTGAGCCCATTGTTGCAGCCAGTGTGTCAATCCATCTCGTCCAGGGTCTTCCTCCTTTTCATTGACCCTCTACCTTACCAAGCTTAATGTCCTTCTCCAGGGACTGATCCCTCCTGATAACATGTCCAAAGTATGTGAGACGAAGTCTCGTCATCCTCGCTTCTAAGGAGCATTCTGGCTGTACTTCTTCCAAGACAGATTTGTTTATTCTTCTTGCAGTCCATGTTATATTCAACATTCTTTGCCAGCACAATAATTCAAAGGTTTCCATTCTTCCTTGGTCTTCCTTATTCATTGTTCAGCTTTCGCATGCATATGAGGTGATTGAAAATACTATGGCTTGGGTCAGGTGCACCTTAGTCGTTAAATTGATACCTTTGCTTTTTAACACTTTAAAGAGGTATTTTGCAGCAGATACGCCCAGTGCATCATGTTGTTTGATTTCCTGACTGCTGTTTCCGTGGGCATTGATTGTGGATCCAAGTAAAATGAAATTCTTGACAACTTCCATATTCTCTCCATTTATCATGATGTTGCTGATTGGTCCAGTTGTGAGGATTTTTGTTTGTAATCCATACTGAAGGCTATAGTCTTTGATCTTCATCAGTAAGTACTTCAAGTCTTCTTCACTTTCAGCAAGGAAGGTTGTGTCATCTGCATAGTGTAGGTTCTTAATGAGTCTTCCTCTGATCCTGATGCCCCATTCTTCTTCATATAGTCCAGCTCCTCCGATTATTTGCTTAGCATACAGATTGAATAAGTATGGTGAAAGGATATAACCCTGATGCACATCTTCCCTGACTTTAAGCCACGCAGTATCGCCTTGTTCTGTTTGAATGACTGCCTCTTGGTCTAAGTAAAAGTTCCTCATGAGCACAATTAAGCGTTCTGGAATTCCTATTCTTTGCAATGTTATCCATGATTTGTTATGATCCACACAGTCCAATGCCTTTGCATAGTCAGTACAACACAGGTAAACATCTTTCTGGTATTCTCTGCTTTCAGCCATGATCCACGTGACCTCAGCAATGATATCCCTTGTTCTATGTCCTCTTCTGAATCTAGCTTGAATAATTACACTGTAAGTTAAATACTATCACTCCCTTTCTACAAATGAAGAAACAGAGGCTCAGAGAAGGTGAGTAATTTATTCATGCATGATTTCAAATGCTTTGTGCATTGCACTATACCTTGCCCTCGAACAGCTTACTGATCAGGGGAGGGGAAGCACATACAAATACTGAAAATATAAGACAGCACGTGAGAAAAGCCATGAGAAATTCAAGCAGTATGTTATGGGAAACCAGAGCATAGACTCTGGAGCCAGACAACCTGAATTCAAATCCTGTCTCTGCCACTCATTGACTGTGTGGCCTTGGAAAAGTCATTTAACCTTGCTGTGCCTCGGTTTTCTCATTTGTAAAATGGGAATAATAATAATACTTGTAAGATTATTGTAATTAAATGAGTATATATACACATACATGGTAAGTGACGTGTTGGTTTTGTTGTTGATGATGTTCAGGAAGTGCTTCAAAGAAGAGATGGCATTGTAAGACTGAGAGGAATTTGGACAGTACCAATTCAGGGGAAGCTCTGGAACATAGGGATTAGAATGATTGAAGATGGAAACTGGCTAATACCAGGGAAGCAGCACTGACAGAGTTTGGCTGGCATGTAGACCAGCAATTCTCAGTAGGGATGGGGTGCATATAGGGATGTGGGAGTGCTTTGTCAAACTACAGCCACAGGCCCTGAGGTACTGATTTAGCTCCTCCCCAGGAGAAGGAACCCCAGACCCAACCCTAACCCCAGTGATGAAGCAACAGGGAGATGAAGCAGGAAAGGCAGATGGGGTCAGATCATAATCTTAAATACCAAGGTAAGGGGTTGGACGTTATATTCTGCACACAAGGTGGGGAGGTTACTGAAGAGTTCTGAGAGGAAATGCTGTTATCAGAGATATTCCCACTTGTGAAACAATGCAGAACAATTCCAAAAAAATATTATCAACTGCCCCTGTATTACACACTGTATGTTGTTGTTATTTGCTGTCCAGTCTGTTCTGACTCACAGTGACCTCACGACAGAGTAGAACTTCTCCATACGGTTTTCTTGGCTGTAATCTTTATTTGTTTTTTTAATTGTACTTTAGATGACAGTTTACAGAACAAACTAGCTTGTCATTAAACAGTACACATGTTGTTTTATGATATCGATTAACCACCACATAACACATCAACACTCTCCCCTTCTCGATTTTGGGTTCCCTATGACCAGCTCTCCTGACCCCTCCTGCTTTCTAGTCCTTGCCCCTGGGCTGGTGTGCCCATTTAGTCTCTTTTTGTTTCATGGACCTGTCTAATCTTTGGCTGAAGGGTGAACCTCAGTAGTGACTTCATTACTGAGCTAAAAGGGGTCCAGGGACCATATTTTGGGGTTTCTCCAGTCTCTGTCAGGCCAGTAAGTCTGGTCTTTTTTTTTGTGAATTAGAATTTTGTTCTACGTTTTTCTCCAGCTGTTCCCGGGACCCTCTGTTGTGATCCCTGTCGGAGCAGTCGGTGGTAGCCAGGCACCACTTAGTTGTACTGGACTCAGTCTGGTGGAGGCTGTGGTAGTTGTGGTCCATTTTGTGTCTTTAGTTTTCTTCATTCTCCCTTGCTCCCAAAGGGGTGAGACCAGTGGAGTATCTTAGGTGGCTGCTCACAGGCTTTCAAGACCCCAGATGCTACTCACCAAAGTAGAATGTAGAAAATTTTTTTTATAAACTATGTTATCTTAATAGAAGCAGATTGCCAGGATTTTTCTTCCACGGAGCTGCTGGGTGGGTTCAAACTGCCATCCTTAAGGTTAGCAGCCAAGTGCAAACTGTGCCATCTAGGGCTGTTGTACACTGTATAGGCAGCCATATTATTTAACCAAAAATCATTTTGTCTCTTACATAGCATCTTCCACTGAAAGCAGGGATAAGGAGAGAGTGCCAAAAATAGGTCATGGAAACTTCACATCTGTGAAGAAAGGAAAGGCACAGGTAAAGAGCAGAACTGAGAACTGGTGCCAGCCATTGGTCAGAGTTCCCACAAGCTGATAGTCACTCTTCCTACTATAAAAAGGGCATCATGTTCAGGTCTCCCTGAACAAAAAGCTTTCCTGTCCTCTGAGGAAGTCAAATCCTCAATCATTAAGACCCACTAAAAGACAATTGGTCCCTTGAAGCAATATTCCCGTCCAGGATAAGGAAACACATGGGGTCTAGGCTTGGAATAAGTGAAGGACATTTTTTCACAACAGCATTATCAACATGTGCAAATGAACATTGCACAAAGCTTTAAATGCCAGCGAGACAGCTGATGAAGTGGTTAAAATCAATGGGACTAATCCTAGAAGGCTTCCAGGGAGAAGGTGCAATCTTGGCTCATTTAAATGGAAATTTCCAAGTATGGTAACAGCTTCAGGCTTAGCGGGATCCAGAGACTCAAATGATGTCACCAGGACTCTGATTTTCCCTCAGTTGCTCTGCTCTGCTCATCGCTATATGGGTTCATCGATCAGATAATGCTTTCCTGTTACAGGCAAGATTGCTACCAGCTTAGTAACCTCAGTGGAGTGTTTTTCTGTTGCAATAACTGCATATAGATCTAAGACAGGACTCTAATTTGTTCTGCTTTAGCCATGTATCCATTCCTAGGCCAAGCCATTTGCCTCAGAATGGAGCGTGTGATTAGCCAAGTATGGATAATGAGCCCTCCTAGAAGTATGTGGAATTATTAAAGGGAGCTCCTCCAAAGGAAAGTATATTGGTCAGAGAAAAACAACATGTGCCTGCTACAGAGATTATTCTACAGGTCTAGGAACCCCTGAAAGATGTATAGAGCAGAAATGGACAATTATTCATCAAATCTTGGAATGCTAGAAGGAAGGATAGGGCATATTTAAGTAAATTGTTTTGAGACAAATATATTACCAACAGTAGTTTAAGGCTTTGGTTTTCAAGCATTTATATTTTTATCAGCAGTACTTATTTTCTTTTAAAGTGTTTTCTTATGTAGAACCCTAAAATATAAAACATAAAAGTGGAACAACTCTGAATGGAGCAAAAAGGGTAAGAGGCTGGAAGTTTCACCCACTAGGTCTCCCCCTCTAATACCTTATCAATCACAAATCACTTCACAGAAACCCCAGGGCTATTTAAAAATCTGCTAGTTTATAGAAAACTTAAATAATTTGTTAATAAAAAGGCCAATACAAACTGAAAATACAAATGGCTTCAAAAAGGGTTTAGAAAATCTAATGGGCAATGTGTCTATAATGGATTATTAGTAAAGCCAAGGAAGTTTGTTGGTACATCCCTAACATTGCAAGGTTTATGTCATACTCCCCAGCCTCTCTTACAAGGTGTCTTTGATGTCACTGTAAGAACAAAACACTGGCTTTGTGCTCCAGTAGTTTTTCTTATTCTAGGAAGAGGCCTTGGAATTATACAGAACCAGATTAAAGTTCCACCTCCAGTACTTACTACTTGGGTGACTTTGGGCAAGTCACTTAATATCCTGAGCTTGTTCACTAACATGTAAAATGGGTTTATGCTATTTCACAGGGTCATCATGCATTTAAAAGAGATCATCTAAATAAAGCAGTCGTCATCAAAGGGCCTGCTACATAATGAGTACTCAGTAGTCGTCAATAACTCTACATTTTCTTGGTCATTGGTGTAATCAGAAAATCTGGGACCATAATCAAGCTGCCAGATAAGGAGCCTCTTTGCCCAGTAAGTATCCCAGGACTCTGTGGGCCTCAAGATTATTAAAAGCAATACAGATAGTAACAGTAATACTGATGCTGATGCTGAAAATAATGCCTAATATTACTGAATGCAGACCATATGCCAAAGACTAGTCTATATGCTATGTAAATGTTATCTCATTTAATCCTTACAATAATCCTGTAAGATATATCCTATTGTTATCCCCATTTTACAGATAAGGAGACTGACCCTTAGAGAGCTTAATTGGCTTCCAACACATTTGTCACCTTGTGTTAATACCCCAACTAGTAAGTGGCTGGGGGTAAGAAAAGGCTTTCACTTGCAGCCACTGTGTAGTTGGATGTAAGGAGAGATTTCTTGGCAGTGAGGGTTGTTTAATAATAGAGCCACCTACCACTCCAGAGGTCCTTGAACATACACACCATTACCCTTGGAGGTTTTGGTGATCACCTGCCTGTGGGAGCTACTGAACTCCATAATTCCCAGATTTGGCTGTAGAGAGAGTTGAACTGGAACAAAGAACAAGGAGCAAGCTGCTGAGTTTGAGCTGTTAACAGCTCCTTCCCCCTTGTTGTCCCTAACCTGTACAGAGCCTGTATCCCTCTAACGAAGCCTCTGAAATGACCTCTTAGCCCCACCTCCACCCTTTGCTTCAAACCTTCTTTTCTCATTTGGTTTCTGTCTTGAGACTGTGTATTTAATTTTAAATTGACCTAACCTCTTTTGATTGGCGACTCATTTAGACAATCTGCCTGACTTTTCCTTTGGTTTCTCCCTGTGTTAGTTTCCTAGGGCTGCCTTAACAAAGTACCACAAACTGAGTGGCTTAAAACAACAAAAATTAATTCTCTCACGGTTCTGGAGGCTAGAAGTCTAAATTGGGTTGTTAGCAGGGCTATGGTCTCTCTGAAGGCTCTAGGAGAGAGCTTTGTCTCTTCCAACTTCTAGTAGCCCCACACATTCCTTTGCTTGCAACAGCATAATTCCAGTCTCTGCCTCCATCTTCACATGGCTCTCTTCTCTCTCTCTCTTTCTGTCTCTCTCTGTCTCGTTTCTTCTTCTCTTCTTATATGGGCACCAGTCATATTGGATTAGGGCCCCACCCTGCTTCAGTACAACCTCATGTTAACTACATCTGCCAAGACCCTATATCCAGATAAGGTCACAGCCACGGATATCGGAGGATAGGACTTCAACATATCTCCTTTAGGGAACGCAATTCAACCTATAACACTCCCCAAGACGCTCAGCTGTGCCTCTCAGTTCCACAGACCTCAGGCCTGGGAAACGTCATGTCCTGACCCAGGCGCCTGACCGAGATGCCCAGATCTCACATCCCAACTAGCCCTGCTTTTCACAGAAGGGAGTCAGATGGTACTAGGTTTGCCCACTGCTTGGTTCCAACTTCTGACACTTGAAAGACTCATTACTTGATAGTCAACATTTTGTTGTTCCCTACCCCCTCTCACTCACCCCTAAAGCCCTGAGGTGTTTTGGGTGATGCTGTTAAAAGACAAGACATTACTGCTACTGAGCCCTACAAGTAAAAACATGAAGCCAAGGGTTCTGAGGTCCCCTGAAGCATCAATGGCACCAGGGGACATACACTGGCAATTGCAGCTGCATATTTATGAAGTCCTGTTAATGAAAATTCAGTTGTTATAACAACAGTACAGGAACCATCCCACTCATCTTACTCATATCCCACATCAACTTGGTGTTAGATCTTGAGATGTGCTGTCATACTTAAAAACATAATAAATTACAATTTTACTGAAATGTAGCACACACCCACTGCCTTTTTATAGTCCCTCTGATTACCTATTTGAGAAAGCATAAAAATAATGGGTAAGTGATACAAAAGAAACAGATCTTTAAATTTTTATCATTTTTATCTATTCTTCTTGAAAGTTTTCATTATATACTTCCTTCCCAACTTGTAAAACAGCAGGTTTTCTGCAACTTGCCCTTAGCTTTTGAGATGCGGAGCTATCGATGCTTGGCCAGACTCAGATTATAATTCACAAAGAGGCCTCATGCCTTTCTGTTCTTTGTGTCCCTAGATATATTTCCAGTGTTTTTAAAAAATATATAACAACTTGTGGTGTTGTTAGTTGCTGTCTAGTTAGCTCTGACTCAGGGCAACTCCTTGTACAACAGAATGAAACATTGCTAGGTCTTGTACCATATTCACAATCATTGGTACAACTGAGTCCATTGTTGCAACCTCTATGTATTTTGAGTGCCTACCAACTTAGGGGCTCATCTTTCAGCCCTATATCAGACAATATTCTGTTGTGATCAATAGGGTTTTCATTGGCTAGTTTTTAGAAGTAGATCACCAGGCCTTTTTTCCTAGTTTGTCTTAGTCTGGAAGCTCCACTGAAACCTGTCCACCTTGAGTAACCCTGCTGGTGTTTGAAATACCGGTGGTATAGCCTACAGCATCATAGCAACACACAGCCACCACAGTACAACTAACTGACAGCTTTATTGAGATGTAGTTCACATACAATACTATTCACTCATTTAAAGTGTACAAATCAATGGATTTTAGTATATTCACAGATGTGCAGCCATACCACAATCAGTTTTAGAACATTTTCATCACTCCCAAAAGAAACCTCATATCTCTTAGCAGTCACTCCATACCCCCCTAACTTCCTCCAGTGATTCTTTACTTGTCACAGTAAGCAGCAGAGATTATGGAAATGGAGTTGTACATTTGCTTAGCTCTTTAATCAGATTTCAATCTCAAACTTTGATGTTTGTGTTGGTGGAATGATGATTTCTCCCAGGAGGCTTAAGAGACGTTTTATTAGGAGGGACTCCAGTACAAATGACTAAGGGTGATATTTCAATCTCAACCAAGAATTTTTTCATATGGACCCAACTACTTGTAAATAGAGGATTAAAACTTTCTTTTTCTTTCCTAGAGTCTATTCCTGGAGTGGAAGAGAAATTTTTAAAATTCCCTGCCAAAACCTTGTATGCAGATGTATTCTGCTATGGCCCTTTGGCCCACACTTGGCACCTCAGCCTCTCTCTTAGCCCTCTCAAAGCCCAGATTCTCTGGGCCTTCTTCTTGACCCCAGCTGTCCTGTACCAAAGTCCCCACATTTGGTACACACCAGGCTCAGACATAATTCCACACTTCCAGTATATTCCTTCTGCCCAATCACTCCTCATCTCCCATCTATGCTTAACTGTCCCATATCTTATTTTTTTCAGGCACTAAATTTGTTCATTGCAATGGGTGGTACTAGGTTAACATATCCTCTTATAAACTAGTTGCTACTGAGTCAACTCCAACTCATGGCGACCCCATGTGTGTCAGAGTAGAACTGTGCTCCACAGGCTTTTCAGTGGCTGATTTTTTGGAAGTAGATTGCCAGACCTAGGGTTGGTGTCACGCAGTGTGGTAACTCATGGTGTCACCTCCCCCCATGCTAATTACCACAATATTGTAGCTAAAACATCAGAAAATTTGACAAAATCAGTGACTATAAAAACACTGGCAGCAATGAAAATAACAGTGTGTGCTTGTAGAGCGTGCAGACAAAACCATGTGAATCCATGTGTCACTGTAATTGGGTAATAATGACAGCTCTGAACTGAGCACATTAGAAGGTTCAAAAGGTAAATTAGCATAGAGTTTTAGCCTTATAGGTATATTGATACACGTAAGCTGGGCTTACGAAAACGTTTTTGTTGTTATAACTACAGGGATATTTTTTAAAAAAATAATAAATTTCTGCTGAAACACTGCACAGAAATTTTATAGACAGTCATTTTGGTGTCACTGTCCCTGAAATTGTCACCTGGTGTGGTCTGTAACCCCTGCACCCCACTAGTGATACCACTGTCTGGGTGAACTCAAACATCCAACTTTTTGGTTAGCAGCTGAGTGCTTAATTGTTTGCACCACCCAGGGACTCCATCTTAGTTAATATAAAACCTTAACCCAGTGTGAAGAACTCACTCTGAAAACTGTTGTTATATTTAAATGTGAAAATTAGTGTTCTGAATAATCGTCGGGGGCGGAGAAGAGAGTGGGTAGAGGAAGGGGAGAAAAGGGAGGTGTGATTCTTTTAGGAATTAAATACAGTTTGAGTCAGAGGTTGGGTCAGAAGCCAAATTTTAAAACTGGTGAAATAACGGGGCAAAACAGCTTCCTCTTCAAGGAATGTTAGCAATCTGGATGTGCTGTCATATTATTCTCTTAATATTTTAATTCTAGTGCAGCCTGCTGAAAATAATTTTCAGTGCTAATTACATGTTCATACTAAATGCCCGTTAGGGGTGGGTTTGGTGTTAAGTGTGGAGTCAGTGCTAGAGCAAGGCTTTTCAAACATGAATGTGCACAGAGGAGCTTGTTAAGATTCAGATTCCTGGGTCCCACCTCCAGAGTTTTGGTAGGTCTGGGGCAGGTTCACAAACCACACTTTTAGAAACAGCATGCCAGGGAAACCCAGATGGGTAGCACAGTTGTGTGATGTAAGCTGGAATTCGCAGACTGCATGAGCTTCGCTCTTGCCTTGCTCCTCTTAGCTTGTGGCAGAGAAGTGAAAAATATGTGTAGAGGTGAGTAGCTGGGAAATTTTATTGAATGAGTATGCAGTATGCAGCTAAACATCTCAAATGCTTAGTGAAATTTTTGAAAAAATTTAAACCCATAGAAAAGTTAATAGAGTAGTATATCACTCACTAGATTAATCAATTGTTAGTGTCTTGTCACATCCACTCCCCCTCTCTCTGTGTATCAAAACCAGTTGCCATTGAGTTGATTCCAACTCATGGTGACCCTATTTGTGTCAGAGTAGAGCTGTGATCCATATGGTTTTCACTGGCTAATTTTTCAGAAGTAGATCACTGGGTCTTTTTAACAAGGCACTTCTGAGTAGACTTGAACCTCCACAACTTTTTGGTTAGCAGCCAAGCATGTTAACCGTTCACACCACCCAGAGAATCCATGTATAGACACATGCTTTCCCAAACCTTTTGAAAGTAGACTCCAGACTTCTTGACAGTTCATCCCTAAATTATTCTACTTGGATCTGTCATGAACAAAGGCATTCTCCTACACAACCACATCACCATTGCCACACCTAAGGAAACCATTAATTCAATAACATCGTTCAACACACAGTGGTACTCGGATTTCCCTAGCCTATCCCTAAATGACCTTTGTAGTTGTCCCCGCATCTAGGATCCAGTCAAGATTCATATATTGTATTTGGTTGTTTTGTCTTATTATTCCCCCCAATCTGAAACCATTCTTCCACTTTCCTTGGTCTCCATGACAATGAACCCTTGAAGAGTCCAGGCCAGTTGTCTTTAGCATAGCACATTCTGGGTTCTTCTGACTCTTTCCTTGTAATTGGATTCAAGTCCAACATTTATGGCAAGGATACTACAGCGCTGATGTTGTATACCTTCCATTTTATCACCTCCAGAAGCACATGTTGTTAGCTGCCATCATGTTGGCCACTGACTCATGGCGACCCCACGCACAATGGAAGGAAATGCTACCCAGTCCTGCACCATCTCCATGATCAGTTGCAGATCAGACCATTGTGTTTTCATTGGTTGTTTTTCTGGAAGCAGATTGCCAGGCCTTTTTTCCTAATCCATGTTAGTCTGGAAGCTCCATGGACACCTGTTCAACATCATAGTAACATGCAAACCTCCATTGACAAATGGATGGTGGCTGTGCATAAGGTGCATTGGCTGGGAATTGAAACTGGGTCTTCCACATGGAAGATGAAAATTCTACCATTGAACCACCACTGTGCCCGTCTTTCCCAGGTATAATGAAAGTAATCTCATTATGCATGCGAAAGCTGGACAGTGAATAAGAAAGACCAAAGAAGAACTGATGCCTTTGAATTATGGTATTGGTGAAGAATACTGAATATACCATGGACTGCCAGAAGAACAAACAAATCTGTCTTGGAAGAAGTACAGCCAAAATGCTCCTTAGAAGCAAGGATGGTGAGACTTCATCTCATGTACTTTGGACACGTTATCAGGAGGGACCTAAAGAAGGACATCATGCTTGGTAAAGTAGAGGGTTAGCAAAAAAGAGGAAGACCCTCAACGAGATGGGTTGACACGGTAGCTGCAACAACGGACTCAAATATAGCAATGATTGTGAGGTTGGTGCAGGACCAGGAAGTGTTTCATTCTGTTGTACATAGGGTTGCTATGAGTCAGAACCAACTCGATGGCACCTAACAACAATCTCATTATTGGTAATAGCATAGGTATACTGTTCTCAGTATTTCTCCACTCACAGCAGGACTTTCTTTTTATAGGGTGAGGAGGGGAGATTTTATCTTCATTCTACCACTGCTAGTACTTGCTTACACTCTTCTGTTTTTTCACTCAATATCTGCCTGGCTTTTCTCTCTGGAATAGATACCGAGTTGGCTCTGCTGGTTTCATTTCTCCACTACATATAAATTGAAGCGAATTAGACTATTTTTGGTTTCCTGGTTATGTTGTAAGCTTGAGTTATAGGTGACTTTATTTATTCTCTTTGGTGACATATATGCTTTTATGTGTACAAAATAAGAATATAGATGTCTTGCCATTCTAAGGGAACTTTGAAGTTCTAAGTGTGTTTTTAATGCCACGTTATCTTAAAGTTTTGAGGCAGATGTGAGTTATGAGTATTATTGACTTTGACTCAAATAAAATATTTACAGTGCACCAAAGCTTGTTTTTTAAGTACAGTTGGAAAAAAAATAAAGGTTAGATAGGCAATGATTGATAGTTCTTAAAATGAATATGAAAGTAGTTATTTAAGTGTCTTCTTCATTTCTTCATATTTTGTTCCAAATTATTTGATAGCCTTTCTAACTGGCTATTGTAGAAATAATGCTTTATTTTAATTTTGTATATTCTATAAAAAATTTTAATTTCCTGCAGTCATGGGCTAGTCTGTCCCACCAATCAGTCTAGGAAGCAGTACACTCTTGGAAACCTCTGAAATACCAGGCCATGCCTCAGTTTAATTGAAGGTAGTCATGGTGCAGGGCTGAGGAAAAAAAGAAATTTCCTCATATATGCAAGCCAGAGCCAAAAAAGGGATGGCAAGTCACCTTAGATCCTTTCTGGAACAAGGTTGGGCTTTTAATTCATTTTTAAAGAATTAATTTATTGTCACCAAATGTTTCTCCAATTAGAAGCACTTCTCTTGAAGAATTTTAGACAGCCACAAAGCCATTGAACTGAAGGAAGTTTAGAGATTTTTTCTCCTTTAGTCTCCTCACTTCATAGGTGAAGAAGCTGAGGTCTGGAAAAGTTAGTAGGTCGCTCAAGGTCATACTGCTAGTCAAAGGCAGATCCAGAAAGATTCTAAGTAAGTCACAAAAAAGGCAGAAAATATAGGAATATTGCAGGGACATATATCCAAAGAGACAGGCCTTTGAGTCCCTCAGATTATACCTTAGAGCTGAGAATGAATGTCTATAAATAAGGCTGGCACTGCCTTTTGTGGGCCCTTACCCCAGGGATAGGAATGTTGTGTGTTTTTTCTAAGATTACATCTCACATCTTACTGTCTGTCTGACTTTCTTCTCATGACTCCCTCTCTCTAAACTGATCACATCATAGACATGATTTACCTTTTTTTTAATTCGCTTTGTGTGTACTACTTCAGACTCGTGTCTTGGGCCCAAAATAGCAGCAGTCCCATCTGAGTCATTAAAATCAAATGACCCTGTTAAACACAGCCAGGCTTTGCTGGCCTTATAAATCACTATTCACGGCATCATAGAGCATCATTAGGATTTTAAGGAAAAATTCTAACTTACAGCCATTGACAAAAACTGCATTTCTTTCTTTTTTTCTCCCCCCTCCCTTGGCTTGAAAAATTCTTTGTGCTTTCCTTCTTTTAAACCAGCCTAACAATCCATTTCTGGCTATCAGCCCAGGAAAGATGTGCCTGAACCCATTAGGCTGAGAGGCTTTCATTGTGTCACTGCACTGAAGATTAAGTGGCCAGGATGACTTCACATAAAAGAACTATCACCCTCCCTGACACAGCAACTAGCATGAGGCAAGACAGTGGGCGTTTTGAACTAGACAGTCTCCTCCCCTAAAGGAAAGGGAGCAAAGACATAAACTCAGGGAAACAGAGCGAGAAATATCTTCTACTCTTATAAGCAAAAGCTTTGGAGAAATACATTATGTTTAAGTAAATTAATTATGGGAAAGAATCTTCTTGAGTGGCCGTCATGTCTCCACATTACTCCACAGTAACACATTCATCCTCCTACCAGCATCAGTCACAGGGACATTATTTTTCTTATGAGGTAAACAACGTGCATCGGATTGGTCTCTCTCGTCTTCTGCCATTTGATCTGAGCGGAAGGAGTTTCACTAAGCTTGTCCTTCTTGCCTCACACTGCCTCCCTGTTTTCCTTAGTACAGGCAGCCCCCATTTTGCATGGTATTGTGGGATGTAAAAATGGCCTTATAAGCTGAAAGCATGTGAAAGGATCTCCTTAATCAATGAAGAAAATTATGATTGTTCTGTAACCTTTAAACATTTTTGTCAAAACATTAAAAACTCTTTTATCATTGGTAATAAATGTATAAACCAGAAAAACAAAACAAAACCCATTGTTGTGGAGTCAATTCTGACTCATCGCTACTCTATAGGACAGAGTAGAACTGCCCCATAGAGTTTCCAAGGAGCAGCTGGTGGATTCAAACTGCTGACCTTTTGGTTAGCAGGTGAGTTCTTAACCACTATGCCAGCAGGGCTCCAATAAATGTACAGGGAAATGAAAAATAGTAAAGCTAGTATTCATTTAATTCACTGTAATTGAAAACATTAGGAACATTGAGAATTAAAGTGCTTTATTTCTTTGTAAAAAACTTATCAAAAGTAGTTTGAACAGAGGAGCCTTCCTGTTCTTCCACAACAAAGGAAGTTATTTTCATTCCTATCTCATTAAAACTAGCCCAAACTAATAAAACATACAGACCCTGATGTGGTAGGAAAGCTCAATATTATAGAAGATGTCAGTGCTTCACAAATTCATCTAGTTGTTGTCATACAGTTTGATATGGAACAAGCATCTTTCTATGCCTCGACAAATTATCCTACTCAAAACTTTTTAAGTTTGGATGAGCTTCCAACATTTTATCCTTTGTGCTTTCAATGTTGTAAAATGTCTCTAAGAGTTCGTTTAATGTGAAGTTTTTTTACTAGTGTCACGTCCTCTGGGACATTTTCATCTTTTTTTGTCACCACCACATTTTTCATTCATATCAATAAGTTTGATTAGTTCCTGTGGCTGCACATCTAGAGTCTCTTGAACTGTAGCAGTGTCAACATTCTCACTGTATTTCTCTACAACTCCATTTACTTTTAGTTTGAATTTGAGTATTATCACCTCTTGTTTCTTTGTTTCGTTTTCATCTTTGTTGACCAAGTCCCTCTTTTGATTATCCATTTTTTTAAGTTACAACTCGTCTGTTTATCACTGGGAGACAAGGATGCAACACCATTACACGCTTTGTTGTCTGTGCGTGAACTGAATAACGGATGCGCGATAACCAATCACGGGCAGACATTGAAAGAAGTGATGTGACTGGTCACTGATCATGATGCACATGTCTTATTTACATCATGATTTGTGGTTTTAAGAGCTAGCAGCAAAATTTGAACTTCATGCAGTTACTTGTAGTTAATATATATGCCGGTAACTGAAATTTGAACCATTTTGTCGGAGACTGATGTTATTTAAACTGTGGTAGTCCAGGACTGGTTTTCCTTCTCAAAAATGCGATGATGCATATAGGCTCTTTCTAACTTTCTGCTTTATCATCACTAGTGTATTGGATTTTGTCCTCATGGTTGCAAGATAGATGCTATATCTTTAAGCATCATGTCTGAGTTACAGGTAGAAGGGAGGGGGAAGATTAATGGTATAAGAGAGATCCTAGTTTAACTCCATCTAGTTTAATCAGAAAAATGTTCTTAGATGCCCACTCAGCGGACTTCTGCTTACATCTCGTGAGCCCAAACTACCTCACATGGCCACCCCTAACTGGGAGGCTATCAAGAACAGTGAAAGCAAAAACATCAAATCAGTTGCCATTGAGTCAGTTCCTACCCATGGTGACCCTATGTGTTTCCCATATGTGTCAGAGTGTAACTACACACCATAAGTTTTACATCACTGATTTTTCAGAAGCAGATCTCTAGGCTTTTCTTCCAAGGTATCTCTGGATACATTCAAACTGCCAACCTTTCAGTTAGTAGCAAAGTACTTAACTGTTTGCAGCTCCCAGGAATTCCTCAAAAACTATGAAGGGTCTGAGATTGTACCTTACCTGCAAGCTAACAAGTTAGTCTACCACAGTTTCATGGATGCTGGCAGAGGACGTGAGATTCCTATTCAGTGTTTCTGACAAATTGAGGCTTGACCAGTTAATGGTGGTTCTGTGTGGTACGTGGATTGGTCACACTAGCCTCTCATCACTAGAAATAGCTATTCCCAAGTATCTGACAACATCTTGTCCATTCAATTACATTGTTTGGTATGTGGTACCAAGACATGTAATAGCAATGATACACATGACTGAACTAGACCAATAAGCAACATCATGATAAATGGAGAAAAGATTGAAGTTGTCAAGGATTTCATTTTACTTGGATCCACAATCAACACCCATGGATGCAGCAGTCAAGAAATCAAAATATGCATTGCATTAGGCAAATCTGCTGCAAAAGACGTCTTTAAAGTGTTTAAAAGCAAAGATGTCACCATGAAGACAAAGATGTGCCTGACCCAAGCCATGGTGTTTTCAGTCACCTCATATGCATGCGAAAGCTGGACGATGAATAAGGAGGACTGTAAAGGAATTCATGCCTTTGAATTGCAGTGTTGGTGAAGAATATTGACTATACCATGGACTACCAAAAGAACAAACAAATCTGTTTTGGAAGAAGTACAATCAGAATGCTCCTTAGAAGCAAGGATGGCAAGATTATGTCTCACATACTTTGGACATGTTAGCAGGAGGGATCAGTCTCTGGAGAAGGACATCATGGTTGGTAAAGTGAACGGTCAGTGAAAGAGGAATACCTTCAATGAAATGGATTGACACAGTGGCTACAATAATGGGCTCAAGCATAACAACCATTGTGAGGATGGCACGGGACCAGGCAGTGTTCCATTCTGTTGTACATAGAGTCACTAGGAGTTGGAACCAACTCAGTGGCACCTAACAACAACAACAGAAGCACCTATGACCAGGTTCTCACATGTGCAGTCAAAAGCAACTACTTCCTGGCCCTGGATAACAAGGATTGTCAGATGGCATCAATTGTAAAAGATATCCCAATTTCAGATACAATAAAATGTGGGGGAAAAAAAATGTCTTAGAATTGATAGACTATGGTAAACTTCAGAGTAATCAGCATGTAGAAGGAACTTAAGGCCATGTGTATACTTTTTGACACTGCCTAGGTAGTGAGTGTATGCAGAGAAAGGGTCTTAGAACTGAGCTCTAGGACATTCCAATATTTATAGCAGGGGTAGGGGTCTGGGGACCATGCTTTCAGGGGACATATAGGTTAATTCACGTAACGAAGCTTATTAAGAAAATGTTCTGCATCCTACTTTGGTGAGTGGCGTCTGGGGTCTTAAAAGCTTTAAGCGGCCATCTAATATGCATCAATTGGTCCCAACCACCTGGAGTAAAGGAGAATGAAGAACACCAAAGACATAAGGAAAATATTAGCCCAAGAGACAGAAAGGGCCACATAAACCAGAGACTTCATCAGCCTGAGACCAGAAGAACTAGATGGTGCCTGGCTACCACCAATGACTGCCCTAACAGGGAACAAGACAGAAAGTTCTGGATGGAGCAGGAGAAAGGTGGGGTGTAGAACTCAAATTTTAATAAGAAGACCAGACTTAATGGTCTGAATGAGACTGGAGGAACCCTGGAAAGCATGGCCCCTGGATTCTCTATCAGCCCAGAACTAAAACAATTTCCAAACAATTTCCACCTCTTCAGACAGAGATTGGACTGGACTGTGAGACATAAAGTGATACTCATGAGGAGTGTGCCTCTTAGCTCAAGTAGATACAAGAGACTAAACAGGCAGGTTCTGTCCGGAGGTGAAATGGGAAGGCAGAGAGGGTTAGGAGCAAGTTGAATGGACATGGGGAATCGGGTGGATAGGAGGAGTGTGGTGTCACAGTATAGGGAGAGCAATTAGAGTCCCATAACAATGTATGTGTAAATTTTTGTATGGGAAAAATAAAAAGACACACTCCAATATTTAGAGAATAGGAAGGTGAGGAACAGCCAGTAAAGAAGATCTAGAAAGTATACCTAGTGAGGTAGGAGGAGAACCAAGAGAAAATGGTATCACATAACTAAGAAATCCCTTCAAGAAGGAGGGCGTGACCAGCTGAGTCAGATGCTGTTAACAGATTCAGTAAAAATAGGACTAAGAATGGACCCCTGGTATTTGACAAAATGGCGATCACTGGTGACCTTGGCAAGAGCAATCTCAATTAAGTGGTAGGGATGAAAACTTGATAGGCATGGGTTCAAGAAAATGGGAGGACAAGCAGTGCAAACAAGGTGAGTGAAGACCACTTTTTAAAGGAGTTTTGCTAGAAAGAGGAGTTAAACAGTAGGGCAATAGCTAGATTGTGATGTCAGACCAAAGGATGGTTTTTTAGATGGAAGATACTGCAGAATGTTCGGAGGCTAATGGGAATTATCCAGTAGAGGGAAAATGTGATAATGTGGGAGAGAGGGGATAAGTGCAAGAGTGATGTCCTTAACCAGGTGAGATAGGATAAGAGCCAGTGTACAAGTGAAGGAATTGGCTATGGGTAAAAGCAAGAGTTGTTAGGAAGCAAAAAGTCATTAAAAAGACAGGAAAGAAGTAAAATACCAAAATGGATATCAGAAGAGACTATGGAACCTGCTCTTGAGCACAGAGTAGCTTACGCAAGTAGAATACATGATGAAGTAAAAGAGTTGAACAGAAGATTTCAAAGGGTGGCTAGAGAAGACAAGGTAGAGTATTATAATGAAATGTGCAAAGACCTAGAGTCAGAAAAACAAAAGGGAATAACACGCTTGACATTTCTCAAGCTGAAAGAACTGAAGAAAAAATTCAAACCTGAGTTGCAGTATTGAAGGATTCTTTGGACAAAAGATTGAATGATGAAGGAAGTATCAAAAGAAGACGGAAGGGATACACAGAGTCATTGCATCAAAAAGAATTGGTCGATGTTCAGCCATTTCAGGAGGTAGCATACGATCAAGAACCGATGGTACTGAAGAAAGAACTCCAAGCTTCACTGAAAGCATTGGCGAAAAACAAGGCTACAGGAATTGACCAAATACCAGTAGAGGTGTTTTAACAAACAGATGCAACGCTGGAAGCACCCACTCATCTATGCCAAGAAATTTGGAAGGCAGCTGCCTCACCAACTGACTGGAAGAGATCCATATACTTGCTTATTCCAAAGGCAATCCAATAGAATACAGAAATTATCAAATAGTATCATTAATATCACATGCAAGTAACATTTTGCTGAAGATAATTTAAAAACGTCAACAGGGAACTGCTAGAAATTCAAGATGGACTCAGAAAAGGGCTTGACATGAGGGATATCATTGCTGATGTCAGATAGATCCTGGCTGAAAGCAGAGAACACCAGAAAGATGTTTACCTGTGTTTCATTGGCTACGCAAAGGCATTTGAGTGTGTGGATCGTCATAAATTATGGATAACATTGCAAAGAATGGGAATTCCAGAACACTTAATTGTGCTCTTGCGGAACGTGTACATAGATCAAGAGGCAGTCATTTGAACAGAACAAGAGGATACTGGGTGGTTTAAAATCAGAAAAGGTGTGCGGCTGGGTTGTATCCTTTCACCTTACTTGTTTAATCTGTATACTGAGCAAATAATCTAAGAAAATGGATTATATGAAGAAGAGTGCAGCATGGGGATTGGAGGAAGACTGATTAACAACCTGTGGATAGGTAGATGACACAACCTTGCTTGCTGACAGTGGAGACGACTTGAAGCACTTACTGATGAAAATCTAAGACTATAGCCCTCAGTATGGATTACACCTCAACATAAAACAAAAATCCTCACAACTGGACCAATGAACAATGTCATGATAAATGGAGAAAATATTGACATTGTCAAGGATTTCATCTTACTTGGATCCACAGTCAATGCCCATGAAAGTAGCAGTCAAGAAATCAAAAGACACATTCCATTGGGCAAATCTGCTGCAAAAGACCTCTTTAAACTGTTAAAAAGCAGAGATGTCACGTTGATGACCCAGGTGCCTGACATAAGCCGTGGTATTTTCAAATGCTTCATATGCATGAGAAAGCTGGAAAGTGAATAAGGAAGACTGAAGAAGAATTACATATTTGCATTATGGTGTTGGTAAAGAATATTGAATATACCATGGACTGTCAGAAGAACGAACAAATCTCTCTTGGAGGAAGCACAGTCAGAATGCTCTTTAGAAGCAAGGACGGCAAGACTTCATCTCGCTTACTTTGGACATGTCAGGAGGAACCAGTCCCTGGAGAACGACATCATGCTTGGTAAAGTAGAGGGTCAGTGAAAAAGTGGAAGACCCTCAAGGAGATGGATTGATATAGTGGCTGTAACAATGGGTTCAAAGATACCTACTGTTGTGAGGATGGCAACATTTCTTTCTGTTATACGTGGGGTTGCTATGAACTGGAGCCGACTTGACAGCACCTAAGAACAACAACAAAAAAGCAGGAATTTACAACTCTGTCTCAGGAAAACTCAGAAAAAAAAACAAGAAAAATGAAGAGACCCTGAGAGTTAATGTGGGATACAATAAATAGCAAAAATCTGCGAGTGATTGGAATTCCAGAACAGGGGGAGAAAACAGAAAACAGAGAGAGGATCACTGAAGAACTGCTGACAGAAAACTTCCCCAATATCATGAAAGATGAAAACTGGCCATCCAAGAAGCTCAACAAACCCCATATAGGAGAGACCCCAAAAGAAAATCACCAAGGCATATCATAATCACACTCGCAAAACACAAAGAATCCTGAGAGCAGCTCGTGAAAAACAAGAAGTCACATACAAAGGAGAAACAATAAGACTAAGCTCAGATTATTCGCCAGAAACCATGCAGGCAAGAAGGCAATGGGATGACATATATAAAATCTTGAAAGAAAAAAATTGCCAGCCAAGAAAAATATATCCTGCAAAACTCTTGTTCAGATTTGATGGTGAAATTAAGTCATTTCCAGACAAACAGAAATTAAGGGAATATGTAAAAGTCAAACCAAACTTACAAGAATTATTAAAGGGAGTTCTTCAATCTGAGGACAAACAGCTTCAGCTCACAGACAGAACCTAGGACGCAGGATTGTACAAGCCAGATACCAATCTAGGAAATGAACTCACGAGGACTATCCAAAACCAAAAGAAATACAACAGGGAATCAGAGCAGTTAATCAGTAAATGACAACAACATCAAAATAATAAAAGACTGAATAAACAGCATAGGTATAGAACCTTCTAATGGAGAGGTAGGCAAGGCGATACCACATAATGGTAGACTGCTTCAAACTTAGAAAGATAAGGGTAAAATTCATGGTAACCACAAAGAAGGTTAACAAACATACTCATAAAAAAAAAAAAAAAAGAGGAAAAACATAAAGTCTCAGCAAAAACAAAACCTACAAAAACAAAAACGAAAAAAAAAAAAAATCCACAAACGTAAGTTACTCAGCACAAGAGAGTAAGAACAAAGAAAACTTCAGCACCACAAAAAAAAGCACTACAAAATGGCAGCAACAAACTCACATCTATCAATAATTACACTGAATGTAAATGGACTCAATGCACCCATAAAGAGATGGACAGTGACAGAATGGATAAAAAAATAGGATCCATCAATATGCTGCCTACAAGAGACCCACCTTAGAAACAAAGATGTGAATTTATTAAAAGTCAAAGGTTGGAAAAAAATACATTAAGCTAACAACTACCAAAAACGAGCAGGAGTGGCAATTCTAATCTCAGATAAAATAGACTTTAAAACGAAATCTACCATAAAAGACAAAGAAGGACACTATATAATGATTAAGGGAACGATCCTTCATGAAGACATAACCATAATAAACATCTACACACCCAATGACAGGGCTCCAAAATACATAAACTCTAACAACACTGAAAAGAGAAATTGACAGTTCCACAATGATAGTAGGAGACTTCAACACACCGCTCTCAGTAAAGGACAGAACAACTAAGAAGAAACTCAGCAAAGATACAGAAGACCTAAAGGGCACAATCAGCCAACTTGACCTCATAGACATATATAGAACACTCCATCCAACCACTGCAAAGTACACATTCTTTTCCAATGTACATGGAACATTCTCCAGAATAGACCACATCTTAGGCCACAGAGCAATCCTCAGCAAGATCCAAAATGTTGAGATAATTCAAAGTATCTTCTCTGACCACAATGCCATCAAGGTAGACATTAACAATAGAAAGAGCAAGGAAAAAAAATCAGTGACATGGAAACTGAATAATACTCGGCTTACACATCACTGGGTAATAGAAGAAATCAGAGATGGAATCAAAAAATTCCTAGAATCAAATGAGAATGAAAACACATCATACCAAACCTTTGGGACACAGCAAAGGCAGTCCTCAGAGGACAATTTATAGCACTAGATGCACATATCAAAAAAGAAGAAAGGGACAAAATCAAAATATTAACTACGGAACTCAAACAAATAGAGAACAGCAAAGAAAGCCCACAACCACTGGAAGAAAGTAAATAGTAAAGATCAGAGCAGAAATAAATGAGATAGAGAACAGAAAAACAATAGAAAGAATCAACAAAACCAAAAGTTGGTTCTTTGAAAGAATCAACAAAATCGACAAACCACTGGCCAGACTAACAAAAGAAAAACAGGACAGGACACAAATAACGCAAATAAGAAATGAAATGGGGGACATTACAACAGACCCAACTGAAATAAAAAGGATTATAACAGGATATTATGAAAAACTATACTCCAACAAATTTGAAAACCTAGAGGAAATGGATAAATTTCTAGAATCACATGGCCTACCCAGACTACAACAAAGTGATAATGAAAATCTGAACAGACACATAACAAGAGAAGAGATTGAAAAGGTAGTAAAAAAAACTCCCAACCAAAAAAAAGCCCTGGCCCAGATGGCTTCACTGGAGAATTCTACAAAACATTTACAGAAGAGCTTGTAACAGTACTACTCAAGCTATTTCAGAGCATAGAAGAGGAAGCAACACTTCCAAGTTCATTCTATGAAGCCAGCATAATGCCAGGCAAAGACATCACAAAAAGGGAAAATTACAGACCAATATCTCTCATGAATATAGATGCAAAAATTCTTAACAAAATTCTAGCCAATAGAATTCAGCATCATATAAAAAAAAAAATAATACACCACGACCAAGTAGGATTCATACCAGCTATGCAAGGATGGTTCAACATCAGAAAATCAAACAACGTAATCCACCACATAAATAAAAGGAAAGAAAAGAATCACATGATCATCTCAATTGATGCAGAAAAGGCATTTGACAAAGTCCAATACCCATTCCTGATCAAAACTCTCAATAAAATAGGTATAGAAGGGAAATTTCTCAACTTAATAAAGGGCATGTATGCAAAACCAACGGCCAACATCATTCTTAATGGAGAGAGGCTGAAAACATTCCCCTTGAAAACAGGAACAAGACAAGGATGCCCTTTATCACCACTCCTATTTAACACTGTGCTGGAAGTTCTAGCTAGAGCAATAAGGCAAGAAAAAGAAATAAAGGGCATCCAAATTGGTAATGAAGAAGTTAAAGTGTCCCTGTTTGCAGATGATATGATACTATACATAGAAAACTCTAAAGATTCCACGAGAAATCTACTGGAACTAATAGAAAGATTCAGCAGAGTAGCAGGATACAAGATAAACATTCAAAAAATCAGTTGGATTCCTATACACCAATAAGGAGAATGATGAAGAGGAAATCAGGAAAACAATACCATTTTCAATAGTCCCTAAAAAGATAAAATACTTAGGAATAAATCTGACCAGGGATGTAAAAGACCTATACAAAGAAAACTACAAAACACTACTGCATGAAACCCAAAGGGATCTACATACATGGAAAAACATACCATGCTCATGGATAGGCAGACTCAACATTGTGAAAATGACAATTCTACCCAAAGCAATTTACAAATACAACACAATCCCAATCCAAATACCAACAACATTCTTCAAAGAGATGGAAAAGCTAATCGTTAACTTTAATGGAAATGGAAGAAGCCCCGAATAAGTAAAGCACTACTGAAGAAGAAGAATGAAGTTGGAGGACTCACAGTACCTGACTTCAGAACCTACTATACAGCTACAGTAGTCAAAACTGGTACTGGTACAACAACAGATACATTGACCAATGGAACAGGATTGAGAACCCAGATGTAAATCCATCCACCTACGGTCACCTGATCCTCAACAAGGGCCCAAAGTCCATCAAATGGGGAAAAGACAGTCTTTTCAACAAATGGTGCTTGAAAAACTGGATATCAATCTGCAAAAAAATGAAACAGGACCCATACCTCACACCGTATACAAAAACTACTTCAAAATGTTTCAAAGACCTGAACATAAAACCTGAACTATAAAGTTCATAGAAGGAAAAATAGGACCAACACTACAGGCCTTAATACACAGCATTAACAGGATAGAAACCATAACCATCAATGCACAAACCCCAATAGATAAGCTATATAACTGGGATCTTCTAAAAATCACATACCTATGCTCTTCAAAAGATTTCACCAAAAGAGTAAAAAGAGAACCTACAGACTGGTAAAAAAATTTTTGGACAGTACAAGTCAGACAAAGGTCTAATCTCCATAATCTACATGAAAATCCAGCACCTCTACAACAAAAAGACAAATAATTCTGTTAAAAAATGGGCAAAGGAAATGAACAGACCCTTCACCAAAGAAGACATTCAAATGGTCAGCAGACACATGAGGAAATGCTCACGACCACTAGCCATCAGAGAAATGCAAATTAAAACCACAATGAGATACCATCTCACCCCAGCATTACTGGCACAAATCAAAAACACTGGAAATAACAAATGTTGGAGGGGCTACAGGGAGATCGGAACTCTTATGCACTGCTGGTGGGAATGCAAAATGATACAACCATTTTGGAAAATGATATGGCGCTTCCTCAGAAAGCTAGAAATAGACATACCATTCGATCCAGCAATCCCACTCCTAGGAATATATCCTAGAGAAATAAGAGTCGTCCCTCGAATAGACATATGCACACCTATGTTCGTGGCAGCCTTGTTCACAATAGCAAAACAATGGAAACAACCTAGATGCCCATCAACAGATGAATGGATAAACAAACTATGGTACATACACACAGTGGAGTACTATGCAACGAGAAAGAACAGCAATGAATCTGTGAACCATCTCATAACATGGATGAAACTGGAGGACATTATGCTGAGTGAAATAAGTCAATCACAAAAGGACAAACATTGTATGAGACCTTTATTGTAAAAACCCATGAAAAAGTTCACACACAAAATGTAACAATCTTTGTTGGTTACCAGGGATGGGAGGAGTGGGGAGGAAATACTAAATAGGCAATAAATAAGTGGTATCTTGGGTGAAGGGTGAGACAGTACACAGTACAGGGGAGACTAGCACAACTTGTACAAGGAAAGGTCATCGTAGCCCCATAGACACATCCAAACTCCCTGAGGGATTGAATTGCTGGGCGGAGGGCTCTGGGGAGCATGGTCTCGGGGAACATCTAGCTCAATTGGCATGACACAGCTTATAAAAACAATGTTCTACGTTCTACCTTGGTGAGTAGTGTCTGGGGTTTTAAAAGCCTGTGAGCGGCCATCTAAGATATTCCACTGGACTCATCCTTTGGGAGCAAGGGAGAATGAAGAGAATAGGATACAAGGAAAAGATTAGTCCGAAGGACCAATTGTCCACAGCTACCAAGGCCTCGACCAGACTGACTCCAGTACAGCTAGATGGTGCCTGGCTACCACCACTGACTGCTCTGACCGGGATCACAGCAGAGGGTTCTGGACAGAGCTGGAGAAGGATGTAGAACATAATTCTAACTCAGGCACAAAAAAAGACCAGATTTACTGGCCTGAAGGAGACTGGAGAAACCCTGAGAGTACAGCCCCCAGACACCCTTTTAGCTCAGTGGTGAAGTTACCTCCGAGGTTCATCGTTCAGCCGGGAGTGGACAGCCCCGTAAAACCAAATGAGACTAACGAGGTCCAGTGGTCCAGTGACAAGGGCCAGATGGCAGAATGGGACAAGGAAGCTGGTGATAGGGAACCCAAGGTTGAGTAAGGATATTGTTGATGTGTTGTGAGAATTGTTAACCATTGTCATAGGGCAACATTTGTAGTAACTGTTAAATGAGAAACTATTTTGTTCTGAAAGCCTTCATCTTAAGTGAGAATAGCAGCACAATTGGAAGAGCGTAGTCAATGCCACTGAACTGTGCACGTAGAAATTTTTGTAATGGTGTATCTTTGTCTATGTGTATTTTCACCAAAAAGAAAGGTTGAGAAGTTAGAGGGTTGACATGTTGCAGGGTTGTTAATCAATGTCATAAAACAGTATGTGTACTACTGTTTCATGAGAAACTGTTTGTAAGCCTTCACCTGAAGTACAATTAAAAAAAAAAAAAGGCAGGGAATTACATCCATTTTAACAGGCATTACAGATCGAATTGTATCCCCCACCAAATATGTGTTGGAATTCTAGTCACCATACCTGTGGATATAATCCTATTGGGGAAAACAGTTTTCTTTGTTACATTAGTAAAGACATATCAGTGTAGGATGTGTCTTAAGCTTAATCACTTTTAAGATATAAAAAGAGCAGATTAAGTACAGAGAGAAGCAAGCACAGATGGGTGAAGAGAGATGACATGACACATGAAGATCACCAAGGAACTGAAGAACAGAAGCTGAAAAGAGACAAGGACTTTCTCTAGAAGCCAGTGCCCTGAATTCGAACTTTGAGCCTCCTGTGAGAAAATAAAATTCTGTTTGTTAAAGTCACCCACTTGTGGTATTTCTGTTATAGCAGCAATAAGAATTAAGACAGCAAGCATGAAGATTATGTGTGTATTACAGATCCTGGGCTCTTAGTAGATGAGCTGATGGGAGTGTTGAAGAAGTTCAGTTTTGATGCTTCTGTTTTCTGAGTGAGGTACCCTTCAATCCTGCTGAGGGTGATATGGGGGCTGCTCTTTGATGGGAACAGATACATGGGTATCTGACGATGATTTCAGAAGAAAGGCCTGCCTACCGCCTTCTGAAAAATCAGCCATTGAAAACCCTATGGAGCACAGTTCTACTCTGACGCATAGGGGGTTGCCATGATTCAGACTTGACTTGATGGCTATTGGCTTTTTTTGAAGACTATCATGTAATTTTTCTTATTTAAGTTCCTGATACACTGTATTAACACATTTCTGATTCTACAGAGGGATTAGAGCCTCTAATAAATTTTTGGTAGGTTTTCTTGGGTTTGGTAAGTGATCTATACTTGCTATTTATGTATAACATGTTTAGACTATCTATAAATGATTCTTTTCTTTGAGTCCCAATACCCACACCTATCTTTTCTGTTTCATATTGTATTGCATTTTCCAGAGCTGCTATGATAATATTAAATGATAATTATTTGTAGCAAACATCCTTGATTTGTTTCTGAAATTAATAGAAATGCTTCTGTTTCCCCACTGAGTATGACATAGCTACTGTACATTTGCATCCTGACTCTTGCAATGTTAAAGTTAACGGCTTGAGATTACAGCTACTCACATAAAACGCTTTTTTCTTTTGTGGAACAGGAAAGCACAATTTAAGCTTCTCCTCCTTTGTCTATCACACAGGACAATTTAATGCAAGGCTGTAAGAGATGGAGAAATGGGTGCTACCTGAGCCTCGGTGCTCCTCTGAGTTTATTGTGTCACTGTCTCTAAGCAGCTGTGCTCTGAGGCTTTCCCTGGAACCTCACCCATCCACTCTCCTTTGTATTTTACAGTGCATCCCAGGGCTCTGCATATAAAGCATGATTAAAACAGGCTTTGTACCTAGAAACCAGAATATCCTTTCTATTGCCAGTTCTTAGAGCCAGAGGAGAAGTTTCAGGATGCTCCTCCCTCTAAAAAAAGTGTCTATCATGTTATACGAAGCCTGAGAACACTTAAAAGAGTCACACCAGATGCACAACATTATCATATTCAAGATGAAAGACAGGAAGGGGTCAAGAATAGGCAGCTTCTAAATCTTAAATAAATTCCTGCATGAATTGGAAAGAAAACGTGACTAGAGATAGGTAGCAAGGATTTGACATATGAGATGTCATTTATATCCAAGCTCAGTTGATGAATTCACAAGTCTTCCTTTCATTTTAGGCAGACATCAGATTGACTTGAAGAGTGCGGGAGAAGGTGCTGCCATTATTTAACAAATATTCCAAACCAAAATGCATACAAGTAATGTTTCACCCGATGCACAGCTGTGAACTTACCTGAACTTCTGTTCTCAAAAGCTCATCGTGTATGTATTTGAAAACCACCAACCCTGCAATACCATGGACAGGCTATCTGTGGTTTTCTTGGTTTGGCTCTTTTGTGTTGCCACCTCACTGTCAGGTGCTGCGTGCTTAGTAGTGGAATGTCACTTAGGACGGCTGCTGAAAGTGAGGGCTTCGACTGCCATGGACATTCAAGTAAGAGTCAGCATGTTATAGTAATCAAGAGTCGGGGCTCCAGGGATTCCTGTCTGCTTTGTTTGCCTGCTGTGTGACTTTGGCAGGTTTCTTAAAAGCTTCTTTTTTTTTTTTTTTCCATCTGTAAAATGGGAGTAGTAATAGTATCTGCCCTGTAGGATTATGAGGAGTAACCCGTAGTATCTGGAACAGAGTAAAAATTCAATAAAGGACAAAGCTCACTAAGTGAGAGCCATGATGATGACAACGATGACTGGACTGATACATCCCCAAAGAGCGGGCTATTTAGGGAAACGTCAGTGAAGCAAGTTAGATCCTTCTAAGCTGCTTTCATTTGTTTCTTTAAAGATGTATCCTTGGCTGAAGCTATTATCTGAGGTCGTTATCAAATGAAATAACTGCTCTTCTCATCTGGCCCTGAATGATAGTGACTCCCCATATGTACTCAGAGATCTGGCTCTCTACTCTCTGGGATCCATGCTTTTACCTGATTTTCAGTAATAGGAACAGTAATAGCATGTTGGGAGAGGTGGAAGTAGTCTCATGCCTCCCGTGACAAACACTTTGCTTCCTTTCTTAAAGCTAAATTCATATACTTAGATAATGCTGGATAGCTTTTTATATTTTATAAAATCTGAGTTTTGCATTTTAGCTTTCTATAGGACACCCAAGTGAGTGAATCTGAGTGACACAACTCAATATTCACATGGACATAAAAGCCAAATATTGGTTGGGCATCTACCGTAGGGAAATTAGCATATTAATTATCGCAGCCCAGTTACTATAATAAAATCTCACTGTTTAGATGGCACAGATTTGGAATTTTCTGTAATTCAGAGAGTGTTCTAAACCAGGTATGTGGGCCCAAGTAGTGTATAAAAGATTGATTTTCTTATCTTCTTTGGCAAGTAGGGTATTTATTTCTGCTGTATCTTTTTCTCCACATACCTGGAAGATCTGCCACAAGCCATGAGGATTTATGGTAGGAGTTTGCTCACATTCTTGGTTGAGATTTGCCATTTGGAGGTGGTGTTCAGGGTAAGCATGGAGTCTCATGCAATTTTTCTGAGAAACTCAAAGAAGCAAAAGAAAGAAAGAGGGAAAGAAGTTGTAAACTTGGACATTCTGGGCTAGGCTATAAATTGTCTTTGTTCAAAATACTATTTAACCCTGAAGAAATTATTGCCCTGAGATAATCTTCAAAACTTAAACCAAAAATATCCCTTGAAATCTTCTTAAAACCAAACAGTAGTTTAGCAAAACTGGTAAATAATGACTGCCTTGAGCATTATGCTCTTCTAAGAACTATCTATATGAGATCAAAGTGACAACAGCAACTCAAAAAATTAGATAGGAACCTTAGGGGGCAGTGAGTTTATGTTAATGGAGGAGGAATAACTCAGAAAATGAGGGTGAGAATGGTTGCACAACTTGAAGAAGATAATCAGTGTCTCTAAATTGTGCATGTAGAAACGTTTGAATTGGTGTATGTTTTGCTGTGTATATTCTCAACAACAACAAAATAAATTTTAAAAAACTTTAAAAAAATATGGGGCATTCAAATTAAGCATATACATAAATTTGCGGGGTGGGACGTTCACAATTCTAAAGAATACTTTAGTCCACTTAAACCACCTGAAGCAGGCCCAGGCAGCTCAGTAACAGATGCCAATCCATGCAGGATTTCATAAGAGTTTATTTCTCTGAATCTGAGTCCAGGGATCTTTCTCCCTCCTGGCTTTTCTCATTGCAAGTATCTCTTCTGAGTCTCAAATGTAACTTGTGTATTTATCCTTTCCGTTCATGCCTGTACAATCATCCCAATCTTCCTTTTATATTTCTTATTCTTCACTAGCAATAAAATGTCTCAAATTAATTTGAACTTGTTTTTTCTTCTAGAGATTTTACCTTTCTTTTATGCTCAGGTTGATCAGATTTACTTTAAAATTAAGATGAGTGTTGTTAATAACCTGATTAGTGAACTCTTTTCCACGTGAGGTATTTCGAAGGATTTTTTATGGGTGTGGCCAAATAATCATGGTAGAATCTACCTACAGGTATTATATTGTCTAAAACCTGAAGCCGACTGGAATAGTAGTATGAGGACACATGCCTATGAAGCACGTTTAAACCTACATAGATGTATTGATGATGATTTTTCTTATGTATTTTTAAAACAAGTCAAGGTCCTCAATGACCTCCCACATTGCTGTCAAGTCGATTCTGACTAATAGAGACCCTGTATACAGGACAGAGTAGAACCGCCCCATAGGTTTTCCAAAGCTGTAAATCTTTACAGAAGTAGACTTCCACATCTTTGTCCCATGCAGCAGGTGGTGAGTTCGAACTGCCGACCTTTCAGTTAGCAGCTGAGTGCTTAACCACTGTGCCACCAGGGCTTCTAACAAAATCACCAGGATAATGTATGCATCAAGTCGCTTGTTCAGAATGTTATGCGTGGACTAATCTCCCCTCTTTTCTCTTTGAAGTCACTGGCGGAGCCTACTGGAAAATAAATTTCTGTGTCCACTCCCACTGAAAGCATTCTCTGGTTGGTTGCTTGGAGTCACTGGGTGGTGCAAATGGTTAACATGCTCAGCTGTTAACCGAAAGATTGGAGGTTCAAGTCCACCCAGAGGTGCTTTAAAAGAAAGACCTGGGGATCGACTTGGGAAAAATCAGCCACTAAAAACCCTCTGGAGCACATTGACACAGAGGATCGCTGTAAGTCAGAATCAACTCAACAGCAACTGGAAACTGGAACCAACAGCATAGTGAAGAGGTTTAGAGCTGTATCCACAACGAGGTTTCATAGTCCCTTCAGGTAGAGATGACAGCTGTTTTAATAATTTGAGCCTCAAAAAGTATGTTCCCTATAAAAGCTCATTAATATGATAACCCAGTATGATTTTGTAGACAAAGGGGCTCATTTCCATTACTTTTAAAAAATCCTTTGGGCTTATTTGCTTTAGAGTCTACTACGTCAGTACTTACTGTAAGTCTCAGGGTAAGTAACTCCTCTCAACGAGTTTCACACCAAGCCACCAGAAATGTTGACGCTCAAACCTAGCAGAATTTCTAGAAAAAAAAGAGAAGCAAGATCCCAGCAGTTTGTTTAAAAGAAGGCTGCAGCGTCATTTGTAAAATGGACTTGAAGTCAACACCCCTCTTTATATGTTTTGTATGTTGTTTTTCATGTTTCTGTTACAAACAGCGAAAGTGTTCCTCTTGGCTTTGCTGTCTCCGTTTCATTATTCCTCAACAGCCTGCTGCCCCTTCCCCCCTCACAGTCATTTCAGGCCATCTGTGTGTCTCCCAGACGTGCCCGGGAGGAGTGGGAGTAGAAGGAAATGGGACAACTAATAAGGAAACATTTCAGGGACCATTTGTGGTCTATAGCCCATTACGTCCCTTTCCCTTTAAGTCAGCACTGCCAAAAGCAGATGAGGCGCTTTAACTGCAGTGTTGCTGGGGTAGGAAATCCAAATCCATGGAGCTGTGCTACCTGGTTGTATTTGTCTCTAAGTGCACACGTATCGCTATGAGTCAGAATAGACTCCTCGGCAGTAAGTTGTTGCCGTTGAGTCGATTCCAGCTCATAGCAACTCCAAAGGATGGAGTAGAACTGCCCCATAGGGTTTCCTAGGCTGTAATCTTTATGGAAACTGACTGCCACATCTTTCTCCTGCAGAGCAACTGGTGGGCTTTAACTGCCAACCTTTCAGTTAGTAGCTGAGTGCTTAACCACTGCGCCACCAGGGCAGTGGGTTACATGCCTGTAAAACACAAGACCTCTTAATCTGTCTAGAAAAATATATGGTCTCATGATTATCCACCCCTTTCTCTAGCCCAGTAGAGTTTATAGTTAATATAGTTAATATTCATTCATTCAACAAACATTTAGTGTAAACCCACGAGGTAGCATGGTGAAGAGATTAGAGTACCAGTTCTGAAGCCAGACAAATTGTATCTCAGTTCTGATACTTAATTAGCTGTGTGAACCGGGGCAAGTTCCCTAACCTCACAGGTCTTGATTTCCTCATCTGTAAAATATAGCAGTTCTTGCCTCATAGCGCTGTTGAATGGATTGCATAATTACATGTAAAACCCTTAGAAAAAAGCCTGGCAAGTAATACACTCATTAAATGTTAGATATCAGCATTATTATTGTACTAAATGTTGGATATATATAGGCAAACAAAATATACCTATTTTTGGTCTTGTGGAGTGTACATTCTGATGTAGTAGACAGCTAGTAAACAAATAAGCAAATGTAGACACACAGATCTGTTGAGTGTTATGAGAGAACACTGGGGACAGTAAGAGTTCTTCTAACACTCCTTTCCTGCGGTGTGCTCTCAGCTCAGCAGTCAGGGAGATTCATGCGTGCTAGCAGATTTGTTTTTCGCCATCTTTGCAGCCGGAAATCCAATAAGTACCTGTCACCCAGTAATTTGTTTCTTTATTCAATAAACGTGAGGCATTGGCGGTTCAGTGGTAGAATTCTCGCCTTCCATGCGGGAGACCAGGGTTGGATCCCTAATCAATGCACCTCATGCACAGCCATCACCCTTCTGTCAGTGGGGGCTTGCAGGTTTCAGCAGAGCTTTCAGACTAAGACGGACTAAGAAAAGTCCTGCAATCTGCTTCTGCAAATCAGCCAGTGAAAATGCTTTGGGTTACAACCATGCGATCTCTTAGTGCATGGGGTCTCCATGAGTTGTAACCAACTAGTTGTCAACTAACAACAACAACATTCAACAAATATCTATGTAGCTGTTAAGTGCTGGGGTTACAGTAGGGGTAAAACAAACAGAAACCTTTGTCCTCAAGGAGTTTACATTCTAATGAGTAGAAGGGACATAAACACATAGGTGATAGTACAGTGTATGTAGATTGTCTGGTGCTGATACGTTTTCTGAAAAAATAAGGGTTAGGGAGGACTAAGAGGAAAGCGGGGGTGCAGTTTTAAATGGGGTAGTCAGGGAAAGTCTTATGCAGAGGTCAAGATCTGAGCAAAGACCTAATGTAGATGAGAAGGTGAGTCATGTTTTGTCTGGGGAAAGAACATTCCAGAGACAGGGAACAGCAGGTACAAAACTGCTGAGGTTTAAGGAATTTAAGGTTAAGTTTAAAGTGATGTATAATTTTGAGTTTAAGGTTAGAGTTTAAGTGTTTAAGGAACAGCAAGGACTGGGGACAGGAAAGAAGTGCCTAAGAGGAGAGCAGCAGAGATGAAGTCAGAGAGCAGCAGGTCCATCATGTTTAACCTGTTAGGACGTTTTAATAACTTTGGTTTTACTGTAAGTCACGTGGGATGCCACGGGAGGGTTTTGAAGCAGAGATTGATGTGACTGAACATATGTTTAAGATCATTCAGGTGCAGTGTTGAGAATAGACTGAAGGGGGCAAGGGTAGAAGAAGGGAAATCAGAGGCTATTGCAATGTCCAGGATAGAGTTGGTAGTGGCTTGGACCAGAGTAGTAGTGAGGAAGGCACTGAGAAGTTGTCAGATTTTGAAGGCAGAAATAACAGGATGTACTGAAGGTTTGGATATGGACCGTTTGTGAGGGAACAAAAGGAATCAAGGATAACTCCTGGGTATTTGATGTCGGAAGGATGGAGAAGTGGAAGACAGTGGGAGGAGCAAGTTTGGGGCTGGGGCATCAGGAGCTCTGTGTTAGAGGGGTTCCCTTTAGATGTCTGTCAGACTCTGTGTGGAGCAGTGGACTGCACTGGGAGGTGGGGGGTATATGAGTTTGGAGTCAAAGAAGAGGTCTGGGCTGGAGAGAGAAAGTTGAATAAAATCATTTACACCTTATTCTTGCCTTAACCAAATAATGTGGTAAGCAAAACTGCAAAGTACTTAAGTTTACTAATTACATGACTTTTATTTTTCCGGGCACTTGGTGACTCTGACCTGCTCTGTGTCAGGCATGGTGCTGCTCTGTGTCAGGCATGATGCCCAAAATGAAGAAAACCACCGATATCTCTCTTCCAGTACTCTGCTCTTACTCTTTATCTTTGTATGCCTCCCTCTGTCCCATGTTCTTGTTGCTTAGGGCCCCTCTTTCTACCGTCCAAAATCAATTAATAAACTACTCTGAGTGACCATAATGGTGGTTCAATGGATTGAATTGTGTCCCCCAAAAAGATGTTGAAGTTATAACCCCAGGCACCTGTGAATGTAACCTTGTTTGGAAATAGGATCATTTAAGATGTTATCAGTTAACATGAGGGTGTATAGGAGTAGGGTGAGTCCTAATCCAATGTAAGTTATGTCCTTACGAAAGATAAGAGGAGACACAGAGAAACACGCAGGGGGAAGACAGTTATATGAAAATGCATCTACAACCCAAGAAACACCTGAGGCTACCAGAAGCTGGGAGAAACAAGAAAAGCTATTTCCCTGGAGCCTTCAGAGAGAACACAGCCCTGCTAACATCCTGAATTTGGGCTCAAAGTCTCCAGAATTGTGAGACAATACATTTCTGTTCTTGTAAATCACCTAGTTTGTAATATTTTGTTAAAGCAGCCCTAGGAAACTAACACAAGTGGGTTAAGAAAAAATCTGCTAAATTTTAGCAAAGAAAGACATATATGTTTATATTCTAGTGGAAAAAAATTTTTTAATTGATTCATAGGACCACCCACCTCACTATTTGTAAAGTCAGTGAAAAACCTTATTTCTATCTTCTGCAAAAGATAGGTAAACAAAAGCGAGTTGGAAAAATGGGTAAAATGTCTAATAGGCACATCAAACTTAACATGTCAAAACTAAGTTCCTCATTCTTCTCACATTGGCTCTTCCCACACAGCCTTCCCTATTTCAGTTGATGGCAGCTCCATCCTTCCAGTTGCTCATGTGAAAAACTGTGGGATCATCCTTGACTCCTCTTTTTTCTCACACCACATATCTGACCTCTGAGTTAGCACTATCTTCAAAATATACTAGAATCTGACAACTTCTCACCACCTCCTCTGGTGTCACATTGGTCTGAACCACAATCATCTGTCACCTGGATTAGCATATAAGCCTTATAACTAGTCTCCTTCTTCTACAATTGCCTCCACATTGTCTAGTCTCAACAAAACGTCCAGAGAGTTTCTTTAAAGTTTAGATCACATCGTGTTCTTCTTCCACTAAACCCTACATGGATCCCCCTTTTACTCAAACTAGAAGCCACGGTGACTTCTCTGATCCAGTCCTTCCCATGTTCCTTCCTGCTCACCCAACTCCAGACTCTGGCCTCCTTGTTCCTTGAACATGTCAGACATGAGCCTATTTTAGGGCCTTTGTATCAGCAGGTCTCATCCTGAAATGCTCTTCCCTCTAATAGTCCCATGGCTAACTCAGTCACCTCCTTTATGACCTTGATCAGTTGTCACTCAGTGATGCCTATCCTGCCACTTGATTTAAAATTTCAACCATCTTCTATCTCCATCCCCATACTCCTGGTTCTCCTCACCCTGACTTTTTCATTTCCCCCGTTGCACTTATGGCATTCCAACATACTAGATACTTTGCCTATTTATTCTATCTATTGCTCATCTCCCCCTGCTACACTGTATATGCCAAAAGTGCAAAGATCTTTGTTTGTTATGTATCTCAAACATCTGTAACAGTCTTGGCACATGGTTGGTGCTCCATTAGTAATTTTTGAAGGAAAGAATGCTCTATCATCTGAGGAGAGGAGCATCAAAGAATGGATTTATTTGCAGAAACATGGATTTAGTCATTTGAGTACTAAAAGGTTCACCAAAAAAGAGAAATTTAAAAATGTTTTTTAAGTACTCACAGTACATACACCTTATTTGTCCAATCCTCAATCATCATGAAAATTATGTATTGTAATTATCTCCCTTTTGAATATATATAAAAAACCAAGTCCTAAAGAGGCTCAATAACTTGCTGAAAGTCATGTAATTAGTATCAGAGCCCAGGGCCTAAATCTAGGTCTTTGGGCTCCGTACTTTGTTTCATCATACAATGTAGTAGAGTAGCCAAAAAATATCTTCTGGGTATGGTTATTTTTGTTTTTTGACTGGTAAAAGTGTGCTTCCCACAGAAAGCCCGAGTTTGTTTGTTTCTTTCGCACTTTGGATGGATTCATTAGATTTAAGGAGATACTGTAAAATGGCAGTGGCGGTAGTAGTAATAGTAGTGTCAGAACCTGTCTAACTTCAGGGGGATAATGCGAGTCAAGATCAGTCCATGGCTCATTCCCATGAGGTAGACGTCAGACGTATCTCCACCTGCCAACATTTTTACCAGTTTTGACACCAGCCGTCCCTCCTATGGCGCACTCTACTTCTGGGTTAGATAATCCATTGCAATGTCAACCCAGAACTCACATACCATCTTACAGTTAAGTGGTTTATTAAGGAAGTAATAGGTTACAACTTGGGGTCACGATCAACAGGCTACAACTCAGGATCAAGATCAGGAAGCACCTAGGTAAAGTCTCCATTCTTCAGTGCAGGACAGCTCTCTCAGCTCCTCTTGGCCCTGCAGGCCTCCTCTAGGCCCCTGAGGACAGGTTATAGATACTTCATTTGCATGGGCATATTGACCAATCCCTACAAGGTACATACCAATCACAGGGCAGGCTGCAGCCCAGGACTAGATAAAAAGTATCAAACCAGAAGTTGTTTACAGCTTACCCAGGAAATGTCAGTCAACCTGGACAAAATTAACAAACGCTCTGGGGTAGAAAACTAGGGCAAAGGTAACTGCTCAGGATTTAGGGGGAAAATCTCTCAAGCTGTTTTTTCTAAGAGCCAAGGCAAAAGGCTGCATAAAGGAACTCATTTCAGCACAGATATTAAAAAGAAATTCAAAAGAGATTTAAGCACAAATTTCACTCAGAATTAACCTAGAGGAACTTAGAATTGGATCATATAACTCTCCCAGTGGTTATTTCAGTTAGTTATAGATTAGAAAAGTTTCCTTCTTTACTATAGCTTCTGGCACAATTTGTATTGAAGACAGATAATCAAAAATGTTGAAGTAGTTAGCTTGGGAAATCCGGATTGAATGCAATTGTAAGAGTGTCTTTGCTTCCATAACTGTACATCGCTTTCTTCAGAAGCTCAACACAGTGACAATTTTAGCCTTTTTTTTTTTTTTAATTGCTCCTTGAACCTGATGATCTGGAAAGGATTTAATATGGGAATGTTAATCTTTTCTTTTCTTTGTATGTGAGCATTTGTGAGAGTCAAGCAGAGCTATGCTAGATAATTGATTTTTGTTGTTTTGTCTGGAAAATTGGAGGTAATCTTCCAGTACTTGAGAAGCTCTAGTATCTGTTCTTCCTGTATCCTGAGCAACAATATCATAGTAGGTAGAATCTGAGAGCTCAGTCTAGAATAAACATGTCAAAATTACACCAGAGGAGAGGAGTCAACCTGCCTTACTTTCTGACTCCATTATGCTCTAGACCAAGGACTGTGGTTAATGAGCTCAGTTTGTGGGAACCCAGAATCTCTGAGGCCACTGTGATTGGTTTGATATTTAGGTGTGCATAAAGAGCTAATCTCATTCGGCCACAGGTAGTGTCCTTTCCCTTAACTGCTATCTTCACAATGAGTGGGTTTCTGATCATAAGCAGGAACAAGTGAGTGTCTGCAAATTCATGATCTTTACATAAAGACAACCCAGGTACATGTCCCCTAATAGTGTCATTGCAAATATTAAAAAAGGAGTTTTTGTTAATATATTCGTATTGGGCTCCACCAGTGCATATATTATTTTAATTGTGGTTTTTATTGGGATGCTAAAGATTTATAAATCCTCTATTCGAACTCATTGGTGACCCCGTATGTGTCAGAGTAGAAATGTGCTACATAGGGTTTTCAATGATTGATTTTTCAAAAGTAGATTGCCAGGCCTTTCTTCCAAGGCTCCTCTGGGTGGACTTGAATCTCCATCCTTTCAGTTAGCAGCTGAGGGTGTTACCATTTGTACCATAAATGGTCTTTCTCTTAAGTAGTTACAGTAAAACCTGCAAAAGCCAGAACCTGTGTAAGGCAAAAACCTGTCAGAGAAAGAAAACTAAAATATTTTCCATAATAAAGAATGATAGAAAACTGGTAAGGCTGCACCCTCTCAAAAGTGGAAAACATCCGAGACCCGGAAAAACAAGGCAGTCAGGTGGAATTTCGGCTCTTATAGGTTTCACTGTATAATGATTATCATTGTTAACACAGAGGTCCCCAAGCTGCAGAAAATTCCACTGCCTCAAGCAGCTTGCTTGATATGCCCACTAGCTTTACATTGACATCCTGTTTCCCCTTTCCTTAATTGCTGCCTAGAACTAGATGAAATTGGCTGAAGCCATTTTAGGTGCTGTTTTAGTCATCTAGTGCTGCTATAACAGAAATACCACAAGTGGATTGGTTTTAACAAAGAGAAATTTATTTTCTCAAAATCTAGTAGGCTAGACATTCAAATTCAGGGTGTCAGCTCCAGGGAAAGGCTTACTCTTTCTGTTGGCTCTGGAGGAAGGTCCTTCTCATCAATCTTCCCTTGAACTAGGAGCTTCTCAGTGCAGGAACCCCGGGTCCAAAGGACATGCTCTGCTCCTGGTGTTTCTTTTTTGGTAGTGTGAGGTCCCCCCTCTGTTTGCTTCCCTTTCCTTTTAGCTCTTGTAAGATAAAGGTGGTACAGTCCACAATCTAGGGAAACTCCCTTTACATTGGATCAAGGATGTGACCTTAGTAAAGGTGTTATACAATTCCACCCTAATCCCCTTTAACATAAAATTACCATCACAAAATGGAGGACAACCACACAATACTGGGAATCATAGCGTAACCAAGGTAACACGTTTTTGGGGGACACAATTCAATCCATGACAGTGCCATATTGACATCCTGGGTGACCTTCCAGCTCATTAAGTGCCTAATACATATTACCTTTCACACCTCTGGGTGGAGTTTAACTGCCATTTTCAGAACATGCAATGCATGAAGTTGTATGTAGATCTTATCAAGCCTGTGCAGTATGATAAAGAATATTGATGATGTAACTTATATGAACTTTCTGCTTGTAAATCCCATAAAAGTAACCTTCCCTCTCATTCTCACTGAGCAGTCTTGGAGGCACCAGTCCCAATTGTTCCTTTCCTTGCACAACAAAATAAAGCAGCTTTTCTGATCTCCCACCTTGGCCCCTCGTTTACTGGCTGTGAAGAGTCACGCCTAGCAGGACCTAGAGTTTAACAATGTCAGATGAATTTTCTTGGTCAGGGTTGTTTCATTTTTCTGCACTTCAGTCTCACTAAAAGCAAGCTGAGATGTTACTCTTTATTGCATTTTTCACCGACTGTACTTATGGTCAGGAAGCCCTCATGGTGCAGTGGTTAAGCACTAGGCTGTTAACTGAAAGGGGGGTAGTTCAAACTCACCAGTCACTCTGAGGGAGAAAGATGTGGTAGTCTGCTTTCATAAAGATTACAACCTTAGAAACCCTATGGGGCAGTTCTACTCTGTTCTGTAGGGTCACAATGAGTCAGACTCAACTCAATAGCAATGAGTTTGTTTTGTTTTTTTTTCTTTTTTCTTTTTGGTTTGGTACTTACTGTCAGTAATCAATCATAACAGCAAGGAAGGATAATTCATATCCAAATGGAGTGTCTATTTCAGTGCTAACTAATCATTGTCCCTTCTTCATGGAAGGGGTATAATATGATCATCCTACCTTCTATTTAAGAAATTTATAAGGTTTTCCAAAGGCTCTCCAGAATACCTTCCGTGTGTGAGGTATCTCTAGATGTTCAGGTAAATCCCTAGATTGAGATGGATGTATTTAACTGAAATTTCCTTTGCTATTTCCTGGCTTAATCAAAACATCCCCTATGAAGCATGAGTTGGGGTTCCTTGGCATGAAAAAAAGATCTAGAAAGGCTCCTCAACATTGAAAAGTTTGGAAACTTCACATCTGAAAGAGCCTTGCTGAGATGAAATAATTTTTTCAGTTTTTTCATTCAGCTTGCTTAAGAAGCCCTGGCAGCTTCCATTTCCCAGCAGGCAAAAGCAGAGTGATCAATTCTGAACGGAATCTCTACCAAGAGCATTTTAATCAACCAGAATGAATGCAGAGCAGCTGGCTTGCCACCAGCAATTCACAGACATGTTTACACCCAGTTGGAAAACAGTAAACATGAGGCACCAGGCCAGGCCCATTTGGTGTGTATTAATTTCTTAGTCTAAAATAGATCTTAGAGGCAAACTCATTTTTTTCTATCTTCATCCTTCTGTAAGATTACAAGAATCCTTATTCCTTTCTTCCAGCAAGATTATCAGGAGAGAACTAGCTCAAATCTGGCTCACAATAATCTAGATATATTTAATAATCTACAGCATTTTTGTATTCAAAACTATAGGCGAAGGATAGAGAGATCTGGAGAGAGTACAGGTGGTAGGAGTAAGCACAGGGGAATCTAACTTCATCTTTTTTACCTTTTTCCTAATTTTTAAGATAATTAGAATCTTTTATTTCACTTTGAGCATTGAATATAGTATAAAGACTATTCAACAGGAAAACTTGTGTATCTAAATAAAAGTGCCGATCACAGAAAAAATACAATTACTCCAGGAATATTGTCATTGTTTGAACATTTAAAAAAAAAATTTCTCCTTTGGAATGGCCCTCAACGCCATCAGGAAAGTCAATCTTCACATTTAACAATAGACGATTCCCAGTTTATTCAGCTACATCTATATAGCTTGACTCCAAATGATTTCTGGCAATTTTAGAAATTAAAATCCATCCTCAAGGAGCAGGGCCAAGACGGTGGAGAAATCAGGTGCTTCCTGTGGTTCTACTTACAACAAAGACCTGAATAAACAAGTGAATCAATTATATATGACAATCTAGGAGCCTTGAACATCAAAGCAAAGTTGAGGAATTGGAGTGAGCAACAGGAGGAGGGAGAGTTGGTTCAGAAGCAGCAAGGAGTTGCCAGACATGACCCAGCAGGAACCAGCACCCTGCAGGCTGGATCAGCAGTCGTGTGTGGTGAGGCAAGCAGTGGCGGTTGGGACAAGTTTTCCACATAAAGAGAGACTGAGTGGTGGACAGTCTACTCAAGCCTCCAGAATCAGCAAGAAGCTGCGCTCAACTGGCAAAAGATAAGTATGTGAGTCTAACATACCGTGCGGATCAAAACACAACTCCTTTGGGAAGAACCTCTCTCCCGTGTACCTGCCCCCTCCCTGCTCTGCACCAGGTCCTGGGCTGTCTTCAGTGATTGCTGCGTCCCCTGGGCCGGAAGTAGGACTAATCGCGTGTCCTGAGCCGTCCTCTCAGCTTTGGAGAGGGAACAAGTTAACAAACAGGAAAAAATAATCTGCCAGCTCCCCTAAGCCGGGAACTCAGGATAAGGCACAGCTCCTTTGCCTAGGGACAGGTATAAGGGGTCCACGGACTTTGAATGCCTTTCACCCCTGCATAGACGTGTGGGCCCATTTCAACAGTGTAGGCCCTCATTACCAGAGTACAACAGGGTATATAACTGAAGCCTAACTTCAACTGTATCAGCTATCAGGTGGAGTGGCAGGATCATGACATTTGATGCTACTCTGCCCATTAAGCAAGGTCCTCACCTACCCACATCAGGGGCCTCGTGATTGGTGGCTCCACCCATGCTACCTAGCCACATGTGACAGGGGTCCAAGAATAAGTGGTGCCTCCCAGTCCATACAGCCAACAGCATTGGGTGCCCATAGTCTGGCTGCAAAACCCACCCACCTATGTGCTATGGGAATAGGGTTACATTTTCCTCCCAGACACTCAGAAGCAGCCGTCAGCTCCCTGCCTTGCTCAGTGCAAGACCCCCTACTGCTGCCAGATACCTGTGCCTACTCCAATCACCACTGCCTGTCTAGGACTGTAGGTGACAGCCTGCACCACACACTTGGTAACCAATTACATGGACCATGAGCTGAACTTACACAAGAAAAGTAAATGGACTTCTGGGCTCACATACCTAGTAACAGCTCGACCACCTGGTGACAGGACATGAGAGATTCAAAGGTGCCAATAATCAAACTAGCTTACATGACCAGTCTACTTGGGCATACAAAACAAAACAAAACAAAACAAGAAGCTAGGACATAGTAAACAAATATAAAATAAATAAATATGATAACTTATTGATGGCTTGGAGACAACAGTATCAAATCACATAAAGAGGCAGACCATGATGGCTTCAGCAAGCGGCCAAAACAAAGAATCAAGGAAATAATAAGAATTAGAGAAGAATTAAATGAAATAGAAAATAGAAAAACAAAAGAGTTAGCAAGACCAAAAGCTGGTTCTTTGAAAAGATCAACAAAATTGATAAACCGTTAGCCAAACTGACAAAAGAGAAGCAGGATAAGAATCAAATAACCAGAATAAGAAATGAGATGGGCAATATAACAGACCCAAATGAAATTTAAAGAATCATAACAATACTAAGAAAATTGTACTCCAATAAATTTGAAAACCTAGAGGAAATGTACAAATTACTAGAAATGCACTACCTAGCTAAACTAACACAAACGGAGGTAGAACAACTAAATAAACCTATAACAAAAGAAGAGATTGAACAGGTAATTTAAAACCTTGCAACAGAAAAAAAGCCCTGGTCCTGATGGCTTCACTGGAGAATTCTACCAAACATTCAGAGAAGAGTTAATACCACTACTACTAAAGGTATTTCAGACCATGGGAAAGGATGGAATACTCCCAAACTCATACTATGAAACCAGCATAAGCCTGATAACAAAACCAGGTAAAGATAACACAAAAAGAAAGAAAAGAAAATTACAGACAAACATCTCTCATGAACATTGACACAAAAATCCTTAACAAAATTCTAGCCAATAGAATTCAACAACATATCAAAAAAATAATTCACCATGATCAAATGGAATTTATACCAGGTATGCAGGAATGGTTCAACATTAGAAAAACAATCAATGTAATCCATCACATTAATAAAACAAAAGAACCACATGATCTTATCAATCGATGCAGAAAAGGCATTTGACAAAGTCCAACACCCATTCATGATAAAAACTCTCAGCAAGATAGGAATAGAAGGGAAATTCCTCAACATAAAAAGGGCATTTATACAAAGCCAACAGCCAACATCATCCTAAATGGAGAGACTTTGAAAGCATTCCCCTTGAGAATGGGAACCAGACAAGGATGCCCTTTATCACCACTCTTATTCAACATTGTGCTGGATGTCCTAGGCAGAGAAATTAGGCTAGAAAAAGAAATAAAGGGCATCCAGATTTGTAGGGAAGAAGTCAAAGTATCTCTATTTGCAGACGATATGATCTTATACACAGAAAATCCCAAAGAATCCACAAGAAAACTACTGGAACAAATAGAAGATTTCAGCAGAGTTTCAGGATACAAGCTAGACATACAAAAATCAGTTGGATTCATCTACACCAACAAAGAGAACTTCCAAAAGGAAATCACCAAATCAATGCGATTTACAATAGCCCCCAAGAAGATAAAATATTTAGGAATATATTTAACCAGAGATGTAAAAGACCTATACAAAGAAAGCTACAAGACACTAGTGCAAGAAACCAAAAGAGACCTACATAAGTGGAAAAACAAACCTTGCTCATGGATAGGAAGACTCAACATTGTGAAAATGTCAATTCTACCCAATGCGATCTACAGATACAATGCAATCCTGATCCAAATACCAACAGCATTTTGTAATGAGATGGAGAAACAAATCACCAACTTCATATGGAAAAGGAAGAGGCCCTGGATAAGTAAAGCATTACTCCAGAAGAAGAACAAAGTGGGAGGCCTCAGACTACCTGATTTTAGAAACTATTATACCACTACGGTGGTCAAAATTGGAAATAACTTCTTAATTCTTCCCCTCCATGTGGGTCCTTTGGAAAACTGTAGCATATTTGAGTGTTGGTGAATCTTACAAAGTAATATGACTAATTTTTAACAAACATATGAGAACTTCTACATTCAAAAGAATACTGCTTCCAATCTTGAAGTAGTCCCTTCAGATAGCTAAACACTTATTCTAATGACGCTATAATTCATCAGAACATATTTGGAAACCTTATTTGGACTATCATTCATAGACACATTGCTTTGCTAATCCTTGGAGATGGCAAAATGTCTTTTGAGGATGGATTTGTATGTGTGTGTGTGTGTGTGCTTTAAGTGAAAGTTTACAGCTCAAGTTATTTTCTGATACCAAAAATTTATACACACATTGTTATGTGACCCTAGTTTCTCTCCCTGTACTGTGACAGCACACTCCTCCTTTCCACCCAGGATTTCTCATGTCTGTTCAGCCAGCTCCTGTCCCTCTCTGTCTCATCATTTCGCCTCTGGACAGGAGCTGCCCATTTAGTCTCAGGTATCTATCTGAGCTAAGAAGCACACACTTAACGAGTATCATTTTATTTCCCATAGTCCAGTCTAATCTTTGTCTGAAGAGTTGGCCTCAGGAATGGTTTTAGTTTTGGGCTAACAGAGAGTCCAGGGATCATGCTGTCCGGGGTTCCTCCAGTCTCAGTCAGACCATTGAGTCTTGTCGTTTTACTAGAATTTGAGTTCTGCACCCCACCCTTCCCCTGTTTCATCAGGGACTCTCTGTTGTGTTCCCTGTCAGGGCAGTCATTGGTGGTAGTGGGGCACCATCTAGTTCTTCTGGTCTCAGACTGATGGAGTCTCTGGTTTATGTGGCCCTTTCTGTCTCTTGGGCTAATGTTTTCCTTGTGTCTTTGGTGTTCTTCATTGTCCTTTGCTCCATGTGGGTTGGGACCAATTGATGCATCTTAGATGACCGCTTGCTAGCTTTTAAGATCCCAGACACCACTCACCAAAGTGGGATGTAGAACATTTTCTTAATAAACTTTGTTATGCCAATTGACCTAGATATTCCCTGAACCCATGGTCCCCAGACCCCCATCCCTGCTACTCTGTCCCTCGAAGTCTTTGGTTGTATTCAGGAAACTTCTCAGCTTTTGGTTTAGTCCAGTTGTGCTGACTTCCCCTATATTGTGTGTTGTCCTTCCCTTCACCTAAGATAATTCTTGTCTACTATCTAGTTAGTGAATACCCCTCTCTCTATCCTCCCCACCCTCGTAACCATAAAAGAATGTTTTCTTCTGTGTTGAATTCTTATAATAGTGGTCTCATACAATATTTGTCCTTTTGTGACTGACTAAATACACTCAGCATACTGCCTTCCAGATTCATCTATGTCATGAGATGTTTGGGATTCTTTGTTGTTCGTTATTGTTACATAGTATTCCATTGTGTGAATATGCCACAATTTATTTATCCATTCATCCATTGATGGGCATCTAGGTTGTTTCTATCTTTTTGCTATTGTGACAGTGCTGCAATGAACATGGGTGTGCATATATCTATTCATGTGACGGCTGTTATTTCTCTAGGACATATTCCAAGGAGTGGGATTGCTGGATTGTATAGTACTTCTACCTTTTCAAGGATGTGCCACATCAATTTCCAAGGCAGTTGTACCATTTTACATTTCCACCAGCAGTGTACAGTTGTTCCAGTTTCTCCATCACCTCTCCACCATGTATTATTTTGTGTTTTTTTGGATTAATGCTAGCCTTGTTGGGGTGAGATGGTATCTCATTGTAGTTTTGATTTTCATTTCTCTGATGGCTAATGATCATGAGCATTTCCTCATGTATCTGGTAGCCACCTGAATTCTTCTTTGGTGAAGTGCCTGTTCATATCCTTTGCCCATTTTTAAATTGGTTTATTTGTCTTTTTGTTGTTGAGGTTTTGTAGTATCTTGTAGATTTTAGAGATTAGATGCTGATCGGATTTGTCGTAGCCAAAATTTTTTTCCCAGTATGTAGTTTGTCTTTCGACTCTTTTGGTGAAGTCTTTTGATGAGCATAAGTGTTTGATTTTTAGGAGCTTCCAGTTATCTAGTCTCTCTTCTGGTGTTTGTGCATTGTTACTTATGGTTCGTATTCTGTTTATTGCATGCATTAGAACTCCTAGTGTTGTCCCTATTTTTTCTTCCATGATCTTAATTGTTTTAGATTTTATATTTAGGTCTTTGATCCATTTTGAGTTAGTTTTTGTGCATGGTGTGAGGTATCGGTCTTGTTTCAGTTTTTTGCAGATGAATATCCAGTTATGCCAGCACTATTTGTTAAAGAGACTGTGTTTTCCCCCATTTAATGGATTTGGGCCTTTGTCAAATATCAGCTGCTCGTAGGTGGATGAATTTATGTCTGGATTCTCAACTTTGTTCCATTGGTCTATGTATTTGTTCTTGTACAAGTACCAGGCTGTTTCAACTACTGTGACAGTACAATAGGTTCTAAAATCAGGTAGTGTGAGGCCTCCCACTTTGTTCTTCTTCAGGAATGCTTTACTTATCCAGGTTTGTTTAGATAGTCCAAATATGATTTGTTTCTCCATCTCATTAAAAAATGCCATTGGAATTTTGATCAGGATTGTACTGTATCTGTAGATCGCTTTGGGTAGAATTGACATTTTCACAATGTTAAGTCTTCCTATCCATGAGCAAGGTTTGTTTTTCCACTTATGTAGGTCTCTTTTGGTTTCTTGCTCTAGTGTCTTGTAGCTTTCTTTGTATAGGTCTTTTACATCTCTGGTTAGATATATTCCTAAATATTTTATCTTCTTGGGGGCTATTGTAAATCGCATTGATTTGGTGATTTCCTTTTGGAAGTTCTCTTTGTTGGTGTAGATGAATCCAACTGATTTTTGTATGTTTAGCTTGTATCCTGAAACTCTGCTGAAATCTTCTATTTGTTCCAGTAGTTTTCTTGTGGATTCTTTGGGATTTTCTGTGTATAAGATCATATCGTCTGCAAATAGAGATACTTTGACTTCTTCCCTACAAATCTGGATGCCCTTTATTTCTTTTTCTAGCCTAATTTCTCTGCCTAGGACATCCAGCACAATGTTGAATAAGAGTGGTGATAAAGGGCATCCTTGTCTGGTTCCCATTCTCAAGGGGAATGCTTTCAAAGTCTCTCCATTTAGGATGATGTTGGCTGTTGGCTTTGTATAAATGCCCTTTTTATGTTGAGGAATTTCCCTTCTATTCCTATCTTGCTGAGAGTTTTTATCATGAATGGGTGTTGGACTTTGTCAAATGCCTTTTCTGCATCGATTGATAAGATCATGTGGTTCTTTTGTTTTATTAATGTGATGGATTACATTGATTGTTTTTCTAATGTTGAACCATTCCTGCATACCTGGTATAAATTCCATTTGATCATGGTGAATTATTTTTTTGATATGTTGTTGAATTCTATTGGCTAGAATTTTGTTAAGGATTTTTGTGTCAATGTTCATGAGAGATGTTTGTCTGTAATTTTCTTTCTTTTTTTTTTTGTGGTATCTTTACCTGGTTTTGTTATCAGGCTTATGCTGGTTTGATAGAATGAGTTTGCAAGTATTCCATCCTTTCCCATGGTCTGAAATACCTTTAGTAGTAGTGGTATTAACTCTTTTCTGAATAAATTGGTAGAATTCTCCAGTGAAACCATCTGGGCCAGGGCTTTTTGTTGTTGTTGGGAGTTTTTTAATCACCTTTTCAATCTTTTCTTTTGTTATAAGTTTATTTAGTTGTTCTACCTCTGTTTGTGTTAGTTTAGGTACGTAGTGAGTTTCTAGAAATTTGTCCATTTCCTCTAGGTTTTCAAATTTGTTGGAGTACAGTCTTTCATAGTATTCTGTTATGTTTCTTTTCAGTTGGGTCTGTAGTGATATCACCTATCTCATTTATTATATGGGTTATTTGCTTCCTCTCATGTTTTCTTTTTGTCAGTTTGGCTAATGGTTTATCAATTTTGTTGATCTTCTCAAAGAACCAGCTTTTGTTCTTGTTAACTCTTTCAATTGTTTTTCTATTCTCTATTTCATTTAATTCTGCTCTAATTCTTATTATTTCCTTTCTTCTGGCACCTGAGAGCTTCTTTTACTGCTCTCTTTCTACTTGTTCCAGTTGCAGGATTAATGTTTTGATTTTAGCCCTTTCTTCTTTTTGGATGTGTGCATTTATTTCTATAAACTGACCTCTTAGCACTGCTTTGGCTGTGTCCCGAAGGTTCTGGTAGGATGTGTTTTAATTCTCATTTGATTCTATGAATTTCTTTATTCCATCCTTAATTTCTTCTATAACCCAGTAGTTTTTAAGCAAGGTGTTGTTCAGTTTCCGTGTGTTCGATTTTTTTCCCTTGCTTTCTCTGTTACTGTTTTCTATTTTTATGGGTTAATGGTCAGTAAAGATGCTTTGTAATATTTCAGTGCTTTGGATTTTGTTAAGGCTTGCTTTATGGTCTAATATGTGGTCTCTTCTGGTGAATGTTCCGTGTACATTGAAAAAGAAAGTATACTTGGCTGCTGTTGGGTGTTCGGTATATGTCTATGAGATTAAGTTGGTTGATTGTAGCATTTAGATCTTCCGTGTCTTTGTTGAGCTTCTTTCTGCATTTTCTGTCCTTCACCGAAAATGGTGCGTTGAAGTCTCCTACTACTATTGTGGAGGTGTCTATGTCTTTTTTCAATGCTCTCAGAGTTTGTTTTATGTATTTTGGAGCCCTGTCACTGGGTGCATAAATATTTATTATAGTTATGTCCTCCTGGTGTATTGACGCTTTATTGTATAGTGTCCTTCCTTATCCTTTGTGGTGGATTTTACTTGAAAGTCTGTTTTGTCGGAGATTAATATTGCCACTTCTTCTCTTTTTTGAGTGTTGTTTGCTTGATTTTTTTTTTTCCTTCCTTTGAGTTTTAGTTTGTTTGTGTCTTTAAGTCTAAGGTGTGTCTCTTGTAGGCAGCATATAGACAGATCGTGTTTTTTCAATCCAATCTGCCACTCTCTGTCTCTTTATTGGTGCATTTAGTCCATTTACATTCAGTGTAATTATTGATAGGTATGAGTTTAGTGCTGTCATTTTGATGTCTTTTTTTGTGTGTTGTTGACAGTTTCTTTTGTTCCACTTAATTTTCTGTGCTGAGTCATTTTTCTTTAGGTATTTTCTTTTCATCTTTTTCATTGTTGTTGATCTTTTCATTGTTGAGTCTATTTTTTCTTGTTTTTTATTTTGACATGTAGGATTATTAGTTTCTTTTGTGGTTACCCATTTTTCTAAGTTTATACCAGTCTCTTATTTCTTTATATTGCCTTAACTTCCTCTCCATATAGAAAATCTATGTCTATGTTTTTTTTAGTCCCTCTTTTTGTTTTAATGTTGTCATCTTTTACATATTGACATCTCTGTTTTCCTATTTTCAGTGTTTTAGCTTTGATTTATTTTTGTGACTTCCCTATCTGAGTTGATATCTGGTTGCTCTGTCCAGTGTTCTAGTCTTGGGTTGTTATCTGATGTTACTGATTTTCTACCAGGGGACTCCCTTTAGCATTTCTTGTAATTTTGGTTTGGTTTTCGCAAATTCCCTAAACTTCTGTTTTTCTGGAAATGCCCTAATTTTGCCATCATATTTGAGAGACAGTTTTGCTGGATATATAATTCTTGGCTGGCAATTTTTTTTGCTTCAAGGCTTTATATATGTCATCCCATTGCCTTTTTGACTGCGTGATTTCTGCTGAGTAGTCAAAACTTAGTTTTATTGACTCTCCTTTGAAGATGAATTTTTGTTTATCCCTAGTTGCTCTTAAAATTCTCTATCTTTGGTTTTGGCAAGTTTGATTATAATATGTCTTGGTGAATTTCTTTTGGGATCTACCTTACGTGGGGTTCGATGAGCATCTTGGATGGATATCTTGCCATCTTTCACAATATGGGGGAAGTTTTCTGCTAACAAATCTTCAACAATTTTCTCGGTATTTTTTGTTATCTCCCCATTCTGGTACTACAATCACTCGTAGGTTATTCCTCTTGCTAGAATCCCACATAATTCTTAAGGTTTCTTCATTGTTTTAAAATCCTTTAATCTGATTTTTCTCAAATAAGTTGGTGTCAAGTGCGTTCTCTTCAATCTCATTAATTTTGACTTCTATTGCCTCAGTTCTTCTCCTATGACTTTCTATTGAGTTGTCTAATTTTGAAATTTCATCATTAATCTTCTGGATTTCTGATTTCTGTCTCTCTATGGATTCTCGCAGCCTGTTAAATTTGTCATTATGCTCTTCTCTAATCTTTTTAAGTTCCTCTATTGCATATTCTGCATTTTGCATCATTTCCTTCCTGATATCTTGAAGAGTTCTGTATATAATCTTTTGTATTCTGCCTCCCGTAATTCCAAGATATTTTCTTCCTCCAGAAAATTTCTAGATTCTTTATTTTGGGAGTTTGCTGAAGCCGTCAAGGTCTTCCTCTTTATGTGATTTGATATTGACTGTTCTCACCAACCCATCAATAAGTTATTATGTTCATTTATTTTATTTTTGCTTACTGTGTCCTTGCTTCTTGTTTTGTTTTGTTTTGTTTTGATATGCCCAAATAGGCTACTCATGTGAGCTAGCCCTATCCCCAGTGCCCCTGAAGCTCCAATGCCCTGCCACCATGTGGCCAGAACTGCCACGAATTATCTGAGCCCAGGAGTCTGCCCACTCCTCCTGAATGGATTCAGCTCAGGTGTCCAGGTAGTCAGCCACCAAGTGTGTGGTGCAGGCTCTCACCTACAGTTCTAGACAGGCACGGGTGATTGGTGTAGGCACAGGCATCTGGTTGCAGCAGGTGGACACATGCTGAGCAAGGCAGGGGACTGATGGCTGCCCCTGAGTATCCAGGAGGAAAGCATGTCTCTGTTCCCTAGAGCAGGTAGGTTGGTGGGTTTTGCAGCGAAACTATAAAAACACAGTGCTGTTGGCTGTAAGGACTGGGAGGCACTTCTTATTCTTGGGCCCCTATCACAGGTAGCTAGGTGGCATGGGTGGAGCCACCAGCCCTCAGGCCCCTGATGTGGGTAGGTGAAGACCCTGCTTAATGGACAGAGCAGTGTCAAATATCACGAACCTGCCACTTCACAGCTGAAACAGTTGAAGTTAGACTTCAGGTATATACTCTGTTATACTGCAGTAATAAGGGCCTGTGCTGTTGAAATGGGCCCACAGAAGTCTCTCCAGGGGGGAAGGTACTCAAAGTCTGTGGATCCCTTATGCCTATGCCTGGCAAAGGATCTGAGCCTACTCTTAGTTCCCTGCTTAGGGGAGCCGGCAGATTATTTCCCCCCCTTTTTGTTAGTTTGTTCTCTCTCCAAGGCCAGGAGAATGATTCAGGGAGCATGATGGGTCCTACTTCTGGCCCAGGGGACTTGGCAATCAATGAAGCCATCCTGAACCCAGTGCAGAGAGCAGGGAGCAGGGAGGTAAATGGGAGAGAGGTTTTTCTCCAAGGGGAGTGTTTTTTAATCCGTGTGCTAGGCCAGATGCAAATACTTATCTTTCACAGATCAAGGGTTGCTTCTCACTTGTTCTGGATGGCCAAGTAGACCGTGTGCCACTGGGTCTCTCCCGATGTGGAAAACACCTCCAGAGCATGGCTGCTTGCCTGCCTCACTGCTCACCCCCGAGGTGATCCTGGCATAAGGGCTCCAGCTCCCACCAGGTCAGGTCTGGCAATTCTTCGCTGCTTCTGAACCATCTCTCCCTCACCCTGCCAGTCCTATTCCTCGACTTTGCCTTTGATGTTCAAGACTCCTTAATTGTCGTATATAATCAATTCACTTGTTTTTTCAGGTCTTTATTTTAGGAAGGACCACCGGAAGCATCTGACTACTCTGTCATCTTGGCCCCGCCTCCTAACAACTTGAATCTTCTCTCCATTTATCAGGATGTTACTTACTGGTCTAGTTGTGAGGATTTTTGTTTTCCTTTTGCTGAAGTGTAATCCGCACTTACGGCTGTAGTCTTTGATCTTTATCAGTAAGTGCTTCAAGTCCTCTTCACTTTCAGCAAGCAAGGTTGTATCATCTACATATCACAGAATCTTCTTCCAATCCTGATGTTGGGTTCTTGTGCATATAGTCCAGCTTCTCGGATTATTTTCTCAGCATACAGATTGAATGAGTATCTTAACCCTTGGATAATTCAAGAGGAAATAAGCTATGGCTGCCACTGGTGGAACTAGTACACTCGTTATTTTCCATTCACTCTTCAGACCAGAGCACAAACCCTCTCCTCCCCCTCCCATCCTGTATCCAGCAAGATCTGGGTAGAGGAAATATTTCAACTCCAGAAGAAGTCTGAGGTACCAGAATTTTCAAGACACAAGAGGAATCTTAAGACTATAATGCGTTTCTAATATGGAAACGCCCGCACATCTGTCAGTATGTGGTACTGTGGGGGCTTGTGAGTTGCTGTGATGCTGGAAGCTATGCTACCGGTATTCAAATACCAGCAGAATCACCCATGGCTGACAGGTTTCAGCTGAGCTTCCAGACTAAGACAGACTAGGAAGAAGGATCTGATGATCTACTTCAGAAAAGAATAGTTGTTGTTAGGTGCTGTGGAGTCGATTCTGACTCATAGTGACCCTATGAACAACAGAACGAAACACTGCTTGGTCCTGCGCCATCCTCACAATCATTGTAACGCGTAAGCCCATTGTTATAGCCAGTGTATCAGTCCATCTCGTTGAGGTTCTTCCTCTTCTTCACTGACCTTCTATTTACCAAGCATGATGTCTTCCTCCAGGGACTGATCCCTCCTGATAACACGTCCCAAGTATATGAAACGTATTCTCACCATCCTTGCTTCTAAGAAGCACTCTGGTCATACTTCTTCCAAGACAGATTTGTTCATTCTTTTGGCAGTCCATGGCATATTTAATATTCTTCTCCAACACCACAATTCAAAGGTGTCGATTCTTCTTTGGTCTTCCTTATTCATTGTCCCTGTTAAATGACACAGGAAGTATCAAAAGAAGATGGAAGGAATACACAGAGTCACTATACCAAAAAGAATTGGTTGACATTCAAACCTTTCAGAAGGTAGCATATGATCAGAAACCCACGATACTGAAGAAAGAAGTTCAAGCTCCCTGCAGGCACTGGCGAAAAACAAGGCTCCAGAATTGATGGAATACCAACTGAGATATTTCTACAAATGATGCAGCACTGGAGGTGCTCACTTGTCTATGCCAAGAAATCGGAAGACAGCTACCTGGACAACAGACTGGAAGACATCCATATTTGTACTCATTTCAAAGAAAGGTGATCCAACAGAATGTGGAAATTATCGAACAGTGTCATTAATATCACATGAAAGTAAAATTTTGCTGAAGATCATTTAAAAGCAGTTAGAGCACTACATTGATAAGGAACTGCCAGAAATTCAAGCTGGATTCAGAAGAGAACGTGGAACCAGGGATATCATTGCTGATGTCAGATGGCTTCTGGCTGAAAGCAGAAAAGATCAGAAAGATGTCTGTTTACCTGTGTTTTATTGACTATGCAAAGGCATTCGACTGTGTAGATCATAACAAATTGTGGACAACATTGAGAAGAATGGGAATTCCAGTACACTTAATTGCGCTCATGAGGAACCTGTACATAGATCTAGAGGCAGTTGTTTGATCAGAACAAGGGGATGTTGTGTGGTTCAAAGTCAGGAAAGGTGTGTGTCAAGGTTTTATCGTTTCACCATACCTCTTCAATCTGTATGCTGAGCAAATAATCCGAGAAGCTGGACTATATGAAGAAGAATGGGCATTAGGATTAGAGGAAGACTCATTAACAGTCTGCGTTATGCAGATGATACAACCTTGCTTGCTGAAAGTGAAGAGGACTTGAAGCACTTACTGATGAAGATCAAAGACTACAGCCTTCAGTATGGATTACACCTCAACATAAAGAAAACAAAAATCCTCACAACTGGGCCAATAAGCAACATCATGATAAACGGAGAAAAGTTTGAAGTTGTCAAGGATTTCATTTTACTTGATTCCACAATCAATACCCATGGAATCAGCCATCAAGAAATCAAAATACTTATTGCATTGGGCAAATCTGCTGCAAAAGACCTCTTTAAAGTGTTAAAAAGCAAAGACGTCACCTTGAAGACTAAAGCAGGCCTGACCCATCCATGCTGTCTTCAGTCGCCTTATATGCATGTGAGAGCTGGACAGTGAATAAGGAAGACCAAAGAAGAATTGGTGTCTTTGAATTGTGGTGTTGGCAAAGAATATTGAATATACCATGGATTGCCAAAAGAACAAACAAATCTGTCTTGGAAGAAGTAAACCAGAACGCTCCTTAGAAGCAAAGATAGCAAGCTTTCGTCTCACATATTTTGGACATGTTATCAGGAGGGACCAGTCCCTGGAGAAGGACATCATGCTTGTTAGAGTAGAGGGTAAGCAAAAAAGAGGAAGACCCTGAATGAGATGGACTGACATAGTGGCTGCAACAATAGGCTCAAGCATAACAACAATTGTGAGGATGGTGCGGGACTAGGCAGTGTTTCCTTCTGTTGTACATAGGGTCACTATGAGTCAGAACCGACTCGTTGGCACCTGACAACAACAACAATATGGAAACGGGTAGAGTTTTCTAAAGGAGGGGATGGGGAAAATAGATCATAGGGAATGGGTCCTGAATTGAGGCTGCAGCAAAAGAAGGTGAAAAGTGAGATAGAGAAGGAGATGGAGTGAGTGATCATGGAACAATCTCCAAAGGGAAAAGTTGGAGGCTTCTCTCTTCGTCAATACAACTACCAGAGAGAATTAGTTGGATCAACACACACTCCTGATCCTCATACTCTGTAGTGATTAGGATGTCCTACTGAATATCTTTTATTCCAACTAGAATCCCCAGATTCTTTCTATTTTTGGAAACTTCCCACCTGGCATCCTTGTAGCCATCAAGACGATTCCAACTCATAGCAACCCTAAAGGACAGAGTAGAACTGCCCTGTAGGGTTTCCAATAAGCTGCTCATGGATTTGAAAGGGTGAACTTTTGGTTAGCAGCCAAACGCTTAACCACTGTGCCACCAGGACCCCGCTCTCACTTGGTGGGAGTTCTATTAAGGAAACCAAGGACAGCTCAAGATTGCCTTTCCCCACCCCCTGAAATTTAAGGCATAACCATTAACCAGACTCAGATTCCATCAACCAAATTCACACACTCGAATCTTTCAGTCTTGAGTAAGAAATACAAACATAAAAGATCAATAATAAACATTATTTAAATTTTTTTAAATTTTAATTCATGTAGAGTAAATTTGGCTCGTTTTCACATACAGTTTCATGGGTTCTCAGGAACGGATAGAGTCGTGTATCTGTGACCACAATTAAGTTATAGAACAGTACCATCAACCCCAAAAGATTCTGCTGCTGTCTCTTTGTAGTCAAACTCTTTCCCTTCTCTTAACCCCTGGCAACCACTAATCTGTTTCCTTCCCCTACAGTTTTGCCTTTTCCAAAATGTTATATAAATGGAATCATCAAGTATGATTTTAAGTCATTCTTGTCTCACCTAGGATAATATATTTAAAATCTATTTTGTTAGGTATATCAATAGTTCATTCATTTTTATTACTGTATAGTACTATTTCATTGTTATTCATATTATAATGCAAAGACCTAGAATAGCTAAAATGATTTCAAAAAAGGAGAACAAAGTTGGAAGACTCACAACAGAGTTGGAAGAGAGTTCAGAAATTAACCTGTATAAATATGGTCAACTGATTTTTGACAAAAGTGCAAATTCAGCCCAATAGAAAAGGGTGATATTTTCTACAAATGGTGCTAGAACAATTGGATATCCATACGCAAAAACATGAAACCCTTACCTATACCTCATACCTTATACATTTAATGTCTGTAGGATCTGTAGTGTTATTGTCTCCTTCATTGCTGATATTGGAAATATGTATCTTCTCTCTTTCTTCCTTTGTCAGTTTGGGTAGAGTTTTATTGTTTTTCTAAATTTTTACAAAGAATCGGGTTGTAGCTTCACTGATTTTCTCTGTTTTATTGTTCATAATTTTGATTCCTCCTCTTACTTTCCTTTTTTTCTACTTGATTTAAATTTCATTTTTTCTTTTTCTAGTTTCTTAATGTGGAAGTTTAAATTATTAACTCAAGACCTTTCTTTTCTTCTAACATAAGTATTTAATGCTGTACATTTCACACTAAGCACTGCCTTACCTGCTTCCCATAAATGTTGATATCTTTTGTTTTCCTTTTCATTTTATTCAAAATATATTCTAATTTCCCTCGTGACATCCTATTTGACCCATTCATCATTTAGCAATCTCTTGCTTAATTTCCAAATATCTAATGATTTTCCAAATATCATTCAGTTATTGATTTCTTATGTAACTACATAAGGTTGGAGAAATACTTTGTATGATTTCAAATCTTTCATTTTTAAGGTTTGTATTATGATCCAGGATATGATCTATTTGACGAATGTTCCATTTACATTTGAAAATAATAAATATTTTATGGTTGTTGCCTGAACAGTTCTATAAATGCCAATTATGTGAGATTGAAGTCTTGCTCAGGTCTTCAGATATTGTATTTTTTGAGTTCTAAAATTTCCATTTGTTTCTTTTCAATTTCTTTGCTGAGAATGTCTATCTTCCAATTTATTTCAAGAATGTTCACTTTCCCTTCATGGAACATGGTTATTATAGTTGCTTTAAGTTTCTTTCTAATTCTAATATCTCAGTCATCTCAGTGTTGCTCTCTGTTGATTATCATTTCCTCTTTTCTTTTCTCTGAATGTTGGTCATATTTTCCTGATTCTTTGTATATTGAGTAATTTTAGATTATATTGTGAGTATTTTTTAAATATAATGTCATAAGCCCCATAAAACCAAATGAGACTAATGAGGTACAGTAGTCCAGTGATAAGGGCCAGAAGGCAGAAGGGGACAAGGAAGCTGGTGATAGGGAACCCAAGGCTGAGTAAGGATATTGTTGATGTGTTGTAAGATTGTTAACCATTGTCATAGGGTAACATTTGTAGTAACTGTTAAATTAGAAACTATTTTGTTCTTAAGTGAGAATAACAGCACAATTGGAAGAGCGTAGTCGATGTCACTGAACTGTGCATGTAGAAATTTTTGAAATGGTGTATCTTTGGCTATGTGTATTTTCACCGAAAAAAAAGGTTGAGGAGTTAGAGGGTTCACATGTTGTGAGGTTGTTAACCAACATCATAAAACAATATGTGTACTACTGTTTCATGAGAAACTATTTGTTCTGTAAGCCTTCACCTGAAGTACAATAAGAAGAAAAAAATATATATATATAATGTCATGAGAAACTGGATCCTATTAAAGTCCTCTGAACAATGTAGTTTTTTTAAAGCAGATAATCAACCCAGTTTGTTTCTAACCATAAGATCTATCTTGCCTTCTGTGGGTGGTGATTGCAATATCAGTTAAGTTTTCAAAGTCTTTGCTGTGCTGTTTTGGTGTTTCTGCTGGAGACCCAGAGGTTAGTCTGGGACATGGTCAGATTTTTATACATTAATTCATATCTTGAAGTCTTTGCTATTTTTCTTTGTGTTTGGTCTGCATGTGTCCAACTTGAGGGGTGAGCCTGGGCGTTATGTTTGTTCATACATAGAATTAAGAGATCCTCATCTCCAGTCTTTCCTCTCCACTATTTTCTGTCACACTTTGGTTTGCAGTGGCTCCTTTTCACAGTTCCTCTGGCCAAAAAGATGTGGTTCTCTCACATGTTTTTGTATAATTCCACACACTGGTGCTTCAGACTGAAGCAGAGAGAAAAACAAAAGAGAAAAATTAATGTAGATTTCCCGACACTCTTTGGACAACAGGGGCCCCTTTCCCAAGTTATTTTAGCCAGAAAGGGTTGCCTTCTCTTGGAGTTATAGATGCCTGAGCCACAATGATGGCAGTGCAGCTCTGGGTAGGGCTGGCCTTGGGGCATAACTAGGAAAGGGGACACACACACACACACACACACACACACACACACACACACACACACACACACACACACACACACACACACACACACACACACACACACACACACACACACACACACACACACAGAGAGAGAGAGAGAGAGAGAGAGAGAGAGAGAGAGAGAGAGAGAGAGAGAGAGAGAAATGGGGATTTCCCACCACATCCTCTGGCAAGTAGGAGTCCTATTTCTTGGTCCTCTGGCTAGCAAGAGATGATTTTCCCCCAGGGTTTTTCTGTCAGCAACTAATGCCCAGTTGACCCGGGTTTCAAAGCTAAGAGTCAAAGGAGGGAAACAAAACAAAACAAAAACACGACATTCACCCTGTTGCAGGTTGTTACTCAAGTTTCTACTTAAGTCTCCAATACTCATATTATTGTTTGCTTTTCAGAGTACTCTTCAGGTAGTTGCTTTTATAATCTTCCCAGCATTTTAGTTGTAATCAGCGGGAGAAATAGGCTGTAGTCTATATACTCCATCTACGCCAGCACTGAATTTCAGTAATAAACACTCCTACCCAGTCAACAAAGAGCAATTTAGTTAGCTTGCGAGCACACATGTGTCAATAAAGAAATTAGTAATGAGTTGATTATTGAACACTAATTTCCCAGGATATTTGCCCATGGTCAGAAAGACAACACAAATTAAGCTATATTACATTCAGAAAGCTTAGTCAACATTATCGAATTAATTCTCTTGGCTTGTTTTGTGTGTGTGTGTGTATATGTGTGTGTGTGTTTTGTTTTCTTTTGCAATAATTCATGTCCTGCACCTTTTTTAATTATCAAACTATTGATATACTTCTGTTCAAATAAATTAATCTCCCATCTCCACGGATTTGTTTTGGCAGCAATAAGAAATTTTCTTGCCAAAGCAAATAGAAAAGGGGGATAGAAGAGGCAATTGATATATATCAAGATGAGTACTGGCATCTCCAAATGAATCTTTATGAAAAAAAAAGGAGGCCCTGAATGTGCTATTGGGCAGAAAGGCTATTTAGAGATTACTTATTTCCATAATTAGGACAATAAAACTCAAGTCAAGGGAAGTTAAGTGTTTTGTTTAAGGTCACCCATCTCCTTATTGCTCATGTTTTGAATTTAGCATAACAGTTAGTTACAGATGGAGCAGCTCATCTGGGGAACATTGGATTATAAATCTTTTGTAATGTTGAGCAGATAGGATAGAGAAGTCACAGATGGAAAATAGCAGGAGTAGGAGAAACAAGGTAAGGAATAAGATGAAGAAGGAAAGAGAATATTACGTCCTGAGCAAAAAGAGGAGGAAAAGAAGTAGAAAAGAACTGTCCTTGAGGCAGCATTATTTTGAGTTCCATTGCCAACTTTACTGAGAAAAAATAATTTTTTTTTTTTTTTTGCCATCCAGGAGAAAACTTACATAAAAATAACAACCCACTAGCAATTGTACCTATTTAAAACCTAGTTGCCAGTTGAAGAGTATTTTATTTCTCTACCAAGCAGTACTCCAAGCTTTGGACTTCTTCACCCACACCACCGTGAATTCTTAGCTAGACCCTGTTCCTCAAGGGCCTTACTCTTGGCTAGCTTTCACATTGGAATGTGATCTTGCTGCACGCAGCAGAGAATTCTGTAGCTGTGCTAATGGGCACTTCCTACCCATCCCTGTGCAAAGGTAGCAAAGTCCTCTTTAGCAGGGCAGCCTTCTTAATTTAAATAATAGAACGCCAATCTTAACAACTGAATCTTCCTTTAATCCAGAACACTGAAACTAGAGAATGAACAAAAGTAATATGGTAAACTACATGAAGAGGTTACTGACCAAAACACCTTACTATGTTTCCTTTCCCAGAGTAGTTGATTTTGATAGGGAACTCTAGGTGATATATTGCTTTACTTCCTAGGAATAAATTATGAATGGTGGAAATTTATTCAGTTAGGATATAGATTCAGGTCCAGTTGTATAAAAGGCCAAAGAAACAACAGCTTGAACAAGATAGAAGTTTATGTCTTTGTCACATAACTGACTGAGGTAGGCAACCTACGCTGATAGGCTTTCTGTCTTACGGCTCTGCCATAGCTTCTATTTCAGCACACAGCTTTTATCTCACAATCTAACATGGCTGCTCCAGCTCCGGTTATCACATCTGCATTCCACTTTGTGGGTAGGAGAGAGAAGAATAGGAGATCACACTCCTTTCCCTTTAAAGAAACAACCCTAAAGTTGTACACATCACTTGCATTCACATCCATTAGCTAGAATCTGGTCATGGGGCCTGTAAAGGAAGCTTGAAAAGATAGTTTTTAGCTGAATGGCCTCATGCCTTGCTTAAACTTCTATTACTGAAGAAGAAGAGAACAGCTATTAAGAAGAAAACTGGCAGACTCTGGTACAGTAATTTTGGTTAAGGATTTTTTTTGAACATCCTTTGTAATGGATTGAATTATGTCCCCCTAAAATATGTGTCAACTTGGCTAGGCTATGATTCCCAGTATTGTGTGGTTGTCTTCCATTTTTTGATCTGATGTAGTTATCCTGTGTGTTGTAAATCCTAACCTCTATGATGTTAATGAAGCAGGATTACAGGCAGTTATGTTAATAAGGCTGGACGCAATCTACAGGATTAGGTTGTATCTTGAGTCAATCTCTTTTGAGATACAAAAAAGAGAATTAAGCAGAGAAGAGGGGACCTCATGTCACAAAGAAAGAAGTGCTGTGAGCAAAGCACATCCTTTGAACCTGGGGCCCCTGCACTGAGAAGCTCCTAGACCAGGGGAAGACTGATGGCAAGGACCTTCCCCCAGAGCCGACAGAGAGAGAAAGCCTTCCCCTGGAGCTGGCACCCTGAATTTGGAATTCTAGCCTCCTAGACTGTAACAGAGTGAATTTCTGTTTGTTAAAGCCACCCAACTTGTGGTATTTCTGTTATAGCAGCACTAGAAAACTAAGACATCCTTCAGGTAATACCTTTTCTCCTCAAATACACCTAATGGGTATTTCATAGCAAGCATTTGTTGAATGGCAAGATGCTGGGCTTTATATTACAATGCAGATATGTTGTTTTTAAAAATATAAAGAAATTGAGCTTTTGATTAAGAATTCTGTCGTAAACCCATGAAATGTCAGCATTCACATATTATTAAAGAAGCAACAGTTTTTTTTTTTTTTATTTAAGTGAACAGCAATGACACAGTAAGACATAAGCTGCTTTATCCTTCATTTTCTCTAATAAAACTGAGGCTGGCATTGGACACACTGGGAAGTATCTCTGGGTTCAAAGCAGCCTCACTGTCAGAAGGATCATTCATAAAGAAATTTGTATAATATATGACATTACAAGAGAAACCCATTGAGGTCTTTAGCTTATTATGAATTTTTGGTAGTTAATTTTCTAGGTAAATCTGCAGGAAAAAAAATAATTATTTCCCTTAATATTACAAAACTAATAAATTTACCAAAACCAAATTAATTTAAAATTTACATGTATAACGTTATAGTATAAAAAGTTATAGAGTCTTAAGGGAGTAATAAACAAAACCAAAACTACGCAAAAAATAAAAGATATGCTTATGACCTAAGGGTTATCCAGTTCATTTATAAAGTAACAAAAAGATAAAAGTATCTCATGCACTTTAAATACATTTTATCATTAACCTTTCAATCTTGTTTTCTCATTATGAAATAGTGCTGTAACTACCAAAAAGATTTTTTGCCCTTTCACATAATTCTCTATTATTGATTTGGTACAAGGCAACTCTAATAAGCAGGAGGGCAGTCATACTCTAGAGAGGAAACATGCCCATTAACAAGTAAATCAAGTGTGACAGCGATGCCAAGATCCATCTGACATCAGCAATGATATCCCTCTTTCCATGTCCTCTTCTGAATGTAGCTTGAATTCCTGGCACTTCTCCGTGGATGTACTGTTGCTACCATTTTTTAATTATTTTCAGCAACATTTTACTTGCATGCGATATTAATGATATTGTTCAATAATTTCTTCATTTCATTGGATGATGTCTCTTTGGAATGGGCATGTACATGGATGGTTCTCTTCCAGTCAGTTGGCCAGGTAGCTGTCTTCCAAATTTCTTGGCGTAGACAAGTGAGCACTTCCATTTGTTGAAACATCTCAATTGGTATTTCATCAGTTCCTTGATCCTTATTTTTCAACAGTGCTTTCAGTGCAGCTTGGACTTCTTCCTTCAGTACCATATGTACTTGATCATATGCTACCTCCTGAAATGGTTGAACGTAGACCGATTCATTTTGGTACAGTGACTCTATGTATTCCTTCCATCTCCTTTTAATGTTTTCTTTGTAGTTCAACATTTTGCCCATAGAATCCTTCAAATTGCAAGTCAAGGCTTGAATTTTTTCTTCAGTTCTTTCAGCTTGAGAAATGCCAAGAATGTTCTTCCCTTTCGGTTTTCTAACTTCACGTCTTTCTACATTTTATTACAATACTTTACTTTGTCTTCTCAAGCTGCCCTTTGAAATCTTCTGTTCGGGTCTTTTACATCATCATTTCTTCCATTTGCTTTAGCTACTCGACGTTCAAGAGCAAGTTTCAGAGTCTCTTCTGACATCCATTTTGGTCTTTTGTTTCTTTCCAATCGTTTTAATGACCTCTTGCTTTCCTCATGTATGATGTTCTTGATGTCATTCCACAACTCGCCTGGTCTTCGGTCATTAGTGTTCAACACGTCAAATCTATTTTTGAGATGGTCTCTAAATTCGGGTGGTTGTAATTCAGTTCTTGTTAAGTCGGTTCAGACTAACAGAGACCCTATGTACAACAGAACAAAACACTGCCTGGTCCTGTGCCATTCTCACAATTGTTGCTATGTTTGAGCCCATTGTTGCAGCCACTCTGTCAGTCCATCTCATTGAGGGTCTTCTTTTTCACTGACCCTCTACTTTACCAAACACGATGTGATTCTCCCGGCACTGATCTCTCCTGATGGTATGTCCAAAGTATGTGAGACGTAGTCATCCTGCCATCCTTGCTTCTAAGGAGCATTCTGGCTGTACTTCTTCCAAGACAGATTTGTTCCTTCTTATAGCAGTCCATGGTATATTCAATATTCTTCACCAACACCATAGTTCAAAGGCATCATTTCTTCTTTGTCTTCCTTATTCATCGTCCAGCTTTCACATGCATGATGATATATAGTGTGTATAAATTGTTGAAAAGAATAGACGAAGTCCTTGCCCTTGTGCAGTTACTGTGCTTTTGTGTAGTTACTGTCTAATGGAGGAATACAAACTTCAACCTACAAATAAACAAGTGAATATATAATCACAAATTTTGAGCAGTCCTATGGAGGAAAGGAACAGGATGCTATGAGATAAGTTAGGAGAAATTATCTAAGTTATATTGTCTAGGTTAGTGGTGATAGAGGGTGTGGTCAAGGAAGGCTTCATGGAAGAGATGAAAGAGATGACGTTTAAGAACTAAGCAAAAATTAGCTAGACAGAGTTGGGAGAAGAGTTCCTAGGGAGAGGAAACGTCAGGTGCAAAGATCCTGAGGTAGGAATGAGTCTACCGCAATCCAAGAACTGAAAGTAGACTGGAAAGTAGTGTGCCAGGGCACAAAATGAAATTTTATAAGTAGGCAAGGACCAGATAATACAGGGCATTATAGGCTATTGTTTCAGGTTGGGTCCTGAGATATAGTTTAGCATGGAGGATGTTTATTAAAGAGGTCCCTTGGGATCAACACCTATGGAAGGGGGGAAGGAAGGAAGCAAGATGGGGCAGGGTAAGAAGTGAGCTGAGATGCAGGCCCAGATGATAGCCTCTGCCAACTCCATGTAGAGCACTCTCAATGTGGAGCACATTCAGAGATGTCCAGAGTTGAGCCAAGATGGCCAGGGATTTATACCTCCACATTGATCAGTCATTGGATGTGGACCACCTGAGGAAGGATGTGAACTTGGACAAGATGGTTCCCTGCATCTGAGGTGATCCCTGAAGGAGCCGACAGCTGGAGGCATTTGCCAACAGCACTCCCAGCAGCTGTGGCCACAGGTCCTCCTTGAAGGGGGATTCAGGCAGCAGGTCACAGTGTTCACCAGTCAAGGTCGTGGATGTTGGGATTTGATTCTTTTGCAGTGGGAAGGCTTTGAAGGACAAGAATGAAGTGAGTGATATGACCAATATGCATGACCCAATATGGCTGCTGTGTGGAGACTGGATCAGAGCATGCAAGCTTGGAAGCAGCTAGATCAGTCAGGGGGCCGTTGTCCAGGTGAGAGATGATGGAGGGTTGAACAGGGTGGGAGGAGTAGAGACAGAGAGAAATGGAGAGATTTGAGGTGTATGGAAGAAGTAAAGAAGGAATTGGTGATGGCTTAGGTGAGTGAGGAAAAGGAGAGGGTGATACTAAGAGCATTTGGATGGCAACCTGGTTCCCCAGAGGCTAGTAGGGATTCTTTCAAGAAGTCATTTGTTTGGGGATTGACACTAAGCACTGCCCTGAAGGGGGAAATGGTCCCTGAGTGATGCAAATTGTTTGCACTGAACTACTAACCTAAAGGTTGGCAGTTCAAACCCACCCAGCGACACTGCAGAAGAAAGACCGGTCGATCCACTTTCATAAAGATTACAGCCAAAAAAGCCTATAGACCATAGTTCTACTCTGTAACATATGAGGTTGCCATAAATTGAAACCAACTCCATGGCAATGGGTTTCGTTTTGGTTTAGGAGGGGGAAAGGAGGTAATAAATAGCAAGGATATATTCATTAAAATAGGAAAGCTAGTACCTGAAGATTCATTTCAATTTCCTTTTGAAAAAGTAGATAAACCTGGAAAGCCAAATTCAGCTCAAAGTTAGAAAAAGTGGTAGAATTAAATTTTTCAACCACTATGAAACCCACTAACATGTTATGGGAAAAATGTGTGCAAAATCAAAGGCTATGCAGAAGAACTCAATCAGTATGCTTCCAAACATAAATTTCTTTTATCTAAGTAGCTTTGGCAGGATATTCTAAATAGAATCTGATTGTTTGGGGGCATAGCTTTGACCTAACTCTGTTTCAAGAAGTTAGGTTCAACAAGTTAGCCTCCTATCTGACATTAACATAACAGTCCAGCAATGGACTGGCCCTCAAATAACTAATCAAAGCAGCAACTACGGAGAAGGCAGAGTCTACTTTGGAACAAAGCTCTGCCAGACAAAGATTTGTTTATACCTCACGGCTTACAAAAGTGAAAACAAAACTCTATGTGGATGTAAATTCACTTTTAATCACTACCACTTTGAAGCATAGTATTTTAGAGCTGAAAGGAACCTGTACAGAGCATATTGAAGTACTCCATTTTACAGATAAGAAGACTGAGGTTCGGAGCAGTTGATTTACTCATGACCACATAGGAGGTTTATGACAGAGAATAAACTAGAACCCAGCAACTTACCCTGGACATTTTTCACTATGACATACTGCCCTTCAAATGATTAGAGATGGAAGGAAGCTGCAGAGTTGGAGCTCCTCAGCCAGTTATTCCTAAAGCTAGGATTCTATCCCATATGCCATGATGAAGAGGGTTTTCTTATTATGACTCTTCACCAAAAGAAATTGATTACCAGATAAACAAAAATGGTCTATAAAATATTTAACATGTTACTCTCAAATGTGTCTTATCTCTTGAATGTAGACTCTACTCACAGTTTTAAGTTTTCTTGAAAACTCCCTCAAGCTTTAAACATGACATTAGGACAGTTCTCACGTCCATGAATTGTCAACTTTCATACCATCAATTTGAAGTCTTTCTTCTTTTTCATAAAGGTCAGTGAACAAAAATTGCATTCTGAGACGCAATCCCCTGAATTACAAACCTTCGGGAGTATGTTGCTTGTGTTTGAGCACACTGCAGAACCAATTCCTGACCCATGAAAGAAACAGTGTGTCACAGAGGCCTTTTGTATGACTCCTTTCGTTAATGGTACCACGGAGCCTTGACTGAATCCGATCTTAAATGTCCAGAGCACCACTGCTGAATTCCTACAGAGGACCTTGTGCTCTCCTAGGATACCTGAAAACTTAGAATTGGTAACTGTTGTCCTTTTCTGGTATAAGGCAAGGAAGTATGACCTTTCTGCTTGCATTTATAACTAGTCTCCTTCCCAAATGTCTCTACACTGCATCTGTGCCTGCTTGAGCAGGGAGAGAGGAGAGAGAAAGGGGAGTAGAGGAGAGGGGAAAGGAGGGGAAGAGAAAGGAGGAGACAGGAAAGAAGGAAAGCAGAAAGGAGCAAAGGAGAGGATAGTGGAAGAGAGTAAAAAAAGTAGGGAAGAAGGAGGCAATGTTTATGAATTAGCTCTCGTTAAGTTTTTCCTTTCATTGTTTTCTCTTAGAATTTGAAAAGAATTTGGAAGAAAATTCCCTTAGAAATTTACTTTTATTGGTACAGTAAATATAATTTTGACAGCAAAAATCTGATAAATATAAACAAAATCAGACTGGGTCTACATACTCAGAACTTCCAGAGCTTTAAGATTCAGCAATATTTTTAAAAGGTAGTTTATTTCTTCTTAAAAAAAAAAGGATAATGACCATGCTTAATATGCAAACGAAGACTGAGAACAAAAAGTATAAGACTAACATTTACATAAGTGATTAGCATGGCACCTGGCACTTAGAAGGAGCTCATCAAATAATAATTTATTATTATTATTAGTGTAATGTAACCTAATAAAACTTACAAATTAATTAATCGGACACAAATTATTTATATAAAGGCTAGTACGTGTGATAATTAACCATAAATGGTAAAATGTACACATAAATTCTTGTAGTTAATTATTACTTTTACAGAACCAGACCTAGTTTTTCTCTCTTCTGTTTCACAGCTGTGCATCTGTATACGGTACATTATTTATGTTCTCTGGATACAATTTAATCCTCTTTCCACATTCCCGATAATCCCACTTCCTAAACCAGATTGGATTCCTCTCCCCCACATCCCACCCCCAGCAGGTGCCCTGCTTCCCTTCTTCCCTGCCTTCCTTAGGCCAACATCCCCTTGGTCTCCTTCAGAAAGGGCCTGGACTGGCTACTCTCAGAGCTGAGGGTCAAGGCAGCCAGCTCTGGAGTGTGAGCTGTGCAGAGCTGGACCAGCAACATACCCCAGATAAAGGCAGGTGTGAGGGGGAGGGCTGGGGGCAGAGAGGCTCTGAGTGAGGGGTCAAGTGTTCTGGGGAGAGAGCAGAGTGAGAGAGAACCCTGGAGTCCTGAGGGATTTTGAGCAGAATTGTCTTGTAGGGTATGGGGGCTGGGGATAGGGATCCAGCTGGAAGGCTCACTGGGCTCAGGCAGGGCAGAGGGAAGCTGTTGTTGTTTGCGGTCAAATCAATTCCAACTCATAGTGACCGTATGTGACAGAACAAAACTACCCCACAGGGATTCCTAGGCTATACTCTACAGGAGCAGATCGCCAGGTCTTTTCTGTCGCGGAATCACTGGGTAGGTCTGAATCGCCACCTTTTTGGTTAGCAGCCCAGTGCTTATGCCCTGCGCCATCAGGTCTATAGAAGTAGAGAAAAGCAAACTATTCTTCCCTTCCTATCCTGCCTCATGCATTTGTTTTATTAATATGTCAACAGTACTGCCCAGGTATTTCTCCCCTAGTCCTCTCATTCCTTTAAGTTTAAGGTTACAGTGTACAGATAGACGCTAGTAGGATGTGTTGAAGGCGTCCCTGGGTGGCGCAAACAGTTAAGCTCTCCACTACTAGCTGAAAGGTTGACGGTTCAAACTCACCCAGAGGCTCCTTGGAAGAAAGGTCTGACGATCAACCCTATGGAGCACAGAACTGACTCTAGGGCAGCTAACAACAACAAGGTTTGTTGGGTGGCTGGGGCCTGGGAGGTAGGGAAAGGAGACTAGGGACAGAATTTCTCACAAGTTTCCCTAAGCCCAATGTAAACACAGAAGATAGCACAGAGAGAGTAAAGGAATAATTAAACTTTATCGCTCCAGCACCAAGTTTAAGGACTCAATGTTCACTCACTAGCCTCTACCCACAAAAATAGGGACTATACCATTTTGGTGTTCATATGCCCTTCTAAGGGTTGGAATAAAACCTAAAGAATCACTTCCTGGAAAAATGCATTTGCATTCAAAATTCTGATTGCAATTTCAGGGGGTTCATAGACCTCCTGAATCAAGTTTAGAAACCCCAGGTTAAGAATAATAATACCGTAAGAGTATGGCCCCCGGACACCCTTTTAACTCAGTACTGAAGTCACCCCTGAGGTTCACCCTTCAGCCAAAGATTAGACGAGCTACGGAGCCAACAATAACGCACGTGAGTGTCGTGCTTCATAGTTCAACCGTGTATGCAAGACTAAGGCACACACCAGCCCAAGAGCAAAGACGAGAAGGCAGGAAGGAACAGGAAAACTGGATGAATGGAAACAGGGAAACTGGGGTGGAGAAGGGGAGAGTGTTGACACATCATGGGGTTGGCAACCAATGTCACAAAAAAATTGTGTATTAACTGTTTAATGAGAAACTAATTTGCTCTGTAAACTTTCATCTAAATCACAATTAAAAAAAAAAAAAGGAATAATAATACCTTACGTGTTTAGAGTGAATCAGGTACTAATGCTAAGGGATTTATTTAATATCTAAATTATCACTTAATAATTATTTAATCTTAACATTAAAAAAAAAACCCATTGCCATCAAGCTGCTTTCAACTCATGGCAACCCATGTGTAAGAATTATTAAAATGCAGTATTTAGTAATATTGAAATATTAATGTTTAATATTAATATTAATGTTTAATATTAGCATTAAACATTAATATTTAAATGCCATTATTGTATTTTAGTAAATCTTAATTTAAATATTATATTGAAGTAAATAAATTAAATATTAATTAAATATTGATCATTATTAAATATTAATATACAATATTTAAATAAGATTTAATTAGTAAATGTAATGATTTATTTGATCCTCTCTCCACACCTCATCAACTTTTAAGTCACACAGCTAGCTAACAGGAGGGGGAGTTGGGATTGAAATCCAGGTAGTCTGGTCCCCCGGCCGATACTCTGACCAGCTACACTCTGAGCCTCTCTAGAAGTTTTCTGCTCTGATGCCTTTCCTCCCAAGGCCTATTCTGAAGGACAATTTTATGCTTCTGAAGTGAAGTAAGTAGCTTTGGCAGAATCTGGGGCCCAGCCATCCAGCTCCTGGCAAGAACTCCCAGTATCCCTGCAGTTTCCAGGTGTAGGGAATATGTGGAAGATTTTGAAATGGGAAAAAGAGATTACTGGGTATCTTTTTGATGGGATTCTGGAACCTCCAGGGATTGCATATGTCCTGTATCTGGCGAAATGCAGTTAATTATTGTTTGCCCTGTGGCTATTGGCCAGTTTCTCCTGTTCTATATTAATTTGTAAATTTTGTATTAATTTATATTAATTCAGCATTCCTCAACTAATTATAAACATGTGTTATTTTGAGTTCTCCTTTGAACCAGTTGTAATATCTTACTGGTTTCCTAATTAATGAGTTAAATAAAATCTATGACATGTTTACTTTATATCTGCTTGAGGGTTATCATTAAATCTTCTCTTAAAATTTATCCTTTAACACACAGGCTGAACCCCCGGTGTCCCTGTAGTTTCCAGGGGACCACCTCCTGAATTACCAATGAAAAGAAAGAAAACTTGATTCCTCATCTTTTCTCTCAGTGTTTGAAATTAAATAAAATCGATGACAAGAATAAAGCATCTAACTCTATGCCTGGCACCTAATAGATAATCAATAAAAGTTACACCCTTCACTGACGGTGGAGTGTCCTCTCTCTTGATCTCCCACTCTGTCTAATCCAGAATCAAGGACTTTGGTTGCCTGCTGGAGCACTTCCTCACCCTGATACTGTCCATTCTCACCACTAGGGAGAAGCCAGGACAGGACCTGACTGAGGGTTGAAAGACTTCTGAAAGAGCCTTCCAAGGTCCTTTAAAGCAAATTTTCCTGAGTTACCCTGGGCTTCCACGTTGATCTTCATAATGAGCATGAAATCTCAGGCCGAAAGTAAGATGTGCAGAAATTATACCTTTTTTCAATAACTAGACCAAATTTCTATCTCAAGCCTCCTATTCTATAGATATCAGTTGCCATCCCATTGATACCAACTCATAGTGACCCCATATGTATCAGAATAGAACTGTGCTCTATAGGGTTTTCCATGACTGATATTTAGGAAGTAAATTGTCAGCCCTTTCTTCTGAGGTGCCTCAGGGGTGGACTCGAACCTCCAACCTCTCATTTAGCAACCTAGCGCTTTAACCATTTGCACTACCCAAGGAGTCCATTCCATAGATAAAAAACTTAATGCAGAGTAAACTGTGTCAATTAAGAGTTTTCTCATTTAATCAAGGTTTCCATCTTTTCTCCTTCTCCACAAGATTGCATTTAAGTTCTGGACGAAAGTTGTGTAACAGGATGATATTGGCAGGGAGGGGGCAGGATGGTGATATGGGTAGGGCAGGTCATCATTGTCCACATTGTTGTTGTTGTTAGGTGCCATCAAGTCGGTTCTGACTCATAGCGACCCTATGTATCACAGAACGAAACACTGCCTAGTCCAGCACCATGCTCACAATCGTCATGCTGGGGCCCATCATTGCAGCCACTATGTCAATATATCTCGTTGAGGGTCTTCTTTGCTGTCCCTGTACTTTACCAAGCATGATGTCCTTCTCCAGGGACTGATCCCTCCTGACAACATGTCCAAAGTATGTAAGACATAGTTTCGCCATCCTTCCTTCTAAGGAGCATTCTGGTTGTACTTCTTCCAAGACAAATTTGTTTGTTCTTTTGGCAGTCCATAGTATATTCAATATTCTTCACCAACACCACAATTCAAAGGCGTCAATTCTTCTTCAGTCTTCCTTATTCATTCTCCAGCTTTCCCATGCATATGATGCAATTGAAAATACCATGGCTTGAGTCAGGTGCACCTTAGTCTTCAAAGTGACATGTTTGCTTTTCAACACCTTAAAGAGGTCTTTTGCAGCCGATTTGCCCAATGCAATGCATCTTTTGATTTCTTGGCTGCTGCTTCCATGGGTGTTGATTGTGGAGCCAAGTAAAATGAAATCCTTGACAACTTCAATCTTTTCACTGTTTATCATAATGTTGCTTATTATCCCAGTTGTGAGGATTTTTCTTTTCGTTATGTAGAGATGTAATCCATACTGAAGGCTGTGGTTTTTGATCTTCACCAGTAAGTGCTTCAAGTCCTCTTCACTTTCAGCAAGCAAGGTTGTGTCATCTGCATATTACAGGTTGTTAATGAGTCTTCCTCCAATCCTGATGCCATGTTCTTCTTCATATAGTCCAGCTTCTTGGATTATTTGATCAGCATACCGATTGAATAGGTATAGTGAAAGAATAAAACCCTGATGCACACCTTTCCTGACTTTAAACCATGCAGTATCCCCTTGTTCTGTCCGAACAACTGCCTCTTGGTCTAAGTACAGGTTCCTCGTGGGCACAATTAAGTGTTCTGGAATTCCCATTCTTCTCAATGTTACCATAATTTGTTATGATCCACACAATCGAATGCCTATGCATAGTCAATAAAACACAGGTAAACATCTTTCTGGTATTCTCTGCTTTCAGCCATGATCCATCTGACATCAGCAAGGATATCCCTGGTTCCACATCTTCTTCTGAATCCGGCCTGAATTTCTGGCAGTTTCCTGTCCACATACTGCTGCAGCTGCTTTTGAATGATCTTTAGCAAAATTTTACTTGCGTGTGATATTAATGATATTGTTTGATAATTTCCGCATTCGGTTGGATCAACTTTCTTGGGAATAGGCATAAATATGGATCTCTTCCAGGTGGTTGACCAGGTAGCTGTCTTCCAAATTTCTTGGCATAGATGAGTGAGCACGTCCAGCGTTGCATCCATTTGTTGAAACATCTCAATTGGTATTCCGTCAATTCCTGGAGCCTTGTTTTTCTCCAGTGCCTTCAGAGCAGCTTGGACTTCTTCCTTCAATACCATCAGTTCCTAATTATATGCTACCTCTGGAAATGGTTGAATGTCAACGAATTCTTTTTGGTATAATGACTCTCTATATTCCTTCCATCTTCTTTTGATGCTTCCTGCATTGTTTAATATCTTCCCCATAGAATCCTTCACTATTGCATCTCGAGGCTGGAATTTTTCTTCAGTTATTTCAGCTTGAGGAATACTGAGTGTGTTCTTCTCTCTTGGTTTTCTATCTCCAGCTCTTTGCACGTGTCATTATAATACTTTACTTTGTCTTCTCGAGCCGCTCTTTGAAATCTTTTGTTCAGTTCTTTTACTTTATCATTTCTTCCTTTTGCTTTAGCTACTTGACGTTGAAGAGCAAGTTTCAGAGTCTCTTCTGACATCCATTTTGGTCTTTTCTTTCTTTCCTGTTTTTTCAGTGACCTCTTGCCTTCTTCATGTATGATGTCCTTGAGGTCGTTCCACAACTCATCTGGTCTTCGATTGTTAGTGCTCAATGCGTCAAATCTGTTCTTGAGATGGTCTCTAAATTCCAGTGGGATATACTCAAGGTCGTACTTTGGCTCTCGTGGACTTGTTCTAATTTTCTTCAGTTTCAATTTGAACTTGCATATGAGCAGTTGATGGTCTGTTCCACAGTCAGCCCCTGGCCTTGTTCTGACAGATGATGTTGAGCTTTTCCATCGTCTCTTTCCACAGATGTAGTCAGTTTGGTTCTTGTGTATTCCATCTGATGAGGTATAGTTGCCGTTTATGTTGGTGAAAAAAAATATTTGCAATGAAGGAGCCATTGGTCTTGCAAAGTTCTATCATGCGATCTCTGACACCATTTCTATTACCAAGGCCATATTTTCCAACTACTGATCCTTCTTCTTTGTTTCCAACTTTTGCATTCCAATCACCAGTAATTATCAATGCATCCTGATTGCATGTTCGAACAGTTTCAAACTAAAGAAGTTGGTAAAAATCTTCAATTTCTTCATCTTTGGCCTTAGTGGTTGGTGTGTAAATTTGAATAATAATTGTATTAACTGGTCTTCCTTGTAGGCGTATGGATATTATCCTATCACTGACAGCTTTGTACTTTAGGATAGATCTTGAAATGTTTTTTTGACAATGAATGCAACACCATTCCTCTTTAAGTTGTCATTCCCAGCATAGTAGACCATATGGTTGTCTGATTCAAAATGGCCAATACCAGTCCATTTCAGCTCACTAATGCCTAGGATATTGATGTTTATGCGTTCCATTTCATTTTTGACAATTTCCAATTTTCCTAGGTTCATACTTCATACATTCCATATTCCAATTATTGATGGATGTTTGTAGCTGATTATTCTCATTTGGAGTCATGCCACATCAGCAAATGAACGTTCCAAAAGCTTGACTCCATCCATGTCATTAAGGTCAACTCTACTTTGAGGAGGCAACTCTTCCCCGGTTGTCTTTTGAGTGCCTTCCAACCTGGGGGGCTCATCTTCCGGTACTATATCAGACAATGTTTCACTGCTATTCATTAGGTTTTCACTGGCTAATTCTTTTCAGAAGTAAACTACTGGGTCCTTCTTCCTAGTCTGTCTTAGTCTGGAAGCTCAGCTGAAACCTGTCCACCATGGGTGACCCTGCTGTTACCTGAGTACCAGTGGCATAGCTTTCATCATCACAGCAATGCCCAAGCCCCCCACAGTATAACAAACTGGCGGACATGTAGGGGATTGTCCATATTAGCATCCCCTTATAGCTGTAAATTGGTCTGTATGGTTCTCAGTTGTTGTTATCTCTGCAGGCTGGCATCTGCTGCTATGTCGTTGCCAAAACTTAAGGTTGCTCTAGGTCCACTATCTTTTGATGCCATGCCCATACCATTCTTGGCCACAGAAGAAAATATATATTCTGCTGCTCCATGAGCCATGCTAGCAGATCCAGGGCCTCTGTGGGTGCTCTCAAATCATCCGCCTGGATGCCTCACCCAACCATCTACTCTCATGCCATCTTGGATGCTGGGGCTTCTCTAGAGGCTTGATGCCTGGCCTGGCTTCAATCAGAAGGCAAAGCAAAGGTCCTGTCTCTTGTCAGAAATACAAATCTATATATAGTTTGGAGCATGCACACATCTCTGATCATCCATCCTGGACTCAGCTCCACTTGGGAGTCAGAGCACAAGACCCTTTCTCAGAGACGTTAGTGGTATTTAACCGTGCAGAGCTCCCTTCCAACAGGAAACTCGCTCTTACATCCACAGGCATCTCTTCCAGTCTAGTGTTAACGGCAAAAGCTTTATACTGAGTCCTTCAGAGTCTTTGCTTTTGATATTCGAAATTCAGACTTTTGAAATCAAAACCTCTTTCTCTCAAATTGTAAAGAATCTGAAGAGTCCATTTTGAACCTCAAACCTGAGAATTGATTCCTCCTTTTTTCTCTGCTATGATACTCCTTCCCTGAGGAAATGGATGCCTCTGGCCTAGTTTAATGAGGGGAGAGCCATAGGGATTAAAAAATGGTTGATACATTAAAATATATGTTGCACCCTATTCCTCAGTTTAAAGATTGCTTATGGAAGGGATTTGGCCCATGCAGCTGTGCATATACTCAGTTCGTCAGGAACTTAGCTTATATGTACCACTCTAGCCCACATCAGCATTTTTTGTCCTATTTGTCAACAGCATCTAATTATATGCAGTGTGTGTTCATCAAGAACATTTGGTCTCCATCATCCTGACTTGGATTCAGGACCACAAATCCATAGAATTTGCAGATAAAAGTAAAATCACCCTATTTCACTATACTCTTATACTGCTAGCCAAGAAAATTCTGTAACCGAGCAGAAGAAACAAAAGTGGAAAACATGTATGTGTTTCAGAGTTAATAGCTGGGCATCATTCTTTGAAGCATGTAAGAATACAGAAATACTTTAACAGCAGCAATGCTCACTAGTTCTTTTAATGTTAACTGTAATGCCATGAATCCCTCCTGTCTTTCCAAAATGTTTTATTATACTTGCTAGTTTTTTAAATTGAAATGAACTAAAATAGCACTGAAAGAAACTTCTATTATACAGCTGCAAACCTTGGAGCAGAGGTGAGCTTGGGTGAACTCAGTGAGGAGGATTTATACGTGTATCAAGTTGCCCTGGTTTGTAATTCTTTTCCTAAATTATATAAAACTTTGATTAAAGTGAATATTGCTATTTTGTATCAAGCACAGTTAAATGAGATCTATATGGAAGCCACTTCAACCTGAAAATCAAAGAAGCCCAGATGTTAATGTTTCAATGTTCAACAATTCATAGAGAGTCATATTATCTCTTGCTTAGATAAGAGTCAAAGAAAGAAAAGAGTCAGAGAAAGAAAAAAGTCAAAGAAATCCAAGTGATTCATAGTGATCTAAGGAATAAGAAGTCACTTCCTGGTGTCAGGCAGGGTCACATTTCAAACTGCCCATCCTGTTAAAGATCTATGTAGAAGTAGATTCCATAACCTTAAGTCATTTATTCTAGTAGTCTGTGTTCTTTGTTTTTTCTGATTTAAAAAAAAATCTTACCTGAATATAAAATTTAATATATGTTTATTTTTATAATGTACATAACATAGAAAATAATAAAGAACCATTCCCACTCTCCACCCCCATGATGCTGGAACCCAGTGATAATCACTGAAATCCAAGCAAAGTTTAAACATTTGAGTCCATGGGGGACTCAACTATCTGGGGCATGTCTTTCAACCAGAGAGGTTTCCCTCCAGCACCCTATTTGTGTGAAGCTTGGGAAGCCTCTTGGGAGAAAACCTGTCCTGAAGGACGACCTCACTATGAGCCTGATCTGGTGTGAAAGCCCGTAATTGTTGGAGAGAAGATTCTATGTGTCATATACATGAGGTGCAGGACCAGCCCATTTGGCCAATGTCTGAGCCCTATGGAAAGCAGGGTGTGGGAATTGCTGTGCATAGAACCTGGAAAAGCAACTTCACTACACTCTGTCACTTGGGTTCAGATAACACTGCCTTGAGACACCTTTCACAGATTATATGACTAGGTAGAGAGAGGCATTCTTTCCTGGAGCCGAGGAATGGCTAGTGCATTCATGGTGAACCTGGTGGAACAGAGGTCTGGCCACAGTGTCCACTGAGAGCAGCCTCGTTGTTGAGTACATATAAGAAGCTCCCACTCCCACAAGTCTCTACCACCCAACTCATGTTTTAGATCAGGAGAGAGAGCTGACCCAAAGGCAGTAAATCCCTGAGCTGGTACGTCAGCTTTGCCAAACAGGGTTGATGGCAATTAATCAAACTTTTCTAACACCTCAGGAATTTTGGATTTAAAAATTCAGAATTGAGCAGTGAGTAAAGGAAAATGAAGCAGAAAGGCAAAGAGAATACAAAACACAAATGCCGCTATCCAATCGTGGCTCCCCAAAAGATCACCAAAACAACCTGTCAGAACAAAGCTGACTTTACTGTTAACCCAACAAGAGAGAATACCACCTCAACGGTCTTAATAACATCTCAGAGGAGGAAGGGAAAAGTCAGGGTATTTATTGAAATTTTGAAGTCTATTTTAAGCTGGGTCTTTTCAGTGGGGAAGGGACTTGATTAGGCAAATAGTTGACAGGCTCGGTTGCTCACCAGAAGGTTGGCAGTTTGAGTCCACCCAGAGGCACCTTGGAAGAAAGGCCTAGTGATCTACTTCTGAAAAATCATTCATTGGAAACCCTGTGGAGCACTGTTCTATTCCGACATACATGAGGTCACCATGAGTCCGAGTCAACTCCATGGCAACTGTTATTTTTAAGAATTATGATTAGAATTGGTGGACAAAGCTAGGTGAGGATTTTGAAGGGAAGAGTTTAGAGTTCATAAACTACTATTTGATGCTTTTTATTGAAGACTTGATGGGTCTTTCAGGAAGTTACTGGAATGAACAATAAAGTCATCTGCAACTTTCATCTTATAGGACAAGAGTCTCCTGGAGTAGTAAAGTTATGTTGAAGACAGTGGAATAGCAAAGCTGTATTAATTTAGAGAGTTGAACCTGTGAATGGTTTTGACTCTCAGCACAAAGCAGAAGAAGGCAACGAGTAAATAGAAGGATAAGGTAAAGAAAAACTACAGAGAGTAGAAACAAAAATGATCTGAATCACACTGATGGTGGAGTTCCAGAAGAGCGATCCTGCTATAGAAAGTATGACTGTACTTTGATTCCTTCTCAGGAAACCTAGTTTTACTGACATTTCAGGGCTACCACAAGGCCTCCCTGGGATTAGTCTTTTTTCATTTGCAAGAGTATCCTTCCTAAGTACAAAAGAAAAAAAAAAATAGAAAATGTTGTTAGATGCCGTCGAGTAGGTTCTGACTCATAGCTACCCCATGTACAACAGAACAAAACACTGCCTAGTCCTACTCCATCCTCACATTCATTGCTATGGTTGAGCCCATTGTTGCAGCCATTGTATCAATCCATCTTGTTGAAGGTCTTCCTTTTTTTCGCTGACCTTCTACTTTACCAAACATGATATCCTTCTCCAGGGACTGATCCCTCCTGATAACACATCCACAGTACATAAAACAAAGTCTTGCCATCCTTGCTTCTAAGGAACATTCTGGCTGTACTACATCCAAGACAGATTTGTTCATTCTTCTGGAAGTCCCTGGTATATTCAGTATTCCTCACTAACACCTTAATGCGAAGGCATCAGTTTTTCTTCAGTCTTCCTTATTCATTGTCCAGCTTTCACATTCATATGAGGCAATTGAAAATACCACGGTTTGGGTCAGGTACACCTTAGTCCTTAAAGTTACATCTTTGCCTTTTAACTCTTGAAGAAGTCTTTTTCAACAGCTTTGCCCGATGCAATACATTATTTCACTTCTTGACTGCTGCTTCCATGGGTGTTGATTATGAATCCCAAGTAAAACGAAATCCTTGACAACTTCAATCTTTTCTCCGTTTATTATGATGTTAATTATTTGACCACTTGTGAGAATTTTTGTTTTCTTTATGTTTAGATATAATCCATACTGAAGGGTGAAGTCTTTGATCTTCATCAGTAAGTGCTTCAAGTCCTCTTTGTTTTCAGCAAGCAAGGTTGTGTCATCTGCATATTGCAGGTTGTTAACAAGTCTCCCTTCAAACCTGATGCCGCAGACTTCTTCATATAGACCAGCTTCTCAGATTATTTTCTCAGCATACAGATTGAATAAATACGGTGAAAGGATAAAACTCTGATGCACACCTTTCCTGATTTTAAACCACTTAGCATCTCCTTGTTGAACAGCTGCCTCCTCATCAAAGTACAGGTTCGGCATGAACACAATTAAGTGTTCTGGAATTCCTATTCATCAAAATGTTGTCCATAATTTGTTATGATCCATGCAGTTGAATACTTTTGCATAGTTGATAAAACAATAGTAAACATCTTTAAACATAAACGGCGAGTATATATGTGGATCATGCAAGATGGACTACACAGGAATCAAATCCACTACATATGTGAAAAGAGATGATGGAAAGGCTCAATACCAACTGTCAGAACAAGGCCAGGGACTGACTATGAAACAGGTCATTAACTGTTCATATGCAAGTTCAAGTTGAAGCTGAGGAAAATTAGAACAAATCCACGACAGCCAAAGTACGACCTTGAGTTTATCCCACCTGAATTTAGAGACCATGTGAAGAATAGATTTGACGCATTGAACACTAACGACTGAAGACCAAAAGAGTTGTGGAATGACATCAAGGACATCATACATGAAGAAAGCAAGAGGTCATTAAAAAAACAGGAAAGAAAGAAAAGGCCAAAATGGTTGTTAGAAGAAACTCTGAAAGTTGACCTTGAATATAGAGTAGCTAAAGTGAAAGGAGGAAATGATGAAGTAGAAGAGCCACACAGGAGATTTCAAAGGGTGGCTCAAGAAGACAAAGTAAAGTATTATAATGACATGTGCAAAGATCTGGAGATAGAAAACCGAAAGGAAAGAAGACACTCAGCATTTACAAGCTGAAAGAACTGAAGAAAAAAATTGCAATATTGAAGGATTCTATTGGGAAAATATTAACGATGCAGGAAGCATCAAAAGAAGATGGAAGGAATACACAGTCACTGTACCAAAAACAGCTGGTCGACGTTCAGCCATTTCAGGAGGTAGCATATGATCAAGAATCGATGGTACTAAAGGAACAGGTCCAAGATGCACTGAAGGCATTTTCGAAAAACAAGGCTTCAGGAATTGATGGAATACCAACTGAGATGTTTCAACAAACAGATACAGCCCTGGAAGTGCTCACTCGTCCATGCCAAGAAATTTAGAAGACAGTTACCTGGCCAACCAGCTGGAAGATATCCATATTTGTACCCATTCCAAAGAAAGGTGATCCAACAGAATGCAGAAATTATCGAACAATATCATTAATTGTACACACAAGTAAAATTTTGCTGAAGATCATTCAAAAGTGGTTATAGCAGTACGTCAACTGGGAACCGCCAGAAATTCAAGCTGGATTCAGAAGAGGATGTGGAATGAAGGATATCATTGCTGATGTCAGATGGCTCTTGGCTGAAAGCAGAGAATACCAGAAAGATGTTTACCTGTGTTTTATTGACTATGCAAAGGCATTTGCCTGTGTGGGTCATAACAAATTATGGACAATATTTTGAAGAACAGGAATTCCAGAACACTTAATTGTGCTCATGAGGAACCTGTACTTAGACCAAGAGGCAGTTGTTCGAACAGAACAAGGGGATACTGCGTGGTTTAAAGTCAGGAAAGATGTGCATCAAGGTTGTATCTTTTCACTATACTTATTCCATCTGTATGCTGAGCAAATAAACTGAGAAGCTGGACTATATGAAGAAGAATGGGACATCAGGTTTGGAGAAAGACTCATTAACAAACTGCAATACGCAGATGACACAACCCTGCTTGCTGAAAGTGAAGACGACTTACTGATGAAGATCAAAGACTACAGCCTTCAGTATGGATTACACCTCAACGTAAAGAAGACAAAAATCCTCACAACTGGACCAGTAAGCAACCTCATGATAAGTGGAGAAAAGACTGAAGTTTGCAAGGATTTCATTTTACTTGGATCCATAATCAACACCCATGGAAGCAGCAGTCAAGAAACCAAATGACACATTGCATTGGGCAAATCTGCAGCAAAAATCTCTTTAAAGTATTAAAAAGCAAAGATGTAACTTTAAGGACTAGGGTGTGCCTGACCCAAGCCATGGTATTTTCAATTGCCTCATATGCACGTGAAAGCTGGGCAATGAATAAGGAAGACTGAAGAAGAATTGATGCCTCTGAATTATGGTATTGGTGAAGAATACTGAATATACCATGGACTGCCAGAAGAATGAAAAAAATCTGTCTTGGAAGAAGTACATCCAGAATGCTCATTAGAAGCAATGATGGCAAGACTTCATCTCACATACTTGGGACATCCTATCAGGAGTGATCAGTCCCTGTAGAAGGACATCATATTTGGTAAAATAGAGGGTCAGCAAAAAGAGGAAGACCCTCAATGAGATGAATTGACACAATGGCTGCAAAAATGGGCTCAAACATAGCAACCATTGTGAGGATGGCACAGGACAAGGCAGTGTTTTGTTCTGTTGTATATAGGGTTGCTATGAGTTGGAATTGACTGGATGGCACCTAACAACAACAAAACATCCTTCTGGTACTCTGTACTTACAGCCAAGATCCATCTGACATTAACAATGATATCCTTCATTCCACATCTTCTTCTGAATCTGGCTTGAATTTCTGGTACTTCCTTGTTAATGAGCTGCCGCAGCTGTTGTTGAATTACCTTCAGCAAAATTTTACTTGCGTGTGATATTAATGATATTGTTCAATAATTTCCACAGTCTGTTGGATCAACTTTCTTTGAAATGGGCACAAGTATGGATCTCTTTCAGTCAGTTGGCCAGGTCTTCCAAAGTTTTTGGCTTCGAAGAGTGAGAGCTTCCACCGTTACATTTGTTTGTTGAAACATCTCAATTGGTATTCCAGCAATTTCTGGAGCCTTGTTGTTTGCCAGTGCTGTCAGTGCAGTCTGAACTTCTTCCTTCAGTACCATCAGTTCTTGATCATATGCTACCTCCTGAAATGGTTGAATGCAACCAATTCTTTTTGGTACAGTGACTGTGTATTCCTTACATCTTCTTTTGATGCTTCTTGCCTAGTTTAATATTTTGCTCATAGACTCTTTCAATATTGCAGATGGGGTGCCTGGGCACTTCCTGTCCACTGCAGCCAACAGTCAGGACCTGCCCCTGACCAAGTGCAAGGAGGGGGAACCACCCAGAGTCCAATCAGGTTGGGCACCTCCTGCCAATACTTCACTGATCCACCACCTCATGCACACCACCCTCCCTGGAAGTCAGGTACTGCCAATCGTGTGTACACCTGAGTCTGGATCCTAGCTCCCTCCCTGCTCTGTGGATGGCATGATCTCTGGAATTCTTGTCCTTCTTCCTGTGTTTTCCTTCCTTAGATCTGGATTATGATCCATTCACCTTGTGTCTCTCTAGGTGTGTTCATATAGTTTCTCTGCTTTTATAGGAATGCCATGAAGTTGCCTTCCTGTACTTCTCACCTGGGGTCACTACTGGCTTTATCTCAAGATGGCTACATTGAGCTGGGATGGCTGGCAGAGCCCCTTCGCTCCTTGTCTCTGCTCTTTCACTGTGTTCATTCAATTTTTTTCTTCTAGTCGGTGTTTAATTCAATTCTTCATCCTTCTTTTTTGATGTTCAGGGTTCCAGGATTCTTATCTGCATCATTTTGCTCTGTTTCTCTTGTCTTTGCTGTAGAGGGACAGTATGGTGTGTCTGACTAAGCTGCCATCCTCCCAAGGTTATGTGTCTTGAAATGTTCTTTTTGACAATGAATGAGACACTGTTCCTCTTCAATTTGTCATTCTTGGCATAGTAGGTCATATGATTGTCCTATTCAAAAGCCATTACCAGTCCATTTCAAATAATTTTTTAAAAATAAAAATGAGTTTTAATTCTCTCAAGGCTCCCCTCCTCCCCTGTTCTTTCAGAATTCACTTTAGAAAACTTGTAAATTCTTTCTCTGTCTCTTTGAAAAGAATGTAAATCTAAGATGCTAACTCAAGGATCCGGCAGCCACTTCTTTAAAATATAACTTCAGGTTATCCTCCCTTACCTTCTAGTTTCCTGGAAGGAGATTAGCATAACCTCAGGTATTCTGTCATAAAGATACCAGAAAATTAGCATGAATATAATGGGTTTTATCTACTCAGCTATATTAAGAGTAAGATTTCTTTCTGTTTTTGCAATCTTTTTAGCAGATTGCCTGTAAGACTTCATATTCAGGTTTAATGCTTATTCGATAATAAAATTTTCTTTCTCTTCTATGTTTGTGGAAATGTTTTCTGGATTGGGAGTAGATTTTGTTCTTAATAATATTTTTCAACACATTAAAACAAGATCCCATTCCTGACAGTAACCTGAATGAGTTTGCTCTTTACAACCAAAAGTTCTAACACAATTGTGAATTGTCCACATCATTATACATTCAACTCACCTTTAAGAACATAAGATCAATTTTGCTTCTGTGGAAAGATCCTAGTGAGACAAATACGCAAGCAGAAAATTTAAAGTACCTAGCAGAGTCCCAGAAACCAGTGTTATTTCACTCAATACCTAAACTTTGTTTTTTTCCTCATCCAGTCTGCCTTGCCTTCAGACAATGTGGGTTATCATGCAGTTCAACCAATCACGGTACTCTTTTCTCAAGTTGAGCAAAAAGAATGAACCAATCCAAACAGGGTATTCCATCATAAGTCTTAGGCTCACAAGTTTAAATTCTTACTTACAATTCCATTCAACAGAACTTTGGAGATGGTGGTGTGTGACCAACCCAACCAACCCCTTGCCATTGAGTCATAGCGACTCATACCGACCCTATAGGACAGAGTAGAACTTCTCCATAGGGTTTCCAAGGAGCCGCTGGTGGATTTAAACTGCCGACCTTTTGGTCAGCAGCTGAGCTCTTAACCAGGTGTTTGGCATGATTGAAAATGACTAAACTAGGTCTGAGTCAAAGCTCTAATTTTGAATTAAACTTTGACCTATTGTAATCCTTCCTTTCTGTCTTCCTAAGAATAGAAACTGTGACATGTGGCTTCTTGTGAAACTTTAACCACCCTCAGCAAACAATGGGAGGGGCTAAAATGTAGTTTGTGAAGAACTGTTTGTCAGTAAATATTTGTCAAGAAGGTCTCAGAGGAATGCTTGCTCAGCTTGCCCTGGGCGGGGGTGGGGGTGGGTGGGTATGTGGAATGTATAGGTAAACATGTAGAAAATCTCTTGTTAGGTTGACTCCAGAAAGTCTGTGTTAGAAAATAGATCAGCTAACCTTGTAATATTTTAACTTGCTATTGACTTGCAGCCATATGTAAATCCAAGCCTCCATGATTGTGACCACAAACTCCCTTCCCCACTTTTCTGTATAAAAGCTTACCTCTCCCTTGGAATGTTGGAACACTTAGTGCTTTGTACCCTGTATTTCCCAGTTCGAACTGTATCTCTTGCCCTTAATAAAACTCTTTGTTTTACTTTTACAGAGCAGCATGTTTTACTCTTTAACAGTGGGATCCCATCTGAATGTTGTTGTTGTTGTTGTGTGCCATCAAGTCAACTCCAATTCATAGTGACCTTATGTATAATAGAACAAAACACTGCCCAGTCCTGTATCTTCCTCACAATTGTTGCTATGTTTGAGCCCATTGTTGCAGCCAGTGTGTCAGTCCATCTAGTTGAGGATCTCCCTCTTTTTCACTGACCCTCTACTTTACCAAGCATGATATCTTTCTCTGGCAATTAGTCCCTCCTGACGACATGTCCGAAGCCATCCTTACTTCTAAGGAGCATTTTGGCTATACTTCCTCCAAGACAGATTTGTTTTTGTTTTGGCAGGCCATAGTACATTCAATATTCTTCACCAACACCACAATTTGAATGTGTCAGTTCCTCTTTCATCTTCCTTTTTCATCTGGATAGGAGAGAAAAAAATTACCTAATCAAGAAACCATGGGTTCTGCTAGCATATTTGATACTTCCCTGGCATCAAGCAGACTCTTGTGAAATAAATATTAGGTCTCACAGTTTGGTTCTTATTCCTGCTTCCTTGTGAGAGGGAATGTGTTCATATTTGCAGTGTGTTTGTTTCCATTTACAAGCATGTGTCAGTTATGATGGATTTGGGAATTATGCTTGTCTTTCTCCTGCTACATCCACTCTCCAGAGTAACCCCTCTTGGTCTTTGACCTCTGCTTCCTCTTGGGGCATCTATTACTGCTATAATCCACCACAGTGGATCCATTATTAGAGAGTTAGTCCTTTACTTTTTATTAATTGCAACAATGAGCAGAGAAGAGCCACCCACGATGGGCAGCGTATAGTTTCTCACACCCCAAATGGCAACAGCAGTAGCGATTACTGGGGCAGTGATGTGCCAAAAATCTCTGTGAGTTTCTTATTCCCCTTATTTCTCCCGTGCAGCTTTTTTTTTTTAGAGCCTACATCTTTCAGCAAGATGCCACATTTGCTTAATTAAAAAGTCCCAGCAAATTGTTTGTGTTTGGAATGATAATTAATATGCCACTATCATTCAGTTCAACTGCCTGTAAATTGTATAATACATAGGAAAAAGAGTGTAAGGCCTCAGCTTTTATTTCTTCTAGAGATGTCTGGAGGAAATTTGTTTGGACATCAAAGTGCTATAGCATTGTTTGGGGCAATTGATTGAAGGTTCCTTTTCCTTGAGTGCACAACAAGGTGCAACTCCAGCTCTATATATCACTGGTTCTGCGACTTTGGATAAGATACTTAAGTATCATTTGTTATTCATTAGACAAACATTTGTGTTCGTTCTAATCTGTGCCAGGCTTTGTGCTAAGAACTGGACACAATGGCAAATAAAATGCAATCTCTACCTTCCATGGCCTTATTTTATAGTAATGTCCTCTTAAACTGAAAAATATGGCAGTCATCTACCTCCCAAAGTTCGGAAGTTTAAAATGAGATGTTACGTGTAGAAAGTACTTAATTCAGTGCCAGCTCTGGGGTAAAGTACTCACTTAATGTTATTTCACTTTCCCTTTTTAGCAGCATCTCAGGCATGTTTCACTTCAGGAATGGCTCTATATCTAACCTTAGCATTCCTGAGGCTATATATAGACAGAGAAGGTAAACTGTTATGCATGCCTCTCAGATACTCATGCTGCCTTTCAGTGGCTGAATTATCTATTTTTGTTATTTTTTTATTTTGCATTTGTATGTGTGCGTGGGGGGGTGGGGGTGGTTTTAATTGTCCTGGATAGCTTAGAAAAGTCTGCTACTTTGAAAAATCTATCTTCATCTGAGTTCTCCCGGAAGTAGATCCTGAGACAAGGATTAAAAGTGAAACTAGTTTTGTTGGAAGATGATCCCAGGAGACACTAATAGAGGAGTGCAAGGGAGACAGGGAGGGAAAGCGCCAATAGAGGGTGTGTTACCAAGCAAGTTCCTTCAACTAGGGCTTAATTCCTCTGGGGAACTCAGAGAGATGGTAGAGAACACGGACCTCAGAGTTGTCTCAACCAATGGGTGAGGGGGCTGGGACATCTACCAGCCTTTATGTTGAGGGCTCCTCCTGAGGACATTATTCCTAGATACTTTTCTGCCTGCCCAGGGGGGTTGGGAGCAGTGGGGGAAGAAGGGTGTAGAGAGAATATTCACATGGCCAGAAAAGCCCTCAGATGGCTTCAAGTGCTTGAGGTAAGGCAGGTGAGTGCTAAGATGGATATGAGAGACATCCACAGCGTCTGGTACAATGTTTGAAATGTAATGTTGATTGGGGGGGTCCTTTCATTTCCTCTTAGGAAGTCATATCAGCTAATTCTTGAAAACATAATGCCACAGTCACTGAGGTAAGTCATTCTCCATTGTCTGAAGAAGGATGCTTCCATTTCTTAGCCTCCTATTCCAGTTCTTCCACAAGCTGGCTCCAAACTACCTTATCTCTCTCCACTCCTGACAAAGCCGCTACTGCAAACAAACAAGATACCCAAATGCACATTCCTACCCCTGGGATTATGTTTGCTTTCTTCCTCCTGCTCACAATGTCTCCCCTCCCACATCACCACTTGACTAATTCCCCCTCTTCAAGGTCCAGGTCAAGGCCCAAGTCCTTCATGAAGCCATCTTGACCATTATCCTGACTCAAACCCCCAACTCCTGGAGCTCTTGTCTGCATCACTTATATGGAGCTTTATATTCCTTGCCTTCCATAGTTTCTCACCGAGTGAACAATCTGTCTCTCCAACTGGACCACAAATATCATTCTCAAGTGTAGGGAGACTATACGCTTCTTTCAGAAATGGCCATGTCTTTTTCGTTTTCACACTTGCAATATACAACTACCCACATTTCCTGCTTGCACCTGACTATACTAGGCAGTGATACCTCTTTGGGCAATAAAGTCTGACAAAAAGTTTGATTTAGGGTCAAAAAGTTTAACTGACTCAAATATTACCTTGACCTTTAAGAGAAATAACTAGAAAATGTTTGTTTTAAGAGACCTTACTTACTATAATCTTTTGGCAGCTTGCACACATAAGCCCCCTTTGCATTTATGTCTGTGATATGAAGCAGCATGAGGTAATGATTAAAAGGACAGTTTTGGCAACTAGTTTGTACAAAGCACTCTGATAGGCCCTACACATCATAAGAAAGAAGCATGAAACAGGCCCTTGCTTTAAAGGAGTTTCTAATCAAGTAGTCGTCTCTTCTTTATCCCCTAAAGACCTACTTTAGAACCTTTTTCTCCTCTGTCTCCATGGCCTTCAACTGTTAAAGGCATCGCTTTGTATGTCTGCCTTGAGCATGGTGCTCTTTTAAGGAATGATCGATACAGGATCAAATTGACAACATCAACTTGAAAGGTTGGATGGGAAGCTTAGGGGGCAGTGAGCTGAAGATAATGGTGATGGAATAATTTGGAAAAGGATAGCAAGGACGGTAGCACAACCTGAAGAATGTAATCAATGTCACTGAATTGTACATGTAGAAATTGTTGAAATAGTGAATCTTTGGCTGTGTATATTTTCACAAAAATAAAAAGAAATTATATTTTAAAAAAAAAGAGTACAGTTTTGGGCATCAAATAGACATGGGTTAACAGCATGGCCATACTATGCCTCAGTATGTTCATTTGTAAATAAAGATAACATTATCATACCTGTAAGTCTGTGAGGTAGTGCATGTATAGCATTAAGCCCAGACTTTAACAATAAGAAAAAGAAAAGTTCATTATATGTTGGTGGCACAGTGGTTAAGAGCTTGGCTGCTAACCAAAAGCTTGGCAGTTCGAATCCACCAGCCACTCCTTGGAAACCCTATGGGGCAGTTCTACTCTGTCCTACAAGGTTGCCATGAGTCAGAATCGACTCGATGGCAGCAGGTTTTTATCATTATAGCATAGATAAATTTTACATTATATACCCTGAGTTCAATTTTGATTTGGTTATATATATTACTGTAAACACTTCAGCAAGTTGCACTCTTTCGTATTAAGGAGTACAATTGAAGTTATCTTACACACCTCCTCTGAACTGATTTACCAGGTTAACCACCACTCTCCAAGCCCTCTGCAAAATTACTGATTGACATTCACAGGAGGCTGAATTCCTGAGTTCTGTATTTCAGGACATGATCTTACTTCTGCTCCCACATGTTGAGCTGTGTGCTTACCAAAGATTCAGCTGTGTTTTCTCCCAAACCTCTTTATGCTAATTATTTTTTATCACAATTACTTAATTTGATTAAATATTACTTACACCAATAAAATATGGGTGGGAAAAAGTAGTAATTACATTAGTAAAAAATAAGTTGAATAGTTTGGAAAGACAACTTTTAAAAATGTTGTTGAATGAGGTGTGGAGAAGGTAACTGTAAAAGATTTGGGGAAATAACAAAAATCTAGAAGAATTTTGTACTCACTTTTTTTTGCAAGATTCTTAAATTTTCACTGCACTTTAGAGAAGATGAAACTGGAAATCATAGAGAAAACATTATGGCCATAGTTTATGCATGAAAATAAATGATGCAGAGCCACAAACAGCCAATTTATACTTAAAGAAGAGACCCTAGCCCCACGTGCAAAAATGGGTGAATAAATGTATATTTATATATTTCAAGTTAAAATTGAATGTTTAAGGTATGTGTATATGTGTATATATTTATTTTAATTTTTAGTGGCCTTTTTTATTGACCTTTTTAATTACTGATTAGCTATAAATCATGATGTTGGCTCTCAGCTACTAACCAAAAGGTTGACAGTTCGAACCTACATAGCAGTGCTGTGGAAAAAAAGCCTGGCAATCTGCTTCCATAAAGATTACAGATAAGAAAGCCCTATGGAATAGTTCTGGTCTGTAACATATGGGGTTACCATGAGTCGGAATTGACTCAATGACAATGAGGTCATGATCACAGCAGTAAGAAGATTTCTTCTGTATTTTGTATTTCAGGGGTATGTTGGCTACAAGCCCTGGTCAGATACTCTAGCTTTTTGAAAAGAATGCAGAATCTTTCTCGTATGTTCACTTTAGAGGCAGTGGCATTTCTGAAACAGGGCCAGGAGTTGGTTCACCAGTCTTGGTCTCTTCCAACTACTTTTTAAGACATCCAACTTGCAGTCCTGGAGCCTGAGAAGTCCCTAGAAAGTTCAGTAGGATCATTCAAAGATAGAGCCTAGAATTGATCTTACTGTCCTATATACAGCATACCTGTGGTGAACTTGGCACCCACGTGACTTCACACTAAGCATCACCCCCACCTCAAAAAAAAAAAAAAAAAAAGTTTTTCCTGTGTCTGCCTAATTCCTAATCCTTCCAAGCTTTTCTGCCTATTTCCTCAGTTTCCAGCACCTGGACTTAAACCCTGTATGAGCTCATTTGATTAGGACCCTTGAGACACACCTTGCTCTAATTTATACCATCTAGTGTGGGCTGGATCTTATCTCTCAAATGCAACGATTATCCAGAAGCATGATACTACTACCTACCTGATTTCAGATTTGGTCAATTTTGGGAGACTCTTGATTTATGTTCTACTCACTGGATCAAATTCCGGGGACCTGAACACTGGCCAAACCCAGTGCTTCCCCATGCTCTTCAGGACACTATCATTTGGGCAGCCCTACTGGACCTGATTCCAAGGTCAGGTCCAAATCTCTGACTTCTAGCTTTCTTTCTCCCCCACTGGCCTGTTGGCTGTGATCCAGCCTGCCTCACAGAAAACCTGGTTTGGATGACTATACCATGGAAGAGAACCAATCTTGGATTCTTGCCTTCATGGCTTCTACTGTATCCTAAATGAAATGTACTCTCCTGTAATACGGGAAAGAAAGAATTTGGCCAGTTCAGAGTTTACTCCAACCCACCTGGCTTTATCTTCCTCTTGGGTAATGTAATCTTGGAAAATAGACTCAAACTTATTAAGCTGAAGTACGTTACTTTGGCTTTATTCTGAAACAAATCCGCAGAAATTTTCTGTGGAAAATTTTTAAACAAACGCCTATTTCAGTTTGTTTCTTCTCTTCTGCTTCATCACCTGTTACCTAAGGGTGAGAAGAAAAATAATGATACCTGTCAGAGTTCTCATCCAGGGATTGGAGACATGATCCCCAATGGATCAAGTTTAAAGAAATAATGTGAGCTTAAAAATAATAATAAGGTCTCATTTGATCATATCCCACATACTGGTTACTCTTGCTCCAATAGTTTTATATTTTTTGACATTTTTCAAAGCAAAGAGATACATTCTATTTTCTAATTCAATAAGGGATAAAACTACTTTAAACATGAAAGAAGTGGATGGAAGCAATCAAGTATTTGTTGAGCCTACTGTGTACACTGGTTCATTCATTCCACAAATATTTATTGAGTGCCTGCTATGTGACAGATACCATGCTAGGCCGGCCCCCTCTAGGGAAAAGCAGCAAACAATACGGCATAATCTTACTGCTGTGGAGTGTACTGGGCAGGACAAAATTAGATTAAACAGGGGAAACTATCTTATTTACGGATCATCCGGACTCCTTGGTATTTTGATTATTTGTGGTAATGGTATTGTAGTTTTATTTTGGGAAGGGGCTGTGATGGGGAAACAGGTACAATTTTAAAACCAAGCCAGTTGCCGTTGAGTCAATTCTGACTCATGGCAACCCCATCTTTCTCAGAGTAGAGCTGTGCTCCATAGGGTTTTTGGTGGCTGATTTTTCAGAAGTAGATCACCAGACCTTTCTTCTGAGGCACCTCTGGGTGGACTTGAACCTCCAACCTTTAGGTTAGCAGCCAAGTGCATTAACCTTTTGCACCACCCAGGGACTCCCAGTATAATTTTACCACCTGTTATTTTGGGAAGTTGAGAAGGATAAATGAAAGAGATAAAAGTAAATTAATTACTCTACTTAACAATAGCTTGGGCATATGTCATGGATTGAATTGTGTCCCTCAAAAGTATCTGTCAACTTGGCTGGGTCATTATTCCCCATATTGTATAATTGTGTACTATTTTGTAATTTGATGTGATTTCCTTATGTGTTGTAAATTCAATCACTATGATCTAATAAGATGGATTAGTGGCAGTTATACTGATGAGGTATAGAAGACCGGATAATGTCTTAAGCCAATCTCTTCTGAGACATAAAAGAGAGAAACGAGCAGAGACACATGGGAACCTCATATCACCAAGAAAGCAGTGCCAGAAGCAGAGCATGTCCTTTGGACCTGAGGTTCCTGTGCTGAGATGCTCCCAGACCAAGGGAAGACTGATGCATCACAAGGACCTTCCTCCAGAGCCGACAGAGAGAGAAAGCCTTCTCCTGGAGCTGATGCTCTGAATTTGGACTTGTAGCCTACTGGACTGTGAGAGAATAAACTTCTCTTTGTTAAAGCCATCCACTTGTGGTATTTCTGTTATAGCAGCACTAGATGACCAAGACAGCGTAGGAAAAAGCAGGTTAAAACTAAAGGTCAAAATGAGTATTAAAGATAAGCAAAAATGTGATGGAAAGAGACTGGTATCAGAAATAATTTTACCCCTCTTTAGAAATGTTAAGCAAACAAAGCACCACCGAGAAGAAAAACCTCCCTCCTCTAACATTAGCCTACTTGTCTCCTCTTTGCCTGTGTGTGTGTCTCTCTCTCTAGTGTTCCCACAGACATAACATTTTCCAGTCCTTGCACTCCCACGGTGCATCAACAGAAATAAGACCATGTACTCAGCAACTGCAATTAGCTCGTCACCAGGACAGTGCAAATCCATTCACCTCCCCCGTTCAGACTAAGTGACATTATAAGTGCATCAGTGGTAACGACAAAAAGGCAAGCAGGAATATAGATGCCACTGCTGCCTCCAAATAAGAAAGACAATTCTTAAGTGTTCTGCCGAAGTAGCAGGGAGGGCATTCCACAGGCTCCTGGAACACATGGACAGGCATTGTCATTTCCAGACCAGTTCAACCACATCACACTGCGGTTTGCACTGCACTGTGGGAATCAGTGTGGTCCCTTAGAAAAGAGGAAGAGGGGATGTGTCAGCAAACCTGATTCTGGAGCCAGTGCTGTTGCTGCCTCAAGGCTTCTCCTCTGTCAAAATGAGGACAATGATATCCACCTTCTTACTTCCCAGCATAGAAATGAAAATCAAATGGGATAATATACGTCAAGTTGTTTTCGTAATTGGAAAGCATGATGCCTATAAGAACTGCTAATGATGAGTGACTTTGTTGAATATCAAAGGGGGTTTTAAATATAAAATGAGGCAACTATGTAGGAGTTTATTATACAAGATTGTATTGCAAATCTCTGCACTACTGGAGAGCTAATCTAGCACTTGAGGAAGTGTTGTCAGAGGCTGTTGGAGCCAAGACCACGGGCAGCGATACATCTGCAGCATCAGAGGGAGGAGAACACAATGACTGACGAATTGCAGGAGGGGCTGAGTAGTTGGCATAAGCAAAACCAGATGTCTGTGGGAGGAGGGAAAGGGAAATTTCTGACAACTGAAATGCACTAACAAGTAGCTAACAAAAACCATTCTTCACTCTTCTATATGGACCACCCCTCCACTCTTCTATATGGTGTAGATGGGCCTGGTCATGTGGCCCCATACCTGGCTAATGGTATGCGCAGGTGTTGTTATTCTGGCCACTTTGAATGGTTCAAGTTTGGGCACATGACCAAAACTTGGGCCAGAGTCCTCTCTGAAACATCTCCACCAGCTTTTTCAGGAAAAATGCTTTTTTCCTATAAAACAAGGTTTCTGAACGTCAGCCCTATTACACTTTGGCCTGGGTAATTGTTGTGGGGACTATTCTCTGCATTCTAGGGTATTTAGCAGTATTCCCTATAGGCCAGCGATACCGCCAGTTTGGATCATCAAAAATGTTTCCAGACTTTACCAAATATCTTGTGGGGGGCAAAAGTGACCCCAGTTGAGAACTACTGCTCTAAGATATGTCTGTGAGGACAAAATAAACTATATTTTCCTGCAGCCATATTCTCTGGCTTCCCTGGAAGACAGATTCCATGGAAAAGCCATTTTCAGCAGGGGAGGGTAAGGCTAACAGAAAAAGAAGAAAAGCTGAGACAGGGAGACCTAATGACATCTTTTAAATCTCATTTGGATTTGATTTTCAGGTTACCTGCAACTAAAACAGAATCCTAACACACACACACACACACACACACACACACACACACACACACACACACACACACACACACACACACACACACACACACACACACACACACACACACACACACACACACACACACACACACACACACACACACACACACACACACGTATATAACTATCTTCTCTGAAGCCAGATGTGACCCGTTTCTCTTCCAATAGCTACACTTGCCTATTCTAACCAAATATGATAAGGTGGCAAAAAGGCCATGACCAGGAAAAACAAACTGACAGAAAAACCTTCTGCTCATCCATGGGCATCTTGTACAACTTTTGTATTCTTCATATCTTTTGGTACAGTGTGGGAGACAAAGCAGCTATCAGCCAAAAGTGGTTGAAGGATAGCATAACAATGCCTTATATTTGTAGAGAGCACTACAGCTTACAAACCATTTTCAAGAGAAGAAATAGGGCAGGCAGGCATGCAGCTCCCCTTTTTTCAAGGGTGCCTTGTAGATGAGTGAAGAACTCTAAACTCCATACTGTCAGTTGGGAGATGAGACAATTTGGATTGCAGGTCTACAGACCGCTGGCCCTCTCTTTTGCCCTCTGCCTAAATGAAATCTGCAGCCTCAGCTGAGGGATCTGAATGTTCAAATGTTATATTGTTTCAAGAGTCTAGATTTCCATTTGGAATTCTATCCAAAGCAAAGTAACACCATCACCAAAAGAACTGCTATTTTTTTCCCCAGTTTATTTTGCAACACTGACACACATTCTTCCTTAGCATTAATCAAACTGCTTAGTAGATGCTTTGCCCCAGAGGGCAAGAACAAGGACTCCAGCAGAGTCCTGGCAGCCAGAAGCTCAGCATTTGAGAGTTATTATACATCAAGGGCCTTTGTTCTCATTTGATCACTACCAGTGACCCTTTGGTGGAAGCAAAAGATAAAATAGGAAACAACCTGGCTTTGTTTCACAGCCAAATCCGACGGTGGACAGGTTCAACATCACTAGAGAATCATGGAACATTCAAGAATCCTTTAAAATAAAAGAATTCTTATTTCTTCATGGTCATAGGAGCCCTGGTGGTGCAGTGATTAAGAGCTATAGCTGCTAACTAAACGGCCAGCAGTTCAAATCCACCAGCCGCTCCTTGGAAACCCTGTGGGGCAGTTCTTCTCTGTCCTATAGGGTCACTATGAGTTGGAATTGACTCCATGGCTTTTGGTTCATGGTCATAATATCATATGGCAGGACTAAAGCCTGAGCTGCAGCTCACATTTTAAAGCAAGTTCGTGCTTACTTCCACTGATAATCAGTTGAGGTTTTGGGATTGTTTACAATCATTCTTGCTTGACAATAAGAAATAGGACTTAAATTTCGTTTGTAAAAGTGAATTCTATGTCCTCCACATTTACTATCAGGATCTAGCCAGCTCAAGAATTTTACAGTGATAATTCTCACTAAGATCTACTGTCTTCTGACAACAGTAGAGTTGTTTATCATAACAAGACTATAAGTAGTATTTTAAGTAATGGATGTACCAAAATTGGTTCCCACGTCATATACATTAGCTCTGTCTGTGTCTATGTCTGACTCAGGGTAGGATGGTAGATGGGATCCATGTTCTTCCAGGATCCGGTCCCAGAAGTGATGGAACAAACTTGGGAAGGGGATAGGAAGTCAAGTCATTAAATTGTACAGAGATAGATGGATCACTCACTGGAGTTTGGGGCTCCATTTTACTGCCTGCATGTACAGAGGACAATTGTGTTCTTGACGTGCTGGACAGTGGGCGGCCCATCATCACAGTTCTTATCAAATTGTCCCAAGAGGGCTGAGATGTCTTAGGATAGCCAGAGTTGCTGAAGTATTTCATTGGCCTAGGCCCATCTACAACCTATTTCAGGACTGTGGCCTCTGAGACACCTAATTCCCAGTAATCCAGATAAGAAGTATCTCAAGAACCCCCAGCCAGTGAACTGATACTCTCTTTGCCTTATAAAAACTTGTTGTGAGTAAACAAAACACCTTAACCAACAGAAATGATATTTTGATAGGCAGGAAATTTATCACCTGAATCAGAATGTTGGGTGAGGGACCATCTCTCCCTAACCTTCTGAAAACATATCAAACTATATCAAACCTGCTGAAAATCTCTCTCTCATATGTGAAGAACACAGATTTGGTCTTGCTCTTGAGCTGTAATATGAAATTCATGATTTAAAGAAAAATGTATGCTTATGTAAACCTTTCTAACGATTCTCCAAAGATTATATTACATGAGTAAGTCTTCCGTAACACTGTGCTAATTCACTACTTTTAATTTTCTTCTTTGAATAAAGAATGAATGCAAGTAGTAAACTGAGCTATAAACAAAAATTTAAATCTTAAAGCAGAATTCTGAAGATAAAGTTGATGATTATACCACTAGAATAACGGGCCATTGTCAGTGAATTGGATGATGAGGAAATGGAGAAGTTTCCATGTAAGAACAGCAAAAACAGATTATGAATCAACAATTTACAAAGTTAAAGTCTGAAGACAGACAGAGTCAACATTTATAAAATTCTGCAAGAAAGGAGAGGCTCGACATGAGCTCATTTACCGAAGCCTGGAATTTGAGAATAAAAGCCTCATGCTCTGCATTGTTAGCGATCTGTGAACACATTAAATCCTTTAACAGAGAGATATACAGGCTGAAATTCTAAACTGATTTAATACTTAAGCTTTAGATTAATATACAGGGTACTGAAAGTTCTGCTGTGTAATAAAAGAAGAATTAGGAGTGGACGAGGTGGTGGTGAGGGCCTCACTTGTTTTGAAAATTAGGTGTGAAATGACTTTGCCATTAGTAAAAACAAAACCTGAGAAGAATGAACCATAGGTTAAACAAAATATGATACAACTTTCTTCTGTTTTTAGAAACAACTTTTTGTAGTTCATCGAGCTCCTACACCTAACACTTGAGGGTTCTGTAACAGATCCATGGTGTAACTAAGTTTGGACAAATCAACTGGCCCAGGTGAACCTCAGTTCTGCATATATATAAAATGAAAATTTGAATGAGATGATCTCTTAAGGCCCTTTGTCCTCAAATTCTATGATCTTGTTCCTTAGAGTCATCTTGAAATGGTGAAACATTAGAATCAGAGAGACAAGTATTCAAATTCTAGTTTTGGCCCTTAAAAGTCATTTCATTTTGAGCAACTGATGAAATTTCCTTGAGTCTCAAATTTCTTAACTGCAAAATGACAATAATAACTAACTCATCCTGCAGGATTTTTGTGAAGATCAGCTCTAACATACAAAAGTACAAAGCACAGTGCCTAGAACTCAGTGCAAAATCAACATTAGCCTTCCAGATAATTCTATTCACCAGTTCCCCTGCTTAGGTTTCTTTACCTCTTACTGAGTATATTAGTTATCTGATGCTGCTATAACAGAAATACCACAAGTAGATGGCTTTAACAAACAGAATTTTATTCTCTCACAGTTTAGGAGGCCAGAAGTCCAAATTCAGGGTGCCAGCTCCAGGGGAAGCCTTTCTCTCTTTGTTGGCTCTAGGGGAAGGTCCTTGTCATCAATCTTCCCCCGCCAAGGAGCTTCTCAGCGCAGGGACCCTGGGTCCAAAGGATGTGCTAGTCTCCTGGCTCTTCTTTCTTGGGGGTATGAGGTCCCCCATGTCTCTCTGCTCACTCATCTCTTTTATATCTCAAAAGAGATTGATTTAAAACACAACCTAATCTTGTAGACTGAGCCTTCCTCATTAACATAACTGCCACTAATCCCACCTCATTAACATCATAGAGGTAGGATTTACAGCACATAGGAAAATCACATCCAATGACAAAATTGTGGACAATCATATAATACTGGGAATCATGGCCTAACCAAATTGATACATATTTTTAGGGGACACAATTCAATCCATAACATTCCACCTTTTGGCCCCCAAAAATTCATGTCCTTGCCACATGTAAAAACACATTCACTCCATTGTGTCACAGCATAAGTCTTGATTCAACTCCAAGTCCAAAATCCAAAAATTCCTCTTCATCTGTGAAATCTAGAGTACAAGTTATCTGCTTCCAAAGTACAATGGCACAGCAGGCAGGTACAAGCTAGACATTTCCATCACAAATGGGAGAAACTGGAGGGAAAGAAGGGATAACAGGCACCAAGCAAGTCAACAGAACACCTTACATTAGCCCTCAAGGCTTGAAAATAATCCTCTGTTCTCTGAGACCATTTATACTATGGCCCCGCCCTCCAGACTCTAGGTATTGGCTACTCCAGATTCTGAGTGGATGCCCCTGGCCCTGGGCTTCAGCTCCACCTTCCAGGCCCACTGGAATGGTAACTCTACTCCCTTGGCTTTGGGCGGCCCCACTCTCCTAGTCCATCTGAGTGGCCACTCCACCCTTTGAGACTGAGGCACCTCTGCTTCCTGTGTTCCTTGTCTCTTCAGCTTCCACTTCCGCTTCCTGGTTCCTTGGCCTCTCGGCCCCTCAGGTCTCACCGCCTGCATCTACCCAGCTCGGGCAAGTGTTCCAAAGCTCTGTAGCTCCACCAATAAGTGCCTGAAGCACCCTACTCTGCCAGTAAACTTTGGCCAGAAGGCACTCCGCTCTCTCACTCTGTGGGTTGGCTCCAGCACTGTGTCTCACTGGTCTTCTGGTTCTGCCACTGTTGGTTCACTGCCACTGCTTCTCACTGTCTGCACCATCTCCAGTGTAACAGCTTTCTTCACTTCCTTCTGAGTCCTCACGAGAATTGTCTTTGATGTCCATAATTCCACCAACATTCTCTTCAAGGCAACCTAGGCTTTTACTATTAGGCACTTTAAAACTCTTTCAGCCTCTATCAATTCACAGTCTCAAAAGTGCTTCCATATTTTAGGTATCTGTTAGAGCAGCACTCCACTCCTGGTACCAAATTCTATCTTAGTTATCTAGTGCTGCTATAATAGAAGTACCATAAATGGATGGGTTTAACAAACAGAAGTTTATTCTTTCACAGCTTAGGAGGCCAGAAGTCCGAATTCAGGGTGCCAGCTCCAGGAGAAACCTTTCTCTCTCTGTTGGCTCTGCGGGACGGTGCTTGTTATCAATCTTCCCCAGTCAAGGAGCTTCTCAACACAGGGACCCCAGGTCCAAAAGATGTGCTAATCTCCTGGCCCTTGTTTTTTGGGGGTATGAGGTCCTCCATGTCTCTCTGCTCACTTGTCTCTTGTATATCTCAAAAGAGATTGATTTAAAACATAAGCTAATCTTGTAGATTTAATCCTGACTCATTAACATAGCTGACACTAATCCCACCTCATTAACATCATAGAGGTAGGATTTACAGCACATAGGAAAATCACATCCGATGACAAAATTGTGGACAATCATACAATACTGTGAATCATGGACTAGCCAAGTTGATACACATTTTTGGGAGACACAATTCAGTCCATAACACTGAGTAAACTTGTTTCCCAATACAACATCACATATCCTATATATATATATATATATATATATATATATATATATACACACACTCACATGCATACACACAGACGTGAGTATATATATATATATATATATATATATATATATGCATCCCCTGTGTATATATAAATATATCCCCTTTCCATCACACAACACACAAACATATCAGTCATTTTGTTCACCCTGTTTTGGTTGTTTAACTTTATTCAAATATCAGAACAGATGCCCAGCAAATTATGAACCAGTTCATGATATCAGAGATCCAAAGTAGAAAGAAAACTTCTAGTAAAAATGCTATAGCAGGAACCATGGCTTATCTATGGCTGTGACAAACTCTAAGGAGTGGCACAAAAGATTGGTGATTCAAGCCCACGCAGAGGATCCATGAAAGAAAAGCTGATGATCTGCTCCCATAAAGATTACAGCCTAGAAAACCCTATGTGGGCGTTCTAGTCTTTCACATGGGGTGGTTATGAGTCAAAATCGACTCAATGGCACCTAACAACAACGTGACAAACTCTACACTGGAAACAGACCTTGAAGTTTGGAAACCATCAAAGGCAAAATAGATCATTATAGCTCAGGAAAAGCATTTCAACCCCAAAGGAAAAGAATAATCATGACAAATGGCTGAATGCAAGGGTCCATTTTACATGGATTGAAACCTAGGAAGTTGGAGATGAAAGGGATGATAGCTAATCCAGACTCCTCATTTTATAGACAGAGAAACTCCTAGCCCAGTGGTCTTTTCTCATCACACAACTGCTTTCATGTAGGCACAGCAATTTGATTTCCTCTGTGCTGATGTGAGCGCCTACCAATTTGTTCAGTGAGAAGACTCAGATAACTGGTTTTAAAGCAAGACGTTAACTATCTAATTACCAACAGCTGACATAGTATATGTATGCATTTGCACGTGTGTGTTTTGTGCATGTGTGTAGAGTATGTATAGTGTATAATGCAAACATATTCATCATATAAGTATGTGCTCTTTCTTTATGAGAGAGTAATCTCAAATAGGAACTCTGAAGATACTACAATAAAAATTTATATTTTAAAGGAACATTTCAATCCTGAAACATTCTTTAGATGTTTACAAATATAACTTTAATCCATGTACTCCAAAAGTCAAGAAGGAGTCCCTGAGCTCAAATGATCCAGAAACATCCACCTTCCCCTGTCTTCACTTTACCACTGCCAGGAGTGAAGAGGAGGCCTCATGATGTGGCATGCTCCTGGCCTGACACCAACACCTTCAGACAACACAGCCGCAGGCCCACTAACTGCCTTGAGAGCATGAAGTCTGAATCTACCATGCCTTTCATTCTTGTTGATGTCTGTTACCACAAGGTACTAGGTCATACCTCATGCCTTGTCTCTAGTCTCCAAACGGCTCTGGGTCAGTTAGGCAACCCCCACCATCATGTTCCTCCTTCTCTGATTTATTTTTCTCCATAGAACTTCACTCCATTTGACATGCTATATTTTTTTGTAGTGAGTTAAATGTTGTTGCTGTTGTTAGGTGCCATTGAGTCGGTTCCAACTCATAGCGACTCCATATACAATAGAATGAAACACCGCCAGGTCTTGTGCCATCCTCACAATCGTTGTTATGCTTGAGCCTATTGTTGCAGCCACTGTGTCAATCCATTTTGTTGAGGATCTTCCTCTTTTTTGCTGACCCTCTACCTTACCAAGCATGATGTCCTTTTCCAGGGACTGGTCCCTCCTGATAACATGTCTAAAGTACGTGAGACATAGTCTCGCCATCTTCGCTTCTAAGGATTGTTTTGGCTGTACTTCTTCCAAGACAGATTTGTTCTTTCTTCTGGCAGTCCATGATCTATTCAATATTCTTTGCCAAAACAATAATTCAAAAGCATCAATTCTTTTTCAGTCTTGCTTATTCATTGTCCAGCTTTCTCATGCATATGAGGCGATTGAAAACACCATGGCTTGGGTCAGGCACACTCAGTCTTCATGGTGACATCTTTGCTTTTTAACACTTTAAAGAGGTCTTTTGCAGCAGATTTGCCCAATGCAATGCATCATTTGATTTTTTGACTGCTGCTTCCATTGGTGTTGATTGTAGATCCAAGAAAATGAAATCCTTGAAAACTTTGATCATTTCTCTGTTTATCATGATGTTGCTTATTGGTCCATTTGTGAGGATTTTTGTTTTCTTTATGTTGAGGTGTAATTCAAACTGAAGGCTGTGGTCTTTGATCTTCATCAGTAAGTGCTTCAAGTCCTCTTCACTTTCAGCAAGCAAGGTTGTTTCATCTGCATATCACAGGTTGTTAATGAGTCTCCCTCCAATCCTGATGCCTCCTTCTTCTTCATATAGTCCAGCTTCTTGGATTATTTGCTCAGCATACGGATTGAATAAGTATGGTGAAAGGATACAACCCTGACGCACACCTTTCCTAACTTTAAATCATGTAGTATCCCCTATTTCTGCTCGAACGACTACCTCTTGATCCATACGCAAGTTCCTCGTGAGCAGAATTAAGTGTTCCGGGATGCCCATTCTTCGCAATGTTATCCATAGTTTGTTATGATCCACATAGTTGAATGCCTTTCGAGTGAGTTAAATGGTGGCTGAAAAAAAGATATGTCCCTGTCCTAATCCCAGGAACCTGTGACTGTGACCCTATTTAGAAAAAGGATCTTTGCAGATATAATTAAATTAAGAATTTCGAGATGAGTTTATCTTGGATCATTTAAGTAAACTCTAAATAGTGACAAGTGTCCTTATAAGAGATGCACACAAGAAGGCAGATAGAGAGAAGCGGAGAAGTCCATGTGAAGACACAGGCAGGGACTAGAGTGATGCAGCTACAAGCCCAAGAGTACTGACAAGCACCAAAAGATGGAAGAGACAAGGAACAGATTCTCCTCTAGACCCTCTGGAAGGACTGTGACGCTGCCAACACCTTGACTTTGGACTTCTGACCTCAAGAACTATGAAAAAATAAATTTTTGTTGGCTTTAAGCCACCAAGTTTGTCCTAATTTATGGCAGCCATAGGAAACGAATACAGGCTTGTTTGTCTGACTCTCTGAAGATTATGAGCTACAGGAGGGAAGAGATTTTTGCAAGTTTCCTTCATTGCTGAATGTAAGAACCTAGAATAGTGCTTCATACATTGTAGGTCTCAAAAAATGTTTGCTGATAAATGAATAACCTAAAATAGAAATAGAGTGCATTTTAAGATTATGTATGGGGTCATATTAGGAACAAAAAAGCAAAAGACTGAGATGGAACTATCTACAGGCCTGAACCAAAAAAGGTTAAGAGTTATATTGAAAGAATTAATACAGACTTATTTGTCTACAGTCTACCAGAACAAGCTTTCTCTTATGGATAAACCTGGCTAAGGCATCTATTACATGAAAACAAACTTTTGACTTTAGGTACTTTTTTTTTAATTAAGGCATGAATTACATACCATGAAATGCACAGATCTTAAATATTCAGTTTAATGAGTTTTGACAATTGTATACATATGCATAACCACATCCAAAACAAAACATAAAAACATTTCCATTAGCTCAGGATGTTCCCTCATGTGTCTTCCCAGTCATTCTCTCAACTTTCTGATTCCTGTCACCATAGATCAGATTTGCCTGTTCCTTAAATTTCATATAAATGGAATCACATAGTATGTACTTTTTGGTGTCTGGTTTCTTTTAATAAACTTTTTTTTTTTTTTTTAAAGATTCATCCATGTTGTTGTGTATTAAAGTAGTTCATTCCTTTTTATTGCTGAGTAGGATTTTATTGTATGGAATACGACATTATATGAATATGGGATGATTTAATGAATGACTATGGAATAGATGCTTTAGCCAGGTTTATTAATTTCCAGTTAACTCACCAGAAATGATGCAAAAAATTTTGAGATCAAAATTATGTTCTAGGAAATAAAGATTCGTTTGATTGTTGATGTACTTTAGGGTTGCTTCTAGTTTTGAGCTATTATCAATACAGCTGCTGAGAATATTCTTGTACACGTCTTTTTGAGAACTATGTTTTTATTTCTCTTGCATATGTTCCTAGGAGTGGAAAGGCTGGATTGTAGGATAAACCAGAAACCAGTTGCTGTTGAGTTGATTTCAACTCATGGCAATCCCATCTGTTTCAGAATAGAGCTGTGCTCCACAGGGTTTTCAATGGCTGGTTTTTCTAAAGTAGATCACCAGGACTTTCTTCTGAGAGGGCTTCTGGGTAGGCTGAAACCATCGACCTTCTGGTTAGCAGCTGAATGTGTTAACTATTTGCACGACCTAGGGACTCTGTGCCCAGGATAGCTCACCACAATCCCACCTGAGTATCCTCTTTTATAAATCTTCCCACCAATCTGGTTAAGTAATAGATTAGTGGTTAGCATGGGATGGAGCATATCTGTTACGACTCATTGTGATCCTATAAGACAGAGTAGAACTGCCTTTTGGTTAGCAGCCCAGCACTTAACCACTGTGCCACCAGGGCACCTAGATGGAACGTAGTGCTACGCAAACCAGGGGCACGTGAAAATACACAAACCAGAGAAGAAATGGATTCTTTTAGCCCCTGAGGTAAGGGGAAGGCCAAAACTGAATCTGAGGAATCTGAACAAGAGACATTAAATACTACAATGGATAAGTAAAAGAGCCCTAATTTGGGAATAAAGGCCAAAGTTTAGGAACCTGGAAAGCAGGTAAGGTACTAGGAAACAGGTGATCAAATTTCATTATGGAGGTGAGGGCTTATCCAGCCCTAAGCTGTTTTGATGGACCAGGGTGCTGAAGCCAGTTGGGACCTGTGACTTATTAAAGTACCCCCCTGACATCAGATAGATCTCTGCAACATGAAATGGGTGGTACTACCTCACAGTCTAGACAGAGCCTTAATAGAGACAAAAGGGGAGAGGAAAATTTATTCTACAATTCAATTATGCTAGTCAGTGGTACATTTCTTTCCCAAGTCACAAACACATTTACATAGTCTGAGATTGCAAGGCAGATACCTCAAACATAAACTTCTGAAATGAAAGGAAATGGATTTTAAATTGCAGAGGTAACATTTCTATTTCATGCCATCTATTATAACTTAAGTTTCCAGTTAATTCACCAGAAATGATGCAAAAAATTTTGAGATCAAAATTATGTTATAGGAAACAAAGATACTCAAAAAATTATAATAAAAAGATAATTTTAAAAGTACTGACTCTGAATCTATTTTATACATTTAAATTTTAAGTGTAGATTATTCATTACGCACCAGGGTTCTTGGATGGACCGAAATAATGATAACCCTTTTCCTGAAATAAACCTAGAAATGTCAGTGAACACTTTATCTCTTATACTGGTCTCCTTGCCTACCCACTTCAACAATAGATCTAGCTCTACCCAAGTAGTGGGCAGCCCCCAAAGGCCAAGAAATGAGTAGCAGTGGCATTCTAGCTTGGGGCATCTCCTGTGCTCTCTGTATTAGACATCACAGTGACTTGCAATAGGAGGCTAAAGAGTTACAGGACACTGTAGACCCCTAGTTCAGAGAATGGCATGTACATCCTTGTGATACTCATTTTCTGTATGCTGTCCATTTATTTCCACAGTTACTCTAAGCAGGAGATAGATATGGCAGGATCTATCTGGGTGTGGTTATAATGCCTTCAAATTTTACTGCCTTTTTCTTTCTCTTATCAGTAGTGAAATATTGGAAATTTGTAGAAATAAAGAATTTAGGCATTTGGTTTTATTAGGGTAGCATCAGCTTTGAAGGCTTCTAGGCTGCTGGTCAATAGAAAAGGAAGACAGAAGAAGATTTGGTGCATTCGAATTACGGCATTGGCAAAGATATTGAATGTACCATGGACTGCCAAAAGAATGAACAAATCAGTCTTAGAAGAAATACAGCCAAAACGTTCCTCAGAAGCGAGGATGGCAAGACTGGCTTGCTTACTGGACACATCATCAGGAAAGACCAATTGCTAGAAAAGGACATCCTGTTTGATAAAGTGGAGGGTCAGAGAAGGTGTGAGAGGACCTTGGTGAGATGGATTGACACAACAGCTGCAGCAATGGACTCACACATTGCAATATCATGAAGATGACATAAGACCAGGCAATGTTTTCTTCTTTTATACATAAAGATGACATGAGTCGGAGATTATTCAACAGCAACTAACAACAACAACAAGGTTGTTTCTACATACTCTCAAAAGTAAGGGCTATCCCTCTTTCCCACTCTGCCTAACCCAGGAGAGAGGATGAAGGTGATTGGCACACTATTCTATAGACTATAACTGTATTCTAAGCACAATACAGAGTTGCTACAACGTGAGAAGGTGGTTTGCCAACACTGACTTTTCCTCGGAACAAGTGTACCTGCTTTGCAAAACACTGACCCAGGCAGATGAAGGAACAGTGGCATACTCCTTGAGTGCTGACTTCACTATTGTACATAACTATAAGTATAAATGGGGGATAATATTAACATTAGCCAGGAAAATGTAGCTATATTTAAATACAATGCATTGTAAATAGAATAGGAAACTGGGTGTTTCACTTTCCATATTAAATCTACAATTCCTTAATCATATGAATTTGGGCAAGTCCCTAAACTTTCTAGGCATTTCTTTCTTTAAAATTTTTGTTGTTGCTAGTTGCTGTTAAGTCGATTCTGACTCATGGCAACCACATGTGTGCAGGGTGGAACTGCTCCACACAGTTTTCAAGGCTGTGACCTTTTGGAAGCAGATCGCCAGGTCTGTCTTCCAAGGCACCTCTGCATGGGTTCAAACTGCCAACCTTTGGTTAGCAGTCCAGCGCTTAACCATTTGCGGCACCCAGGGACTCCTTCTTTGAAATTAAGCAGACTGAAATGGATTAGCAATAGTCAAGACTAACTATACATCAGAATCACCTGTGGAGCTTATAAAAAAAACCCAGATGCCACTGTCCAACCCAAGCCAATTGAGTCACACTCGCTAGAGTATGAACCTCAGCAAGCCTCAAGTTCCCTTCTGCTTCACAATCCCCTAACTCTATGATAATTTTGAATTTGTTGATTCATTCTGTTTATTCTTAACAGTGCCTACTATGTGCCAGGGTATCATGCAAGATCCTTGGGTTAGTGTAGGGGAAAAACACAGAAATGGTCCTCGCTCCCAAGAAGTGCACAGTCAAATGATAAGTATTTCAGATTACAGTAAATCCTACGAAACTGCCCCTGGTGTTGTTATTTAATAGGAAGTCTATGTTGAGGGGCAGTGATGGTTGAATTCTTGCTTTTCATGTGGGAAACCTGGTTTCGATTCCCGGCCAATGCACCTCATGCACAGCCACCACCCATCTGTCAGTGGAGGCTTACATGTTGCTATGACGCTCAACAGGTTTCACTGGAGCTTTCAGAGTAAGTCAGAGTAGGAAGAAAGGCCTGGTGATCAACTTCTAAAAATCTGCCAGTGAAAACCCTATGGATCACAAAGGTCCAATCCATAACCAAATATGAAGATGGCTCAGTACCGGACAGTGCTTCATTCTGTTGTGCACAGGGTAGCCGTGAGTCAGAGGCTGACTCAATGGCAGCTCACAACAACAACAACAAATTAATGATATCACATTGATTTGCTCGGATGAGCAAGTGACAGGAATATTGGAGACGTTCTTATATTTTGCTAGACTTTCCAGAGGTGGGATCCTGAGAAGATTCAGGGGCCTGCCCCATCAGTGAACTATTTAGGATAGTTTAAAGTAAAGGATAAATTACTACATCTTTAAAGTAAAGGATAAATTACTACATCTTGCACCTCTTACCACTAAGAAGGAAGCCCAATTCCTGGTAGGCCTAGTTTGACCCAAAACTGCTGCCATCGAGTCGATTCTGACTCATAATGACCTTACAGGACAGAGTAGAAATGCCCCTTAGGGTTTCCAAGGAGCAGCTGGTGGATTTGAATTGCTGAACTTTCGGTGAGCAGCCATAGCTCCCTGTAGCTCTTAACCACTGTGCCACTAGTTGGACCAGTCATCCTGATTTGCCCAGGACTGGGAGATTTCCTGGGATGTGGAACTTCCAGTGCTAAACAGGGACAGACCCAGCCAAACTGAGATAGTTATTCAGCCTATTAGGCCTCTTATTTTTTAAAAGCCACTTTGAGTCAGGTCTCTGGGTTTGGGTTGGTTGTTTTTTTTTTTTTTTTTTTTTCGCAGCTGAAGCATTCTTACTTACACTGTTCTAAAAAATCTCAAAAGAGACCAATGCACAAACTAGGAATTCTGTAAATGTCTGCTGATTGAATTAAGCTCTGAGTTGAATTAATTGTTCTTGAGTAAAGAAGGGCATCTGCATCTATTGTATCTCAAGTGTCTAGCATAGTCCCCAGATCATAGAAGGTGTTTGGCAAATATCTGCTTAAAACTAGAACGGCTTCAGGATTTTAGCAAGCAAAAGGGGAACTTTAGAGGTATGGATGGAAGGCTGAAAATGAGAAGAATTCGCTCAGTGAAAGCTAAAATTCTGGAAGAATCAAATGGACAGGGAAGAACCTGCCCCAGGCAGGGTCAGGGAAAGAGAAGCTGAGAGGTCTCTAGCCTCCTCTGGTGGCTCAGAGGGGAAGGCAGTGTGTCACTTAGAGTTTGTGCTAGGGTGGAAATGCTTCGAGAAAGGGAGTGGAAAGGGTGGCCACAGAAGACATGCCTTGGGAAAAAAAGGCAGAATCTGATGTCTGGAAACTTTCATGGGAAGGAGAAGGACAAATCAAAGAAAATTTAGTCAGGGCTGAGCCCTGGATGTTCTTCTCTGTGGACCTGTAATTTTCCCCATCTATGGAGCTCATCTAGTGTAAGGTAGTTTTTGTCACTCAGAAAATGTCTAGCCTCAGTGCATGTGGCTACTGAGAAGATACAAAGGGGAGGTTGTGTTCCTGAGGCTTCAGTCCCAGGAAGAAGACTCCCTGATCCCTGATTGGTGGCAGAGAAACTGGATCCACTTCACACAGCATTTCTCCCATCCAGCAATCGGTTTGAGGATGTTCAGGAGAAGCACTGCTCTGAGTAAGCAACTCATCTGCTCCATATCTCTCAATGGCTGCAGAGAGCCTTTCAAATAAAGTGCAAATTCCTCAGCCTGTTAATGTGTTTCACATCAATGCCCACCAGCGAACATTCACCAAGAGGAAGCACTGAACAACAAAGTGACTAAGATGACTCAGCCAGTAGATGTCAACCTCTGTCTTTAGGCACCCTAATGCTTGCAAAATTGTTTCATGAAGAGAGAAATTATGGGGGCAGGAATATAGGCTATGCTTGAGCTCAGTATCGTGGGCTTCCTCTCATGGAGGCTGATACAGGTACTGTTACAGCTGAATGTCCAACCTATCAGCAGAAGAACTAAGGCTAAACTCTTTTGTACTATACACATCTCAAGGAGACCAAACCAGCCCTGCAAGATGCACTATATACATTGAACCAATGGCAATTATGTGGTGCTATATCCCCATACATGGAATACATGGATCCAGGAGTGTAAGGCTAGAATTTGGATTGGGCCCTTCTACTGTCATTCCTAGTAATGTACTTCTGTAATGCTTTCTGTCCCCACAACTTCAGGCTCAGTCAGATTAGAAGGTCTAGATCCCACTGTAGGACACTTTCACCAGAGGACACAGTCAAGAGTTCATTGAGCGAAGGCTGTGACTACTGCCGGTTGTTTAGGGGTTCTTTGTGTCAAGAAACCAGAAGCAAGGAAAGGAGCCATCATCCTGGCAGGGTTAATTGACCCTTTTCATCAGGAGGAGGTAAAAGGGCAGGGAAAAGTTTGTTTGTCATCTCTGCAACTGACTTCGGTGTCTCTAGGTTCTTCCTTGCCCAGTGTTGTTGGTAAATGGACAAGTTCAGCAGCCGTGGCCTGAGACGACTCGCTAACTCATAGCGCTCTCTCCCCTCTCTCCACAGTAGTGTCACCATTAATTTTCTCTAAATATGTTGTATTACTTAGACTGCTTATTAGCTCAGGCTGACTTTTTCTGCTTTACCATTTCCAACCAAACAATAACCTTAGAGGCAGAAGCGGAAGTGAAAACGCCAGGAGCAGAAACGAAAGAAAGGTCAAGCAGTAGGGAAAGGAAAAATAGGCGTATAAAGTGACGAGGGCACAAGCAATGGAAAAAGGCTCAAAATGTGAGAAATATAGAGGGAGAAGGTCAGGGTTACAAGAAAAAAAGAAAAGAGGCTGGATGAACAGAAAGACCATGCAGCAGGACAGGGGCCTGGTGCTCTGGTAGGTAAGGGAAACCCTAGGGCATTCTCAAACAGGAAACCCAGATAATCCCAGCTCCTTTTGTGATCCTTGAAGAACAGACCTGTGGACTACCAGAGCTCTAAGAATTTAAAGTTGAGGAACACTGATTTACGAAGTTCAAGTCTTATGAAAATGTCTCTTAAATATGAATTAACTTTGCAAAACAGAAGTTCTGGTTAAAAAAAAAAAGTTTTAGATTTTCATTAAAATAAAATAACAAATTAAAAGAATTTTATAAAACTTGAGGACCTCAAACCCCAGTTTAAGAAATGTTGCTGCACAGAGGAAAAGGGAGAGTCAGAAACAGAAGGAGGAAATGAAATGCATGCCTAAACTGCTTCCATGAACAAATGCCTCCTCTGCTATGAGACCAGAAGAACTGGATAGTGTGTGGCTACCATTACCAAATATTTTGATACAAGATTCTCTAGAAGAATCCTGATCAAAAGGGGAAAAAGCAGAACAGAATTCCAAATTCTGATAGAATCCAGATTTTCTAGAGCCATTGAGGCTGGATGAACCCCCAAAACTTGTTGTCCTGAGATAATCTTTAAACCTTAAACCAAAAATATGCCTGAAGTCTTCTTTAAACCATTCTTTACTAACTTAGTAAAGAATGTTTGCCTTGAACATTGTACTCTTTTGAAGAACTATCTATATGGGATCAAACTGACAACAGCAACTTGAAAGCTCAGATAGGAAGCTTAGGGAACGGTGAGTACATGTAAATGGGGGAAGAACAATTCAGAAAAGGAGGGCGAGAATGTTTGCACAACTTGAAGAACGTAATCAATGTCACTGAATTGTACATGTAGAAATTGTTGAATTGGTGTATGTTTTGTGGTATATATTTTCAATAATAAAAAAGGAAACAAAGAAAGAAATGTTTCTGCAGAAGACCAGGAAGAGGGTCACAAAAGGTGCACAGAAGTGTAGCCAAAGGAAGACTTGGGTGTGATAGGCATTAAACTGGACGACACAGAACATGCTGACATTTAATTAAATAAAAACAGATCAATGGTGTTTCTTGCATGACTTTTTGCTTTAAAAAGAGTAGAGGTGGCAAAGAATTGAAAGCAGGAACACAAACAGATACTTGTACACCAATGTTCATTGCAGCACTATTCACAATAGTCAAAAGGCAGAAACAATCTAAATGTCTTTCAACAGACAAATGGATAAACAAAATGTGGGACAAACCTACAATGGAATATTATTCAGCCTCAGAGAGAAGTGAAGGCCCGATACATGCCACAACATGAATGAAGCTTGAAATCATTATGCTGAGTGAAGCAAGTGAATCACAAAAGGACAAATATTGTATTATCCCACTTATATGAAATATTTAGAACTGGCAAATACATAGAGACCAAAGTTTATTAGTGGCAGTAAGGGCAAGAGGAAGGGGGAGAGAGGGAGTCATTGCTTAGGGGGCACTGAGTTTCTGTTACTGGTGATGGAAAAATTTGGAAACAGACAGTGGTGATGGTTACAAAAGTGATGAACATAACTAATGACACTGAATTGTACATTAAAAAAAAAAACACTGACTTTTGGAATAGCAAAGGTTTTATTGTATGTATTTGCTGTTGTTGTTAGCTGCTGTCGAGTGGGCTCTGACTCATAGTGACACCATGTGTTAGAGTAGAGCTGCTCTATAGGGTTTTCTTGCCTGTAATCTTTATAGAAGCAGATCACCAGGCCTTCCTTCTGCAGAGCCACTGGGTGGGTTTGAAAGGCCAACTTTTGGATTAGTATCTGATCACAAACCACTTGTACCACCCAAGTGCTTGTATATATTGGCACCACAATTAAAAATAAAAGGAGTAGGGGTGAAAGAAGGGTAGTGACAGGGGTCATGGCAGGGACAGGTAGCCAGACTTACAGAAAATGAGTATTACTTTCTCCACAGATTTGGCAAAGTCCTCAAGAAACTTGTCACTAGTTCCTAAAATCGTATGGCAGAAGGGACTCTACAGGGTCATTTTTTTTTTTTTTTTTTTTTTTTTTTTATATATTTTATTGTACTTCAGGTGAAAGCTTACAGAGCAAATAGTTTCTCATGAAATAGTAGTACACATGTTGTTTTTTTTGACATTGGTTAACAACCCCACAACGTATTAAGCCTATAAATTCTCAACCTTTTTTTTTTATGAAAATTACAGATGGCCAAAGATACACCGTTTCAAAATTTTCTACATTCACAGTTCAGTGACATTGACTACACTCTTCCAACTGTGCTGTTATTCTCACTTAAGATGAAGGCTTACAGAACAAAATAGTTTTTCATTTAACAGTTACTACACATGTTGCCCTATGACAATGGTTAACAATCTCACAGCACATCAAGAATATCCTTACTCCACCTTGTGTTCCCTATCACCAGGGGGCTTCCTTGTCCCCTTCTGTCTTCTGGATCTTGTCAGTGGACTATTGTACCTCTTTAGTCTCATTTGTTTATTTTTTATTTTATTTAAACACCATTTCAAAACTTTTTACTTCCACATTTAAGTGATATTGACTATGCTCTTCCAATTGTGCTGCCATTCTCGCCCAAGATGCAGGCTTACAGGACAAAACAGCCTCCCATTTAATAGTTACTACAAATGTTGCCCTATAGCAGTGGTCAACAATCTCACAATACATCGACAGTGTCCTTATTCAATTTGTGTTCCTTATCATCAGTTTCCTACTCTCCCTCTGCCTTCTGGCCCTTGTCACCGGGCTCCTGTACATCGTTAGTCCCATTTAGTTTTACTGGGGTGTCCATTCCCAGGCTTAACATCGAACCTTGAAGGTAACTTCCCCTCTGAGCTGAAAGGGTGTCTGGGGGCCACACTCTCGAGGTTTCTCTAGTATTCTTTAGGCCAGTATATCTGGTCTTCTTCTTTTTTTTTTTTTTTTTTTGGGAGTTAAAATTATGCTCTACATCCTACTCCAGCTCTGCCCAGAACCCTCTGTTGTGATCCTGGTCAGAGGAGTCATTGGTGGTAGCCGGGCACCATCCAGCTGTACTGGGCTCAGTCCCGTGGAGGCCTTGGTAGCTGTGGACCATTAGTCCTTCGGACTAATCTTTTCCTTGTATCCTCTACAGGGTCATTTAACCTGTCCTTTTACCCAGACAACATGGTAGCCAAGCTCTTAGGAGGAAAAAAAAAAAAAAAAAAAAAAAATTCAAGTATACATTTACGTTTCAACTTTTCTTGGACCAGCAATGAAAACATTAGCTGTCACAGATTATCAGTGTTTTCAAGATGGGAAATTTAGCTTTCTTTACCACTGAGCAAACATTCTTATGAATTTAGCTTGTTTAAAAGCCTCCATTGGGCGGGGGGGGGGGGGGGGGGGAGGAAGATGGCAGAGTAGTCAGACATTTCTGGTAGACCCTCTTATAACAAAGACCCAAAAAAGAACAAGTGAATCAATTATATATGACAATATAGGAGCCCTGAGCATTAAAGGCAAATATGAGGAACCAGAATGAGTGGCAGGGGAGGGGAGAGATGGTTCAGAAGCAGCAAAGGAATTGGCAGACCTGAGCTGGCAAGAGCCTGAGCCATTCAGGCCTGATCAGCACATGGGTGAGCGGTGAGGCAGGCAAGCAGCTGTGTTCGAGAGGCAAGTTTTCCACACCAGGAGAGACCCAACACCAGAGAGTCTACTCAGCCACCCAGAACCAGTGAGAAGCAGCCCTCATCCACGAAAAATAAGTACTTGCATACAGCCTACCGTGCTAATCAAAAACACCCTCCTTAGGGGAAAACCTCTCTCCCATTTACCTCCTCACTCCCTGCTCTGCACTGGGTCCCAGACTGGCTTCAGCAATTGCCGAGTCCCCTGGGCTGGAAGTATGATCTGTCACATGCCCTGAGCCATTCTCCCAGCCTTGGAGAGAGAACAAATTAATAAACGGGAAAAAGTAAACTGCCGGCTCCCCTAAGCCAGGAACCCAGGGTAGGCGCAGCTCATTTGCCTAGGCTCAGGCATAAGGGATCCATGGACTCTGAGTGCCTTTCCCCCTGCAGAGACTTGTGTGGGCCCATTTCAACAGCATAGGCCCTCATTACTACAGTACAACAGGGTATATACCTGAAGTCTAACTTGAACTATTTCAGCTGTGAAGTGACAGGTTCATGACGTTTGACACTGCTCTGCCCATTAAGCAGGGTCTTCACCTACCACATCAGGGGCCTGAGGACTGGTGGCTCCACACACGCCACCTAGCCACCTGTGATAGGGGCCCAAGAATAAGAGGTGACCCACTCCTTACAGTCAACAACATTGGGTGCCCATAGTCTGGCTGCAAACCCACCCACCTACATGCTGTAGGGAACAGGGACATGCCTTCCTTCTGGATACTCGGGAGCAGCCATCAGCCCCCTGCCTTGCTCAGAGTGTGGCCCCCTGCTGCAGCCAGATGCCTGTGCCTACACCAATCATCCATGCCTGTCTAGGACTGTAGGTGAGAGCCTACACCGCACACTTGGTGCCTATCTACCTGGGCACCTGAGCTGAATCCATACAGGAGGAGTGGGCAAACTCCTGAGATCACATACCTAGTAACAGATCTAAACACCTGGTGACAGGACATTAGAGCTTCAAAGTTGCCAATAATCAAACTAGCTCACACGAGCAGCCTATTTGGGCATATCAAAACAAAACAAGAAGCTAGGACACAGTAAGCAAACATAAAATAAATAAATATAATAACTTATTGATGGCTCGGAGACAACAGTCAATAACAAAGCACATAAAGAGGCAATCCATTATAGCTTCAGCAAGCTCCCAAAATAAAGAATCTAGAAATTTTCCAGAGGAGGAAAGTTTCTTATAATTACCGGAGACCAAAAACAAAAGATTAATCTACAGAAGTCTTCAAGAAATTAGGAAGGAAATTAAGCAAAATGCAGAACACGCAATAGAGGAAATTAAAAAGATTAAAGAAGAGCATAACGACAAATTTAACAGGCTGCAAGAATCTATAGAGAGACAGCAATCAGAAATCCAGAAGATTAACAATAAAATGTCAGAATGAGACAACTCAGTAGAAAGTTATACAAGGGGGCGTGGCCAACATGGCAGAGTAGTTAGATGCTTCCTATATCCCTCTTACAACAAAGACCTGGAAAAACAAGTGATTTGATTCTATATGAATATCTAGGAGCTCTGAACAAGGCAAAGTTGAGGAATCCGTCTGAGTGATAGTGGAGAGGCAGACGGTTTGGAAGAAGCGAAGAGCGCCAGAGCTGTGGTGACATAACTGCAGCACTGCAGCCACACTGGTCTGCAGTGAAGCGGGCAAACAGCTGTGCTGTGCGCGCACTCGGGAAGCAGTTTCCACATCGAGAGAGACACGGCAGCAGAGATTCTGCTTGGACGCTCCGAACCAGTGAAAAGCAGCTCCCAAGAGGCTAAGATAAGTACATGCATGCACCCTTTCACAGGGATTTAAAAACAAAAAAAAAAAGCTGATTTGGGAAAAACCTCTCTCCCTTTTACCTCCTCCCTCTGCGCTCTGCACCAGGAGTCCACTGGGCCAGAAGTAGATCCCAAAAGGTGCCCTGACCCATTCTTCTGGCCTTGGAGAGGGAACAAATAAGCTACTGGCTCCCCTAATCCAGGAACACTGAGTGCCTTACACCGCTGTCTAGACTTGTGGGGACCCATCTCAACAGAATTAGTCCTCACTATCACAGTACAACAGGGCAAACATCTGAAGCTTAACTTCAACTGCTTCAGCTGTGAACTGGCAGACTTGTGACCTTTGAAACAGCCCTGTCCCTTAAGTAGGCACTTTTATCAATCTGCAGCAGGGGCTTGAGGGCTGGTGGTATCACCTAAAGTGCCTAGTCACCTGCTACAGGAGTCCAAGAAAAAGTGGTGTCCTCGAGTCTTTACAGTCAACAGAGTAGGGTGCTCATAGTCTGCCTACAAAATTCACCTACCTACTCACCCTAGAGAATGGGGACACACTTTCCTTTCAGACTCTCAGGGGCAGCCATCAGCCCCTGCCTGGCTCAGTGCGTGATCCCCTACCACAGCCAGAGTGGTGCCTGCACCAATCACCCATGCCTCTCTAGGTCTGGGCATGAGAGCCTGCATCACACACTTGGTGACCAACTGCCTGAACACCTGAGCTGAACCCATATAGGAAAATTTAATGGACTCCTGTGTGCACATACTTAGTTACAGAACTAACTACCTGGTGACAGGACGTTAGAGATCCAAAGGTGTCAAAAATCAAACTAGTGCACATGAGCTGCCTATCTGGGCATATCAAAACAAAACAAAGTAAGAAGCTAGGTCTCACTAAGCAAATACAAAATAAGATTATAATAAATTATTGATGGCTCAGAGACAACAGTCAATATCAAGTCACATAAAGAGGCAGTCCATGATGGCTTCAGCAAGCTCCCAAAATAAAGAATCAATAAATTCTCTGAATGAAGAGAACTTCTTGGAATTACCAGAGGCAGAATACAAAAGATTAATATACAGAACTCTTCTAGAAAGTAGAAAGGAAATTTGAAAGAATGCAGAAATATCCAGGGAACACACAGACAAAGTAGTAGCGGAACTTAAAAAAGTTATTCAAGAACATAATGACAAATTTAATACTCTGCAAATATTCATAGAGAGACAGCAATCAGAAATCCAGAAGATTAACAATAAAATTTCAGAATTAGACAACTCAATAGAAAGTCGTAGGAGCAGAATTGAGGCAGTAGAAGTTAGAATTAGTGACATTGAAGATAAAGCTCTTGATGCCAACTTATTTGAGGAAAAATCAGATAAAAGAATTAAAAAGAATGAAGAAACTCTAAAAGTGATGTGGGACTCTATCAAGAGAAATAACCTACGAGTGATTGGAGTACCAGAACGGGGCGGGGGGGGGGGGATAAGAGAAAATACAGAGAAAGTTGTTGAAGATTTGTTGACAGAAAACTTCCCTGATATCATGAAAGATAATAAGATATCTATCTAGGATGCTCATCGAACCCCACTTAAGGTAGATCCCAAAAGAAAGTCACCAAGATATATTATAATCAAACTTGCCAAAACCAAAGATAAAGAGAGAATTTTAAGAGCAGCTAGGGATAAAAGAAAAGTCATCTACAAAGAAAAGTCAATTAGAATAAGCTCGGGCTACTCAGCAGAAACCATGCAGGCTAGAAGACAATGGGATGACATATATAAAGCCTTGAAGGAAAATAACTGTCAGCCAAGAATTATGTATCAAGCAAAACTGTCTCTCAAATATGATGGCAAAATTAGGGCATTTCCAGATAAACAGAAGTTCAGAGAATTTGCAAAAACCAAACCAAAATTACAAGAAATACTAAAGGGAGTCCTATGGTTAGATAACAATAATGCCAACTAATAACACAAGACTAGAACACAGGACAGAGCAACCAGATATTGATTCAGATACAGATATTGAAAATACATCAAAGCTAAAACACTGAAAATAGGGAAACAAATATCAATATGTAAAAAACGATAATATTAAAAAAAAAGGACTTAAAAAATGGAGACATCGATTTTTTATATGGAGGGGAAGTTAAGGCGATATAAATAAAAGACTGGTATAAACTTAGAAAAACAGGGGTAAATATTAACGTAACCACAAAGGAATCTAACAATCCTACAAATCAAAATAAAAAAGTAAGACCCAGCAAACACAAAATCTTCAACAAAGAAAAACGACTCAGCACAGAAGACTGAGGAGAACAAAGAAACTGTGAACAACACACAAAAAGCGATATCAGGATGACAGCACTAAACTCAGACCTATCAATAATTACGCTGAATGTAAACGGACTTAATGCAACTATAAAGAGGCAAAGAGTGGCAGATTGGATAAAAAAGCATGATCTATCTATATGCTGCCTACAAGAGACGCACCTTAGACTTAAAGACAAACAAAGTAAAACTCAAAGGATGGAAAAAAATATATCAAGCAAACAACACTCAAAAAAGAGCAGGAGTGGCAATAGTAATCTCTGACAAAATAGACTTTAAAGTAAAATCCACCACAAAGGTTAAGGAAGGACACTATATAATGATTAAAGTTTCAATACACCAGGAGGACATAACTAATAAATATTTATGCACCTAACAACAGGGCTCCAAAATACATAAAACAAACTATAACAGCTCTGAAGAGAGAGAGAGATAGACAGCTCCACAATAATAATAGGAGACTTCAACATGCCACTTTTGGTGAAGGACAGAACATCCAGAAAGAAGCTCAACGAAGACATGGAAGAGCTAAATGCTACAATCAACCCACTTGATCTCATAGACATATACCAAACACTCCACCAAAAAGCAGCCAAGTATACTTTCTTTTCCAAAGCACATGGAACATTCTCCAGAATAGACCACATATTAGGCCATAAAACAAGCCTTAACAAAATCCAAAACATCAAAATATTACAAAGCATCTTTTCTGACCATAAAGCCATAAAAGTGGAAATCAACAACACAGAAATCAAGGGAAAAAAAAGCAAACACATAGAAACTGAACAACACCTTGCTCAAAAACTACTGGGTTAAAGAAGAAATTAAGGAAGGAATAAAGAAATTCATAGAATCAAACGAGAATGATAACACTTCCTACCAGAACCTTTGGGACACAGCAAAAGCACTGCTCAGAGGTCAGTTTATAGCAATAAATGCACACATCCAAAAAGAAGAAAGGCTCATAATCAAAGCCTTCACCCTACAACTGGAACAAGTAGAAAGAGAGCAGCAAAAGAAGCCCACGGGTACCAGAAGGAAGGAAATAATAAGAATTAGAGCAGAATTAAATGAAATAGAGAATAGAAAAACAATTGAAAGAGTTAACAAGTCCAAAAGCTGGTTCTTTGAAAAGATCAACAAAATTGATAAACCATTGCCCAAACTGACAAAAGAAAAACAGGAGAGGAAGCGGATAACACGTATAAGAAATGAGATGGGTGATACCACAATAGACCCAACTGAAATTAAAAGAATCATAACAGATTACTATAAAAAATTATACTCTGACAAATTTGAAAACCTAGAGGAAATGGACAAATTTCTAGAAACTCACTACCCATCTAAACTAACACAGAGGTAGAACAACTAAATAAACCCATAACAAAAGAAGAAATTGAAAAGTTTATTTAAAAAAAAGCCAACCAAAAAAAAATACCCTGGCCCAGATGGCTTCACTGGAGAATTCTACCAAACTTTCAGAGAAGAGATAACACCACTTCTGCTAAAGGTATTTCAGAGCATAGAAAATGATGGAATACTCCCAAACTCGTCCTATGAAGCCAGCATAACCCTGATACCAAAACCAGGTAAAGACAGCCCAAAAAAGAAAATTACAGACCGATATCCCTCATGAACATTGACGCAAAAATCCTCAACAAAATTTTAGCCAATAGAATTCAGCAACATATCAAAAAAATAATTCACCATGACCAAGTGGGATTTATAACAGGTATACAGGGATGGTTCAACATTAGAAAAACAATCATAGTAATCCATCACATAAATAAAACAAAAGAAAAGAACCACATGATCTTATCAATTGATGCAGAAAAGGCATTCAACAAAGTCCAACACCCATTCATGATAAAAAACTCTCAATAAAATAGGAATAGAAGGGAAATTCCTCAGTATAATTAAGGGCATTTATACAAAACCAACAGCCAACATCATCCTGAATGGAGAGACTTTGAAAGCATTCCCCTTGAGAATAGGAACCAGACAACGATACCCTTAATCACCCCAGAGCACTTAGCTAGAAAAAGAAATAAAGGGCATCCAAATAGGTAGGGAAGGAGTCAAAGTATCTCTATCAGCAGATGATATGATCTTATACACAGAAAACTACAAAGAATCCACAAGAAAACTACTAGAACTAATAGAAGATTTCAGCAAAGTTGCAGGATACAAGATAAACATACAAAAATCAACTGGATTCCTCTACACCAACAAAAAGAACCTCGAAGAGGAAATCACCAAATCAATACCATTTACAATAGCCCCCAAGAAGATAAAATACGTAGGAATAAATCTAACCAGAGATGTAAAAGATCTTTACAGAGAAAACTACAAGACACTACTGCAAGAAACTAAAAGAGACCTGCGTAAGTGGAAAAATATACCTTGCTCATGGATAGGTAGACTCAATACTGTGAAACTGTCAATTCTACCCAAAGCAATCTACAGATACAATGCAATCCTGATCCAAATTCCACCAGCATTTTTTAATGAGATAGAGAAGCAAATCACCAACTCCATATGGAAAGGGAAAGGCCCTGAATAAATAAAGCATTACTCAAAAAGAAGAACAAAGTGGGAAGCCTTACACTACCTGATTTTAGGACCTGTTATACTGCCACAGTAGTCAAGACAGTCTGGTACGGGTACAACAACAGATACATAGACGAATGGAACAGAGTTGAGAATCCAGATATAAGCTTATCCACCTATGAGCAGCTAATATTTGACAAAGGCCCAAAGTCCATTAATTGGGCAAAAGACAGTCTCTTTAACAAATGGTGCTGGCATAATTGGATATCTATATGCAAAAAAGTGAAACAAGACCCATATCTCACACCATGTACAAAAACTAACTCAAAATGGATCAAAGACTTAAATATAAAATAAAAAATGATAAAGATCATGGAAGAAAAAATAGGGATAACACTAGGAGCCTTAACACATGACATAAACACAATATGAGCCATAAGTAACAATGCACAAGCACCAGAAGAGAGACTAGATAAATGGGAGCCCCTAAAAATCAAACACACTCATCAAAAGACTTCACCAAAAGAGTAAAAAGACAACCTAAAAACTGGGAAAAAAATTTTGGCTACGACAAATCCGATCAGCGTTTAATCTCTAAAATCTACAAGATACTGCAAAACCTCAAAAGCAAAAAGACCAAATAACCCGTGACTTCTGGCGAAAAGGCGCTCTAGGCAGAAGCACCACGCCATCCCTCCACAGCAAAGATCCGAAAAACCAAGCCAAACAGAGAAAACAGCAATCCTGAAACCATAAAACATCAAATGAAGAGGTAAAGAACTCAGCCAAGCACCAAATGGAGTGAGAAAACTGACAGAGAACCAACAGCAAGGAGAGATTCATGCAGAGGTCCCCTATCAGCTAATGCAGTGCGGATCCACCATCATGGACTCCTATCGAAGGCCAGCAAATGGGGGCACGAGAAAGCAGCTACACGGAGCTTCCAACAGGAGACAAAACAACCAGTAATTTGAGATATATGCTTTCCCACCCCCCACCCTTCTTCAGCCCCACTCGGCCTCCTTGGCTTCCTGTGGCCACAGTCTCTTGTCCAGGAAGCACCAGCTGCTTGGATTCCACCCTCCTGCACTGGCCGGCTCTCTGATGCCATTTGTTGGCTGCTGGTGTTGCTTTTTTCCCCTTCTTTTGATTTCCTCCTTGCCTCTTACCACCTCCCCCTACTTTGGCTCAAATACCTGGCTCCATGAGCCATCTTTGCTTCTTCCTGAGGGGCTGCGGAGCTCTGTTCACATGTGGAACTGCTTCCCGGACTGGACTGCCATGCTGGTGGGATCCCGGGGCTTTTGTCTGTTTGTTTTGAGTTGTTTGTTTGTTTTCTTTTTCTTGAGTTGGGAGCCCGTTCTGGCCGGGTGGTGCTGCGTGGCTTGGGACCTGCCCCCTCGGCTTGCACAGACGTGCAGAGGGATCCCTGAGGACATTTCCTTTATCATGGGTTTTTTTTTGAGGGGGGGCTTTTCTTGTTCCTTTTCTTTCTTTCTTTTTTTTAATTTCTTTTGTTTTCTTTTCCCTCTTTTTCCCTTTTGTCTTTCATTACTCAGTTTATCGTCTCTCTATACCTTCCATCTCTTCCCATTCCCAGAACATCTGGCGATGAATAACTCTATGCCTTCTAGCCAGGCTGTACTGCAACACCTGAGAACAACTTCCCCAGACCTCGTAGCAGCACCAGTGGGATCCCTGGGAGCTTTGCTGTTCTTTTTCCTTTCTGGTTTTTATTTACTCATTCTTTTCTTGTCTTTTTTTCTTCTTCTTCCCCTTTTTGTTTTTCTCTAATTCATAGCCTCTCATCTCTCCACTCCAGTGGCAAGCTCCCCTAGCATTCTTTTTGGTTTGTTTGTATGTTTTTGGCTCCTGTTCCTCTCTCATCTCTCCTATATCTATCTTAGCTCTACACCTAAAAATCTCCCCCAACATCCTGCCTATCTGCATCATGTGCTTAACAACACACCACCAAACAGCACAGGGACGGCCTACCAGAACCTGCTCTGCACTGATTACCAACCAGCCATGGTAGCTGTAGTAAGTACCACAAACAAACCGTCCCAGTAACTCCTCTTCAGCTAGAACTCCCCTGATGTACCATATCTGAGTGACTGACCCTGCCAATTGGAGAAGGAGGTGATAAGTATCGTGCCCACAGACAAGCAAACAACAAAGAAAACACAGCCCACCTGCTCAGACATAGCCAAATAAAAAAAAAAAGGATAAAACAAACAAATCTACAATCAAAAAATGAGAAAAATAGCTACTGAATGCCCGAAGACAGCAGAAAATATCAAAACATTTACAAAAACAGGATAGGATGGTTCCAGTAAGCATCCAAAATAAAACACCAGATGACTTTCCAGTGGAAGAAAAGGCACTAGAACTACCTGATAGGGAATTCAAAGCTCTAATACTCAGAATTATCCAAGAGATGAAGCAAAAAGAAGACAAAAATGAGGAAAAAATAGACAAATTGATGGAGAAGGCAGAAAAATTCATGGAAAATACAGAAAAAACTGGAAGAATTCAGAAAAATAATGCAGCCACAAAATTCCAAAATAAATTCACAACTAGAAATTATACAAAAACAACAATTAGAAATCCAAAAGATAAACAAGATTTCAGAAATGGACAGTGCCATAGAAGGGCTGAGGAGCAGATTTGAAATGGTAGAAGACAGGATCAGTGGAATTGAAGACAAACACTTGGATACAACTCTGTTTGAGGAAAACTCAGAAAAAGAACAAAAAAAAATGAAGAGACCATGTGAGTTACGTGGGATACAATCAAAAGCAAAAATTTGCAAGTGATTGGAGTTCCAGAACAAGGGGAGAAAACGGAAAACACAGAGAGGGTCACTGAAGAACTGCTGACAGAAAACTTCCCCAATATAATGAAAGATGAAAAGCTGGCCATCCAAGAAGCTCAACGAATCCCATATAGGATAGACCCCAAAAGAAAATCAGCAAAACCAAAGACAAACAAAGAATCCTGAGAGCAGCTCATAAAAAACAAGAAGTTACATACTGAGGAGAAACAATAAGACTAAGCTCAGATTATTTGGCAGAAATCATGCATGCAAAAAGGCAATGGGATGACACATATAAAACCTTGAAAGAAAAAAAAATGCCAGCCAAGAATAACATATCCTGCAAAACTCTTGTTCAAATATGATGGTGAAATAAGGACATTTCCAGATAAACAGAAATTAAGGGACTATGTAAAAACCAAACCAAACTTACAAGAATTATTAAAGAGAGTTATTCGATCTGAGAACAAACAACTTCAGCTCACAGGCAGAATTTAGGATGCAGGATCATACCAGCTGGATACCGATCTAGGAAATAAACTATCTAGGACTATCCAGAACCAAAAGAAATACAACAGGGAATCAGAGCTGTTAATCAGTAAATGACAACATCAGAACAATAAAAGAGGGAATAAATGGTTTGGGTATAGAACCTTCTAATGGAGAGGAAGGCAAGGCAATACCAAGTAATAATAGACTGCTTCAAACTTAGAAAGATAAGGGTAAATTTCACAGTAACCACAAAAAAAATTAACAAACATACTCATAAAAATAAAGAGGAAAAGCATAAAGTCTCAGCAAAAACAAAAGAAATGAAAAAAAAAATCCACAAACAAAAGTAATTCAGCACAGGAGAGTAAGAAGAACGAAGAAAATGTCAGCACCACAAAAAAAAGCACTACAAAATGACAGCAACAAACTCACATCTATCAATAATTACACTGAATGTAAATGGACTTAACGCACCCATAAAGAGACAGAGAGTGACAGAATGGATAAGAAAACAGAATCCATCAATATGCTGTCTACAAGAGACACACCTTAGAAACAAAGACGTGAATTTATTAAAAGTCAAAGGTTGGAAAAAAATATATCAAGCTAACAACTACCAAAAAAGAGCAGGAGTGGCAATACTAATCTCAGATAAAACAGACTTTAAAAGAAAATCTACTATAAATGACAAAGAAGGACACTATATAATGATTAAGGGGAAGATCCATCATGAAGACATAACCATAATAAACATCTATGCACCCAATGACAGGGCTCCAAAATACATAAAACAAACTCTAACAACACTGAAAAGAGAAATTGACAGTTCCACAATAATAGTAGGAGACTTCAACACACCACTCTCAGTAAAGGACAGAACAACTAAAAAGAAACTCAGCAAAGATACAGAAGACCTAAAGGGCACAATCAGCTAACTTGACCTCATAGACGTATATAGAACACTCCATCCAACAGCTGTGAAGTACACATTCTTTTCCAATGCACATGGAACGTTCTCCAGAATAGACCACATCTTAGGACACAGAGCAATCCTCAACAAGATCAAAAATGTTGAGATACTTCAAAGTATCTTCTCTGACCACAGTGTCATCAAGGTAGAAATTAACAACAGAGAGAGCAAGGAAAAAATATCAAATATATGGAAACTGAATAATACCCTGCTTACACATCACTGGGTAATAGAAGAAATCAGAGATGGAATAAAAAAATTCCTAGAATCAAATGAATGAAAACACAACATACCAAAACCTTTGGGACACAGCAAATGCAGTCCTCAGAGGACAATTTATAGCAATACATGCACACATCAAAAAAGAAGAAAGGGACAAAATCAAAACATTAACTACACAACCCAAACAAATCGAAAGAGAACAGCAAAAAAAGCCCACAGCCACCGGAAGAAAGGAAATAATAAAGATCAGAGCAGAAATAAATGAAATAGAGAACAGAAAAACAATAGAAAGACTCAACAAAACCAAAAGTTAATTCTTTGAGAGAATTAACAAAATAGACAAACCACTGGCCAGACTGACAAAGGAAAACCAGGAGAGGATGCATATAACCCAAATAAGAAATGAAATGGATTACATTACAACAGACGCAACTGAAATAAAGAGGATCCTAACAGAATGTTATGGAAAACTATACTCCAACAAATTTGAAAACTTAGGGGAAATGGATAAATTTCTAGAAACACACTACCTACCCAGACTACAACAAAGTGGTGTTGAAAATCTGAACAGACCCGTAACAAGAGAAGAGATTGAAAAGGTAATAAAAAAAAAAAAAAAACTCCCAAGGAAAAAAAAGCCCTGGCCAAGATGGCTTTACTGGAGAATTCTACAAAACATTCACAGAAGAGTTTGTACCAGTACTACTCAAGCTATTTCAGAGCATAGAAAGGGAAGCAATGCTTCCAAACTCATTCTATGAAGCCCGCATAATGCTGATACCCAAACCAGGCAAAGATGTCACAAAAAAAGAAAATTACAGACCAATATCTGTCATGAATGTAAATGCAAAAATTCTCAACAAAATTCTAGCCAATAGAATTCAGCATCATATCAAAAAAAAAATAATACACCATGACCAGTAGAATTCACACCAGATATGCAAGGATGGTTCAACATGAGAAAACCAATCAACATAATCCACCACATAAATAAAAGGAAAGAAAAGAATCACATGATCATCTCAATTGATGCAGAAAAGGCATTTGACAAAGTCCAACACCAATTCCTGATAAAAACTCTCAATAAAATATGTATAGAAGGGAAATTTCTCAACATAATAAAGGGCATCTGTGCAAAACCAACAGCCAACATCATTCTTAACGGAGAGAGGCTGAAATCATTCCCCTTGAGAACAGGAACAAGACAAGGATGCCCTTTATCACCACTCTTATTTAACATTGTGCTGGAAGTTCTAGCTAGAGTAATAAGGCAAGAAAAAGAAATAAATGGTATCCAAACTGGTAATGAAGAAGTTAAACTGTCCCTGTTTGTGAATGATATGATACTATACGTAGAAAACCCTAAAGACTCCACGAGAAATCTACTGGAACTAATAGAAAGATTCAGCAGAGTAGCACGATACAAGATAAACATACAAAAACCAGTTGGATTCCTATACACCAATAAAGAGAACGATGAAAGGGAAATCAGGAAAACAATACCATTTGTAATAGCCCCTAAAAAAATAAAATACTTAGAAATAAATCTAACCAGGGATGTAAAAGACCTATGCAAAAAAAACTACAAAACACTACTGCAAGAAACCCAAAGGGATCTACATAAATGGAAAAACATACCATGCTCATGGATAGGTAGACTTAACATTGTGAAAATGACAATTCTACCCAAAGCAATTTACGAATACAACACAATCCCAATCCAAATACCAACAACATTCTTCAAAGAGGTGGAAAAACTAATCATTAACTTTATATGGAAAGGAAAGAAGCCCCGAATAAGTAAAGCACTACTGAAGAAGAAGAATAAAGATGGAGTACTCACACTACGTGACCTCAGAACCTACTATACAGCTACAGTAGTTAAAACAGCCTGGTACTGGTACAATGACAGATACAATGACCAATCAAACAGAATTGAGAAGCCAGATGTAAATCCATCCACCTACGGTCACCTGATCTTCAACACGGGCCCAAAGTCCATCAAATGGAGAAAAGACAGTCTTTTTAACAAATGGTGCTGGCAAAACTGGGTATCCATCTGCAAAAAAATGAAATAGGACCCATATCTCATGCCATATACAAACACTAATTCAAAATGGATTAAAGGCCTAAATATAAAGCCAAAAACTATAAAGTTCATAGAAGAAAAAATAAGACCAACACTACAGGCCCTAATACATGGCATTAACAGGATACAGACCATAACCATCAACACACAAACCCCAGAAGATAAGCTAGATAACTGGAATCTTCTAAAAATCAAACACCTATGCTCTTCAAAAGACTTCACCGGAAGAGTAAAAAGAACTCGAGTGGCCAACAGACACATGAGGAAATGCTCGTGATCACTAGCCATTAGAGAAACACAAATTAAAACCACAATGAGATACCATCTCACCCCGGCATTACTAGCACAAATCAAAAACACTGGAAATAACAAAAGTTGGAGGGGCTGCGGGGAGATCGGAACTCTTATGCACTGCTGGTGGGAATGCAAAATGATACAACCATTTTGGAAAATGATATGGCACTTCCTTAGAAAGCTAGAAATAGAAATACCGTATGATCCAGCAATCCCACTCCTAGAAATATATCCTAGAGAAATAAGAGTCATCACTCGAATAGACATGTGCACACCTATGTTCGTGACAGCATTGTTCACAATAGCAAAAAGATGGAAACAACCTAGATGCCCATCAACAGATGAATGGATAAACAAACTATGGTACATACACACAATGGAGTACTACGCAACGAGAAAGAACAATGATGAATCTGTGAAGCATCTCATAACATGGATGAAACTGGAGGACATTATGCTGAGTGAAATAAGTCAATCACAAAAGGACAAATATTGTATTTGTACATGTTCTTCATGAGCACAATTAAGTGTTCTGGAATTCCCATTCCTTGAAATGTTATCTATAATTTGTTATGATCCACACAGTTGAATTCCTTTGCGTAGTCAAAAAAACACAGGCAAACATCTTTCTCATATTCTCTGCTTTCAGTCAAGATCCATCTGACGTCAGCAGTGGTATCCCTCGTGCCACATCCTCTTCTGAATCCGGCTTGAATTTCTGGCAGTTCCCTACCTATGGACTGCTGCATCTGTTTTTGAATTACCTTCAGCATAATTCTATTTGCATGTACTGACTAATTTTATGCTGTACTGACTACCCAACTGCATCTGAAGCAAGATTGAAAATTGCAGCACTAGCTTTCCAACAATCACATCCACAGACACTTTTGCACCTGCCTTGGGAATAACCAGAAAATACTACATGTAGATGCCCACAGGGCACTGCGCCAAGAACATGTGCTATGGCTATAATGCGTATTGGGCCCAAAAGCTAGCCCTGGGGTAGGTCAGGTCCCTTTGAACTCTGACTTTGCAACTCGTTAACTTTGTGATTCCAGAAAAAGTAGAAAATAATGTTATCTACCTTATAGGATATTGTAGCTGTCAAATGAAGTAATAGATGTAAAATACTTAGAATAGTGCCTGGTAACTCTTCCAAAACAAAAAGTGAAATACTGCTGGCATTATCAGGAACAGCAGCATCACTAGAATTTCTATATTATAAGAGGATTTAGAAAGGGCAAATTAATTGGAAAGGGGTGGTAATGGTGGTGATGATATCAGATTTGTCTTGAGGCTGCATTTGTGTGGTAAGAAGATATATGATTGTATGTTTATTTGGGGTGGCTTGGCAGGAAGGCAAGCCTCTCTCAGCACTGCCACTTATCATTATTATTATTGCTATATCATTGTAATTACTATAACTATTGAGGTAACTGAGTATTATACGGCATGGCTGCTTTCATTTGGGGTGCGTTCAGTTTTATATGCATATGGATATCTGTGTGTGTTTATTTTCCTAAAGTAGCTAACAGGTAGTAGCATAAATTCAAATATTGGGTGAAGATTTTAAAATCAATGACTGATCCCTTCCACTGTTCAGAAGCAGCTTGTGCTCACTCTAGGGAGTAGTTGGCAGGTTGAGAGAGTGACAGTTTGCCAGCAACAATGTTTGAATTAATCCTGCCTCCACTCACCACTTCTTCAAGCTCAGGGCTTCAAAGAAAGCAAGTGACGCTAAAGCAGCCAACTTTCTCCTTTCTGCCTATGTAATGAAGGCAGCTGGTGTGCTACCTAGAATGTTTAGCACTCACTTCTGTGCTTCTCTCAGTTGGTTTCTCCAGATCCATAGTCATGGTAAAGCAAGAGAAAAGAGACGAGGGAGAAGAGAGTAAGAATGGGGAAAAACAAAAAAATTTTAATTTATATAAAATATTATTGAGTGCCTACTATGTGCTCAGCATTCAAAATTATAAGCCTATCCTGAAGCAAGGGTATGGGAAGTAATAATAAGCTAGCTAGGCCAGAGCCTACCAGAGAAATCTAAGAGTTAATCCCGGTGAAGACTTGGTACAGAAACTAAATCCAAAAGGCAAAAGCAGAATTGAAGTTTGGATGGCATCAGAATCAAGCATTCAGGATTCAAACTCATACATATATGATCACCTGATTATGACCAAAGTTCTTTTGTAGCTCACTGGGGAAAGGATGACCTTTCCTGTAAATGGCTCTAAGTCATTTGGATATCCTTGAGGAAAAAATTACTCTTGACCTCTACCTCACACCATAAACAAAAATCAATTCCAGGTGGATTGTAGGCCTAAATGTAAAAAATAATAATAAAGCTCCCAGAAGATAACTTAGAAGGTAAATAAAGATTTCTTAAATAGGTCTCACCGCACTCTAACTATAAAAGAAAAGATTGATAAATTGAACTACATTAAATTTAAGAACTTTTATTTATCAAAAGATATTATTAAGACAGGCAGAAGACAAGTCACAAAACAGGAGAAAATATTTGCAACGCATATATCTGACAAAGGACTTCAATGCAAAATACATGCTCACTCTAGGGAGTAGTTAGCAGGTTGGGGGGAAGGACTTGCTGTTGAGCTGATTCCGACCATAGTGACTCTAAAGGACAGAGTAGAACTGCCTCACAGGGTTTCCAAGGCTGTAATCTTTATGGAAGCAGATTGCCATATCTTTCCTCTGTGGAGTGGCTGGTGGGTTTGAACCACCAATCTTTTGGTTAACAGCCGAGGTCTTAACCACTGTGCCACCAGGGCTCCAGGGTTTATATATATATATATACAAATATTTATATATACAAATCATTAAGAAGACAAACAGTCCAATTGAAGATGGATGAAAATTTGAATAGCCACTTCACAAAAGAGGATTTCCAAATAGCCAATAAATAATAAAAAGGTGCTCAATATGTTAGGCATAAAAGAAATGCAAATTAATATCGTAATGAGATACTATACTACGTATTCATAAGAATGGCTAAATTTATAAAAAGTGGCATGCACTGCTGATGGGAGTGTAAAATTTGTGTAAGCACTTAAGAAAACAGTTTGGCAGCATCTGCTAAAATTGAACATAGACATACTCTGTGACCCAGCAATTTGGTTCCTAGGTATATACCCAACACAACTCCATGCATGTGTTTATCAAAAGTCAAATACAATAAGATTCACAGTACCAAAGAGAAGACAACCCAAATGTCTGTCAACAATAGAATGGATGAGCAAGGGAGAGTGAAGAAAACAAGATACAAGGGAAAGATTAGTCCAAAGGACTAATGGACCACAACCACCACAGCCTCTACCAGACTGAGTCCAGTACAAGATGGTGCCCGGCTACCACCACTGACTGCTCTGACAGGGATCACAACAGAGGGTCCAGACAGAGCTGGGAAAAAAATGTGGAATAAAATTCAAACTCACAAAAAAATACCAGACTTAAACAAAGACTGGAGAAACCCCGAGAGTATGGTCCCCAGACACCCTTTTAGCTCAGTAATGAAGTCATTCCCGAGGTTCAACCTTCAGCCAAAGATTAGACAGCCCCATAAAACAAAACGAGATTAATGGGGCACAACAGCCCAGGGACAAGGACTAGACGGCAGGAGGGGACAGGAAAGCTGATAATAGGGCACCCAAGGTTGAGAAGAGAGAGTGTTGACATGTTGTGGGATTGTTAACCAATGTCATAAAACAAGATATGTACTAACTGTTTAACGAGAAACTACTTATTCAGTAAACTTTCATCTAAAGTACAATTTAAAAAAGGAGAGAAAAACAAACAGTTGAATGGATGAAATATAAATTCTGGTATATTTACACAACAGAATACCATACTGTAAAAGGAATGAATAAATTTTACGTACATACAACATGGATGAATCTCGTAAACATAATGTTGTGCAAAAGAAGTCAGCTAAAACAGAGTGCAAACTGTATGATTCCATTCATACAAAGTTTGAAAACAGACACAACTAATCTATCCAGTTAGAAGTCAAGATAGTGGCTACCCTTGGAGAATAGTAACCAGAAGAGGCCATGGAGGCTGGGAGCTGTCCCAGGTATTGTAAATGTGCTGTTCTTTTTTTTTTTTTTTTTTTAATGTGGTACAAATATATATAACAAAACCTTTTTTACATGTACAATTCAGTGACATTCATTACGTTCATCATGCTGTATAACCATCAACATTATCCGTTTCCAAATTTTTCCACAACCCTTAGCAGGAACTCAGTGCCCCCCAGGCAATGATTCCCCTTCCTCCCCACTCCCGCCCCTGGTAGCCACTTATAAACTTTGGTCTCTATACAATTGTCAATTTTAGATATTTTACGTAAGGGAGATCATACAATATTTATCCTTTGGTGCTGTTCTTCACTGGTGTGTTACACTTGGTAAAAATGTATTGAGCTGTACACCGTAACTTGTGCACTTTTTTCTAAATGTTATACATCAACAAAGTTTAATTAAATTTAAATAAGTAATAAAATAAAATCATTCAGGATTTAGCAGGGACAGGATATGGAGCAAGAACAGGTAGAAAACAATCATGCAGAACCCAGAAAGAACTCTGAAAACAGCCATGAAGTGGTGATGGTGGTGGTAGTGTGTGTAGGGTATAGAGTTTCTATCAACTGCATAGTGTGAGATTGTGTCAGGTTGACTATGAGGCAGAAAAATAGAGCAGAGTAAAAAATTCACTACATTCCAAATACTGATGATAATTTCATCGTGTGTGTGTGCGCATGTGTGTGCAAACACATGTATGTGTTTGTGGTTGTGGCTGATTTTTCTGTTTTCTTTACGAAGTCTCCTTTCCTACTGTCAGGAAAGGAAGACTATAAGTTACTATTAAGGCTGAATGTGTTCAGATTCCCAGGAATGTTCCAATTTCATTCCCTGTTTGACTTTCACCAAATGACTGATGTTCTAGTTGTAGAACTCAAGCATCAGAGAAAAAGGGTGGGAGGCAGTTTGAGTGCAATGTCCTACCAGGCACACTGAAATCATACCACATAGACCACAGTATACTTGAATGAGTTGTGACGATTCCAAAGAAGAATCCTGGGACCTTAAGGTTGAATAGAAGTCCTTTAAGATTATCAGAGCTGTATATAAACATGCAAAGGACTTCTGCGTGGAATGGGCAGGAGATTCCGTACGATCCACAAGGAAGCCATTTGGAGATAGATTTCACCTCAAAGAAAGAACAAGGGACTGTGCCAGGACCTACTGAGTTCTCAGGATGATTTCAAGTTGTTGTTGTTGTTGTTAGGTGCCATCAAGTTGGTTCCAACTCCTAGCGACCCTAAGTACAACAGAACGAAATCCTGTGCCATCCTCACAATTATTGTTGTCTTTGAGCCCATTGTTGTTGCCACTGTGTCAAGCCATCTCATTGAGGGTCATCCTGTTTTTCGCTGACCCTCTACCAAGCATGATGTCTCTACAGGGACTGGTCCCTCCTGATGACATGTCCAAAGTACATGAGACAAAGTCTCGCCATGCTTGCTTCTCAGGAGCATTCTGGCTGTACTTCTTGCAAAGACAGATTTGTTCCTTCTTTTGGCAGTCCATGGTATATTCGATATTCTTCGCCAACACCATAATTCAAAGGCGTCAATTCTTTGATCTTCCTTATTCATTGTCCAGCTTTCACATGCATATGAGGCGATTGAAAATATCATGGCTTGGGTCAGGCCAGCCTTAGTTCTCAAAGTGACACCTTTGCTTTTCAACACTTTAAATTCATCATTTGCAGCAAATTTGCCCAATGCAACATGTCCTTTGATTTCCTGACTACTGCTCCCATTGGTATTGATTGTGGATCCAAGTAAAATGAAATCCTAGACAACTGCAATATTTTCTCCATTTATCATAATTTGCTTATTGGTCCAGTTGTGAGGATTTTTTGTTTTCTTTATGTGAAAGTGTAATCCATACTGAAAGCTATAGTCTTCAATCTTCATCAGTAAGTGCTTCAAGTCCTCTTCACTTTCAGCCAGCAAGGTTGTGTTATCTGCATATTGCAGGTTGTTAAAGAGTCTTCCTCGAATTCTGATGCCACGTTCTTCTTCACGTATTCCAGTTTCTCAGATTATTTGCTCAGCATACAGATTGAATAAGTATGGTGAAAGGATACAACCCTGACACAAACCTTTCCTGATTTAAACCACGAAGGAACCCTTGTTCTGTTCAAACCACTGTCTCTTGGTCTATGTACAGGTTCCTCGTGAGCACAATTAAATGTTCTGGAATTCCCATTCTTCACTGTGTTATCCAAAATTTGTCATGATCCATACAGCCTTTGCAGTCAATAAAACACAGGTAAATATCTTTCTGGTATTTTCTGCTTTCAGCTAAGATCTATCTAACATCAGCAATGATATCCCTCATTCCACGTCCTCTTCTGAATCTGGCTTGAATTTCTGGCAGTTCCCTGTTGATGTACTGCTGCAACTTCTTTTGAATGATCTTTAGCAAAATTTTACTTGAGTGTGGTATTAATGACATTGTTTGATAATTTCTGAATTCTGTTGGATCACCATTCTTTGGAATGGGCACAAATATGGATCTTTTCCAGTCAGTTGGCCAGGAAGCTGTCTTCCAAATTTCTTGAATTAGATGAGTGAGCATCTCCAGTGCCACACACATTTGTTGAAATATCTCAGTCGGTATTCTATTAATTCCTGCAGGTTTGTTTGTCACCATTCCCTTCAGTGCAGCTTGGACTTCTTCCCTCAGTACCATCAGTTCTTGATAATATGCTTCCTCCTGAAACGGTTGCACGTCAACCAATTATTTTTGGTACAGTGACTCAGTGTATTCCTTCCATCTTCTTTTGATGTTTTCTGCATCGTTCAATATTTTCGCCGTAGAATCCTTCAGTACTGCAACTCAAGGCTTGAATTTTTTCTTCAGTTCTTTCAGCTTGAGAAATGCTGAGTGTGTTCTTCCCTTTTGGTTTTCTAACTCCAGGTATTTGCACATTTCATTATAATATTTTACTTTGTCTTTTCAAGCTGCCCTTTGAAATCTTTTGTTCAGCTCTTTTACTTCATCATTTTTTCTGTTTGCTTTAGCTACTCTACTTTCAAGAGAAAGTTTCAGAGTCTCTTCTGACATCCATTTTGGTCTTTTCTTTCTTTCCTGTCTTTTTAATGACCTTTTGCTTTCTTCATGTATGATGTCATTCCACAAGTGGTCTTGTCTTTGGTTATTAGTGTTCAATGCGTCAAATCTCTTCTTGAGATGGTCTCTAAATTTAAGTGGGATACACTTAAGGCCGTATTTTGGCTCTTGTGGACTTGTTCCAATTTTCTTCAGCTTCAACTTGAACTTGCATATGAGCAATTGATAGTCTGTTCTGCAATCAACCCCTGGCCTTGTTCTGACTAGTGATATTGAGCTTTTCCATTGTCTCTTTCCACAGATGTAGTCAATTTGATTCCTGTGTATTCCATCTGGCGAGATCTATGTGTATAGTCGCCATTTATGCTGTTGAGAAAAGGTATTTGCAATGAAGAAGTCATTGGTCTTGCAAAATTGTATCATGCAATCTCCCACATCATTTCTATCACCAAGGCCATATTTTCCAACTACTGATCCTTCTTTGTTTCCAACTTTCATATTCCAGTTATTGAATTATTGATGCATCTTGATTGCATGTTTGATCAATTTCAGACTACAGAAGTTGGTAAAAATCTTCAATTTATTTATCTTTGGTGTTCGTGTTTGCTGTATAAATTTGAATAATGGTTGTATTAACTGGTCTTCCTTGTAGGGCTGTGGATATTATCCTATCACTAACAGCATTGTGCTCAGGATAGATCTTGAAATGTTCTTTTTGATGATGAAGGTGACCCCATTCCTCTTCAATTTGTCATTCCTGGCATAGTAGACCATATGATTGTCCAATTCATAATGGCCAATACTAGTCCATTTCAGCTCACTAATGCCTAGGATATTGATCTTATGTGGTCCATTCCATTTTTTGACGACTTCCAATTTTCTTAGATTCATACTTCGTACATTCCACATTCTGATTATTAATGGCTAACTGCAGCTGTTTTTTCTCATTTTGAGTAGTGCCACCTCAGCAAATGAAGGTCCCGAAAGCTTTTACTCCATCTACATCATTAAGGTTGATTCTACTTTGATGAGGAAGCTCTTCCCCAGTCGTGTTTTGAGTGCCTTCCTACCTGAGGGGCTCATCTTCCAGCATTATAACAAACAATGTTCTTCTGCTATTCATAAGCTTTTCACTGGCCAAGTTTTTGGCCTGTCTTAGTCTGTTTAGTCTGGAAGCTCCACTGAAACCTGTCCACCATTAGTGACCCTGCTGGCATTTGAGATACCAGTGGTATAGCTTCCAGCATCGCAGCAATACACATGTCATCACAATACAACAAACCAACAGACACATGGGGTTTCACCAGGCTGTTACAACCAAGTAAAAACAATGACACAAAGGAAGTTAGCACTGGGTACTGAGAGAATGCATGGTAAGGGGACCTAACCCAGTTTTCAGGGCATGAGGAAAGACATTCTAAAAGAAGTAACACCTAAAATAAGACCAGAGTCTAGACAAATACTCAGTGGAAATTTTGTAGTGGAAATTCAAGCACTGAATGCTTGACTATAACACCTTAGAGTCAATTGGGGGCAATTTTTCTCCCTTCAGGACACATTTGGCAATGTTTGGAGAGATTTTTGGTTGTCACAACTTGCCCTCTAATCTCTAGCCAAATGGAACTTCTTGCAGTTCTATGAATATACTGTAAATTCTTTCCTCCAAAATTGTTCATATGGTTGTTGTATTCCTTTGGAACATTCTTGTCTTATCCACCAGCATCCTTCATATAGCCAAGTTCTACTTACTCCTCGGGTCTTATTTTAGGCGTTACTTCTTTAAGGATGTTTTTCCTCATGCCCTGGGAAGCTCTGGGTTAGGTATCTTACCATATGTTCTCTCAGTACTCAGTACTAACTTCCTTTGCCACATTCCTATTACTTGTTTGTAATGGTCTGGTGACTAGTTATTGGGTGCCTTGAGGTCATTGACTATGTTAACCATTTACACTTGCTCTTAGCCAAAAGGTCGAGAAGCAATGCCTTATTAACCATTTAACACATGGTAAGAACTTAACAAATCTTTGTTATAACATGTGAATGAAGTTCTCATAAACATCCCCTAAGATATAAAACAAGTATATATTTTATCCCATGTTTCTGGCTCATGAAAGTTGAACTTAATCTATTTCTTAAAGAACTGATAGTAGCAGAGCAATCTTTTTCTTCAAAAAACAAAGGCAGAAGATAAAAAGCAGTTCACAGGGGGAAAACAGTCATATCAGTGTTGAGAAAAAACAACTGATACTAGAAGAGAAATTACTGCAACTTTTTGGAGATAGATTCAATATACAGAAAAATTTACAATGGATGTAGCCTTTGAATAAGTAGTTATACTAATTAAGATATACGTATAAAAAATTTATTGCAGCAATGCTGTAAAAACAGAGAAACTGGATATAACCTAAAAGTCAAGCAGTAGTGGGACAGGTCAAATAAATTATGGTCAATTCATACACTGTATGACCATTAAAAATAATAGTCCAACACTCTGTATTAAGAATCCCCAGTGATTCCCCCCATCTCCAATTCCCAATCATCTGTGTGCTCATTCACAGTATTTCTTGAACAACTGTGAGAAACCATGGGTTGTTGCTACATGTTTGGAAGAGAAGACGAAATTATACACAAACATCCACTAGCAAGTATTCAGTGGGCATTTGCATCATGCAGAACACTTTGTTAGGCACAGAGAGAAATAGTCATCATTTATAAGGCATTTCATGTGCTCCCAATGACTTGCAAAGTAGTTGTGCTAACTAATGATATGAACTATGTGACCTATAGAAGATCAAAGAATATAGCAAATAATGTTACCTGGCATGGGCAGTAGAAATAGGAGTAGGTCTTAGACTGGAAACAATGATAAGGCTTCAAGCAGTTAAGGAAAAAAGTAAATTCTAAATTCTGGGTGAAAAAATTAAAAATAGTAATATTTGCTAATATTCAGATGACTGTCATTGGATGACAAAGACACCCATAAAAACTTCTAAGTACATACATTCACACACACACACACACACACACACACACAGACACACACACACACACACACACACAGAGCCCATGTTGAAAAAAATAAATTAATCAAGTACATTTTATCAGCGGTTCTCAACCCTATCAGACCAAACACCTTCTTTTTAATGACAGCTGTTTACTGCCACAGTTTGGAACAATAAGCACTACATTTCTTGTATGTGTCGAGGTGTCACAGCTCTAGGATAAACCAGTTATGTAAAATTCTCACATATTGAGTCATGAATGCATTACAAACTCCTAAAATAGCCTTTATTCTGTTGTTAACTTGCTTTTGTTATCTGAATTTCAGGTATTATTTAGTGTCTTAAATGTTACATATGTTTTTTAATTGTGATACCAAGACTCAATACTTTCTATACACTAGAATGAAGTGTGTTATTATTGTTGTTACTTTCTGTTGTTGTTAGCTGCCATCAAGTGCCCCCTGACTCATGGGAACCCCTTGCAAAATGGAATAGGATCATTGTAATCCATAGGGTTATTTATTGGCTGATTTTTGGAAATAGATCTCCAGACCTTTCTTCCTAGTCTGTCTTAGTCTGGAAGCTCTACTGAAACCAGTTCATTCTTTAGGTACATTTGGAACACAAGCAGCAACGTAAAGAAACTCTGTTTTACACTGTAAAATAAAAATAACCAAATCCACCAATGCTGCCTGTGAACAATGCCTCAACAATCAGAAAAGGCAGGTCTCTATTTTTTCTTCCATGATCCTTACCATTTTAGATTTTATATTTAGTTCTTTGATCCATTTTGAGTTAGTTTTTGTGTATGGTGTGAAGTATGGTCCTCTTTCATTTTTTCTTACAGATGGATATCCATCAATGCCAGTGCCATTGGTTAAAGAGATTGTCTTTCCCCCATTTAACAGACTTTGGGCCTTTGTCAAAACAAATATCAGCTGCTCATAGATGAATGGATTTGCATGTTGGTCTTCAATTCTGTTCCATTAGTCTATGTGTCTGTTGTACCAGTACCAGGCTGTTTTGACTACTATGGCAGTATAATATGTTCTAAAATCAGGTACTGTGAGGTCTCCCAATTTGTTCTTCAGTAATGCTTTACTTATCCAGATCCTCCTCCTTTTCCATATAAAGTTCATGATTTGTTTCTCAATCTCATTAAAAAATGTTGGAATTTGTATCTGTAGATCACTTTGAGTAGAATTTATATTTTCCACAATGTTGAGTCTTCCTATCCTTTAGCATGTATGTTTTTCCACTTACGTAGGTCTCTTTTGGTTTCTTGCAATAGTGTTTTGTAGTTTTCTTTGTATAGGTCTTGTATGTCCCTGGTTAGATTTATTCCTAAATACTTTATCTTCTTGGAGGCTGTAGTAGATGGTATTGATTTGGTGATTTCCTTTCTAATGTTCTCTCTGTTGGTGTAGAGGATCCCTACTGATTTTTGTACATTTACTTGAATCCTACTACTTTGCTGAAATCTTCTATTAGTTTCTGTAGTTTTCTTGTGAATTCTTTGGGGGTTTCTGTGTATAACGTCATATCATCTGAGAATAGGGAAAATTTTACCTCTTCCTTACCAATTTGAATGCATTTTATTTCTTTTTCTTGCCTTATTGCTCTAGCTAGGACATCTAGCACAATGTTGTATAAGAGTGGTGTTAATGGGCAATCTTGTCTGATTAATACATGGCATAAATAGGGTACAAACCATAACTAACAATGCACAAACACCAGAAGAGAACCTAGATAACTGGGAGCTCCTAAAAATCAACACTTATGCTCATCAAAAGACTTTACCAAAAGAGTAAAAAGAGAATGCACAGACTAGGAAAAAAGAATTTGGCTATGACATATCTGATAAAGGTCTAATCTCTAAAGTCTAATCTCTAAGGTCTAATCTCTAAAATCTGCAAGATATTGCAATACCTCAACAACAAAAAGGCAAATAATCCAATTAAAAATGGGCAAAGGATATGAACAGATACTTCACCAAAGAAGACATTCAGGTGGCTAATAGACACGAGGAAATGTTCAATTGATTTTTAGCCATCAGAGAAATGCAAATCAAAACTACATTGAGATACCATCTCACTCTGACAATACTGACACTAATCCAAACAACACAAAATAACATGTTGGAGAGGTTGTAGGGAGATTGGAACTCTTATGTACTGCTGCTGGGTTTTCCATTTTGGAAAACGATATGGTGCTTCCTTAAAAAGCTAGAAATAGAAATACCGTACAAGTCAGCAACCCCACTCCTAGGAATATACCCTAGAGAAATAAGAGCCACCACACTAATAGACATATGCACACCCATGTTCACTGCAGCATTATTCACAATAGCAAAAAGATGGACACAACCTAAGTGCCCATCAACAGATGAATGCATAAACAAATTATGGTACATGCACAAAATGGAATACTCTGCAAAATAAAGAAAATGATGAATCCACAAAACATCTCACAACATGGATGAATTGGAGGACGTTATGCTGAGTGAAATAAGTCGGTCACAAAAGGACAAACATTGTATGAGACCACTATTATAAGCACTCAAGGAAAGTTTTACACACAGAAGAAAGTAGTCTTTGGTGCTTACAAGGGCAGGGAGGGAGGGAGAGGGGAATCACTCACTAGATAGTAGACAAGTGTCAACTTTGGTGAAGGGAAGAACAACACATAATACAGGGGAAGTCAGCACAACCAGGACAAAGCAAAAGCATAGAAGTTTCCTAGACACATACAAACACTTTAAGGGACCAGGTAGCTGGGGTTGGGGCCTGGGGACCATAGTCTTGGGGGACACCTAGGTCAACTGGCATAACAAAGTTTATAAAGAAAATGTTCCACCTTCCATTCTGGTGAGTGAACGGCCATCTAAGATACATCTATTGGTCCCATCCCATCAGAGCAAAGAAGAATGAAGAAAACCAAAGACACAAGGAAAATACTAGACCAAAGGCCTAAAGGACCACATGAACCAGAGACTCTGCCAGCCTGAGACCAGAAGAACTGGATGGTGCCTGGCTACCACCAACGACAGCCCTGATAGGGATCACAACAGAGAGTCCCAGACAGAGCAGGAGAAAAATGTAGAACAGAATTCAAGTTCACATAAAAAGACCAGATTTACTGGTGTGACAGAGACTGGAGGAACCACCAAAACTATGGCCCCCAGACACTCTGCTAACCGAGAATTGAAACCATTTCTGAAGCCCACTTTTCAGACAAAGATTAGACAGGCCTATAAAACAAAAAATAACACATGTGAGGAACGTGCTTCTTAGTTCAATCAAACATAGGAGACCAAATGGGCAGCTCCTGTCCAAAAGCAGAATGAGAAGGCAGGAAGGGACAGGCACTGGACCAGTGGACACAGGGAACCCGGGGTGGGAAGGGGGAGGGTGTTGTCACGTTGTGGGGAATGCAACCAATGTCACAAAGCAATATGTGTATAAATTTTTTAAGGAGAAATTAACTTAAGCTGGAAACTTTCACCTAAAGCACAATTAAAAAAAAGAAGAAAAGGCAGGTCTTACTTTAATGAACATATAGGGCCATTATTCTATGGCATAAGGATGTTGCTTCTGTATAATGTTATTTAGCCATGTAAAAATAAAGTGTATTGTTTGTTATTAGAATTAAAATAGACTCCATTTATGCACAGTTTGACATCAACGACATAAAAGCAATTATGGTGCAATCAAGCAAAATGACATTGTTGGCAGGTTCCACTTATCATTCCTAAATTACCACATTGGCAAAAGTCAAGCATTTATTAGTGCTACTGCGAAGCCAATCAAATTCTCCATTTATATGGTCCCCTTTGGTGTTTCTCAAATGTTGGTGCTCACACACGGGGAGCATAATTAATTCACAGTGTTATCTTTTCAGTTTTCCCTCCCCAAGAAGAACCCTCAACACTGGAATTTAACTGCCCAGAGTTTAATAGGAACTAAAATTGCTTTTGTCGAGCTTCAGTCTTTATTAATTTCTTTATTAATCAGAATTAGCAATTTCTTGCGTATCGTCCAATTTTCAGGCTAACTGGTAAATGATGCCATTGTGAAAAAGTAATAGAGTTGAATGCTCGGGCAACAGTCTCCTCCAGGTACTATTTTCCAGTTAACAGAGTAAACCAGAAATATACCTGAAAAAATTCAGGTAGTTGAAATTTGGGTAATGTACATGAAAGTATATTAGTATATAATGTATTATATATATGGATGTAATATACATACACACACACAAAGAGACCTGGTGGCGCAACAGTTAAGCTCTCGACTGCTAAACAAAAGGTTGGTGGTTTGAATCCACCCAGGGGCTTCACAGGTGAAAAACCTGACAATCTGCTTGCGTAAAGATTACAGACTAGAAAACCCAATGGGGCGATTCTGCTCTGTCATATGGGTTGCTATGAGTCAAATATTGACTCAACACCACCCGAAACATCGTATATATGCACACACTATGTCCATATATATAATATATGTATCTATTATACATAGTCAAGATTTAATAAAAATAATACACCTACTCCTCACTTACCGACTTTCTCATTACCCAACATTTACAACAATAGTAAAAAGCCTACTATCTGGCTGATTCAAAGGGTATAAATATTTTGAGGCTTTTAATGCACATTTCCAAAGTGATATCTGGAAAGATTACGCCACTTGTATTATTATCTAGGCTATGTGAAAGTGTGAATCTGTGGAATTACAGTATTACGATTATTCCTAATCTTTTCCAATTTAATTAGTGGAAAATGGTGACTCATTTTAATTTGATTTATCTTATACTAATGAAGTTTAATTTTTATATGTGTGTTGAACATTTGTACTTCTTTTGTGAATTCCCTCTTCATGTTCCTTGTCTAGCTTTCCACTGGGGCTTTAGTCTCTTTCTCATTATTTCATACACACACAACCATTGCCGTCAAGTCAATTCCAACTTATAGCAACCCCATGTGACAGAGTAGAACTGCCCCACAGGGTTTCCAGGGCTGTAATCTTTACAGAAGCAGACTGCTACATCTTTCTTCTGTGGAGTGCTGGTGGGTTTGAACTGCAAACCTTTCAGTTAGCAACCACATGCTTAACCACTGTGCCACCAGGGCTCCTATTGTTTCATAGGAGTGCTTTTAATTTTTCATTTATTGATTCATTTATTCAACAAATACTTATTGGCACCTACTCCAGGCAAGTTTTGTAACTGTTGTTACATAGGTTGCCAACATACTTCGTTTTCATTTGCTTTCATGTGTTGTACATAATGTACATAATGATTTTGCTCTACAGATAGTTTTAATTTTTATGTATATAAATCTATCAATCCTCTCCTTTGATTTCTGACTTTGATGGTAGGCTTTCAAATACCCTACCTAGAGCTAAATTGGAGCTCTGGTGGCACAGTGGTTAAAAGCTCTGCTGCTAACCAAAACGTCAGTTGTTCAAATCCACCATCCACTCATTGGAAACCCCATGGGGCAATTCTGCCTGTTCTATAGGGAATTGACTTGATGGCAACAGGTTTGGGTCTTTTGCTGTTGTTGTTGTTAGAGCTACATGGGAGCCCTGGTAATATAGTGGTTAAGAGCTATGGCTGCTAACCAAAAGATCAGCAGTTCAAATACACCAGCTGCGCTCCTTGGAAACACGATGGTGCAGTTGTACTCTATCCTATAGGGTCACTGTGAATCCACTCGATGACAATGAGTTGAGTTTTTGGTTTTTTCTCCCACAGAGCTGCTGGGTAGGTCAAACCATCCACCCTTCAGTTAACAGCCAAGCAGTTAGCCATGGCACCACTAGGATTCCTTACTAAATATGAAGAAAAAAAAAAATCCATTGCCATCGAGTCAATTCTGACTCATAGGGACCTTGTAAGACAGAGTAGAACTGCCCCATAGGATTTCCAAGGAGCAGCTGGTGGATTTGAACATATTTATTTGGGGCTTTTAAAATATTACCTAATAGAGTTTAGTAAATTTTCTCATATGGCTCTGTACATTTCTTGTTAAGGTTTTTTTCAAGTTATTTTGTATTTTTGTTCTATCATGAATGGGATTTTCTCATAGTATTTTCTAATTACTTGTTACCAGTACATAACAAAACTTTATTTTTATACTTGTTTTTTAACTGGCAAGCCTTAATAGTATTTTCCTTACTTTTTGTGGTTTTCTAGGCAAGCAATCTTATCATATGCAAATAAAGTAATTTTCATTGTTGTTTTCCGGTTCTTTTACATCTCAATTCTTTTTCTCATCTAGTTTCTAATAACAAAAATTCCAAAAGTGGTTACGTCAGGAATTCTCATCTTATTCTCATCATTGGTTGGGACCCCTTTATTACTTCAATATTAAGCTTTGTTTATTTTATTTATTTGTGCTTCAGGTGAAAGTTTACAGAGCAAATTAGTTTTGTCATAAAACAATTAATACACACTTTTTTTGTGATATTGGTTGCCAACTCTGCCATGTGTCAACACTCTTCCTGTCTCCACCCGGGTTCCTTGGTTCCCTGTCTTCATCTGTTCAGTTTTCCTGTCCCTTCCTGCCTTCTCATCTTTGCTTTCGGGCTGGTGTGCCCATTTAGTCCTGTATACATGATAGAACTATGAAGCATGTTCCTCATGTGTGTTATTGTTCACCTTATAGAACTGTCTAAGGGTGAATCTTAGGAGTGATTCAGTACTGAGTTAAAAGGGTGTCTGGGGGCCATACTTTGGGGTTTTTCCAGTCTCTGTCAGACCAGCAAGTCTGGTCTCTTTTTGTGTGAATTTGAATTTTGTTCTATATTTTTCTCCCACTCTCTCCAGGAACCTCTGTTGTGATCCCTGTCAGATCAGTTGGTGTTGGTAGCCAGGTACCATCTAGTTGTTCTGGGCTGGGTCTGGTGGAGGTTGTGGTAGTTGTGGTCTGTTAGTCTTTTGGACAGATCTTTCCCTTGTGTCTTTGGTTTTCTTCACTCTCCTTAGCTCCAGCAGGGATGGGAACAGTAGCTGTATCGCAGATGGCCACTCATAGGCTTTTAAGACCCAAGAGGCTACTCACCAGAGTTGGATGTAGAATATTTTCTATAAACTGTGCTATGCCAGTTGAGCTAGATGTCACCTGAGACCATGGTCCCAGCCCTCAGCCCTGAAACTCAATCCTTCAGGGAGTTTGGATGTGTCTATGCAGCTTCTATGATTTTGCCTTGGTCAAATTGTACTGACTTCCCTAGTATTGTATACTGTCTTATCCTTCACCAAAGTTCCACTTGTCTACTGTCTAGTTAGTGTTCCCCCATCCCTCCCCTCCCTCGTAACCATCAAAGATTGTTTTTTTCTGTATGTAAACCTTTTCTTGAGTTTTTATAATAGTAGTCTCATATAGTATTTGTCCTTTTATGATTGACTTACTTCACTCGGCATAAGGCCCTTCAGATTCATCCATGTTGTGAGGTGTTTCATAGATTCATCATTGTTCTTTATCGTTGCATAGCATTCCATTGTGTGTATGTACCACAGTTTCTTTATCTATTCGTCTCTTCATGGACACTTAGGTTGTTTCCATCTTTTTGCTATTGTGAATAGTGCTGCAATGAGCATAGGTATGCATATGTCTATTTGTGTGACAGCCTTATTTCTCCAGGATATAGTCCTAGGAATGGGATTGCTGGATTGTATGGTATTTCTATTTCTAGCTTTTTAAGGAAGTGCCATATCGTTTTCTAAAATGATTGCAACATTTCACATTCCCACCAGCAGTGCACAAGAGTTCCGATCTCCCTGCAACCTCTCCAACATTTGTTACTTTGTGTTTTTTGTATCAGTGCCAGTAATGTTGGGGTGAGATGGTATTTCATTGTAGTTTTGATTTGCATTTCTCTAATGGCTAGTGGGATCCCTGGTGGTACAATGGTTAAGAACTCAGCTGCTAACCAAAAAGTTTATAGTTCAAATCCACCAGCTGCTCCTTGGAAACACTATGGGGCAGTTCTACTCTGTCCTATAGGTCACTATGGGTGGGAATCAACTTGATGGCAACGGGTTTGGTTTGTTTTTGTTAATGGCTAGTGAACACAAGCATTTCCTCATGTGTTTGTTAGCCACCTGAATGTCTTCTTTGGTGAAGTGTCTGTTCATATCCTTTGCCCATTTTTTAATTGGATTATTTATCTTTTTGTTGTAGAGGTGTGGGATTTTCCTATAGATTTTAGAGACTAGACCTTTGTTGGATAAGTCACAGGCAAAATTTTTCTTCCCAATCTGTAGTTTCTCTTTTTACTCTTTTGGTGAAGACTTTTGATGAGCATAATTGTTGAATTTTTAGAAGATCCTAGTTATCTAGCTTATCTTCTGGTGTTTGTGTGTTGTTAGTTATGGTTTGTATCCTATTTATGCTGTATGTTAGGGCTCCTAGTGTTGATTGTATTTTTTCTTCCATGACCTTTATAGCTTTTGGTTTTATATTTAGGTCTTTGATACATTTTGAATTAGTTTTTGTGTATGGTGTGAGGTCTGTGTCCTGTTTCATTTTTTTTACAGATGGACATCCAGTTTTGCTAGTACCATTTGTTAAAGAGACTGTCTTTTCCCCATTTAATAGACTTAAGATCTTTGTCAAAGATCAAGTGGCTGTAGGTAGATGGATTTACATCTGGATTCTTGATTCTGTTCCATTGGTAAATGTGTCTGTTGTTGTACCAGTATCAGGCTGTTGTGACACTGTAGCTGTATAGTAGGTTCTGAGGTCAGGTAGTGCGACACCTCCTACTTTATTCTTCTTGTTCAATAATGTTTTACTTTCCTAGGGCCTCTTTCCTTTCCATATAAAGTTAATGATTAGTTTTCCCATCTCGTTAAAGAATGCTGTAGGTATTTGGATCAGGATTGCATTGTATTTGCAGATTGCTTTGGGTAGAATTGAAATTTTCACAATGTTTAATCTACTTATCCATGAGCATGGTATGTTTTTCCATTTATGTAGATCTCTTTTGGTTTCTTGCAGTAGTGTTTTGTAGTTTTCTTTGTATAGTTCATATACATCCCTTGTTAGATTTATTCTTAAGTATCTTATTTTTGGGGGGGCTGTTATAAATGGTATTGCTTTCCTGACTTCTTTTTCATACTGTTCTATATCCAAATGATTTTTATATGTTTGTCTTGTATCCTGTTACTCTGCTGAATCTTTCTATTAGTTCCAGTAGGTTTTTTTGTGGCATCTTTTGGATTCTCTATGTATAGTATCATATCATCTGCATATAAGGATGGCTTTACTTCTTCCTTACCAATTTGGATGCCCTTTATTTCTTTTTCTTGCCTTATTCTCTAGCTAGGACTTCCAGCACAATGTTAAATAGGAGTAGTGATAAAGGGCATCCTTGTCTTGTTCCTGTTCTCAAGGGGTATGATTTCAGCCTGTCTCAGTTGAGAATGATGTTGATTATAGGCTCTGTATAGAAGCTCTTTATTATGTTGAGGAATTTCCCTTCTATTCCTACTTTATTGAGAGCTTTTGTCAGTAATGGGTGATGGACTTTATCGAATGCCTTTTCTGTGTCGATTAAGATGATCATGTCATTTTTTTTCTTTTGTTTTATTTATGTGGTGGGTTACATTGATTGATTTTCTAATGTTGAACCCTCCTTGAATACCTGATATGAATCCCATTTGGTCGGGGTGTATTTTTATATGATGCTGAATTCTACTGGCTAGAATTTTGGTGAGAATTTTTGCACCTATATTCATGAGAGATATTAATCTGTAACTTTCTTTTTTTGTGTGGTGTCTTTGCCTGGTTTTGGTGTCAGAGTTATGCTGACTTCATAGAATGAATTCAGAATTATCCCTTCCTTTTCTATGTTCTGAAATAGTTTGAGTAGTACTGGTGTGAGCTCTTTTCCAAATGTTTGGTAGAATTCTCCATTGAAGCAATCTGGGCCAGGACTTTTTTTTTGCTGGGAGTTTTATTTTATTACCTTTTCAAACTCTTCTCTTGTTGTTGGTCTGTTCAGATTTGCTACCTCAGTTTGTGTTAGTTTGAATGGGTAGTGTGCTTCTAAAAATTTGTCCCTTTCCTCTAGGTTTTCAAATTTGTGAAAGTACAGTTTTTCATAGTATTCTGTTATGATCCTTTTTATTTCATTTGGGTCTGTTGTAATGTTCCTCATTTCATTTCTTATTTGGGTTATTTGCTTTCTCTTCTGGTCTTATTTTTGTCAATTTGGCCAATTATTTGTCCATTTTGTTGATCATATCAAAGAACCAACTTTTGGTTTTGTTGACTCTTTCTATTGTTTTTCTGTTCTCTACTTAATTTATTTCTGCTCTGATCTTCACTATTTCCTATCTTCTGGTGGCTGTGGACTTTTTTTGCTGTTCTCTTTCCATTTGTTCAAGTTGTATAGCTAATGTTTTGATTTTGTCCCTTTCTTCTTTTTTGATATGTGCGTGGATTGCTATAAATTGACTTCTGACCACTGCCTTTGTTGTGTCCCAAAGGTTTTGGTATGATGTATTTTCATTCTCATTTAATTCTAAAAATGTTTTGATTCCATCTTTTATTTCTTCTATTACCCAGTGGCTTTTAAGCAAGGTTTTATTCAATTTCCATTTTTTTTAAATTTTTTTTTCTCCTTGCTCTTCCTGTTATTTTTAGTTTTATGTCATTGTGATCAGAGAAGATGCTTTGTGTTATCTCAGTGTTTTGGATTTGGTTGAGGGTTGCTTTGTGGTCTAAGATGTGGTCTATTCTGGAGAATGTTCCATGTGTGTTGGAAAAGAATGTGTACTTTGCTCCTGTTGGATGGAGTGTTCTATATATGTCTATGAGGTCAAGAAGGTTGATTGTGGCCTTTAGGTCTTCTGTATCTTTGCTGCGTTTCTTTCTAGATGTTCTGTCTTTTACTGAGAAAGGTGTGTTGACGTCTCCTACTATTATTGTGGAACTGTCAATTTCTCTTTTCAGTGCTATTAGAGTTTGTTTTATGTATTCTGGAGCCCTGTTGTTGGGTGCATAATTTATTTTGGTTATGTCATCATGGTGGATTTTCCCTTTAATCATTATGTCTTTCCTTGTCTTTTATCGTGGATTTTGCCTTAAAGTTGATTTTATCTTAGATTAGTATTGCCACTCCTGCTTTTTCTTGGTAGCTGTTTGCTTGATATATTGTTTTCCATCCTTTGATTTTTAATAAACTTATGTCTTTGTTTCTAAGGTGTGTCTCTTGTAGACAGTATATTGATGGATTCTTTTTTTTAATCCATTCTTTCATTTTCTGTATGTTTACATGTGCATTTAAACCATTTACATTCAGTGTGATTGACAATAGGTGTGAGTTTGTTGCTGTCATTTTGTAGTGCTTTTTTTCTTTGTAGTGCTGAGGTTTTCTTTCTTCCTCTTCCTCTTCTGCGCTGGGTTCCTTTTATTTGTGGAATTTCTTTTCATTTCTTTTCTTATTGTAGATTTTGTGTTTACTGAGACTTTATGTTTTTCTTCTTTACTTTGATGGTAAGGTTTGTTAACTTTCTTTGTGGTTACCTTGAAATTTTCCTTTATCTTCCTAAGTTTGAACCAGTCTTTTATTACTTGACATCACCTTGACTTCCTCTCCATTTGAAAGTTCTATACCTACATTGTGTATTCTCTCTTTTATTGTTCTGCCTTTGTGATTATTTACATATTGACATCTCTAGTTCCCAGTTTTAAGTCTTTTAGTTTAGTTTTATCATTGAGAGTTCATTACCTAGGTCAGTATCTGGCTGATACTGGCCTATGTCCTAGATTCTGGTTGTTTTCTGATGTTGTTTGTTCTCTAACTGAAGTACTCCCTTTAATAATTCTTGTAAGTTTGGCTTGGTTTTTACAAATTCCTTTAATTTCTGTTTATCTGAAAAAGTCCTAGTTTCATTATCATGTTTGAGCAAGAGTTTTGCAGGATATATTATTCTTAGTTGACAATTTTTTTTTCTTTCAAGGTTTTATATATGCCATCCCATTGCTTTCTCGCCTGCCCAGTAATCAGAACTGAGTCTTATTTTTTCACTTCTGTATGTGACTTTTCATTTTTCTCAAGCTGCTCTCAGGATTCTTTCATTGGCTTTGGTTTTGGCAAGTGTGATTATGATAGGTCTTGGTGATTTTCTTTTGAAATATATCTTATATGGGGTTGGTTGAGCTTCTTGGATGGTCAGCTTTTCATCTTTCATGATACTAGGGAAGTTTTCTGTCAGCAAATCTTCAATGATTCTTTCTGTGTTTTCCATTTTCTCCCCGTGTTCTGGAACGCCAATCATGTGTAAATTTTTGCTCTTGATTTTATCCCACGTAGTTCTTAGGTTTTCTTCATTCTTTTCTCTGATTTTTTGTCAAAGTGGTGTTCATGAATTTGTCTTCAATTTCACTGATTCTGTCTTCCATTGTTTCAAATTTGCATTGTCCATTTCTGAAATTTTGTTATTTAACTTTTGGATTTTTAATTGCTGTTTTTGTAAGATTTGTAATTGTTTATTTATTTTGACATTTTGTTCTTGTATTTTCCTCAGTTGTATTACTTTGTCTGTTTTTTCTTTGATTTTGGCTACGTTTTAGTTGGTTTTGTTTGTTTTCTCCATGATTTTGCCTGTGTTTTCCTTGATCTCTTTCCTAATCTATTGGAGAGCCCTGAATATTAGACTTCTGAATTCCCTGTTGGGTAGTTCCAGTGTCTTTTCTTCTTTCAGGTCATCTACTGCTTTATTTTGGTAACTTATTGGAGCCATCTTGTCCTGTGGTTTTAGTATGTTTTGATATTGTCTGTCCTTTATGAGACATTCAGGTCTTATTTATTGATTGTAGGTTTGTTTGTTTCAACTTGCTTTTTCGTTTGGTTTGTTTATGTATGGGCGGTTGGGCTGGGCATGCTTTGTTGCTTGCTCATCTGTGGGCACGATACTTCTCACCACCTTGTCCAGGTGTGCAGGGCCAGTCACTCAGCTATCGTGTAGCAGGGCATGTTCAGCTGGGAGGAAAGTGGCAGAGATGGATTCGTCTGTGGCTTGAACCAGGCTGGGGGCTAGAGTGAGCTGTGGAGCATGACGATCCAGCAGGGAGGGGTTTTGGGTCTGGGTCAGTTGCCCTTGGGGTCACAGAGTATGGTGAGGTGGGAGCTGAGCCTGTGGGGAGGGGCCTGGGGAGTCTGCACCAGTTTCCCTTGGGGCCTTAGGGTGTAGTGAGGCAGGGACTGAGCTGGCCAGTAGGGGTCTAGGGGTCCAAGTTCATTCCCCTTGAGGCCACAGGGCATGGCGAGCCAGGAGCTGAGCCAGCCAGGAGGGATCTGGGAGTCTAGCCAGGGGTGCTGAGGAGAGAGGTAGGAGGGGAGGTCGAAGGCAGGGGCAGAGGGGGCTAGATGGAGGAGGGCAATAAGGGTGGGTTAGTACTGTGGTTCCCAACAGATGAGGCTACTGGGATGGGGAGGTTCTTGCCGCTATTCTCTAGAGGGTGAGGGTTGTAGGCACATGCTCCTGTGGTTACTATGTGAGAGAATCTGGGCTCCTCCTTGAGTTACAAGCAGCAAACATGGTCTTACCTAGCCCTGTGTATGTCCGTACCATACCTCTAAGTCCTACTGGGAATTCCATGAAGGTGCCTTTCTGCATGCAGGGTTGTTGGTTTTATTCCAAGATGGCTACACTGAGTCATGTCATTTGGCTGGGAACCTCCACTCCGTATCTCTAGTCCTTCATCATTTTCTCTCAGTTTCTTCTTCTCAGTGGCTTCCAATCTAATACTTTATCCCTTCATTTAAGGTTCAGGGTTCCAGGATTGACATCTGTATCTGTTCTACTTGGTTTTTGGGTCTTTGTTGCAGCAGGATGGCTTAGTGCTTCTGACTAGTCCACCAGCTTGGCTCCGCCTGAGCTTTGTTTATTTTGATCTTTAAACACCCTTCCATTCCTGGTTTTATTTAAAAAATTTTTTTAAACCAGAATCAGAAGTTAAATTATATTAAATGCATTTTTTTGTATCTGTCTAGACACTTTTGAGTCTTTTGAGATGGCATATTATATGAATAGATTTCCTAATATTAAACAATCCTTTCCATTATGAAATAAACCCCACCTAGTATTATTCTCATGTTACGCTATTAAATAAACTTAATTTTTTACTCCAATTTTTAATCTGTATTTATGTGAAGTTGTTCTATCATTTCTTTTGCTATTTCCATCAGATTTTGGCATCAGGCTTATGCTAAACTTGCTTAAATGGAGATTTCCATCTTTTTTTTGTGTGTGTGTGTATGCGCTTTACTGCATTATGAATAGAATAAAATTATCTGTTCTTTGAATGTTTAATAGAATCTTCTAGCAACATTTATGGACATGCAATCTTTCTATCTTTTTAGAAAGTGACACTTAGTTTTCAAACCCGTCTCCCAATGCCAGGCAGTAAATTTTGGGTCACAATCTTGCTTCCTCAAAAGTCTATAAAGGTTACTACTTTATCTCAGGAATTCAGTGTTCAGAAACCTTGATGCTTTTCTTTCCTGGGTCTGTAAAAAAATTTATTTATTTTTAATATTGGAATATGTATAGTTGGTTTTTTAACAAAATCTTTGAAAGTCAAAATATTTACCAGAATATGTCTATTAATTTCACTGGAACTTGTTGACTCCTTTTAGTCTGAAGACTTGAATCTTTCTTCAAATCTAGAGAGCTTTTAACCTCTTTATCTCCTGATCATTGTTTTTCCTGCATCTACTTCATTCTGTTTTTCTGGTGTTCCTTGTATATGTACATTAGATTGCCTGGCTGTCCTTCATTGCTTATATATAATTTTTTTTTTTTTTTACATAGCTCCACCTCTTTATCCCTTGATTTTGAATCTTGGATGAGTGTCCAGGGCTTATTGTTTACTTCATTCTTTGAGTTTTCTGCAATAGCAAATTGGATCTTCATTTAGGTTTTAAATATGGTAATCAATGGTTTTATTTCTATGCTTTCTTTCCTGACCCCTATTTGTTCTTCATGGTTGCCTTGTTTCGTTCCATAGGTTGAATAACCTGTTTTTAAGATTACAATTAGAAACTGAATGTTTTTCCCTCTATTTTTAACAGTAACTCAATGACTAAGGTGCTTCTGAGCAAACACTAGTATTGTTAATTGTATCATATGCATACAAAAGCTGGACAATGAAAAAGGAAGACCGAAAAAGAATGGACACATTTGAGTTGTGGTATTGGCAAGGAATACTGAATATACTATGGACTGCCGGAAGAACGAACAAATCTGTCTTGGAGGAAGTACAGCAAGGATGGCGAGATTTGTCTCACTTACTTTGGACATGTCACCAGGAGGGACCAATTCCTAGAGAAGGACATCATGCTTGGTAAAGTAGAGAGTCAGCGAAAAAAAGAAAGATCCTCAATGAAATGGACTGACACAATGGCTATAACAATGGGCTCCAACAGCAATGATTGTGAGGATGACATGGGACTGGCAACACTTTGTTCTGTTATACATGGGGTCGTTATGAACAGGAGCCGACTCAATAGCACCTAACAACAACAATAGTTCATAAAAAGACATATACTCTGATTCTTTAACATGGTTTCACAGCAGTATCTTTTCACCCATCTGATCATTTTTGTTTGTTCATTCTTGAAGAGGCATATGTACTTGTTTAGTACCAGGACTTGAGATGGATTCTGTCAAAGATTATTTGTTTCTTTCTCCAGACTTCCAGACCCAGAAAAAAAATGTGCAGTGATGTAATGTAATGTTTTGGTTTCGATTTAATGGAATTTTCCATTCAGAGTATAAACACTGAACAGCCAGGGTCATTAAGGTTAAAGCTAAAGCCAGGGGCGGTCACAGCAGGAAGAATGGTCTTCAGACTGGAGCTGAGTTTCTGTGTTTGCTGAGTGGCCAGGACTTAGCTGCAGCAATGCTCCAATCCTTTGTTTGGCAGGTTGTCCTAATGAGTAGCCAGCTGAGCCTCTTTGTCTGGAACAGATGTTTGCATCCAGTGTAAGCCAAGAATAAAACTATCCCTGGCCCCACTCAGGGTGGCATGTTCCAGGGGCACATATCCTCCCCTTACCACCTCCCTCCCCTACCAGGCCATCACACCACTAATCCTCTTAAATAGGTGAGAACTGTGCGCCCTCACTTCCCCACTCCTCAAGTGGAGAGTCTTGAAACCTACTAGCCCATCCTTCAGTTCAGTCCCATCTGAACTATAGCTGACTAAGATTCTGGCATATGGGTGCCACCCTTTCATATTTAAATTTGAACCTGGTTAAGTAGTAGATTTCACGTCTATATTCAGTAGTTTTTTTTGTCCAGGAATTCCTAAAATCTTTTCCAGTATGTGCTTGTTGTTTTTGCTGGAGGCTGTCGAGTTGGTTCTGACTCATAGTGACCTTACGTACAACAGAACAAAACACTGCCCAGTCCTGCAACATCCTCACTTCTTGCTATGTTTGAGCCCATTATTGCAACCATTGTGTCAATCCATCTTGACGAAGGTCTTCCTCGTCTTTGCTGAGCCTCTACCTTACCGAGCATGATGTCCTTCTCCAGGGACTGGTCTTTCCTGATAACATGTCCAAAGTACATAAAACGAAGTCTTGCTGTCCTACTTTCAAGGAGTACTCTGGTTGTACTTCTTCCAAGACAGACTTGTTCATTCATCTGATGTGCTTAGGTGTCATGGATTGAATTGTGTCCTCTAAAAATGTGTGTCAAATTGACTAGGCCATGATTCCCAGTATTGTGTGATTGTCCACAATTTTGTCATCTGATACAATTTTCCTATGTGTTGTAAATCCTACCTCTATGACGTTAATAAGTCAAGATTAGAAGCAAGTTATGTTAATGAGCAGGACTCAATCTAAAAATTAGATTGCATCTTGAGTCAATCTATTTTGAGACATAAAAGAATGAAGCAAGCAGAGAAACAGAGGGACCTCATACCACCAAGAAAGTAGTGCCAGGAGCAGAGCATGTCCTTTGGACCTAGGGTCCTTGTGCTGAGAAGCTCCTAGATGAGGGGAAGATTGATGACAAGGACCTTCCTCCAGAGCCAACAGAGAGAAAAATCTTCTCCTGCAGCTGGTGCCCTGAATTTGGACTTCTAGTCTACTAGACTGTGAGAGAATAAACTTCGGTTTGTTAAAGCCGTCCATTTGTGGTATTTCTGTTATAGCAGCACTAGATAACTAAGACAGAATTTGGTACCAAGAGTGGGGTGCTGCTCTAACAGATACCTAAAATGTGGGAGCACTTTTGAAACTGTGAATTGATAGAGGCTAGAAGAGTTTTAACATGCCTAATAGTAGAAGTTTAGATTGTCTTGAAGAGAATGTTGGTGGAATTATGGCCATCAAAGACAATTCTGCTGAGGATTCAGAAAGAAATGAGGAGAGCTGTTACACTGGAAATGGTGCAGATGGCAAGAAGCAGGAGCACAAAAATGGCAGCTTCAGAACCAAGAGACCAGCGCAAGACTGCGCTGGAGCTGACCCACAGAGTGAGAGAGCTGAGTGCTTTTGCCCAAGAGGCTTCTTGGTGGAGTTGGGTGCCTCTAAGCACTTACTGGTGGAACTAGACTTGTGGACCTATGGAGCAAGAGAGCTGAGTGCCTTCTGACCAAAGTTTACTGGCAGAGTAGGGTGCCTCCAGGCACTCATCTGTGGAGCTAAAGAGCCATGGAACACTTGCCCCAGCAAGGCAAATGTGGCTGGCCAGGCCCAAGGGGCCAAGAGGCCAAGGAACCAAGAAGAAGCTGAAGAGACAAGAAACACAGGAAGTAGACCTTCTTCAGTCTCAAAGGGTAGGGCCATGACCTCTGAGGTCTCAAAGAGTGAAGCCATGGCTTCTGGGGTCTCAAATGGTGGGGCCACAGCCTCCTAGGTTTCAAAGAGTTAGATCTTCACCAACTCACTTCTGGAGTGTGGGGCTGCCTTTCACAAGTGCCAGTGGGATGGGGTCAGATCTGCTGACCAAAGCTGAGGGAGTGGGGCTGCCATGCCCAATGGGCAGAAGAACAGGTCTTCTGGGGCCTAGGGAGTAGGGTCACCACTCAGATGGACTAGGAGAATAGGGCCACCCAAAGCCAAGGGAGCAGAGTTGCAATTCCGGTGGTCCTGGAAGGCACAGCTGAAGCCCAGGGCCAAGGGGCTTCCACTCAGAATCCAGGGAGTGTGGCCAACACCCAGAGCTTGGAGAGCAGGGCCATTGCTTAAATTGTCTCAGAGAACACAGGATTATTTTCAAGCCTTGAGGGCTAATGTAATGTGTTCTGCTGACTTGCTTGGTACCTGTTATCCCTTCTTTCCCTCCAATTTCTCCCATTTTTAATGGAAATGTCTACCTTGTGCCTGTTCCACCATTGTACTTTGGAAGCAGATAACTTGTATTCTCTATTTCACAGATGAAGAGAAATTTTTGGATTTTGGACTTGGAGTTGATTTAAGAGTTTTGTTGTGATATGATAGGATGAATGTATTTTACATGTGGCAACAGCATGAATTTTGGGGGGCCAAAGGGTGGAATGTCATGGGTTGAATTGTGTCTCCTAAAAATCTGTGTCAACTTGGCTAGGCCATGATTCCCAGCATTGTGTCATTGTCCATCATTTTGTCATCTGATGTGATTTTCCTACATGTTGGAAATCCTACCTCTGTGATGTTAATGAGGCAAGATTAGAGGCAGTTATGTTAATGAGAGATGCCTCAATCTAGAAAACTAGGTCATGTCTTGAGTCAATCTCTTTTGAGATATAAAAGAGAGATGCAAGCAGAGAAACGGAAAACCTCATACCACCAAGAAGGTAGTGCCAGGAGCAGATAATGTCCTTTAGACCTGGGGTCCTTGTGCTGAGAAGCTCCTAGACGAGGGGAAGATTGATGACAAGGACCTTCCTCCAGAGCCAACAGAAAGAGAAAGCCTTCCCCTGGAGCTGGTGCCCTGAATTCGGACTCCTAGCCTCCTACACTGTGAGAGAATAAATTTCTCTTTGTTAAAGCCAACCACTTGTGGTATTTCTATTATAGCAGCACTAGACAACTAAGATGTTAAAGAAGTGCCGTTATATATTACCAAGAGGGAATAGGGAGGAAGCTACTTCAACTTTCCTTAAGAACATAAAGGAAAATGGTCTGCTTTACTTGAGGAATCCAGCCACAGAATCTTTTTACTCTTAGTATAAAGATCCTCACAAGCTTTTTTTCTTTTCTTTTTGTTTTATTGATCAAGACAAATAAAGCAGAGAAACTCAAATAAAGGGTATAGTGGGAACTGCACAGACTTTTCTAGCTCACTGGTCTTGCTAAAGAGTGACATTTGTCCATTTTTTTAGCCTAAGCAGGTACAGCATATTTCCTATGGTTGAGACAAAAGGTTATCGCCAAGTACTGAAAGCAATATAGAAACACTTTGATGCCATACTTTAATTTTGAAGTCAGCACAAATCTTCTGATTTCTGTCCCATTGATAGCATTCAGGCTAAATTAGAAAGAAACATCTTGAAAGTAGTTCGAGTATAAGATTACTGAAAAAATATGAAGAAGGAAAATACCCAGAAGTCTTTGGTGTTTATTTCTAATTAAAACGCTAGAAAAAAACCAATGACTTGCTTTTTACTCTATTTTAGGTTTAATGGTTTACGTAAAAAGTTGTTTCTGGCAAATAAATAAGAAAGAACTCGTGATTATGATCTAAATCTCTCTGGCAAAGTATGTACCTTGCAATTCATGCTAAGTGAGGTCAGAAATGACTTCTTGGCAGAGTACTAGGCCCGGGAACATCGCCACAGAGATATGGTGGGAGGGAAAATGGCAGACCGGGTCCTCTGGAGCAAGAGGATGGGTTTTGGCTCCCTGTCTGGCTTTCCTTGACTTTGTCACCACCTAGCCACTGGATTCTGCACCCTCATCTCCAATTACTCCCCAACCCTCAGCATAATGTGACTTTTACCCTAACTGCTATACTGAAGATGGTCTTGTCATGGTAACTGTAACTTTTCAGTTGCTAAATCAAAATTTCTTTATTTCTTATCTTTTTCAATCTCTTTAGAACTAAAATGAACCTAACTGTTTGCCTCTGTATTAAATAATGCGTTAATCATGCTTTTCAGCCCCTATGTTAAACAATACTGGGACAAGACGTTAAAAAAAAAAAAAGAAACAAAACCAAAGCAAACAAAAAACTTAGCTGCTTGCTTCAGGAAATTCTTGGTACTGAAAGACAAGACTTGTGAGCAAACTAGAATAGCTTGCTCATCAAGACTCACTTCAAGACACTGTGCCCACCAATCCATCTTAAAATAATCCAGTTTACATCCTGTTGTTGTTAGTTGTGTGCAAAGTAGAACTGTTCCGTAGGGTTTTCAAGGCTATGACCTTTCAGAGGCAGATTGCCAAGCCTTTCTTCTGAGGCACCTCTGGGTGGGTTTGAAACACCAACCTTTCAGCTAGTAGTCAAGAACTTAACCATTTGTGCCATCCAGGGACTCCAAATATGCTATAAATACCTGTTCCTAATTTCCCCATGTTGAGATTCTACAAAGAATCTGTGAAGGTGGTATTCTATCTTATTGCAATAAGTCTAATACACTTAGCTTTGGTTGATCAACAGGTTTTTCTGGTCCTTTGGGGAGTAGACATCTGACATTCTCTATAATCACATGATTCTGCTGGCCCCTTCCCTCCTTGACTTCCTTCCTCCTTTAGTTTCCATGACATCAGGCTACTATTTTAGAATTCAGAGATACGAATTTGATTCCTCCTTTCATACTGAGTTCTTAGATGTTTTCTCTTCCCTGGGGTAATAAGCTTCTGCCTTGTCTGGTGTTAATGCTGGGAAGGTTGCAGGGTAAACACAAAATTTCATTTCTATCACTTTCTAACTCCATAATTCTGGAAATATTCCCCATTTTCTCTGAGCCTCAGTTTCTTCACTAATAAAACGTAGGTAGTTTTACCTTACCCATAGATTTGTTATCAAGATTTAATGAAATAACATATTTACAACATTTAGTGAAGTGTTTGGTGCATTGTAAGTACTCAATGTTTAGTAATCCCTCAAAAATAACATTGGTATCAAATTGCATAACAGTTTGAAGGGAAATTTTGTGAAAGGAGAAGTGACTCAAGATAAGAATATATACATATTCCTAGACAATGGCTGATGGCCTGACAGACTGGTCAAGGGACTAGAAAAAAAAAAAAAAGGATTGGAAGATCAGAGACAAGGATGTCTGGGGCAGAGGCTTGTGGATGAACATATGGGATTCAGCCACAGTGTGAAGATTCTGTATCACATATTAATACACACCAGAAACCATTTTCTATGGAAAAGACACTGAATAATCAAGTGGACAAGGTGACTCATGTGAGCCAGCCTTCATCATCGGCTACTCTGAACCTGGCACAATGGACATATGAATGGAGTGGCCATGGTGACACATGGAGACTACCATGTGCCCTACAGCTTAGACTCCCTCTAACCAAGGCCAATCTAGTTCCTGCCATGAGGAGGAGTTTCTCCTTGAACATACATGGAGAAGTGGACCTGTGAGACACAAGGGGTGGACTGTGACACTGCTCAAATCTCCCTTCAAAGGAACTTGCTGTGGTGAGCATAGTTGACTGACAGCCACTGTCCTTTAAGGCCACCCATCGCATTCACACTGAGGCCATGGTTCCTTTGCATTACTCCTAGTCAATGATTGAGCATGGTGGGAGTACTAGAGTCAGAGCATTTCTGTCTGACTTGGGGCTCCTCTAACAGGCAATCTTTGTTTGGGAACTCCCCACTGGCCTGGCTGAGACTTTCTAAGAACTGCACTGTACTCTGAGGACTTATTAATCTGTTCTGGCAATGATACTACCTCTGGCACAACAGTTGTGATCAGGGCTACCATTTGGTTGAACTTGCCATTCTCCAGGATGCATCTATATTTTGCAGGGCCAGATTCATAAATTAATTGGAGATACAATAGGGCTACCCAATCTACCTTGCCTACAGGGATGCTGTGTTCTATTAATAATCTCTGTAACTGCAAGGCAGCCCCCTAACCTGGCTGTCACTCCAATCTTTACAGTAATTGTGATAACAGCAACTCCCCTGGCTTCTGGACGATAAAATGCTGCTCCCTGTTTCAGGGTCCTATCATCCACATTGCTAATGAAGAGCCGGTTTCTGTAACAGCCTTCTGTCCCATAAGCCCTTATCTATAGAGAAGAGCCACCACTTTACTTCTTAGGGATGCTGGTGCCCCTCTCACTAGCACATCATTGATGGCCTTGGTGAACTCGGTGTTCTCTGAACCCTCCTGCGGAACATCATCCTTTGGGTGTCTTCCGGATTCCCATATATCCATTCCAATATGCCTACTTCCCCCAAGCTTCTTAATTTCTTCCTCCACCATCTGTCAAAGCAACTCAAGCAATTCAGCTTCACTCAATGTGGGCTATCTCTTTCTCCAGGCTTCTAAATGCCACCCTAGCAGCAAGTTTGCCCCATCCTCTGGGCTTTTTGTAGGATTTTAAATCATGTGTCCCAAGAAAATGCTCCCCAAATCAATGAATTCTTGTTTATCTGGTCTTACGTTCTGGATTCCTTGACCAAGCACACTCAAAAACCAATCTTAGAGGTACTCCCCTGGGTCATGCTGGTACATGCTAGCTAATTCTCACAGCTCCTTTGGGTTGTAATCCCTTTCCTCCCTTGTCAGACCCAGCACATCCCCAGCTGGATTATGCTGGGATTTAACCCAGCCTGACAGCCAGGAGAGGAGGTGGTAATGGCTCTTGAGAGGAGCACTTGCCACACTTGCCCTGTCAGTGTCTCCCTAGTAGGGAAGTGCTACCTGCTAACTGGGACAGGTGGGTTTCCTGCAAGTCCTAAGACTACAGGGGAGACTGCAGAGCCAAATGCCTCAGGAACATCCACCCAGATGTCCTCATCCTTGTTTCTGCATCCCAGGTTATTCCACTAGGGATCTGACTTTAGCATAGCAGATCTTTCTTGGCTGACAATTTCTATATTGGAGATCTGCAGTTCTAACAAGTCCTCTATCTGCCCCACAATTGTGTCAGTTTTTCAATGTATGGGATAAGAGCCTCACACATAGAAGGTCCAAAAAAACCAACCTGTTGCCATCAAGTTGATTCTGACTCATGGTGACCCCATATGTTACAGAGTAGAACTACTCCATAGAGTTTTCTTAGCTGTAATCTTTATGAAAACAGGTCACCAAGACTTCCTTCTGCAGCACCACTAGGTGTGTTCAAACTGCCAACCTTTAGGTTAGTGTTGGTTAGGTTAGTGTTGTTAGGTGCCATTGAGTCAATTCCAACTCATAGCGATCCTGCATACAACAAAGCAAAACACTGCCCAGTCCTGCACCATTCTCACAATCATTGCTATGTGTGAGCCCATTGTTGCAGCCACTGTGTCAATCCATCTCATCGAGGGTCTTCCTCTTTTTCACTGACCCTCTAATTTACCAAGTATGATGTACTTCTCCAGGCACTGGTCCCTCCTGATAACATGTCCAAATTATGTGTGATGAAGTTTTGTTGTCCTTGCTTCCATGGAGCATTCTGGGTGTACTTCTTTCAAGATAGACTTGTTCATTCTTCTGGCACTTCATGGTACATTCAATATTCTTCCAAAGGCATCAGTTCTTCTTCAGTCTTCCTTATTCATTATCCAGCTTTCACATGCATATGAGGCAATTGAAAATATCATGGCTTGAGTCAGGTGCACCTTAGTCCTTAAAGTGACATCTTTGCTTTTTAACACTTTATAGAGGTCTTTTGCAGCAGATTTGCCCAGTGCAATGCATTGTTTGATTTCTTGACTGCTGCTTCCATGGGCATTGATGATGGATACAAGTAAAATGAAATTCTTTACAACTTTAACTTTTTCTCTGTTTATCATGATGTTGCTTATTGGTCCAGTTGTGAGAATTTTTTGTTTTCTTTATATTGAGGTGTAATCTATACTGAAGGCTGTAGTCTTTGATCTTCATCAGTAGCTGCTTCAAGTCCTCTTCACTTTCAGCAAGTAAGATTGTGTCATTTGCATATCAAAGGTTGTTAATGAGTCTTCCTCCAATCCTGATGCCTCGTTCTTCTTCATATAGTCCACCTTCTCAGATTATTTGCTCAGCATACAGATTGAATAAGTCTGCTGAAAGCATACAGCTCTGACGCATACCTTTCTTGATTTTAAACCATGCAGTATCTCCTTTTCCAAGTGCAGGTTCCTCATGAGCACAACTAAGTGTTCTGGAATTCCCATTCCTCGCAATGTTATCCATAATTTGTTATGACCCACACAGTTGAATGCTTTTGCATAGTCAATAAAATACAAATAAACATTTTTCTAGTATTCTCTGCTTTCAGCCATGATCCATCTGATATCAGCAATGATATTCCTCGTTCCATGTCCTCTTCTGAATCCTGCTTGAATTTCTGGAAGTTCCTTGTTGATGTACTGCTGTAACTGCTTTTGAATGATCTTCAGCAAATTTTACTTGTGTGTGTTATTAATGATATTGTTCAATAATTTCCACATTTTGTTGGATCACCTTTCTTTGGAATGGGCAGAAATACAGGTCTTTTCCAGGTGGTTGGCCAGGTAGCTGTCTTCCAGATTTCTTGGCATAGATGAGCAAGTGCTTCCAGTGCTGCATCCATGTGTTGAAACATTTCAAATAGTGCTGCTATGACAGAAATACCACAAGTTGATGGCTTCAACAAACAGAAGTTTATTCTCTCACAGTCTACTAGGCTATAAGTCCAAATTCAGGGCATCAACTCCAGGGAAATGGTTTCTCTCTCTGCCAGCTCTTGAGGAAGGTGCTTATCATCAATCTTCCCCTGCACTAGGAGCTTCTCAGCACAAGGACCCTGGATCCAAAGGACGTGCTCTTCTGGCATTACTTTCTTGGTAGTATGAGATCCCCAGGTCTCTCTGCTAGCTTCTCTTGATTGGCTTGAGACACAACTTAATCTTGTAGATTGAGTCTTGCCTCATTAATCTAACTGCTCTAATTCTATCTCATTAACATCATAGAGATAGAATTTACAACACATTAGAAAATCACATCAGATGACAAAATGGTGGACAATCACATAATACTGGGAATCGTGGCTTAGCCAAGTTGACAGATATTTCTGGGGGAAACAATTTAGTCTGTAACAATTGGTATTTCATCAATTCCTGAGGCCTTGTTTTTTGCCAGTGCCTTCAGTGCAGCTTGGATCTCTTCCTTCGGTACCATCAACTGTTATTCATATGCTACCTTCTGAAATGGCTGAAAGTCGAATAGTTCTTTTTGATACAGTAAGTGTCTATATTTCTTCCATCTTGTTTTGATGCTTCCTGTGTTGTTTAATATTTTTTCTGTAGAATCTTTCAATATTGCAACTTGAGGTTTGAATTTTTTCTTCAGTTCTTTCAGTTTGAGAAATGCCGAGCTTGTTCTTCCCTTTTAGTTTTCTAACTCCAGGTCTTTGCACATCTCATTATAGTACTTTACTTTGTCTTCTTGTGATGCCCTTTGAAATCTTTTGTTCAGCTCTTTTTCTTCAGCATTTCTTCCTTCTGCGTTAGCTACTCTATGTTCAAGAGGTAGGTTAGTAGTTGAGTGCAAACCATTTGCACCACCTAGGGACATTGTACATAGTAGGTACTGTTGGTTAAATGAATGGCACTGGTTAAGCAGTGGTTTGGAAAAGCATAAAGGTCACTAAAAACATCCCAGCTAGTTTTCTATTATTTCTAAACAAAGACAGACAATGTAGACAAGAAAGGTCAATTTTTTTGGAAGAAAAAGAGATCCCTTTGCCCTTTACTTTTCTCATAATCTGATAAAGCATAACCATGAACTATTCATCAAAAGATGTTTCCTTAATTTCTTATCTTATGAAAGACATACAAAACAATACAAATAAGATGTAAAGAATATTACAGTGAAATTATTTTACATAGAATAAAATAATGGGGAAATTCAAAGTTACATTGTTTATAGCTGTTTTCTTCCTATAATGGGCAGAAAGTAGAATATGCCCTAAATGTATATTTGTCATTCATAGGAGATTGAAAACTTGATATGTTTTAAAGGTACCTTAGTAAACAAACTGAATCAGCAGAATGAATCAACAGAAAAATATAGTCTGAGGCTATGAAAAATCCGTGGGAAAAAGTGACATTTAATTTGCTTAGTATGGTATTTGGGCACAAAATCTTGTTTGGTAAAGGAATAATAATTTCAATATCAGGATATCAATCTTTAAAAATATCTCAGGCATTAATGTCACAAAGTGAATCAGAACCAAATAGTTGAGTGAAACAACAAAATTTGAAGCCAAGACGTTACATAAAAGCCCTCTGAACCAGAGCAAATGAAGTTAAAAAGGACAAGTTTAAAGGCTACTGATAGAAACACAAGTGATGGAATATAGCCAAAAAACCTAAGTTAAACTACATAAATCATCAGGTTATTTGCAAATAATAAGATTTTTACCCCTGTATTTCTAATATTAAAAACAAAGGTAATAAATGCTCCAAATTCATCACTCTGTAATTATTTTACTATACTGTTATCTATGTTCTTGAAATTGTTTACATCTGCTGTGTATGTCAATGGTGGTAGAAATGCTATACAATGGTGTGTTACTGTGCATCTCTTGCCAGCTTGAGTTCAGTGACATCATGTTGGGAGTTTGAAATCAGCCATGGTGAAAGTATCTATAACAGAGAAATCAGGAAACACTATAAATCAGAGTTTTTTCTTTGTTCAGAAACCTAGTTGTTAAACATTTACCAACACACCTCAGCAACACAATTTCTGGCCCTAAAAGTTTGAGAAAGGCCTTGGTACTCCCTGATCAAGGACTGAAATACTGAATATTCTAGAATTTACATCAGGTAACAGATGATGTCTGAGTTCACCAACAGTGTTTCATATGCCCCCTCTATGATTCCTGGAGGTAAGTACTGACTGTGTCATCATTGTAAAGCATGGAAACTTTGTTCAGATCAACAAGAACAAATTGTATTCCCCATCCCACCCCTATTATCATGTCTTCTCTTTCTGTATCTACTCAGGGAATGTGATATCATTGTATGACACAACAACAAGTAGAGGGGATGGATAAAAATGCTTAGTCCTCCAAGAAATGGCAGAGAAGATTGGTACTGGATGTGTCAACCACTGTTCCACCCCTGAAAATAATCAAAGGCAAGCATAAATTGCCACAGCAAGGACTTTTTTTTACCTCTTTAAGTCCAGCCAGTTTAGCCTACATGAAAAATGCCCGGCTTCTTTATTTGCAGAATACTTATTCCACCTTTTAACTGGTCTTCTTAGGCTATAAGGACATTCAGCTCTTTCTTGATCTGTGTTTTAGTTGTTTGATTTGCTGTTACAAAATTCCTCACGGTCAATAACTATGCTTCTGCCAAAGCCGTCTAACCATCCATGTAGGGCCTAGGCAAATGGCATCATGTTCACATATTTTCTTTCCAAAGCCAAGCTGTTTCCCCAATAAAACTGGCAAGTGTTCCAGTTCTTCCTATCATCAAGACAAGTTTGTAGACTCATAGCAAATTAACACTGGCTGTTAAGGGTATCGGAGGGATGGCTGAGGCAGAGGAGAGAGAGCAGAAGAACATAAAGTGCACTAAATTCTTTCTCAAGCAGAGGAAGGAGTCTGAAGTTAGTATTTTATTCTTGACTGTAATTTTAGAAATGTTAATTAGGTTCTTTCAGGTAATATGAACAGGGAAATTATCATGTTGTCTCAAGTTGTGGGAACTTACTTATGATGTAGCAGATCCAAAATGAAAACAACTTCTAAGAGAGATGCAAGCAAATAAAGATGATTTCAACCCTGCTCTTAAGAGAATTTATGAACTTCCCCAAGTGTATTCCCAGGAGAAGGTGTTGTTTTTCCTAAAGATCTTAGATACGTTCCTAGAACGTTTAAGTGCCCTCATGTGTGAAGAGAACCACAGATTGAAACATATCAGGATTCTAATTTTTAACCTGAGTATTATTCAAGTAATAGATAAGAACTTCATCTTATCTGTTTTATTGGTAATACAACAAAAGTAAGTCTTATATCCTTAGTTATACGTATTCAGTCCAGAATTTCTATTTCCCCTTTAGCAAACATAGATAACTTCAAACTGATCACAATTCATTCCATATTAATCTTTTTCTAAAAAGAAAAATAAGCTAATATATATTTGTGCAAACATTAAACAAAACCAAAAAAACCTATTGCTGTTAAGTCAATTCTGAGTCATAGCAATCCTTTGGACAGAGTAAAACTGCCCCATAGGATTTCCAAGGAACAGCTGGTGAATTTGAACTGCAAACCTTGACTATAAATAGACTTAAGTATTAGACTAAATGGATCTTGGAGTCTATACAACTTGCTATTTTATATTTCTTGAATGACAAGATTACTCCATTATTAAAATAGGTTGTCTATTTTTCAAATTATCGTTAGTATAATATGTACTGGTGACAGATTAAATACATTTCTCCTAAAACTGGGAAGAAGACAGGAGTATCCTCTCTCACCACTCCCATTCAACATTGTACTAGCAGTCCTAGCTGGTGCAATAAGGCAAAAAAAAAAAAAAAGAAGTAAATGGCACACATATTGGAAAAGGAAGAATAAAACTGTTTATTCACAGATAACATGATTGTATACAGAGAAAATTCTTAGAAATCTACAACTTGTAGAACTAATTTGTGAATTTAGCAAAGGTGCAGGATAGTAGGTCAATATGTAAAAATTGATTGTATTTCTCTCACTCAGCAACTAAATATTGGAAATTAAAATTTAAAAACACAATGCTATGTATAATAGAAAAAAGAGAGGTACATAGGAATAAATTTAACAAAATATTTGCCAAGTCAATAAATAGAAAACTACAAAGCCCTATTGATAGAAAGTAAAGAAGACTTAAATAAATGAAGAGATGTACTGTGCTCATTCATTGGAAAACATAATAAACTATTAAGATGTCATTTCTCCCCCCACATTTACTTACAGATTTAATGTAAATCCACTTAAAAATCCAGCAAGAATTTTTATAGAAATTGACAGGCTGGCTATAAAATTATATGCAAATGCAAAAGACATAGAATAGCCAAAATATTTTGAAAAAGAACAAAGTTGAAGAACTTACAGCAACTTATTTAAAAACTTAACTATAACCTACAATAATCAAGACAGATTGCAATTTGTATGTTGTTGTTATTAGGTGCTGTCCGGTCGGTTCCAACTAATAGTGACACTATGTACAACAAACACTGCCTGTTCTGTGCTATCCTCACAATCATTGTTATGCCTGAGACCATTGTTGCAGCCACTGTTAATCCATCTTGTTGAGGGTCTTCCTCTTTTTCGCAGACCCTCTACTTTACCAAGCATGATATCCTTCTCCAGGGACTAGTCCCTCCTGATAACATGTCCAAAGTAGGTGAGACCAAGTCTCACCATCCTTGCTTCTAAGGAGCGTTCTGGCTGTTCTTCCAGGACAGATCTATTTGTTGTTCCAGCAGTCTATGTTATACTCAATTTTCTTTGCCAACACCATAATTCAAAGGCGTCAATACTTCTTTGGTCTTCCTTATTCATTATCCAGCTTTCACATGCATATGAGATGATTGAAAATACCATGGTTTGGGTCAAGCATACTTTAGTCCCCAAAGTGACATCTTTGCTTTTTAACACTTGAAAGAGGTCTTTTGCAGTAGATTTGCCCAGTGCAATATGTCATTTGATTTCTTGACTGCTGCTTCCATGGGGGTTCATTATGGATCGAAGTAAAAAGAAATCCTTGACAACAATAATTTCTCTATTTATCATGTTGCTTGTTGGTCCAATTGTGAAATGTTTTTGTTTTTTTTATGTTGAGGTGCAATTCATACTGAAACATACTGAAGGCTGTAGCCTTTGATCTTCATCAGTAAGTGCTTCAAATCCTCTTCACTTTGAGCAAGCAAGGTTAGGTATCTGCATCTGCATATTGCAGGTTGTTAATGAGTCTTCCTCCAATCCTGATGCCCCGTTCTTCTTCATATAGTCCAGCTTCTTGGATTATTTGCTCAGCATACAGACTGAATACGTATGGTGAAAGGATACAACACTGACGCACACCTTTCCTAACTTTAAACCATGCAGCATTCCCTTGTTGTGTTCAAACGACTGCTTCTTGGTCTACGTACAGATTCCTCATGCACACAATTAAGTGTTCTGGAATTTCCATTCCTCTCAATGTTATCCATAACTTGTTATGACCCACACAGTTGAATGCCTTTGCATAATCAATAAAACACAGGTAAACATCTTTCTGGTATTCTCTGCTTTCAACCAAGATCCATCTGACATCAGCAATGATATCCTTCATTCTACGACCTCTTCTGAATCTGGCTTGAATTTCTTGCAGTTCCCTGTCGATGTACTGCTATAACTGCTGTTGAAAGATCTTCAGCAAAATTTTACTTATGTGTGATATTAATGATAATGTTCAATAATGTCCGAATTCTGTTGGATCACCTTTCTTTGGAATGGGCACAAATACGGATCTCTTCCAGTCAGATGGCTAGGAAGCTGTATTTCAAATTTCTTGACATAGACGAGTGAGCACCTCCAGCACTGCATCCGTTTATTGAAATATCTCAATCGGTATTCCCTAAATTCCTGGAGACTTGTTTATTGCCATTCCTTTCAGTGCAGTTTGGACTTCTTCCTTCTCTACCATTGGCTCTTGACCATATGATAACTCCTGAAATGGTTGAACATTGAACAATTCTTTTGGTACAGTGGCACTGTGTATTCCTTCCATCTTCTTTTGATGCCTCCTGTCTCATTCAATATTTTCCCTGTAGAATCTTATAGTAATGCAACTCGAGGCTTGTATTTTTTCTTTAGTTCTCTCAGCTTGAGAAATGCCAAGCATGTTCTTTCTGGAATTTGTATAAGGATAGACATATAGATCAATGGAACATAGTAGAAAGATCACGAACAGGCCCATACATATATGGTCAATTGATTTTTTTTTTAAGTCCAGGTAATTTAATGAGGGAAAATATAGTCTTCTAAACAAATTGTGCTGGAACAACTGGATATCCAATTGGGGAGAAATGAACCTCAAGGCTTATCTTTCACCAAAAATTAACACATAATGAATGGTGGTCCTAAACATAAAAGCTGAAACTATAAAACATCTAGAAGACAATATAAGGGGAAAGATCTTGCCACTTTAAGATAGCCAAAGATTTCTTAGATAGGACACAACAGGCATAAACCAATCAAGAGAAAAAAGATAAATCGAACTTCATAGAATTAAAAAATACTGCTTTTCAAAATATACCATTAAAATGAAAAGGAAAGTCATAGACTGGGAGAAAACATCAGCAATGTGTATATATCTACAAAGGACTTGTGTGAAGAATATATAAAAACTCTGACAATTCAAAATCAAGAAAAGATATAAACCAATTAAAGGTGGACAAAAGATTTAATCAGACATATTACAAAAGAAGATATATGAATGTCCAAAAGCACATGAAAAGACGTCATCAAGAAAATGCAAATAAAAATCACAGTAAAATTGTTTGGAAGTTTTTTATACAAAAAGATACACTTACCATACATCCCAGCCATTTCACTCCTAGGTATTTACCTAACAGAAATGAAAGCATTTGTCCACAAAAAGACTTGTACATGAATGTTCATAGCATCTTCATTCATGATAGTCAAAAGCTGGAAATAATTAAAATGTCTACCAGTTGAGTTGATAAAAAATAAGGTAGTATATCCGTACAATGGAATGCTACTCAGCAATAAAAAGGAATGAACTACAGATACATGTAACAACGTGAATGAATCTGAAAAACATTGTGCTGAGCAAAAGAAACCAGGCAAAAAGAGTAAATACACCATTCTTCCATTTATGTGAAATTTCAAAACGAAGAATCTAATCTATTGTGAAAAAATGCAGAACTATAGTTGCCTGGGTTGGATGGGTATTGACTGCAAAGGAGCAGAGCATGAGGGGACTTTTTAGAGTGGTAAACATGTTCTATATCTGACCTGTGGTGATGGTTACTCAGGTGCATACATTTGTCAAAGCTTATCAAACTGTACAGTAAAATGCATCCAAGACTCTTCAAAAGTCTCATAGGTAAGTATGAGTTTTATGTTTTCCAGATATTTTGTGGTGCTACCACAGGAGGAAAAGTCTTCGACATCTTTTCACACCCCAACCTGAACTGGAACTACCTACACCAGTTATTTTTTTAATGCGGTCTTATGAAAAGAATATGGTCTTTTGGATTCAAACAGACATGAATTCAAAACTTAAATGCCTCACTAGCAGAATATAGTTCAGCTAGTAGCTAACATATAAAATACTATCTAGTTGATGAAAACCCTTTAAGAGATCCCACTGAAGAAGAAGCTAATATTAAATAATAATTTATGCTGAATTTTTCTGGGTCACCTTGCATAGCTGGAGCCGTTGCTAGTGACCCCCATCAAAACTGAATACCCATCAGTGTACTAGTCTGGGATTTAATAATTAAATTCTGACCAGTGTTAGGTAGTCATAGTAACAAATTGGTTTTTTTGTTCTTGGGAATGAAAAATGATGGTCCACTCAAAATAGCTAATTTCATGTCATTGATTAGAAAAATAAGCTGCAGTTTCAAAGTCTATCTTTAAAAGTCTATTAGGAACATAAGTATTTTGTGATTATTAAAATGAGTACTTTCCAGAAAATGTCATGTATATAACACGATCGGATGGAAAATAAACTTGCCTCAGCAGTGAAAAGTAATATCACGTCAATCACTGGAGCTGACAGTGTATGAAAATAGATTTCTAAAACATATATTTTGATTCAGAGTATCTAATTCAGTCGATCATGCTGCACAGAAAAAAATATTTAACAAACACTTGTTGGTTCATTTCTAAAATCTGATTTTATCTACTAAATCTGCTTAATGAAAATCTTCAGTAAGTAGAGAAATAGCAACCCATCTGTTAAGGGTGATAATCTCTGAGCCTATAATTCTACATCATTTAGGGCACTGTTCACTTTCCATTCATTGATATGTTTATTGAGTGCCTACTGTGTGTCAGACTGTATGTTAGGAATTGGGGATACCGCAGTGAATAAGACGTTTTTGGCCTCTGTCTTTAGAAAATTTCCAATGTTATGGAAAGACAGACATTGAAACCAATCATTACAAGGATGTGAGTGATTCAGAGAAGTATTGAGGTATACTATAATAAAGGCTAACCTAATCTGGAGGCTCCCAGCCAGGAAATGAAGTTTAAACCAAGGCCTGAGAATAGCCAAGAGTTGACAGGCTCTGTGGTTATAAGGCCACCCATACTTTGGACCTGTTATCAGGAGGAATCAGTCCCTGGGGAAGGACATCATGCTTGATAAAGTAGAGGGTCAGCGAAAAAGAGGAAGACCCTCAACGAAATGAATTGGCACAGTGTCTGCAACAACGGGCTCAAGCATAACAACCATTGTGAAGATGGCACAGGACTGGGCAGAGTTTCATTCTGCTGTACCTAGGGTCGCTATGAGTTGGAACCAACTTGATGGCACCTAACAACAACATGCAGCAGAAAGCATCAAGAAGGAAGGCAATTCTTCTTAGTTCTATTCTTGCACACTTCTGACCTCCTAGACTGTTTGATGGTCTAAACCTATTGTACCGAATTATCTTATGACACATCTCTGGACATGATTTATTTTCCATCTAAATTTACAGCATCTACTATATCAGTGTTGTTTAAAGCATGGTCCACTTACCAACATCATCAGATGGCAGGAAATGCAAATTCTCAGTCCCCAACTGTATTAGTTTCCTAAAGCTGCCATAAAAAGTTACCATAAATAAAGAGGCTTATCAATAGAAATTTATTCATTTACAATTCTGAAGACTAAAAGTCTGAAATAAAAATGTCAGCAGGTCCATGTTCCCTTCAAAGTCCCTATGGGAGCTTCCCTTGCCTCTTCTAACTTCTAGTGGCTCCAGGCATTCCTTGGCTTGTGGCTACAGAGCTCCAGTCACTGCATCTGTCTTCACATGGCCTTCTCCTCTGTATGTCTTCTCCTTTTCTATGTGTCTCTTATAAGAACATTTTTCATTGGCTTTAGGGTCCATCAGATAATCCAAGACTATCTTATTCAGGATACTTAATTACATCTGCAAAGACCCATTTTCCAAATAAGGTCACATTCACAGGTCAAGGCAGAGGGCAGAAGGGGTTAGGATATGAACATATTTTTTTGGGAGCCACCATTCAACCCACCACCACCCAAACAAAACCCATTGCTTTAGAGTCAATTCCAATTCATAGCAACCCTACAAGACAGAGTAGAATTGCCGCATAGGGTTTCCAAGGCTGGAAATATTTATGGAAGCAGACTGCCACATCTTTCTCCTGCTGAGTGGCTGGTGAGTGCAAACCACCAACCTTTTGGTTAGCTGCCAAGTGCTTTCTCTTGTACCATTCTGTTGTACAAACTAATTCTGCACCACCAAGGCTCCTCCCAACCCAACCCACTACTCCACTCATTGTCGTTGAATCGATTCCGACTCATAGTGACCCTATAGGATAGAGTAGAACTGCCCCCATAGGGTTTCCAAGGCTATAATCTTTTGCAGAAGCAGACTGCCATATCTTTCTCTAGCGAAATGACTGGTGGGTTTGAACCACTGACCTTTCAATTGGCAACCAAGCACTTAATCACTCCACCATTAGGATTCCTTTCAACTCACTGCACCACTCATTAAATCAAAATCTCTGGACATGGGTCCCCAAAATCTGAGGTTTGACACATTTTTTTTTCAGGTGATTCTTATAATACTAAAGTTTGAGAATCTTTGGACCAAATCCTTCCTGTTCAAGCTTGTTCTATTATTGGCTTTTTCTAGTCAATGCTTTCATGATGCTGGCGTCAGACAACAATCTTTATAAGGAGCATGAAAAATTCCTTCTACATTATTGAATGATGACATATTCAAGATATATAATTTGTATATTAAACTATCTTAAGTCACGCAGAAAAATATGGAAATAATATGAATATTCCAATATCCAGAGGTATTATTAAATTTTTAAAAAGCAAAGAAAGTTGTGTCTTCAAAATATCTAATATCATAGTCAAAAGTCATAAAGGAAAATCAGGTAAGGGAGAAAGCTATAACATAGTTGAATCTGAAGCCCTAGTGACACCCACACGGATAGGCATTGTGACTTAGGAAGTCCACATCTGGGATGTAGAGATTCACTCCTATATTAGTGAATGCTTTACACTGTATATTACTGAAAAATTATGTTATTCCCAGGCTCAGAATATCCATTGTAATCACTACTCAAGTCACTTGAAATTCCAAAGTTTAATGTGAGAAGATACGACTTGAGTTAATGATCTGATTACTGTGAGATCAGTGTTTCTGAGTCATTTAAAAAAAAAAGTGATCTTATAAAAAGAGGAATTTTTAAATACAAATGAAGAATATTTTATCATTAAAACAAATGTTCATTAAATATGTTTTACTCCTTTTATTTCTCACTCTTGCCATCATCATTCAAGAAGCAAAGGGCTTTTCTCTATACTCTAGGGATGATATAGGGAGAATAAGGAGCCTTGGTAACACAGTGGTTAAGAGCTACTAACCAAAAGGTCAGCAGTTTGAATCCACCAGCCACTCCTTAGAAACTCTGTGGAGCAGTTCTACTCTGTCCTATAGGGTCACTATAAGTTGGAATCAACTTGACGGCAACAGATTTGGTTTTTTGGTTTTTATAGAGAATAAAGAGTTAAATTCTTGGCTTCTGGGCTCTTAAGCAGGATGTTGCATCTTGTAGCAGAGACAAAACATCTAAAAAATCCTGACTTTCATTTGCAAAAACCAGCCATTTGAGAGAAAAGGATTCTTTCAATTAAAAAATTCTTCGTTGTAAGTATATGGAGTGAGGAAGTGAGGAAGAAGATACGATGATGCAGGATCATATTACACTTTAAAGAGTTTGAAATGCAGAATCAGAGGGCACAAGCCTATAGACAATATCGTATCCACACAAAGCCAAGTTTTAATATGGCAGAATAGACACTCCATTAGGAAACTCAGATAAGTCTGAGTGAAAGCCTGAAAAGAATGGCCAGTTACTAGCTCCTGAGGAGGTGGTTTGGGAAATTGTGTCTCTTATATAGAAATCTGGTATCCGACATGATGCCTGAATGAGAGAGTAGCACTGACTGAGGGAGGAATCTAGGTAGATGTGCTTAAGGGTGATTTCCCAGAGTTCCCCATACACCAGAGAAACGGCTGAGAGTTCCCAAGACCACTAAAAGATACTAGGAAGTAAAAGAATCAATTGATAGTCCTGAGGGACCTTGTGCTTTAGGACAAGAGGTTGCCTGGTTTACCTGTGTAGACGTGACACTTGAAGGCCTTGGTGGAACCACAATTGACACAGCAGAGGCAGAAATTGTTATGGATTAAATTTGGTCCTCCAAAAATATATGTAGTAAATCCTAACCTCTATGCCTATAGTTATAATTCCTTTTGGGAATGGTTGTCTTTGTTATGTTAATGAGATAAGATTAGTGTAGAGTGTGTCTTGAGTCAATCTCTTTTTTTTAGCAGATGTGTACATTAATTTAATTAAAATAAGCCTCATATTCTGAATATTTTTCAACAACTTGCGAACAATTTAATAACTCAAATATACATCAAAATGTATAAGCTAGTTATGAATGGATAAAAAGGAAAACAAGGCCCGTCCAGTCAGGGCAATTGGAGAAATTTAACAATACTGGATTACGGAACCAACTTAGTCTTAATTTACCTCTTCTTGGTTATAAATTTAGTAAAAAAAAAAGTCATGTGATTTGCAGCTTCATTTGTCAAAGAACTTTGTAAGACAAATCCACGTAAGGAAAGTTCCCATTCTCTCTTCACCTATAGAGAAAGCTACTGCTATTAAAATATGGACAGTCTCTTCAGAATTTTATGATAAATTTAGGTGACTAAGTAAATTTATCTACTTATTGAGGGACTTGCTTTAAACTCTTTACTAGAAACTTTTTTTATTGTACTTCAGGTGAAGGTTTACAGAACAAATAGTTTCTCATTAAACAGTAGTACACATATTATTTTATGACAGTGGTTAACAACCCCACGACATGTCAACCCTCTCCCTTCTTGAACTTTTTTTTTTGGGGAGGGGGTGAAAATATACATAGCTCAAGATACACCATTTCAAAAATTTCTACATGCACAGTTCAGTAACATCGACTACGCTCTTCCGATTGTGCTGCTACTCTCACTTTAGATGAAGGTTTACAGATCAAAATAGTTTCTCATTAAACAGTTGGTACACATGTTGCCCTGTGACAATGGTTAACAACCTCACAACACATCAACACGGTCCTTACTCAACCTTGGGTTCCCTATCACCAGCTTTCCTGTCCCCTTCTGCATTCTAGCCCTTGTCCCTGGACTGCTGTGCCTCATTAGTCCCATTTGGTTTTATGGGGTTGTTGACTCCCCAGCTGAAAGGTGAACCTCGGAGTGACTTCACCACTGAGCTAAAAGGGTGTCTGGGGGCCATACTCTCGAGGTATCTCCAGTCTCCTTTAGGCCAGTAAATATGGTCTTTTTTGTGTGTGTTAGAATTTTCTTCTACATCCTTCTCCAGCTCTGTCCAAAACCCTCTGTTGTGATCCTGGTCAGAGCATTCAGTGGTGGTAGCTGGGCACCATCTAGCTGTACTGGATTCAGTCTGGTAGAGGCCTTGGTAGCTGTGGTCCATTAATCATTTGGACTAATCTTTTCCTTGTATACTGCTGTCTTCATTCTCCCTTGCTCCCAAAGAGATGAGACCAGTGGAGTATCTTAGATGGCTGCTCACAGGGTTTTAAGACCCCAGATGCTACTCACCAAGGTAGAATGCAGAACATTGTCTTTATAAACTATGTTATGCCAATTGAGCTAGATGTTCCCCAAGACGATGGTCCCCACAGCCCTCTGCCCAGCAATTCTGTCCCTCAGGGAGTTTGGATGTGTCTATGGAGTTTCCATGACCTTTCCTTGTACAAGTTTCGCTGGTTTCCCCAGTATTGTGTACTGTCTCACCCTTCACCCAAGATACCACTTATCTATTGCCTATTTAGTATTCCCTCCCCCACCCCACTCCTCCCATCCCTGGTAACCAACAAAGATTGTTACTTTCTGTGTGTAAACATGTCATGAGTTTTTACAATAGATGTCTCATACAATATTTGTCCTTTTGTGATTGACTTATTCCACTCAGCATAATGTCCTCCACTTTCATACATGTTATGAGATGCTTCCAAGATTCATCATTGTTCTTTCTCATTGCATAGCACTCCATTGTGTGTATGTACCATAGTTTCTTTATCCATTCTTCTGTTTATGGGCATCTAGGTTATTTCTATTTTTTGCTATTGTGAACAATGCTGCCATGAACATAGGTGTGCATATGTCTATTCGAGTGATGACTCTTATTTCTCTAGGTCATATTCCTAGGAGTGGGATTGCTGGATCGTACGGTATTTCTATTTCTAGCTGTCTAAGGAAGCGCCATATCATTTTCCAAAATGGTTGTATCATTTTGCATTCCCACCAGCAGTGCATAAGAGTTCCGATCTCCCTGCAGCCCCTCCAACATTTGTCATTTCCGGTGTTTTTGATTTGTGCCAGTAATGCCGGGGTGAGATGGTATCTCATTGTGGTTTTAATTTGCATTTCTCTAACGGCTAGTGATCGCAAGCATTTTCTCATGTGTCTGTTGGCCATCTGAATGTCTTCTTTGGTGAAGTGTCTGTTCATTTCTTTGCCCATTTTTTAATAGGATTATTTGTCTTTTTGTTGTAGAGGTGTTGGATTTTCTTGTAGATTATGGAGATTAGGCCTTTGTCTGACTTGTACTGTCCAAAAATTTTTTCCCAGTCGGTAATTCTCTTTTTACTCTTTTGGTGAAGTCTTTTGAAGAGCAGAGGTGTTTGATTTTTAGAATATCCCAGTTACCTAGCTTATCTTCTGGGGTTTGTGTGTTGATGGTTATGGTTTGTATCATGTTAATGCCATGTATTAGGCCCTGTACCTTTGGTCCTAATTTTTCTTCTATGAACTTTATAGTTTTTGGCTTTATATTTAGGACTTTGATCCATTTTGGATTAGTTTTTGTATATGGCATGAGATTTGGGTCCTGTTTCATTTTTTTGCAGACGGATACCCAGTTTTTCCAGCACCATTTGTTAAAAAGACTGTCTTTTCCCCATTTGATGGACTTTGGGCTGTTGTCAAAGATCAGGTGACCGTAGGTGGATGGATTTATATCTGGGTTCTCAATTCTGTTCCATTGGTCAATGTATCTGTCATTGTACCAGTACCAGGCTGTTTTGACTACCATAGCTGTATAGTAGGTTCTGAGGTCAGGTAGTGTGAGTCCTCCAACTTTATTCTTCTTCTTTAGTTGTGCTTTACTTATTCGGGGTTTCTTCCCTTTCCATATAAAGTTAATGATTAGTTTTTCCATCTCTTTGAAGAATATTGTTGGTATTTGGATTGGGATTGCATTGTATTTGTAAATTGCTTTGGGTAGAATTGTCATTTTCGTAATGTTGAGTCTACCTATCCATGAGCGTGCTGTTTTTCCATTTATGTAGATCCCTTTGGGTTTCTTGCAGTAGTGTTTGTAGTTTTCTTTGTATGGGTCTTTTACATCCCTGGTTAGATTGATTCCTAAGTTGTTTTTTTTTTTTTTAGGGGCTATTATAAATGGTATTGTTTTCCTGATTTCCTTTTCATCGTTCTCTTTATTTGTGTATAGGAATCCGACAGATTTTTGTATGTTTATCTTGTATCCTGCAACTCTGCTGAATCGTTCTATTAGTTCCAGTAGGTTTCTCATGGAGTCTTTCAGGTTTTCTATGTATAGTATCATATCATCCGCAAACAGGGACAGTTTAACTTCTTCATTACCAATATGAATGTCCTTGATTTCTTTTTTCTTACCTTATTGCTCTAGCTAGAACTTCCAGCACAATGTTAAATAGGAGTGGTGATAAAGGGAATCCTTGTCTTGTTCCTGTTCTCAAGGGGAATGATTTCAGCCTCTCTCCATTAAGAATGATGTTGACTGTTGGTTTTGCATAGATGCCCTTGATTATGTTGAGAAAATTCCCTTCCATACCTATTTTATTGAGAGTTTTTATCAGGAATGGGGTTGGACTTTGTTGAATGCCTTTTCTGCATCAATTGAGATGATCATGTGACTCTTTTCTTTCCTTTTATTTATGTGGTGGGTTATTTTGATTGATTTTCTCATGTTGAACCATCCTTGCATACCTGGTATGAATCCTACTTGGTTGTGGTGTATTATTTTTTTTGATATGATGCTGAATTCTATTGACTAAAATTTTGTTAAGAATTTTTGCATCTATATTCATGAGAGATATTGGTCTGTAATTTTGTTTTTTTTTTTTGGTGGTGTCTTTACCTGGTTTTGGTATCAGCATTATGGCTTCATAGAATGAATTTGGAAGTGTTTTTTTTTTTTGTTTTTTTTTTTTTTTTGAGTAGTACTGGTATAAGCTCTTCTGTGAATATTTTGTCGAATTCTCCAGTAGAGTCATCTCAGCCAGGGCTTTTTTTTTCTTGGGAGTTTTTTTTTTTTTTTTTTTAATTACTTTTTCAACCTCTTCTCTTGTCATGGGTCTGTTCAGATTTTCAACATCACTTTATTGTAGTTTGGGTAGGTAGTGTGTTTCTAGAAATTTAACCATTTCCTCTAGGTTTTCAAATTTGTTGGAGTATAGTTTTTCATAATATTCTGTTATGATTCTTTTTATTTCATTTGGGTCTGTAGTGATATCACCCATTTCATTTCTTATTTGGGTTATTTGCATCGTCTCCAGTTTTTCTTTTGTCAGTCTGGCCAGTGGTTTGTCGATTTTGTTGATTCTTTCAAAGAACCAACTTCTGGTTTTGTTGAGTCTTTCTATTGTTTTTCTGTTCTCTATTTAATTTATTTCTGCCCTGATCTTTATTACTTCCTTTCTTCTGGTGGCTGTGGGCTTTTTTTGCTGTTCTCTTTCGATTTGTTTGAGTTGTGTACTTAATGTTTTGATTTTGTCCCTTTCTTCTTTTTTGATGTGTGCATGTATTGCTATAAATTGTCCTCTGAGGACTGCCTTTGCTGTGCCCCAAAGGTTTTGGTATGATGTGTTTTCATTCTTATTTGATTCTAGGAATTTTTTGATTCCATCTCTGATTTCTTCTATTACCCAGTGATGTGTAAGCAGGGTATTATTCAGTTTCCATATATTTGATATTTTTTCCTTGCTCTCTCTGTTGTTAATTTCTACCTTGATGACACTGTGGTCAGAGAAGATACTTTGAAGTATCTCAACATTTTTGATCTTGTTGAGGATTGCTCTGTGTCCTAAGATGTGGTCTATTCTGGAGAACGTTCCATGTGCATTGGAAAAGAATGTGTACTTCGCAGCTGTTGGATGGAGTGTTCTATATACGTCTATGAGGTCAAGTTAGCTGATTGTGCCCTTTAGGTCTTCTGTATCTTTGCTGAGTTTCTTCTTAGTTGTTCTGTCCTTTACTGAGAGTGGTGTGTTGAAGTCTCCTACTATTATTGTGGAACTGTCAATTTCTCTTTTCAGTGTTGTTAGAGTTTGTTTTATGTATTTTGGAGCCCTGTCATTGGGTGCGTAGATGTTTATTATGGTTATGTCTTCATGATGGATCGTCCCCTTAATCATTATATAGTGTCCTTCTTTGTCTTTTATGGTGGATTTTGTTTTAAAGTCTATTTTATCTGAGATTAGTATTGCCTCTCCTGCTCTTTTTTGGTCGTTGTTAGCTTGATACATTTTCTTCCAACATTTGACTTTTAATAAATTCACATCTTTGTTTCTAAGGTGTGTCTCTGGTAGACAGCATATTGATGGATCCTATTTTCTTATCCATTCTGTCACTCTCCATCTCTTTATCGGTACATTGACTCCATTTCCATTCAGTGTAATTATTGATAGATGTGAGTCTGTTGCTGTCATTTGTAGTGCTGTTTTTTTTGGTGCTGATGTTTTCTTTGTTATTCTTACTCTCCTGGGCTGAATTACTTTTGTTTGTAGATTTTTTTTCATTTCTTTTGTTTTTGTAGGTTTTGTTTTTGCTGAGACTTTATGTTTTTCCTCTTTATTTTTATGAGTATATTTGTTAATTTTCTTTGTGGTTACCATGAAATTTACCCTTATCTTTCTAAATTTGAAGTAGTCTATTATTACTTGGTACCACCTTGCCTTCCTCTCCATTAAAAGGTTCTATACCTACACCGTTTATTCCCTCTTTTATTGTTCTGATGTTGTTATTTACAGATTAGCTGCTCTGATTCCCTGTTGTATTTCTTTTGTTTCTGGATAGTCCTCGAGAGTTCATTTCCTAGATTGGTATCCAGCTGGTACGATTCTGCATCCTAGTTTCTGCCTGTTAGCTGAAGTTATTTGTTCTCAGATTGAAGAACTCCCTTTATTAATTCTTGTAAATTTGGTTTGGTTTTACATATTCCCTTAATTTCTGTTTATCTGGAAATGTCCTATTTTCACCATCATATTTGAATGAGAGTTTTGCAAGATATATTACTCTGGACTGGCAATTTTTTTCTTTCAAGGTTTTATATTTCTCATCCCAATGCTTTTTGCCTGCATGGTTTCTGCCAAATAATTTGAGCTTAGTCTTATTGTTTCCTCTCTGTATGTGACTTCTTGTTTTTAACGAGCTGCTCTCAGGATTCTTTGTCTGTCTTTGGTTTTGGTGAGTGTGATTATAATATGCCTTGTTGATTTTCTTTTGGGGTCTATCCTCTATGGGGTTCGGTGAGCTTCTTGGATGGTCAGCTTTTCATCTTTCATGATGTTGGGGAAGTTTTCTGTCAGCAGTTCTTGAACGGCCCTCTCTGTGTTTTCTGTTTTCTCCCCCTGTTCTGGAACTCCAATCACTCGAAAATTTTTGCTTTTGATTGTATCCCACATAACTCTCAGGGTCTCTTCATTTTCCTTTGTTCTTTTTTCTGAGTTTTCCTCAAACTGAGTTGTATCCAAGTGTTTGTCTTCAATTCCACTGATCCTGTCTTCCACCTTTTCAAATCTGCTCCTCAGCCCTTCTATGCCACTCTCCATTTCTGAAATCTTGCTGTTTATCTTTTGGATTTCTAATTGCTGTTTTTGTATAATTTCTAGTTGTGAATTTATTTTGTTATTTTGTTCCTGCTTTATTTTCCTGAATTCTTCTGTTTTTTCTTCTGTATTTGCTATGAATTTGTCTGCCTTTTCCATGAATTTGTCTAATTTTTTCCTCATTTTTGTCTGCTTTTTGCTTCAACTCTTGGATAAGTCTGAGTATTAGAGATTTGAATTCCCTATCAGGTAGTTCTAGTGCCTTTTTTTCCAATGGAAAGTCATCTGGTGTTTTATTTTGGACGCCTACTGGAACCATCCTGTCCTGTTTTTGTAAATGTTTTGATATTGTCTGCTGTCTTCGGGCATTCAGTAGCTATTTTTCTCATTTTTTGATTGTAGATTTGTTTGTTTCATCCTTTTTTTTTTATTTGGCTATGTGTGAGCGGATGGGCTGTGTGTTTTTTGTTGTTTGCTCATCTGTGGTCACAAGACTTTTTGTCTCCTTCGCCAATTGCCTGCATCAGTTGCTCAGATATGGTACAGCAGGGCAGGTCTAGCTGAAGAGGAGTTACTGGGACAGGTTGTTTGTGGCACTTACTACAGCCACCAGGGTGGGTTGGTAATCAGTGCAGGGCAGTTTCTGGTAGGCCGTGCCTGTGCTGCTTGTTGGTGTGATGTTAAGCACACAGTGCAGGTAGGCAGGATGTAGGGGGGAGATTGTTGTGTGTGGAGCTAAGATGGATATGGGAGAGAGACGATAGGAACAAGAGCCAAAAACATACAAACAAACAAAAAAGAGTGCCTGGGGAGCTTGCCGTTGGAGTGAAGAGTTGAGAGACTATAAAATGGAGAAAAACAAAAAGGGGAAGAAGAAGAAAAAGAAAAGAAGGAATAAATAAAAATCAGAAAGGAAAAATAACGGCAAAGCTCCCAGGGATCCCACCAGTGCTGCTACGAGGTCTGGGGAAGTTGTTCTCAGGTGTTGCAGTACAGCCTGGCTAGAAGGCGTAGAGGTATTCATTGCCAGGTATTCAGGACACAGGAAGACAAGGAAGGTATAGAGAGATGAGAAACTGAGTAATGAAGAAAGACAAAGAGGGAAAAGAAAACAAAACAAATTTTAAAAAAAAGAACAAGAAAAGCCCCCCAAAAACAGAAAAAAAAACTCACGAGAAAAGAAATGCCCTCAGGGATCTCTCTGCATGTCTGTGCAAGCCAAGGGGGTAAGTCCCAAGCCGCGCAGTACCGTCCAGCCAGAACAGGCTCCCACCTCAAGAAAAGGAAAAGGAAACAAGCAAACAAAAGCCCCGGGATCCCACCAGCATGGCATCCCAGACTAGGAAGCAGTTCCACACTCAAACAGAACTCCACAGCCCCTCAGGAAGAAGCAAAGATGGCGCATGGAGCCAGGTATTTGAGCAACAGGAGGGGGAGGTGGTGAGAGGTAAGGAAGAAATCAAAAGAAGCAGAAAAAAGCAACACCAGCAACCAACAAATGGCACTCAGAGAGCTGGCCAGTGTGGGCAGGTGGAATCCAAGCAGCTGGTGCTTCCTGGACAAGAGACTGTGGCCACGGGAAGCAGAGGAGGCCGAGTTGGGGTGAAGAAGGGTGAGGTGGTGGGAAAGCATATATCGCAAATTACCAGTTGTTTTGTCTCCCACTGGAAGCTCCGTGAAGCTGCTTTCTCGTACCCCCTATTTCCTGGTCTCTGATAGGGGTCCAAGATGGCAGATCCATGCTGCATTAGCTGATAGGGGACCTCTGCATGAATCTCTCCTTGCTCTCCATTCTCTGTCAGTTTTTTCACTCCATTTGGTGCTCAGCTGAGTTCTTTATCTCTTCATTTGATGTTTTAGGGTTTTAGGATTGCTGTTTTCTCTGTTTGGCTTCCTTTTTCGGATCTTTGCTGTGGAGGGACTGCGTGGTGCTTCTGCCTAGAGGCCATTTTGCCAAAAGTACTTGAGTCAATCTCTTCTGAGATATTAAAGAAATTAAACAAGCAAAGGAGAGAGGCAGAGATGGGGGAATATACATGCCAAGCCACATGAAGATCTCCCAGGAGCAAAAGCTCAAAAAGAGAAGGACCTTCCTCCAGAACTGACAGAGAAAGGCTTCCCCTAGAGCTGGCACACCAAATCTGGACTTTAGCCTCCTAAACTGTGAGAAAATAAATTTCTGTTTGTTAAAGCCACCCATCTGTGGTCTTTCTGTTATAGCAGCACTAGATAACTAGTGCTGGTACCAAGAAGTAAGGGTGCTGCTCTAACAAATACATACAATGTGGAATTTTGGAATTGGGTAATGGATGGAGGCTGGAAGAGTTTAAGGTGCCTAATAGTAACAGCCTAGGTTTCCTTGAAGAGACTGTTGGTAGAATTATGAACATCAATGAAAATTCTGGTGAGGGTTCAGAAGGAAGTGAGGAGAGCTACAAAGAAAGTCTCTATTGTCTTAGAGTACATATGGCATCAGCCACAGAATGTTGCTAGAAATGTAGACATTAAATGTGCTTCTGGTGAGGCTTTAAAAGGAAATGATGAACATGTGATTGGGCAATGGAGGATGGGTAAATGTTGAACTTCAATATTTGGCTCATGAAATTTCTAAGGAAATGTTAAAGGGGCCACATGGTTTCTCCTTGCCACTTAAAGTAAAATGCAACAGGAGAGATAAACTTAAAAATGAACTGTCTAAAATGAAAGCTAAACTTACAGATTTGGAAAATACTGTTGTACAAATTAATTATAGGTGACCTACAGTTTTCATCAAGAATGTGGCTACACAATCTTTTGTTAAAGAGATTAAGCCTGTGACTGATGGATCTAACAAACTACCACAGCAGAAAACCCATAAGCTTAAACTGAAGGGAACAGAGAAAGAGCAAAAGGAAAGAACACTGTCTGCCTCTTGGAATTCTACATGCAGGAAACAGGCCAAAGGAGCTACATGTGTTGTCCTCTGTACAAGGGTTCCAAAACTGAGGTGCCTGACATGTCTAGGGTGGATGGCTTAGGTGTACAATCAACTCCATTTTGTGACTTCCGCTTCTGCATTCCTGAGAATGTAATCTTGATTTCTTCATATGCATATGGACCTAGGCCTCTGGCTGGGTGGAACCAGCACACTAAATTCTTCCATTCATATGCATATAACCTTAAGCCTCTGGCTGGGCAAAACTAGCAGGCTCTGGCCCCTTATCAATCATCATGACACCCTTGTGAGCACATACTTCTGTAATTATGTGAGTGTACCCAGTCCCTTTAACACACATATACTCTCTTGCCAATCCCAACAAAAGCCCCACTTTAAGATATCCCATCTCCCACTTTACTAATCAGAATATTGTGAGATAAGTTCCTAATTCAACTCTATAACTATGCCTGTGTGACTGCAGGTTTTTGGAGTGCTGGTTTTCACTTTGTAAGATCCAGTATGTACTTGGCTCCAGCTGCCTTTACTCTCAATAAGTCTCTTTCGTTTTAAACAGAATATATGTTGTCACTCAATGACACTTCATGGCATAGCCAGCAAGACTCAAACGTGTCTTATCTTCAGTGAATCCTGAGAAGGCAAGGACTGGAGCCTGGTGCCATCTTGAACCCTTTGTATTCATCCATCTCCACAGACTGTTAGGGATCACTTGAGGTAAGCCCTCTCAAATCAAGCCTCCTCAGTATTGCGAAGATGGCTCTTTGAGAGATTTATTGTTAGCTTTCTGTTTTTACTTTCTTTTTCTGTTCGTGATCTGAAAGTTTTGTTGAGTTCATCCTTTTATATAAGTTTGAAAAAGCTGATATCTAGCAGTGAACTCAGGATGACACATTGTCTTCTAATGGAAAAACTGAAGTCATTTTTTGTTTCTCTAGGGACATCTGAGGCTTTTGTGTTCCCTTAAATTTTGCACATGCACGTTACTTAGTAAGATGGGGAATCTACATCAAAAGATGAAGCAGAGCCCCCTTCGGGATTCCTGCAACTTATATGGTTAAGCATTATGGCTCCAGTACATATTTCTACATTAATCAGTGGCATGCACTTACAAAGTGGGATCTAGCAAATTACGGTCATTGTGGGGCTCATTTGACCTAGGCAAACTCATTTTTCTACACAGCAAATTAGAAAACAAATGGTCCCAAGTAAAACAAGTTCAATGAGACTCCTATTTTAATTGGTGTCTATTGTAGTTGTTGTTAGGTGCTGCCAGGTCAGCTCCAACTCATAAGAAACCTATGTACAAAAGAAGGAAAAAATGCCCGGTCCTGCACCATCCTCACAATTGTTGTTATGCTTGAGTCCATTGTTGTGGCCAATGTGTCAATCCGTCTTATTGAGGGGCTTCCACCTTTTACGCTGACCCTCTACTCTACCAAGCATAATGTCCTACTCCAGGGACTGGTCCCTCCCGATAATGCATCCAAAGTATGTGAGACAAAGTCTCGCCATCTTTGCTACTAAGGAGCATTCTGGCTGTACTTCTTCCAAGATAGAGATCTTTATCCTTTCGGCAGTCTGTGGTATAGTCCATATTCTTCACCAACACCACAATTCAAAGACGTCAATTCTTCTTCAGTCTTCCTTATTCATTGCCCAGCTTTTGCATGCATATGAGGTAATTGAAAACTGTATGGCTTGGGTAAGGTGCACCTTAGTTTTCAAGGTGATATCTTTGCTTTTCAATACTTTAAACAGGTCTTTTGCAGCAGACTTGCCCAATGAAATGCAACATATAATTTCTTGGCTCCTGTTTGCATGGATGTTGATTGTGGATCCAAGTAAAATGAAATCCTTGACAACTTCAATCTTTTCTGTTTATCATGATGTTGCTTATTGGTCCATTTGTGAGGATTTTTGTTTTCTTTATGTTGAGGTGCAATCCATACTGAAGGCTGTGGTCTTTGATCTTCATCAGTAAGTGCTTCAAGTCCTCTTGGATTCCAGCAAGCAAGGTTGTGTCATCTGCGTAACAGAGATTGTTAATGAGTCTTCCTATGATCTTGATGCCCCGTTCTTCATATACTCTAGCTTCTCAGATTATTTGCTCAGCATACAGAGTGAATAAGTATGGTGAAAGGATACAACCTTGATGCATGATGCACACTTTTCCTGACTTTAAACCACACAGTAACCTCTAGTTCTGTTCAAACGACTGCCTCTTGATCTATGTACAGGTTCCTCATGAGCACAATTAGGTGTTCAGGAATTCCCATCCTTCACAAAATTATCCATAACTTGTTATGATCCACACAGTCTAATGACTTTGCATTGTCAATAAAACACAGGTAAACATCTTTCTGGTATTCTCTGCTTTCAGCCAGGATCCATCTGATGTCAGCAATGATACCCCTGGTTCCATGTCCTCTTCTGAATTCAGCTTGAATTTCTGCTGGTCCCTGTCAATGTACTGCTGTGACTGCTTTTAGATGATCTTCAGCAAAATTTTACTTGCATGTAATATTAATGATATTGTTTGATAATTTCTGCATCCGGTTGAATCAGCTTTCTTTGGAATAGGCATAAATACAGATCCCTTCCAATCTGATGGCCAGGTAGCTATCTTCCAAATTTCTTGGAAGAAATGAGTGAGCACCTCCAGTGCTGCATCTGTGTATTGAAACATCTCAACTGGTATTCCATCAATTCCTGAAGCCTTGTTTTAAGCCAAAGGCTGCAGTGCAGTTTAGACCTCTTCCTTCAGTACCATCAGTTCCTGATCATATGCTACTTCCTAAAATGGTTGAACGTCAACCAATTCTTTTTGGTAGAGTGACTCTGTATATTCCTTCCATTTTATAGTGATGCTTCCTGCATCATTTAATATTTTCCCCTTAGAATCCTTCAATATTGCAACTTGAGGCCTGAATTTTTTCTTCACTTCTTTCAGCTTGAGAAATGCCAAGCATGTTCTTCCCTTTTGGTCTTCTAACTCCAGGTCTTTGCACGTGTCATTATAATACTTTGTCTTTTCAAGCTGCCTTTTGAAATCTTCTGTTCAGCTATTTTACTTCATCATTTCTTCCATTTGCTTTAGCTACTTGACGTTCAAAAGCAAGTTTCAGAGTCTCTTCTGACATCCCTTTTGGTGTTTCCTTTCTTTCCTGTCTTTTTAATGACCTCTTGCTTTCTTCATGTATGAAGTCCTTGATGTCATTCCACAAGTTGTTTGGTCTTCAGTCATCAGTGTTCAACGTGTCAAATTTATTCTTCAAATGGTCTCTAAATTCAGATGGAATATACTCAAGGTTGTACTTTGTCTCTTGTGGACTTGTTCCAATTTTCTTCAGCTTCAGCTTGAACTTACAGATAAGTAATAGATGGTCTGTTCCACAGTAGGCCCCTGGCCTTGTTATAACTGATGATATTGAGCTTTTCCATTGCTTCTTTCCACAGATGTAGCTGATTTGATGCCCATGTATTCCATCTGCCAAGGTCCACATGTATAGTCACTGGTTATGTTGTTGAAAAAAGGTATTTGCAATGAAGAAGTCATTGGTCTTGCAAAATTCTATCAAGTGATCTCCCACATCATTTCTATCACCAAGGCCATATTTTCCAACTACTGAGCCTTTTTCTTTGTTTCCAGCTTTTGCATTCTAATCACCAGTGATTAGCAATGTATCTTGACTGCATGCTCGAACTATTTCAGACTGCAGAGGTTGGTAAAAATCTTCAATTTCTTTGTCTTTAGCCTTAGTGGTTGGTGCATAAATTTCAATAATAGCTGTACTAACTGGTCTTCCTTGTAGGCATATGGATATTATCCTATTAAGACAGTGTTGCACTTCAGGATAGATTGTGAAATGTTCTTTTTGACAATGAATGCGATGCCATTCCTCTTCAAACTGTCATTCCCAGCATAGTAGACCACAAGATTGTTTGATTCAAAATGGTCAATACTAGTCCATTTCAACTCACCAACACCTAGCATATTGATCTCTATGCATTCCATTTCATTTTTTAGGATCTCCAATTTTCCTTCATATTTCATACAATCCATGTTCTGATTATTAATGGCTGTTTGCAGCTGTTTCTTCTCATTTTGAGTTGTGTCACATCAGCAAATGAAGGTACTGTAGCTTAACTCGATCCATTTTTAAGGCCAACTCTACTTTGAGGAGGCAGGTCTTCCCCAGTCCTTCCTCCTAGTCGGTCTTAGTCTGGAAGCTCAGCTGAAATCTGTTTGCCATGGCTGACCCTGCTGGTATTTGAGTTTCCAACGTCACAGTAACATGCAAGCCCCCACAGTATGGCAAACTGAAAGACAGGCAGTGGTGAATTGGTATCTAGAGGCCTCCAAAAGATATTAAGATAGTAAATTTGCATCATTACAATAAACAGCTTCTAATCAGGCTAAACAAATTAAAGAGTTACAAAGCGAGAGCGCTACCACTTCTTTGGCCAACCTTTTAATATGACTTCTGTCCCTCCATCCACCCCTCCAGTGGTTTCTTCTCTTTACCCATTTCTATCTTCCTATTCCTCTGAAAATACTTTATCTGAGCTCCCTTACTACCCCCAAGTACTCTCTAAAAGAGAGTAAGGCAGTTTCTGAGATGTCCTTTAAGATCGAGTAACCCGACAAGCCTCAGAAACCTCCCCAAGTTACCATTATTCCATGGTCAAAAGCAAAAATTCATACAATAGTAAAGGAGTTTCCTAACCCTCACAAAGATCCACGAAAATTAACCCATGAATTCAGAATTTTTGCTGAGGCTATGAACTTGGTTTGTCTGATTTATATAATCTAATACATATGTTACTGGGACCAGGAGATGCCCAAAGATGGATGGAAGAAGCTAAATGAAAAAACACTGAAAAATCCTCAGCAATTCAGGCTCATGTCACTGGTGTTGAATTACGAAATCAGACCAAGGCTATTGTGATCAGCCTTATTAATACTATTCCCAGGGGTTTTCCTCAGAAAATAGACTGAACTAAAGTTCAGGGCTGTAGACAAGAGAAAGATAAAGTTTACAGTTGCAGAGACCATTTGACCAAGCTTTTTATGGAACATTCTGGATTAAACTTAGAAGAACCGAGCCAATATAGCTTTTAATTCCATTTTTCTTAATGTGCTCCACCCTAATTTGGCCCAGCTGATCCTAGATTGGGAAAATGTTCCCACACCAGAGTTAACTAACTTAGCTTACAAATTGGGCCCAGCTTTAGAACAAAAAGCTAAAGAAATAGAATAAAGAAGTAAGGCTAAACAAAACAAGTTAATCGTCTTGCAGTTACAACAGCTGCAATCTCCTAATTATAACAAATTCAAGGTCTGTGTGGGGACCAAATCCCAGAACAATACTGCTGCAGTTTGCTATTGTTGCAAGAAACCTAGACATTTCAAAAAGGACTGTATAAAGCTAAAGAACAAAATGGGCACTCCACCCTTTAATAATCCTCAGGCCAAGCCTGAATGAGGGTGCTCTGAGGACCATTTAGGGGCTTTTATGAAGGTGGCTTTAAGTTCTCTAGGGGAAACTATAATTTGAATCAATGGAGAACCTTGTAAATTTTTATTTGACATAGGTGTCACATACTGTCAAACCTCACATCTTTGCAAAAGCCTGTACCCCAGAGTACAAAGATCTCTAAAGTTGTGGATTGCTAAACAAGAACAAATTTTAACTCATTCTTTATTTGTTTCTATATCTTTGGGTCCTATTGAAGACATTAACCCATTCTTACTTAGTTTATACACACTTGTTAATTTGTTTGGGAGAGACTATTTATTTAAATGGAACTGCCATTTAAAATTCACTGAGCAACACTTAGCACTCTTTTTTGTTTGTTTGTTTTTGGCTCCTGTTCCTCTCTCGTCTCTCTCCTCTTTCCCATACCAACTTACCTCCACACATCACAGTCTCCCACCCCTTCCTGCTTACTTGCACTGTGCACTGAACATCACATTCCCAAGAAGCACAGGCATGGCCTACTGGAACCTACCCTGCACTGATTCCTGGTCTGCACTGTCAGCCCTGGTATTTGCCACAAACAACCCATCCGAGCAACTCCCCTTCAGCTAGAAATGCCCTGCTGTACCATACCTGAGTGACTGACGGTGCCAATTGGAGAAGGAGGTGAAAAGTATCAGGCCCACAGACGAGCAAACAACAAAGAATGCACACCACGCCTGCGCAGACATAACCAAATAAAACAAAAAAGCAGGATGAAACAAACAAATCTACAATCAATAAATGAGGAAAATAACCACTGAATGCCCTGAAGACTGCAGACAATTTCAAAACATTTACAAAAACAGGACAGGATGGTTCCAGTAGGTGTCTAAAATAAAACACCAGATGACTTTCCAGTAGAAGAAAAGGCACTAGACCTAACTTACAGGGAATTCAAATCTCTAATATTCAGAACTATCGAAGAGTTGAAGCAAAAGCAGGAAAAAAGGAGGAAAAAATAGACAAATTCAGGGAAAATGCAGACAAATTCATGGAAATACAGACAAAAAAATGGAAGAATTCAAGAAAATAATACAGGAACAAAATACTAAAATAAATTCACAACTATAAATCATACAAAAAACAATTAGAAATCCAAAAGATAAACAATAAGATTTCAGAAACGGACAGTGTCATAGAAGGGCTGAGGAGCAGGTTTGAAATGATGGAAGATAGGATCAGCAAAATTGAAGACAATCACTTGGATACAACTCAGTTTGAGGAAAAATTAGAAAAAAGAATGAAGAAAAATGAAGAAACCCTGAGAATTATGTGGGATACAATCAAAAGCAAACATCTTTGAGTGATCGGAGTTCCAGAACAGGGGGAGAAAACAGAAAACACAGAGAGGATCATTGAAGAATTGCTGACAGAAAACTTGCTGACCATCCAAGAAGCTCAACGAACCCCATATAGGAGAGACCCCAAAAGAAAATCACCAAGGCATATTATAATCACACTCGCTAAAACCAAAGACAAACAAAGAATCCTGACAGCAGCTCATGAAAAACAAAAAGTCACATACAGAGGAGAAACAATACGACTAAGCTTAAATTGTTAGGCAGAAACCATGCAGGCAAGAAGGCAATGGGATGAGAAATATAAAACCTTGAAAGAAAAAATTGCCAGCCAAGAATAATATATCCTGCAAAACTATCATTCAAATATGATAGTGAAATTAGATCATTTCCAGATAAAAAGAAACTATGTAAAAACCAAACCAAACTTACAAGACTTATTAAAGGGAGTCCTTCAATCTGAGAACAAATGACATCAGACCACAAGCTGAATATAGGACACAGGATTGTACTAGCCAGATATTGGCCTAAGAAATGAACTCTTAAGGACTATGCAAAACCAAAAGAATTACAAGAGGGAACCAGAGAGGTTACTCTGTAAATGACAACAGCATGAGAACAATAAAAGAGGGAATAAATGGTGTAGATATAGAACCTTCTAATGGAGAGGAAGGCAAGGTGATAACAAGTAATAGTAGACTGGTTCAAATCTAGGGAGATAAGGGTAAATTTCAAGGTAACCACAAACAAAGTTAACAAACCCACTCATCAAAATAAAGAAGAAAAACATAAAGTCTCAGTAAAAACAAAACCTACAAAAACAAAAGAAATGAAAAAAAAAATCCACAAACAAAAGGAACTCAGCACAGGAGAGTAAGAGGAACAAAGAAAGCATCAGCACCACAAAAACAAAAGTACTACAAAATGCAATCCCACTCCCAGGAATATATCCTAGAGAAATAAGAGCCATCAAATGAATAGACGTATGCACACCCATATTCATTGCAGCACTGTTCACAATAGCAAAAAGATGGAGACAACCTAGATGCCAATCAACAGATGAAAGGATTAAAAAAAACCATGGTACATACACACAATGGAGTATTATGCAATGATAAAGAACAGTGATGAATCTGTGAAGCATCTCATAACATGGATGAAAATAGAGGACATTATGCTGACTGAAATAAGTCAATCATCAAATGACAAATATTGTATGAGACCCTTACTGTAAAAACTCATGTAAAAGTTTACACACACACACAAAAAAAAACTTTATTGGTTACGAGGGATGAGAGGGGTGAGGGGGAAATGAAATAGACAACAGATAAGTGGTAACTTTGGTGAAGGGTAAGACAGTACACAATACTGGGGAAGCCAGCACAACTTGTACAAAGAAAGGTCATGGAAGCTCCATAGACACTTCTAAACTCCCTGAGGGACTGAATTGCTGGGTGGAGGGCTGTGGGGACCATGGTCTTAGGGAACATCTAGCTCAACTGGCATAACACAGTTTATAAAGACAATGTTCTGCATTCTACCTTGGTGAGTAGCGTCTGGGGTCTTAAAAGCCTGTGAGCAGCCATCTAAGATACTCCACAAAGGAATTCAGCAAAGGAGAGTAAGAAGAACAAAGAAAAGGTCAGCACCACAAAAAAAAAGCACTACAAAATGACAGCAATAAACTCACACCTATCAATAATTACACTGAATGTAAATGGCCTCAAAGCACCCATAAAGAGACAGAGAGTGACAGAATGGATTAAAAAATAGAATCCATCAATATGTGTCTACAAGAGACACGCCTTAGAAACAAATCTGTAAATTTATTAAAAATCAAAAGATTGAAAAAAATATATCAAGCAAACAACTACCAAAAAAAGAACAAACGTGGCAATACTAATCTCAGATAAAATAGACTTTAAAACAAAATCCACCATAAAAGACAAAGAAGAACACTATGTAATGATTAAGTGGGCAATCCACCATGAAGATATAAACGTAATAAACATCTATGCACCCAATGACAGGGCTCCAAAATACATAAAACAAACTCTAACAGCAATGAAAACAGAAATTGATGGTTTCACAATAATGGTAGGAGGCTTCAACACATCACTCTCGGTAAAGGACAGAACATCTAAAAAGAAACTCAACAAAGATACAGAAGACCTAAAGGGCACAATCAGCTAACTTGACCTCATAGACATATATAGAACACTCCACCCTACAGCTGCAAAGTACACATTCTATTCCAATGCACATGGAACGTTCTCCAAAATAGACCACATCTTAAGCCATAGAGCAATCCTCAACAAAATACAAAACGTTGAGATAATTCAAAGTGTCTTCTCTGACCACACTCCATCAAGGTAGAAATTAACAACAGGAAGAGCAAGGAAAAAAAAATCAATTACGTGGAAACTGAATAACACCCTGCTTACACATCACTGGCTAATAGAAGAAATCAGAGATGGAATCAAAAAATTCGTAAAATCAAACAAGAATGAAAACACATTATACCAAAACCTCTGCAACACAGCAAAGGCAGTATTCAGAGGACAATTTATAGCAATAGATGTGCACATCAAAAAAGAAGAGACAAAATCAAAACAATGACTACAGAAATAAACAAATAGAAAGAGAACAGCAAAAAAAGGCCACAGCCACCAGAAGAAAGGAAATAATAAAGATCAGAGCAGAAATAAATGACATAGAGAATAGAAAAACAATAGAAAGAATCAACAAAACCAAAAGTTGGTTCTTTGAAAGAATCAACAAAGTCGACAAACCACTGGCCAGAATGACAAAAGAAAAACAGGAGAGAATGCAAATAACCCAAATAAGAAATGAAATGGGCAAAATTAAAACAGAACAAACTGAAATAAAAAGAATCATAACAGAGTTTTATGAAAAACTATACTCCAACATGTTTGAAAACTAGAGAAAATGGTTAAATTTCTAGAAACACACTACTTAACAAACTATCACGAAGTGATGTTGAAAATCTGAACAGACACATAACAAGAGAAGAGATCAAAAAGGTAATTTAAAAAAAACTCCCAACAAAAAAATGTCCTGGCCCAGATGGTCTCACTGGAGAATTCTACAAAACATTCAGAGAAGAGCTTTTACCAGCACTACTCAATCTATTTCAGAACATAGAAAAGGAAGGGATACTTCCGAACTCATTCTATGAAGCCAGCATAATGCTGATACCAAAACCAGACAGAGATGCCACAAAAAAAGAAAATTACAGACCAATATCTCTCATGAATATAGATGCAAAAATTCTCAACAAAATTCTACCCGGTAGAAGTCAGCATCATATCAAAAATAATATACCACGACCAAGTAGGATTCATACCAGGTATGCAAGGATGATTCTACTTAGAAAATCAATCAACATAATCCACTGCATAAATAAAAGGAAAGAAAAGAGTCACATGATCATCTCAACTGATGCAGAAAAGGCATTCGACAAAGTCCAACACCAATTCCTGATAAAAACTCTCAATAAAATAGGTATAGAAGGGAAATTACTCAACATAATAAAGGGCATCTATGCAAAATCAACAGTCAACATCATTCTTAATGGAGAGAGGCTGAAATTATTCCCCTTGAGAACAGGAACAAAACAAGGATGCCCTTTATCACCACTCCTATTTAACATTGTGCTGGAAGTTCTAGCTAGAGCAATAAAGCAAGAAAAGGAAATAAATGGCATCCAAATTGGTAATTAAGAAGTTAAACTGTCCCTGTTTGCAGATGATATGATACTGTACCTAGAAAACCCTAAAGACTCCATGAGAAAACTACTGGAACTAACAGAAAGATTCAGCAAAGTAGTAGGATACAAGATAAACATACAAAAATCAGTTGGATTCCTGTATGTCAATAAAGAGAACAATGAAAAGGATATTAGGAAAGCAACACCAGTTATAATAGCCCCTAAAAAATAAAATACTTAGGAATAAATCTAACCAGGGATGTAAAAGCCCTGTACAAAGAAAACTGCAAAATACTGCTGCAAGAAACCTAAAGGGATCTACATAAATGGAAAAACATACCATGCTCATGGATAGGTAGACTCAACATTACGAAAATGACAATTCTACCCAAAACAATTTACAAATACAATGCAATCCCCATCCAAATACCAACAACATTCTTTAAAGAGATGGAAAAACTAATCATTAACTCTATATGGAAAGGAAAGAAGCCCCCAAAAGTAAAGCACTGTTGAAGGAGAATAAAGTAGGAGGACTCACACTACCTGACCTCAGAACCTACTGTACAGCTACGGTAGTCAAAACAGCCTGCTGCTGGAACAATGACAGATACATTGACCAATGGAACAGAATTGAGAACCCAGATGTAAATCCATCCATCTACAGTCACCTGATCTTTGACAAGGGCCCACAGTCCATCAAATGGGGAAAAGACAGTCTTTTTAAGAAATGGTGCTGGCAAAACTGGATATCCATCTACAAAAAAATGAAACATCATATACAAAAACTAATTCAAAATGGATCAAAGTCCTAAATATAAAGCCAAAAGCTATAAAGTACACAGAAGAAAAAATAGGATAAATACTAGAGGCCCTAATACACAGCATTAACAGGATACAAACCATAACCATCAACACACAAACTCCAGAAGATAAGCTAGATAACTGAGATCTTCTAAAAATCAAACACCTATGCTCATCAAAAGACTTCACCAAAAGAGTAAAAAGAGAACCTACAGACTGGTAAAAAAATTTTGGACATTACAAGTCAAAGGTCTAATATCTATAATCTACAAGAAAATCCAACACCTCTACAACAAAAAGACAAATAATCCAGTTAAAAATTGGGCAAAGGAAATGAACAGACACTTCACCAAAGAAGACATTCAACCGGCCAACAGACACATGAGGAAATGCTCGCGATCACTAGCCATTAGAGAAATGCAAATTAAAACCACAATGACATACCATCTCACCCCGGCATTACTGGCATGAATCAAAAACACTGAAAATAACAAATGTTTGAGAGGCCCGGGGGAGATCAGAACTCTTATGCACTGCTGGTGGGAATGCAAAATGATACAACCATTTTGGAAAATGATATGGCGCTTCCTTAGAAAGCTAGAAATAGAAATACCATATGATCAAGCAATCCCACTCCTAGGAGTATATCCCAGAGAAATAAGAACCATCATACAAACGAACATATGCACACCCATGTTCACTGCAGCATTGTTCACAATAGCAAAAAGATGGAAAAAACCTAGCTGCCCCTCAACAGACAAATGGATAAACAAACTAGGATACATACACACAATGGTGTATTATGCAACAATAAAGAACAATGATGAATCTGTGAAGCATCTCATAACACGGATGAAACTGGAGGACATTATGCTGAGTGAAATAAGTCAATTAGAAAAGGGCAAATATTGTATAAGACCTCTACTGTAAAAACTCATGAAAAAGTTTATACACAGAGAAACAATCTTTGTTGGTTACGAGGGATGGGGGGTGGGGGTGGAAATACTAAATAGACAATAGATAAGTGGTAACTTTTGTGAAGGGTAAGACAGTACACAATACTGGGGAAGCCAACACAACTTATACAAGGAAAGGTTATGGAAGCTCCATAAACACATCCAAACTCCCAAAGGGACTGAATTCCTGGGTGGAGGGCTGTGGGGACCATGGTCTCGGGGAACATCTAGCTCAATTGACATAACACACTTTACAAAGACAATGTTCTACATTCTTCCTTGGTGAGTAGTGTTGGGGTCTTAAAAGCCTGTGAGCAGCCATCTAAGATACTCCGCTGGTCTCACCCCTTAAGCATCAAGGGAGAATGAAGAAAAGAAGATGCAAGGAAAAGATTAGTCCAAAGGAGTAACCGACCACAACTACCAAGGCCTCCACCAGACTGAATCCAGTACAACTAGATGGTGCCCAGCTATCACAACTGACTGCTCTGACTGGGATCACAGCAGAGCTGGAGAAAAATGTAGAACAAAATTCTAACTCACAAAAAAATACTAGACTTACTTCCCTGACAGAGACTGGAGAAACCCCAAGAGTATGGCCACCGGACACTCTTTCAGCTCAGTAATGAAGTCGTTCCTGAGGTTCACTGTTCAGCCAAAGATTAGACAGCCCTATAAAACAAAATGAGAGTAATGGGGCACTACAGTCCAAGGACAAGGACTAGAAGCCAAGAGGGAACAGGAAAGCTGGTAATAGGAAACCCATCATTGAGAAGGGACAGCGTTGACATGTCGTGGGGTTGGTAACCATTGTCATAAAACAATATGTGTACTAACTGTTTAATGAGAAACTATTTGTTCTGTAAACCTTCATCTAAATAACAATTAAAAAATTAAAATAAAAAAAATTGAGGTGGTTTCTTGGGCTCTGCAGATGCTGCTAAGCCTGGATACCAAATTTTTGTTTTTTGGCTCAGCCACTATATAAACATTTAAAAAACCTCTGAACCCAGTCCTTTCCAATTGTGAGAGAATGTAAAAAGGCCATCCAACAACTAACCAAAAACCCAAACCAAACCCATTGCTGTCAACTTGATTCTGACTCATAGAGACCCTATAGGACAAAGTAGAACTGCTCCATAGGGTTTCCAAGGAGTAGCTGGTGGATTTGAATTGCCAACTTTTTCGTCAGCAGCCAAACTCTTAACACTGTGCTCCAACAACTAAGAGACTCTGTAATTAATACTCTTGATTTAGGATTTTCTAATTATAATTTAGGCTTTTCACTCTACATGAAGTGTCCAGCAATGCATTAGGAGTCCTCACACAAAAACATGGAGGATAATAAAAACTCACTGGGCATTACAGTATTCAATTAGATACTGTAGTTAGGGGCTACCCCCCTTGCCTCAGGGCAGTTATCATGACTGCTAAACTGGTTGAAAGTATGTCAGATATGATCTGGGGAAATTTTTTAGATGTCTATGTTCCCCGTACAGAATCAGCCATTTTAAATTCAACTTTGACTCAGCATTTATCAGCTAATAGACTAACTTCCTATGAAGTTCATCTTTTAGCTGCTTGGAGCCCTGGTGGCAAAGTGGTTAAGAGCTTGGCCGCTAACCAAAAAGGTCAGCAAAAAGCTCACCCCTATAGGGTCGCTATAGGTCAAAATCGATGTGATAGAAAAGGCGTCAGATTAATATTAGTTTGCATAGTGTAACCTCATTAAACACAGCTACTTTATTATGCCCACTTAATGACAATGATTACCCTACCTATGATTGTTTAATGGTTTTATTTTTTCATGGATCATATTTAAAATCTGAACCTACTGGCTCTCATTACCAGGGAGGTTATGCTGTGACTACATCCACCAAAGTCCTTGAAAGTGGCACCCTTCCTGAAGCCACTTCAGCTCAACAAACTGAGCTGATTGCACTCACAAGGGCTTGCATATTGGCTTCTGGACAGTTGGTAAATGTTTACACAGACTCTGGGTATGGATTTGAGGTGGTTCATGATTTTAGTAGGTTATGGAAACAGAGAAGGTTCTTAACCTCTTCTGGCAACCAAATTAAAAATGACCCCTTAATAACAGAACTCTTAGAAGGCCTTTTGTTCCCCCCTGAGATTTCTGTAGTTAAAATCCAGGCATACTAAGCCAAAGGAGGGCCTCAAACAGAGGAAATTAAAGGGAATGACTTAGCTGATAGAGCAGCTAAGCAGGCCACTTCCGGGCCACCCCCAAATAATAATAATAATACTCTCATTCATGATCATAATGGACTTACTCTTGATCATTATGAAAAGGAAGGAATAAATGCTGGTAGAACACTTATGACACCTATATTACTGAACCTTGGAAAATGCCTACCCAGATTCAATCTTCATGAAATTTCAAAGACACTTTCTAAACACCAACAGTTAACTCCAAAAGAAGAAATTAGAGAATGGGAGCAGGCCCAATGTCTTCAAAACCCAACCACTAGATTGTGGACTGGGCCTAATAATGAACTTGTTTTACCCGACTGCCTGCATGTCTCTATGTTTCAGAGTTTTTTACATGATCTAATCCTAGCTTTGGAAAATTACTGGTGGGGAGATTTTTCCACCACAGTGGACCATGTTCTTTTTCATAGTTTTGGTTGTCTTCCTACTGTATTAGACCCTATAATGTTTGGTCCAATGCAGTGGGGCACTGTTTTAGATGAAAAGTAACCTTTTAATATGCTTATAGAAAAAGTTTCTTTTCCCAAAGGAGTTACTCCTAAGGATTTATTTGAGCATCAGAAATCAGCCTCATACAAAGAAATAGAGAAATGGAAAAGATAGGGTTGCTCCCAGTGTTCCACCTCCAGAATATTGATAGGTTCCAATGAGAACTTAGTTCTCCCCAAATCTTTACAAATTCCCATGATAGAAGCATTGCATGCCAACACCCATTTGAGACCAGACAAAATGATGGAACTCTTTTTAAAAAGTATTGGTGGTGGCATTTTATGAGGCTACTGATTATGTGGCATCCCATTTCCCTATTTGTGCCCAATTTAATTCAAGTAAACCCTATAAACCTCTGCCCAGTAGGTACCTCCTGCCTTCATGACCTATGCTTCAATGGCAAACTGATTCTATTCATCACCCACCATCAAATAGTTATAAATTTGTATTAGGGATGATTTGGTTTTCTCACTGGGTAGAAGTTTTTCCCAGCTATCATATTACTGCCACCTTTGCAGCCAAGAATCTTCTCAAAAATATCACCCCCACTTGGGGAGCCCCCAGGGTTTCTTAGTAACTGGGTATGCATTTTACTGGACAAATAAATAAATACCCAAAATTGTTCCTGTCTTCCAGAGGCTTCACTGTCCTTATCATCCTAAATCCTCTAGTCTAGTTGAAAGAACCGTGTTTGTCATCTAGTGCTGCTATAACAGAAATACCACAAGTGGGTGGCTTTAACAAAGAGAAATTTATTTTCTCACAGTCTAGTAGACTAGAAGTCCAAATTCAGGGTGTCAGCTCCAGGGGAAGGCTTTCTGTCTGCATCAGCTCTGGAGGAAGGTCCTTGTCATTCCTGGTTTAGGAGCCTCTCAGCACAGGGACCCTGGATCCAAAGGATGCGTTATGCTCCTAGTGCTTCTTTCTTGGTGGTGTGAGGTCCCCAACTCTCTGCTTCCTTCCCTTTCCTTTTAATCTCTTGTAAGATAAAAGGTGGTGCAGGCCACACCTCAGGGAAACTCCCTTTACTTTGGATCAGGGATGTGAGCTTAATAAGGGTATTACAATCCCATCCTAATCCTCTTTAACATAATCTGATCTTGCCTCATTAACCACAGACAGAGATTAAGGTTTACAACACACAGGAAAATTACAATCACAAAATGGAGGACAACCACACAATACCGGGAATCATGGCTAACAAAGTTGCCACATATTTTTGGGTGACACAATTCAATCCATGACATACACTAAAAACTCAATTAGACAAAATTCCAAACCTTTACAATTACTTTCAACTACAATATTACCTCTAGTCCGTTAAATTTGAGAACTACTCCATTTGGATCCCACAATTTAACCCCTCATGAGATTATTACTGGGAAGTCTATGGAAAACCTGCCCTGAATCAAATTTAATTCAATTTGACTTGTTCCAGTATTGCAAGTCTTTAATTCAGTATTCTAAGGAATACTCCTCACAAATTAAAGATGCTTCTAATAATCAGAAAAAAGAAGTGTCAGGGAAGGGGTTGGGAGGGAAAAACACTAACTAGACAATAGATAAGTGGTAACTTTGGTGAAGGGCAAGACAGTACACAGTACTGGGGTAGTCAGCACAACTTGACCAAGGCAAGGTCATGGAAGCTTCATAGACACATCCAAAATCCCTGACAGACTGAATTACTAGGCTAAGGGCTGGGGACCATGGTCTCAAGGGACATCTAGCTCAATTGGCATAACATAGTTTCTAAAGAAAATGTTCTACAGCCTACTTTGGTGAGTAGTGTCTGGGGTCTTAAAAGCTTGTGAGTGGCCGTCTGTTATACTCCACTGGTGTCACCTGGTCTGGAGAAAGGGAGAATGAATAAAACCAAGGACATAGGGGAAAGATTAGTCCAAAGGCTAATGGATCACATGTACCACAGCCTCCACCAGACTGATTCCAGCACAACTAGATGGTGCCTGGCTACCACCACTGACTGCGTTGACAGGGATCACAACAGAAGATCTTGGACAGAGCTGGAGAAAAATGTAGAACAAAATTCAAATTCACAAAAGAAGACCAGACTTACTGGTCTGACAGAGACTGGAGAAACTCTGAGAGTATGGCCCTCGGACACCCTTTTAACTCAGTGCTGAATTTACTTCTGAGTTTCATTCTTCAGCCAAAGATTAGACAGGCCCATAAAACAAAATGAGACTAAATGGGCACACCAGTCTAGGGGCAAGGACAAGAAGGCAGTAGGGGACAGGAAAGATGGTAAATGGGAACCCAAAGTGAGAACGGGAGAATGTTGACATGTTGTGAGGTTGACAAGCAATGTCTCAAAACAATATATGTATTAATTGTTTAATGAGAAATTAATTTGCTCTGTAAACCTTCATCTAAAGTACAATAAGAAATTTTAAAAAACTGTAAAAAGAAACAAGGAGTGTCCAAGCTACCCACTATTCAACCTAGATACTATGTTTATTGGAAAAGACATCAGTTAAAAGATTCTCTTAAACCCTGATGGAAAGGATCTTACCTGGTTCTTCTCACTAATCCTTGCACTGCTAAATTACAAGAAGTTCAGACTTGGATTTGTCTCTCTCGGCTGAAGAAGACTGCAGCTCCTGCCTGGACAATTCAATCCACTGAGGGACTTAAGCTGAAATTCAAATGCCCTGGTGGACAGAAGCAGACAACTGCACCCAAAGCAGACAGCTTTCCCTAGATCGTGGTATAAGACTTTTCACCCATTCTGTTAAGTGCAAGCCCCTGAGGTCATTGGACTTTGTTTAATCCTTACTGCTTTTGAGGTTGCTTTGTGTTGCCATTTTGGGTTTATTGACTATTAAGAATTTTCCACACAGACTATCAATATATTTGCCATCCATTTTCTATTCTTGCCATCCTTATGCTAGTTACTGTATTATACATTATTGTTATTATCCCCCATTTTCATATTATTCTTTTTCCATACAAATAAGCAAAATATTTACTGTCAGTTTAACCTTTTAGCTGCTATTTTGTTACTCACCTGTTATTTTACTAGAGGTGTTATTGGCCTGTGTTTTAAACACTTTTTGATGCCCTGACCCTGCTATTGTTTTGCTCATCAGATTACCTGTAGTGTCATTCCCTGTTTTGAGACCTTATTCTTGAATAGTAGTGGATGAAAACCCTTGTTTTATTATAACCATCATTTTTATTACCTTTCTCTTATTGTCTTATTTTTTTGGTTTGTGTTTTTCCACTGATGCTCTCCTTAAGTGTTCTGTTATTGTCTTTTGCAACTCCAGCTGACACCTGGCATGAAAAATGCCTTTGTCAAGCCAGCTCAGTCCATAGCTAGAGCCAGTGATCTGACTGATTGTTGAATTTGTCATCAAATTCCCAAAACTGGACACCATAACTCTGATGAACTGGCCTTGTCAGTACTTAATTATAGTTTTATATTCAGTGCCATGGTAAACACTAGTACTATTGCCAGAACAGCTATTCCTGTTAGACTATGGCATCCATCTAACTTCCTTATTTATCCCTTGGTCATCTGTTTTTTCCTTTCCTCTCTCTGGACAAATCCTGAAGTTACTTATAGTGGTGGACACCCTATTCTCTCTGTTGGTGGTGGCTGATATTATACAGCCTTAGTAGATTTTTGTGATTACAAGAATCCAGATGCCCCAATTTGCCCCATTTCAAGGAGAAATCAGAGTTAGGTGGATTGTCCATTGGTAGCAGCTCTCTTACTGAAAAATGGTTTGAAGAAGAAAACCAGACTATCCCTTTCCCTGATACTCAGACTGGAACCGGAACAATTTGTGCACCACCATGGTATGTATTTTTATGTGGGGCATCCACTTATTTAAAGAAAAATGAACCTTTAAATATTGAACCTTATACTTGGGCACTACCCTGTCTAAACAGATGAAGCATATATGACCAATGCACCTTAGGAACCCTTGGGATTCCTTATGATGAAAGCACACACTGGACTAATGATTTGAAACTTATAACCAGGAATAAAAGAGAAGCCAGTAACAACCCTGGGTGTATGGGTGTTCATCTGAGGATTTTTCCACTTATTGGTATCCCAGGACTTGAAAAATTTATTCATAAGTTATCCACCATGATCCTGTAGATAACTAATGACCTTGCTGATAGCATAGAAGCTCAACAACCATCCTTAAATTCCCTTGCTAAAGTAGTATTAGACTACAGAATTGCCTGTGATTTCCTTTTAGCTCAACAAGGAGGTGTATGTGCATTTGTTAATACCTCTTGTTGCACATGGATACATACTTCAGGAGAAGTAGAACAAGACCTTAAGCAGGTATGTCAAAAGACAACCTGGCTTCATGTACCCTTAGGTCTGATTCACCCTTCCTTGACATCTTTAGCTGGTTACTTGAAGTGGATTCAATCCATATTATTTTATCTATGAATACTTCTTGCTGCAATAATTGTTATTGGACTAATCAAATGTCGTACGAAATGTGTAATTATTGCTATTACTCGGAATACCAATTTAATGCCTATGAAAAGAATAGTGTACATCAAAAGTGTTCATGTTCCAAGTGGATTTGAGCTTACCTGTTGAAACAGAGCCCTTCCGGGTTATTCCTCCAATGTGGCCAAGCCCTGTATACACCCTAATGACTGGACACGAGGAGCAAGAGGCTAAAATTATAGCATGGTGAAGTCACCGGATGGTGCCTGTTTAGTTTTTACATCCATAGTGTCTGGGGTCTTAAAGGCTTGTTAATCAAGCAGGCACCCAAAACAACCACCTGAAGCCCCTGCAGAAGAAGGCATTCTTTTTATTAGTGACCAATGAGATGATCATCATATGCATAGGGCCCTAGGCCTTTGGCTGGGTGGAACCAGCAGACTAACTTCTTCCCATTGTGGTAGGGAGAAAAGACCCCAGACTCAAATTCAATAAAAAGAGATTTTTATTAAGCCAAGACAAAGACAATCATTTAAATGAGGGATCTGCCAGTGTGCACTGGGCACAAGAGACTAGCAGAATCCACTGAATCGCAGTCAGGGAGCAGCTAATATAGTATTACAGAAGGAAGTAAAGAAAAATTCTGATTGGTTATTCGTTAATACATCATTGTCAAAGGCAGGATAACAGAAGCAGGGACTTTACATTCATAGGTTTAAAGAGTATTTGTTGACTAAGTTACTGCTTAGTTACCAGGGGGATTTACAGGAGGGAGTTTCTTAGGAACAACCTGACAACACTAGTTTTTGGTTTAGTGACTGCAATGGGTTCACAGAATGGTCACATGGTAATTGTAAGGTATTCATTTCTGAAAATGCAGAGGTTACATAAATCTCCCTGGAAACAAACTAACAACATTGTTCTTGGCAGACAGAACTGCCCTAACTAGTTCAGTTTTCTGATTCTACAGTTTTTTGTTTTGTTTTGTTTTTTACACAAAATAGATTTCTAGGCCTGAACCCTAGCCCAGCTTCTTTTACTCTGGTCATATACCTTATAGAACGTTTAGGATCTCTATATCACCATTCATATGTATATGGCCTTGGGCTTCTGACTGGGTGGAACCAGCAGACTAACTTCTTTCCATTCATATACATATGGCCTTGGGCCTCTGGCTAGGCAGATCCAACAGATCCTGGCCCCCTATCAATCATCTTGTGACCACCTTGTAAGCACATACTTCTGCAATTATGCAAGTGTACCCAATCCCTTTAACCCATATATACTCTGTTAACTAATCCCAATTAAAGCCCGGCTTGAAGATATTCCACCTCCCACTTTACTGACCGCTCACCTACCAATCAGAATATTATAAGCTAAGTTCCTGATTCAACCCTATAATCATGCCTGTGTAACTGCAGCTTTCCAGAGAGTTGGTTTTCACTTTGTGAGATCCAAGGTTTCCCTGGCTCAAGCTGCCTTTGCTCTCCATAAATTACTTTTATTTTGAATAGAGTACACATTATCACTCAACAACATTCTGTTACAGCAGCACCAGATGATAAAGTCAGAATTCAGCACGCAAAGACCAGGGACAATAAGCTCACCTCAGTAGAGGCCAGGGAGAACAAGGATAGTAGGAATGGGCTAGATACTACCCGCTTAAGGCCAGTGTCTTAGTTTTTTCAGGCTTCCATAACAAAATATCACAAGATGGATGCTAAAAGAACAGAAATTTATTTTTTCACAATTCTATAGGCTGGAAGTCCAAATTCAGTGTATCAGCAAGATCATACTCTCTCTCTCTGTCTGCTCTAGGGAAAGATCTTTCCTCTTCTCCTCTAGTTTCTCCAGGCATTTCTCAGCGTTCTTTGGCTTGAAGATATATCTTCATATGGTGTCTTCTCTCTGTGTGTGTGACTGTTTCCATGTCTGTTCTCCCCCTTTATAACACACTATTCAGAAGGAATTGGGACTAGGACCCACTCTACTAGGACTTAACTGATAATATCTTCAAAGAAAGACCTTATTTCCCCCAAACAAGGTTACATTCACAGATACAGAGGTTAGGACTTCAACATATCATTTTGGGGGACACAGTTCAATCCATAACAGCTAATAATATACTCAAGTCCTAGAAGTTTAAGCCCTCTCTTGAGGAAAAAAACCCCAGATAATTCTGAATTAAATAAGTATTTAACCAAGAGAATCTGCATTTGAACCAGTAGTGACATTGGCAAGTTTATGTTTTCTATAGCTAACTGGAATGCATTTCAAGAGATATTTTAAGTTAAGTTATACAGAATTTTTTCTTATTGTTGATAAATGTTTAACGCCTATATTTATTTATTTTCTCCTGAATGCAAATACTGGGTTTCTGGATTAGAGGCAGACTATTATTATAGCAATAACTGCATTAGATTCCACATTCTATTCTTTCCCTTCAGGAAGACACAATGAGATCCTGATGGTTAGGCCTATGCATGCAAAAAGGGGGTTTCTTGCACCACAGGAAAGAAACCTCAGAATTATAAATCTGGGAGTTTATATAAGAACTGCTAGACAGCTGCTCTCCTCCTCTCCTGAGAGAGGAAGAGAAACTTAATCTCTTTGACATAAACAAGTCTTGAGGGAAGTACCTAGTTTACATTCTTTGGATATGGAAATGAATGGCTCTGGGTCTCATTCTTCTCTGAAATGTAAACTCGTACCTCCAAGTCTAATACCCTGTTGTTGTTGTGTGCTGTCCAGTTCTGACTCACAGCAACATTATGTGACAGAGTAGAACTGTCCCATAGGGTTTCCTAGGCTGTAATCTTTACTGAAGCAGATCTCCAGGTCTTTCTCCTGCAGAGCCTCCGGGTAGGTTCACAACCACCAACCACTTGGTTAGCAGCCAAATGATTAACCTTTGTACCACAAGATATCCTTGCCAAAACCCTCCAAAAAAAAAGCTGTCGAGTTGATTCCAATTCATTTTTTTGGGGGACAAAAGGAGACATTCTCTATCTTTACAACCTATCAATTTCCATTGCTCAGGAGACCAAGACTCTACAGGAAAACCAAGAAGTCCAGGAAGAATTGCCATCCCACAAATGTTACATTTTTTACACACTTGAAGCTCATAGCCTATTGTAATTTAAAATTAATACCCCAATACTACCTAGCAAGCTGGTCTTTAGAACACCAAATTACAATATTGAATACTCTCACTGAATCACGCTAGAATGATTCCAGAGACCCCATTGGTAACACACAATGTCCTAGGTAAAGAAACCTAGATATGTTATCAGAAAGCAATTATTTTGAGGATACCTAATCCTTTCTATATGTTGTAGGGGTGACTAAAAAAAAAAAAATGTGTATGGCCCAGCCTATACTACTGGTAAAGTAGATGTTCAGCGAAAAAGAGGAAGATCTTCAATGAGATGGATTGACTCAGTGGCTGCAGCAATGGGCTAAAGCATAACAATGACTGTGAGGATGGTGCAGGACTGGGCAGTGTTTTGTTCTGTTGTACATAGGGTTGGTATGAGTTGGAACCCACTCAACGTCATCTAAAAACAACAACAACATACTATTAGAGTGGTGGTTTTTAACCACTGGGAAAGGAGACATCATAGATGCAAATCTCTGAGAAACTGAGAAAAGAAGAAAACCTGGCACTACTCCCAGAAAGAAAAAAAGAGCATGCTGGCTGAAGAAAAAGATTGTTTTCTTTAAAAAGAAGAGTTTGTTCCAGAAAATGTACAAGTTAACTGAAAGTAAAAGGAAGAAAATATCATTTGAAATATCACCACTCAGGAAATAAAAGAGTGTATTTCTGCCCCCTCTGGATAGTTCTATTTGCTGGTTTGTATTATCTACGTATGACTATACTAAATAAACTAATTTGTAATCTGATTTCTTCACTTAACAATCTACTGTAAGCATTATAATTTAATAGGTGCATAATTCCTTTGACTGAGTGAACAGATTACTTTCAAAGACAGATCTATCATTTCCAGTAGATCTGCCTTTGTGTGTCCTTGTGCCCGAAACAGCATTGAGTATATTTATTTTGCACAATATTTTTGAATTTGATAGCTAAAAATGGTGTTGTTGTTGTTAGGTGCCCTAGAGTCTATTCTGACTCATAACAACCCTATGTACAACAGAATGAAACACTGCCCTGTCCTGCGCCATCCTCACAATCTTTGCTGTTTGAGTCTATTGTTGCAGCCACTGTGTCAATCCATCTAGTTCACAGTCTCCCTCTCCTTCGCTGACCCTCTACTTTACCAAGCATGATGTCCTTCTCCAGGCACTGGTCCTTCCTGATAACATGTCCAAAGTATGTGAGATGAAATCTCGCTTCTAAGGAGTATTCTGACTGTACTTCTTCCAAGACAGATCTGTTTGTTCTTCTGGCAGTCCATGGTATATTCAATGCACGTCGCCAAAACGGTAATGCAAATGTTATCAATTCTTCTTTGTCTTCCTTTTCCATTATCCAGCATGCATATGAGACGATTGAAAATACCATGGCTTGGGTCAGGCACACCCTAACACTTTAATGAAGTCTTTTGGAGTAGATTTGCCCAATGCAATTAATTGATTTCTTGACTACTGCTTCCATGGGCATTGATTGTAGATCAAGTAAAATGAAATCTTTGACAACTTCAATCTTTTTTCCATTTATCATGAAGTTTCCTATTGGTCCAGTTGTGAGGATTTTTGTTTTCTTTATGTTGAGGTGTGATCCATATTGAAGGCTGTGGTCTGTGATTTGATTCCTGTATATTTCATCCAGTGAGGTCCATGTGCATAGTCATCATTTATGTTGGTGAAAGAAAGGTATTTCTAATTAATAAGTCATTGTTCTTGTAGAATTCTATCATGTGATCTCTGGTGTCATTTCTATCACCAAGGCCATATTTCCAGCTACTGATCCTTCTTGTATCCAACTTTCACATTCCAATGACTAGTGATTATCACCAACACAGTACGACAAACTGACAGACAAGTGGTAGATAAAAATGGTATCTTGTTTTAATTGGTAGGTTTTGAAAAGTTAATTTGAATACATTATTAACAATTTGCACAAAACTAAGGCTAATTTAAAGCATGTAAACTGTTGGGTAATACTGACTTTATATGGGTTTTTTTTTTTTTTCTTAATCTGAGGAAAAAAGACAATATTTGCCTTCCTCCTCCTTTCTGCACAAGGAAGCCAAAATGTCTTGTAATTCAGCATACACATCTTTGTAGCAGACAGTGTTAAGGACAATGTAGACTAGAAGTCCTTTTTTTAGAAACACTGGCCTGGGTGCAGGAGTTAAAAGTATATAGAGAGATTTATATCAAGGAAACAGCTCACACAATTGTAGAGGCTAGCACATCCCAAGTCCGTGGATCAGGATAGAGGCCTCTCCCAATTCACGCAGCTGCAAAAGCTGGCGAACCAAGATCGGCAGATCAGAGAGCAGGGCTCCCACTTACAGGCTGTGCAGGTCAAGGAATTCCAAGATAGCTAGGCAAGACTGCAAGGTTTCTCCTGATTCATGTAGCTGCAGGGGCTGGTGAGCCCAAGATCAGCAGTTTGGGGAGCAGGACTCTTGTTAGCAGGCTGTGAAGATTGATGAATCCCAAGACTGACAGGTAAGCTACTAGCTCAAGTCCCAAGAACCAGAGGTGAGATGACAAGAGGCAGTTGCTGGGTCCGGAACAAGCCAAAAATCTTGGCAAGGCGAGCAGGAAGGAAGTAGCCAGCAGACGGCAGAGAGGTGAAGGCTGAGGGGGCAATGAGCTGCCACAAGCCTCGCCCCCTGCCGGTACCACTCAGCAGATTCCATCATGGGGAGTGATCACATATCAAATTTCAATAGGGAAGTGATCACAACATTATAGAACTGCCAAAACACTGAGAATCATGGCCTAGCCAAGTTGACGTACAATCTTAACCATCACAAGTGGGGATCATTCTACATACTTAAATGTTGCTGTATTAAATACTATAAGAAGTGTGAAGTCAACCCAAAAAAACCAAACTCGTTGCCATCAAGTCCTTTCCAACTCATAGCAACCCTATAGGACAGAGTAGAACTGCCCCATAGGTTTTCCAAGGAGCAGTTGGTGGATTCAAACTGCTGACCTTTCGGTTAGCAGTCGAACTCTTAACCACTGTGCCACCAGGGCTCCAAGACCTCAATAAGGGGTAAATATCATCATCATCACCAATGTCATCAAGTTAATTGTTGTCATCATAATCTATGCCCGTCTACATTACTCTCTCCTATTTCTAACTCTTCTTGCACTTATTTTCTGGTCCTATACATTTAGAACCTTATTATATTCTTTCCTATATACACTGCATAACTTAGCATCACAATATATCAGTATATAATATTGTTATATTTAATAACTAAATTGTTCACTGGAAGAAATATAAACATATGAAAACATGTTCATGCATATTTCATGCATGTTCACCTTCTCTCCCTGATTAGATGGTAAACTCTGCATGTATATGATCTATAGCTATAGTTTCTTTCTTTGTACCTCATACTATCCAGCACAGTGATATCTGTATTACTTTCTTAAAAGAAAGGATTTAGATTAGCTAAATCCTATCAATAATAATGAAAAAGTTGCCATTTGTTGAGTATCTACCATGCGTTATCTCTAATAGTTACACAACTTTGCTGGCTAAGTATTTTGTTTCCATTTTACTGATGAAAAACTGATCTTCAAGCAGATAAGTAGGTAAAAAATCCAGAATCTGAAGCCATGCTTGTTTGGTGCCAAAGCCAGTACGTAAGAAAACAAGTCACAAAAGAAATATAAACATATGAAAACATGTTCAACTTTAACAGCAATTTAAGAAAAGCCAGTTATAACAAATTACCATTTTCACCTACCATATTTGCATATGTTAGGCACGTACCATATTGTTCTTATTGTCTTATTGTTTTTTTCTGTTTTGTTTTGATCAATACTAATACCACTGATGAAGGAGTGGGAAAGGAGAGCTTTCATATTCAGCTAATGAGAAAGTAAATTGATTTAAACTTTCTAGAGAATTATTTTGAAAAAGAATATCAACATACTTAGATTTTTTTTTTACATGCTAAGGAAATAATTATGTTTGCAAATATTTAGCTTCGAGGTATTCATTGTAGTGTTGCTTAAAGGAATGAAAAATTAGATGTCCATCAAATGTAGAGGCCATGTTAACTATGGAAAAGACAATAGAATACTATGGTAACAATAAATATGATCCAGACTGTAGAATAGAATACAATGCAACCAATAAAAGTAATGACTATGTGCATGTATGTGTGTGTAAGTTTGTGTGTGCTCAGAGAGAGGATGAGGGATGGAACTATGTTCATGATTTTATTACTTGAAAAAAAGTAGGTTATGTACTTTATGATCTCATTTCTGTGAAAAGAAATAAAAAGAGTTAATATGTATACTTAGGGGAAAAGGAATAAAAATATATATTCCACAATATAAACATTCTTTATAGATTATCCCTGGATGGTGGAATTTGAGTAAATTATAATTTTATTCTTTTTCTTGCCTGTATGCTTATAGTCTACAAATGAGCATATATTTATTTTGTAATGATTATTTTTGAAAGAACCCAAGAATTAATCTTTTCATCATCTTATGGATAAAAGAACATTTATTTATGGTTTGATGAGAAGGTCAAGAATATCATTATATTAGGGCAGACCACTTTATGCATAGGGCATTCCTTATACACCAAAGAATATGGAAATCAGATTATGACAATTCTCAACAAAAACAGAGCTGAATAGCATCATTTACCACATCAAGGCACTGAAATCTCTCTAAAAATGAGAAATAGAAAGCTATTCCTTCAGAAACCAATAACCCAGCTTTCTCGTAACTGTTCAGCAGTTATGATAAAAATATTAAGAACTACAAACATGAGATTTCAAGGATTTATTTTTTGAAAAAAATAGAAAAAAGGGGAAGGAAGGAAGGGAAGGAGGCATACTATATCCTAATCCCATTATTCAATAAGAGTTTGCTCTTATTCCAAGGTCAAGTCTGTTACTAATTTTATAAATGAGCCAGGTCTAAGGGTTAATTGTATTCTAAAAATCTACAATGGTTTTGAAATGTCAAAGTAAAATATTTTTAAGTTTTCTTCATCTTTACAAGCTCTTTTGATACAATATTCTTGAAGCATTAGTACTGAACTTGTGATGTAGTTCAGTTCTATTAATATTTTTGATACAGAAAATCTCAGTTTGCCTATGATAGATAATTAAAAAAAAAACAAAAAAAAAACCATTGCTGTCAAGTGGATTCCAACTCATAGCAACCCTATAAGACAGAGTAGAATTGCCCCATAGAGTTTCCAAGGAGCAACTGGTAGATTCAAACTGCAGCCCTTTTGGTTAGCAGCCATAGCTCTTAACCAACTGCACCACCAGGGCTCCATGATAGATAATAGGTAGGTAGATGGATGATAGATAAATAGGTAGATAGACACATAGACAGATACATAGATGTAGAATTCCATACAATGAAGTAAGATAAAAAAATCTAGTCTAAGTATTTTATAGACACTCAGAAACACACTAGAAACATACACACAGGCACTTCCCCCACAAATATACACATGCAGTTGGAAAACACAACTTGTTGTCTGTAAGGTTTTGTGAAGACCTTCTCAAACCTGCTAGGTGACCTCCTGGCAGCCTTGCCAGCTCTCACTATTAACTAACTTCTGTGTCTCCACTCTGGGCCCCAGGAATAACTGGATCTGAGATTCATGGGAAAAGTTGAAGGAGTGAGGAGTGTCTCTGGCCCTCTCTTTTCCAGATACACCATTCTGCCATTTTGCTAAGCCAGCATGGAGTAGGGAGCTTCTCTCTGATGCTTGCAGTTGTTCCAGACCACACCTGGAACTCTCCTGTCTGAGATGTTAAGGAAGATTTTAGAGAGTGGAGACAAGTACACGGGCAGGGTTCAGAGAGTGTGGCTTCTAGTTTATTTTTTCCTCTCTCCAAACTCTCTCTTTCTCTCTAGTTTGGACGTCATTTATCAAGTCTGGGGCATGGGGGAAGGGCAGAAACATAAACATGCTCTTTCAGTTCCTCAAATCCATTTCTGGTCTCTTCTATCTCACACCTACCTCAAACTTAGAATCAAAGAGTAAGTCGATTCTGTTCTCAGCTGTTTGTTCTCAGCTGTAAACTCTTCCACATCAGTAGAAGTTCTTTCTGCCAAACAAGAAAAGATGGACAGCTATACAGGGTGGACTTGAAATAGCACAGCAATTAATGAATAATATCCTGCAACACTAACAATAGATATTTAACTGAATTCTAGCTTTTAACCATTTCCTCCTTTAAGCCAGTATACATGGGCAAACACAACCATAAAAAGTGAATTTATGTGCTAGTATCCACACAAACTCCACATTTTCTTAAATAGCAATAGAGATGTTCAATTAAAAGCCAGAAGTGGGATCAGGGACAGAAGCCAAGAAAATGTTCACATGGTGAAAGGAAATCGGATTGGTGGTATTTGAAAGAATTTAGAATCATTCAGTGTGAAACTAGAGATTTTCATGATTCCTCACAAGTTTCTATCCTCACCTTGAAAAAGCAATATGAAAAGAGATGCAGAAAAACATGGGGAAAAATGACAGTGTACAGATAATTATTTGGAAGTCTCACTTTGTTCTCAGATGAATAATGATCATAACAAAGTGGCTTACCCTAATAAAATTTAAAAGGCAAAAATAAAAAATTTTTTTTTTAAATAAAAAGCACAGGGGTATTTAATATGTTGAGTTGCTTAGAGAGAGGTTCAGTGCAAATCTGTTGAATCATTGTTTCCCTGGCAGAGAAGCAATTACATTTAAGAAAGTTTTAAAAGGTAGTTACCAGGCAACTAGATTCAGCCTACACACATTGTTCATAGTCTCTGGTAAATTATAGAAAATGACAGCCTGTCATTATAGAACAGAGAAATACAAAATTAGGGCATTATTATCCTATGTTCCTCCTACAGGAGAAAGATCAATTATATCTTTGGTATGATGATTAAGTTAAATAACTACAGTAAGTATTAAATGTTAAAGTGTCGTGGTGTAAAATGTGTAAAAAGCCCAGGAGTGTTTGGAAAGAATGACCCTTGTAAGCAGTTACAGCCCTCCCCTGACCTGACTCCACATTGTATATTTTCTGTCACAGCAAAAGCAGCTCAAAACACTCAACTTCAATGGCAGAATTTTAAGTGAGTCTTTGGTAGAAAAAATCTGTAAGAAAAATACATCTATCAGTATTACTCACAACTCGGAATTCTTTATTCTCTCTAATAAGATGATGGTATTCTTGGAGTCAACACTTTTTTGAGGGTGGTATCTTAATGACTGCCTAAGTATCCCATTAGATGAGAAGATTAGTATGCAGCAGTAGATAAAATCAAAATGTCCCTATTTAAGAATATCAGAACACCTGATTTCTTGGATAATAAAGTACTTCTTTTAAAAGACCATGCCACTAATTTATTATTCATGTGACAAATATACAGCAGATAATATAAGCGTTCTCAAATTTCAGGGAAGACCTATTGACCAAATACATTTTCAAGTTTTGTTCATTTCCCGATTCATAGGAAATCATTCCTATGGTTGGATGAAACCAGATCCCTTTCTATTTCAACATGCATTATAACACAATAAATCTTTAGAAATAATGAAGCATTTTCTCTTATTTTACCCTCATCCCATAGCTCTTCCAACCTGCAATGATCACTATTAAAACAATGACCTCAGAGTGCCCCTTTCACACTACTCAGCAGCAACCATTTTAGACAGTTATTTCTCTCTAATGGCGGCTCTCACCATCATATCAGTAAAAATTCTCAGGAAAGAAAAAACTTGTTGCCTACCCCCCATCCATTTCAGCACATCCTACTGCCGTGTAGGATACTGTTATTGACTTGACCTAGATAACTGAGTAGGAAAGGTAAGACCAGTGTCAAAAGCAATGAATGAACTGAAAGTGAACAGGAAGTGCCAAACACAGGGGCCACTCCAGCGACCCTCCTGACTTATCATGGTCTCTCTCCAGGTCTACGTGAATTTTCTTTTATTCCATTTCTCCTTCTCCATTTTATCTCTACTCAGTAGATGTTCTGCTTTCTCCTAGTTTCTTCTTCTAACTTTGGTTTAACCATGGCTTGTCTATATGTCATGGTATTCTTTCATCTCTACCTCCCACTTCTAACTAGTTCATTCTTTTGCATTAGTTTAATTTTTTAAAAAAGAGAAAGTAGTTAATCCAGTTCATCTTTTTGAGCCAGACCAGGTTATGGACCACTGACTAACCAGTGAGTTGTGTGATGGTTGTTAAAATGTATCCCAAATTTTTTAACATACCTCCCATCAAGAGAGTGGGTCTAGCATTGTGATCTTCCAAGAACTATCTGTATCGGATTGAATTGACAATAGGAACTCGAAAGATTAGCTAGGAAACTCGGGGGGCAGTGAGTTTATGTTAATGGGTGAGGAACAATTCAAAAAAGGAAGGTAAGAATGGTTGCACAACTTAAGAATGTAATCAATGTCACTGAATTTTACATGTACAAATTGTTGAATTGGTAAATGTTCTGCTGTGTATATTCTCAACAACAAAAATAAAATAAATTATAAAAAAAAAAAGAGATGAGGTCTATGTCTCCTCCACTAGGTAAGCACAGAAGAAGTGACACATGCAGGTTTCCAGGTCTTAGGAAACTTGCGTCTTGCTCCTGGAACCCAGCCACCATGCTGTGAGGAAGCCCAAGCCACACAGAGATGTCCCAGCTGATAGCCAGCATCAACCACCAGATATGTGTTAGTAAAATGCCTCCAAATGATACCAGCCCCCAGCCGCTGGTCACTCCAAGCTTTTGAGTCTTTCCAGGTGATGCATCAGATATTGCAGAGCAGAGACAAGCCATCCCCACTGTGCCCTGTCTGAATCTCTGACCCATAGCATCTGTGAAAATAATAAAATGTATATTTTACACCACTAAGTTTTGGGGTAGTACGTTATGCAGCAACAGATAACTGGAAAAGATTATGGCATCATAAGTCAATTATCAATAGCTATGTCACAAAATCACACAATTTAGTTAGTTAACAACTTATAACAACAACAATAATTTGATTTTCTTTCCTGTTTTTACGAGTCAGGACTCTAAGATACCCTCAGCTAGGTAGCTCTGGCTCAGAGTCTCCCAGGCAGTTGCAATCAGATGAAGGCTAGAGCTAGAAATTGTCATGGCTGAAGGAGCTGGGAGCTTGCCAGATGCATCTCTTTCTTCTGAGGTTTCAGGGGCTGTCTGTGTAGTCTCGCCACACAGACTAGTTTGGACTTCATCACAGCATGGCAGCCTCAGTGTGATAGGAGTTCTTTCATGGTGGGTCAAGGCTCCAGTGAGACTATGTGAGTAACCAGGTGGAAGATGTATTTCCTTTTTCACCTAGCCTCGAAATTTATGGATAGTCACTTCTACCATACCCTACTGGTTAACTGGTCATAGGTCAGTGTCTTAGTCATCTAATGCTGCTATAACAGAAACACCACAAGTGGATGGCTTTAACAAAGAGAAATTTATTCTGTCACAGTCTATAGTGGGCTACAAGTCCAAATTCAAGGCATCAGCTCCAGGGGAAGGCTTTCTCTCTCTGTTGGAGGAAGGTCCTTGTGATGCATCAGTCTTCCCTCGCTCTGGGAGCATCTCAGCACAGAAACCTCAGGTCCAAAGGACGCGCTCTGCTCCTGACATCCTTTCTTGGTGGTATGAGGTCCCCCTGTCTCTCTGCTCACTTCTCTCTTCTATATCTCAAGAGATTGCCTCAGGACACAGTCCAATCTTATAAACTGAGTCCTGCCCTACCAACACAACTGCCACCCACCCTCCCTCATTAACATCATAGAGGCACGATTTACAACACACAGGAAAATCACACAATATCGGGAATCATGACCCAGCCAAATTGAATCACATATTCTTTGGGGGACATAATTCAATCCATGACAGCACCTTAGATTCAAGGAGTGGGAGAACATAGATCCCATCTCTTGAAGAGAAGAGTTTCAAGGAATTTGTCAGTGTGTTTCAAAATCACCAGGTTGGCTAGAGCCCACTCCTATGCTAATGAGCTATGCCCAGAGATGGTGGGATCATAGGTATACCTACAGCCCCTCCCTGTTAGGGCTTAAAGACAGTGATGCTTTCTTTATGAGGAGCTACATTGGTCTGTTCAGGGAACTACACCCATTGCCTACCCAGAACGCAGTACTCTTCTTTCTCTTCTTCATGCTCTATACCTTCTGCATCCTGTTGATCCCATAAATTGAACATCTCTCAAACTTCCCTTCACTGGTAGTGCCACTGACATTGATCCAACATTTGTCACCTTTTCCCTAGACCTGTATCATTGCAACAGGTTTTATTTAATAAATGTTGTTTTTATTTCCTTATTAGAGTGAACAGTTTCTCTTTATAGAAAATTTGGAGAAAACAGAAAACTACAAGGGAGAGAAAACACTCTTCCTCTGTCATACACGGTTCCAGAAATACCAACTCCCAACATGATCTGACTGACACATTTACAGCCACAAGTATTCTGATCTTCTCCTGGTAGGAAGGCAATGCAAAGCCACAATCAGTTACAGCATCCAGAAACAAATGTCCAAGGACAGCTTTAAAGGCTGCTTGTGTATCTCAGAGTCCATAGTCTTCAATAAAGTCTATCCTTTTTGCTAATCTGTTCTCCTTTTGTTTGCTGTGTTCCCATCCAGATGTTATTTCTTACCATTTTATGGACTTAAACTGACTAATGGTAAACATCAGAGCGCTCTGAATACAATGGTGGAAAAGTAAAGAACATTTATAATAGTTTTTATCTGAGCACAAAGTGAAAATATGTAAACTCTAGGTTTATATATTTGTGATCAAATAATATCTATGACTTTGTGTTCTGAATTTTCTCTTAGTAGTATAAACTCTTTTCATTGCTATTATAGTTTCTTAATAAATGTTTTCCCTCTTTGTATTCTATGACAAAAATCAGTCCAATGAAGAGAAAAATTAAATATCTAATGACTTAAGTGACTTCCCGTATCCATTTTTCCTCATCATATTACTATTTATTTCAACAAAAATTGTGACATAACTATATTTGCAAAATGGAATAAGAAGAAGTTACAGTGGGGGAGGACAGGAGTAGTACAAGAGAACCAAATTTTCTAAGGGAGTTGATAGATAATGTCTTAAATTGAAAAATCAGTACAGGATAGCACAAGCATATTATTCAGAAATAGAGGATAAACACGTGTTGGTCCATTGGTCCTAGGTTGTCTTCAGTTGCTCTGTCGAATAAGGGAGCTAGCTGATTCCTGCAGGCTACATTTTCCAAGCTGTCATGTCAGTTGGAGATAGCTAGTTTGCCCAAAGGGAGGCACTATCGGGGAAATTAAATACAAGAAGAGGGAAAAGACAGAGTATTTCTCTCTCATCTGCTATGCCTCGGGTGGCATCTCAAGGAGTATCTGTGTTACCCTTATGGCTCCAGCTCCCACCAGAAAAGCTCCCAGCCACCCACCCACCAGCTACTGGGCTTAATAGCACTACTCTTCCATTTGTACCTCCAGCCTAGGCTTCCTGATATTATAAATCTTTGCATTACCTCACCAACCCCTATTTGGCTTCTCAACTTTTCCATTACCTATGTAACCAATTCCTGCATTAAAGAGCCTCTATTCTGAAGGTTCCATTTTCACCTCGGATATAGCTGGAAAGAGTGTCATTCTCACCTTAACTACAAAATAAAAAAAAGATAGACGAACTACAAAATCATAACTTTTCCTTAACCAATCAGATAGCTAAGATGAAGGGCAACCAAGTATCCCGAAAGCCAAAGAAAGGCAGAAGCCTCCAAGAAGATAGACTATGAGTACTGGCTTTCTTATGGCAGAGCATGAAAGAAAGAGACACTGGTCGTCATACAAGTGTTGCCAAACCCTAGAAGGTCTGGCGCTCTCAGACCTCTTAATAATCTGGACACTGACCTTTGAGAAAGAGAAAGAAACTTTATTGCAATGCACAGAGCAAGGAACCGGGAGGAAGCTCCTCAGATCCAACTCTCTGAGCTATGGGGAAGCAGCGCTTATATGTGATTTGGGCGGCAAGATGGCAGCTGTGCAGGCATACTGGGGAGGGAAAATTCTAGAAGGAAGACACTTCAGGAATTATGGCAGCCAGGAAACAGGAGGTGACATGGTTCTTGTCGGACCTCTCGCTTCCAAATGGGATCCGGATGATGATTTTCCTTCTGATTCGTTCCACTTGTTGCTGCGTCCTCTGCTGAGGTTAACTAACGGTCACAGCTGGCCATTCTGCACATGTGGGGCTGGCCAAATCTGGCTTGGGCTAATTTAAGGCAGTCTTTTCTGACTAATGGGAATTTACTGGCATTCACAGGGTCAGGTTACACAAACAGGTAAAAAGAATTCAGCTAAAATTGTTAACAAGTTGCTAAAGACCCAGAGTGAGACAGTGTGACATCGTAGAACCTCTGGGAACTTCAAACAAGAAGGGATTTTGTGGCCACTTGCAATTCTTTTCTACAGACTTCCAATGGGTGCGCATGACCTCCATAGGGCAGGTTGGAACACAGGAGAGGGCCTCCCATAGTGGAACTGGTTGGGAGGAGAAGTACAGCCACCATTATAGGAGAGGCATGAAGCCTACCCCGGCCCTTCTGTTTTGGGAACAAAAGCCTAAAACCACTGAGTGAAGAGCAGCAAACCCTGTCACCCCCAGTAGAAGGTGATAAGCTAAGGATACATATTCTAAACACTAAAGCAACTTCTAAAAAATAAATAAATAAAAATTTGTTGTTGTTGCTAGGTGTGGTCAAGTCAATTTTTGACTCATAGCAACCCCATATGACAGACTAGAACTGCCCCATAGGGTTTTCTAGACTGTAATCTTTACAGAAGCAGATTGTGATGTCTTTCTCCCGAGTAGCAGCAGGGTGGGTTTGAACTGCCAATCTTTTGGTTAGCAACCAAGCGCTTAACCATTGGATCAAAGTAGAGAGAAATTTAAATACTAAAATAATAGCCAATTGACAAAAATAAATAAATAAATAGAAAGAGGAAAAAAGAAGCAAAAAACAGTTGGGACAAATAAAAACGGGTGACAAAACGATAGTTTTATACCCAACCATATCAATAATCACATTAAATGAGCATGGTCTTAACATTCTAATTAAGACAGAGATTGTCAATGTGGCTTAAAATAAACCTACAGATAGGTTAAAAGTAAAAGGATGGAATAAGATATACCATGTAAACACTAATTGCAAGAAAACTGGAGTGACTATACTAACATTAGACAAAACAGGGTTTAGCACAAAGACTATTACCAGGGATAATCAATTCACCCAAAAGATATAATAGTCCTAAATGTGTATGCATCCTATAACAGAGATTCAAATACCTGAAGCAAAAGCTGGCAAAACTGAAAGGAGAAAAAGACAAATCCAAAATACAACTGAAGATTTCAACGATTTCACTCACCAAACCAAACCCATTGCCACTGAGTCACTTCTGACTCATTGCAACCCCATGTGTTTCAGAGTAGAACTGTGCTCCATAGAGTTTTCAATGACTGTGATCTTTTGGAAGCAGATTGTCAAGCCTTTCTTCTGAAAAGGTAACCATTTGTGCCACCTAATCAAAACCTGTTGCTGTCGAGTGGATTCCAACTCATAGTGACCCTATAGGACAGAGTAGAACTGCCCCATAGGGTTTCCAAGCCTGTAATCTTTACAGAAGCAAATGCCACATTTTTCTCCCGGCAGAGAGGCTGGTGGGTTCAAACTACCGACCTTTCAGCTAGCAGTCCAGCACTTAACCACTCCAACACCAGGGCTCCTTTTCACCACCTACAAAAAAAAAATAAACCGAACTCATTGCCATCAGTCATTTCTGACTTATAGACTCATAGTGGCCCTATAGAACAGAGTAGAACTGCCCCATAGGGTTTCCAAGGAGCAGCTGGTGGATTCAAATGGCCAACCTTTTGCTAAGCAGCCAAATGCTTAACCACTGCACCACTTAGGGACTCCTCAATTTTCATTCAGTAATGATGAAACAGGTCCACAGAAAAATCAGTACAGATGTAGAAGACTTGAAAGACACAGTCAACCAACTTGACCTAATTGACCTTTATAGAATACACCACCCAACAAAAGAAGAATAAACATTCTTTCAAGTGATGGAACATTCACCAAAATAAACCTTTTGCTGGGACATAAGTCTCAACAAATTTTAAAGGATTGAAATAATATAGACTGTATTCTCTGGCCACAAGAAAATTGAATTAGAAATCAATAACAGAAAAATATGACAAAAGTTCCCAAATATTTGAAAATTAAACAGCATACTTCCAAATAATACAGAGATCATAGAAGAAATCACAAAGAAAATTAGAAAATATTTCTAACCAAATGGTGATGATTATACAACACATCAAAACTTGTAGGATAAGGCTAAAGCAGAACTTAGAAAGAAATGAATAGCTTTAAATGATTATATTAGAGAAGAAGAAGGATCTAAACATAAAAGCAAAAATAATAAAACTTCTAGGAGGAAACATAGGAGAATGTCGCACTCTTGGTATAAGCAGAAATCCTTAGGTAGGACAGAAAAGGAACACACCATAAAAGAAAAAGTTAATAAAATGGACTTCCAAATTTAAAACTTCTGTTGTTCTAAATACACCATTAAGAAAACAAAATGGCAAACCATAGACTGGGAGAAAATATTTGCAGTACATATATTTTACAAAAAAATTGTATCCAGAATATATAAAGAGCTCTTAAACTAAAGCTTAAGAAAACAAACAACCCAATTAAAAACTTGGCAAGATTTGAAAAAGACTCTTCACAATAGAAGATGGCCAATGTTGGGGTCATTGTTAGGTGCCATCTAGTTGGTATCAACTCATAGCGACTCTGTGTACAACAGAATGAAACACCGCCTGATCCTGCGCCATCCTCATGATCATTGTTATGCTTGAGCCCATTGTTGCAGCCTCTGTGTCCTTCCATCTCATGGCGGATCTTCCTCCTTTTTGCTGACCCACTACTTTACCAGGCATGATATCCTTCTCCAGGGACTGATCCCTCCTGATAACATGTCCAAAGTATATGAGACGAAGTCTCACCATCCTTGCTTCTAAGGAGCATTCTGGCTGCTTAATGCTCCTTAGGAGACAAGACAGAATTTTTCATTCTTCCAAGACAAATTTGTTCATTCTCTGGCAGCCCATGATATATTCAATATTCTTCGCCAACACCACAAATCAAAGATGTCAATTCCTCTTCAGTGTTCCTTATTCATCGTCCAGCTTTCGCATGCCTATGAGGCGATTGAAAATACCATGGCTTGGGTCAGGCGCACCTTAGTCATTAAAGTAATATCTTTGCTTTTTAACACTTTAAAGAGGTCTTTTGCAGCAGATTTGCCCAGTGCAATGCATCTTTTGATTTCTTGACTGCTGCTTCCATGGGTATTGATTATGGATCCAAGTAAAATGAAATTCTTAATAACTTCAATCTTTTCTCTGTTTATCATGATTTGCTTATTGGTCCAGTTGTGAGGAATTTTGTTTTCTTTATGTTGAGGTGTAATCCATACTGAAGGCTGTGGTCTTTGTTCTTCGTCGGTGAGTGCTTCAAGTCCCCTTCACTTTCAGCAAGCAAGGTTGGGTCATTGCATAACACAGGTTGTTAGTGGGCCATCTTCCTATCCTGATGCCTTGTTCTTCTTCATATAGTCCAGCTTCTCCAGTTATTTGCTCAGCATACAGATTGAATAAGTACGGTGAAAGGATACAACCCTGACACACATCTTTCCAGATTTTAAATCATGCAGTATCCCCTTGTTCTGTTTGAATGACTCCCTCTTGGTCTATGTGTAATTTCCTCAAGAGCACAATTAAGTGTTCTGGAATTCCCGTTCTTCACAATGTTATCCAAAATTTGTTATGACCCACACTGTTGAATGCCTTTGCATAGTCAATAAAACACAGGTAAACATCTTTCTGGTATTCTCTGCTATCAGCCATGATTCCATCTGACATCAGCAATGATCTCCCTTGTTTCACATCCTCTTCTAAATCTGGCTTGAACTTCTGGCAGTTCCCTGTCTATGTACTGCTGCAACCACTTTTGAAATCTTCAGTTTCTTCATCTTCAGCAAAATTTTACTTGTGTGTGATATTAATGATATTGTTCAATAATTTCCCCATTCAGTTGGATCACCTTTATTTGGGATAGACATAAATATGGATCTCTTCTAGTCAGTTGGCCAGGTAACTGTCTTCCAAATTTCTTGGCATAGATGAGTGAGTACTCCAGTGTTGCATTCATTTTCTGAAACATCTCAGTTGATATTCCATCAATTCCTGGAGCCTCGTTTTTCACCAGTGCCTTCAGTGTAGCTTGGATTTTTTCCTTCAGTACCATTGGTTCTTGATTTTATTCTACCTCCTGAAATGGTAGAATGTCCACCAATTCTTTTTGGTACAATGACTCTGTGTATTCCTTCCATCTTCTTTTGATGTTTCCTGCATCGTTCAGTATTTTGCCCACAAAATCCTTCACTATTGCAACTTGAAGCTTGAATTTGTTCTTCAGTCCTTTCAGCTTGAGAAATACTGAGCATGTTCTTCACTTTTGGTTTTCTTACTCCAAGTCTTTGCACATGTCATTATATTACTTTATTTGATCTTCTCGAGCTGCCTTTTGAAATCTCTGTTCAGCTATTTAACTTCATTATTTGTTTGACTCGCTTTAGCTACTCAACATTGAAGAGCAACTTTCAGAGTCTCTTCTGGCATCCATTTTGGTTTTTTATTTCTTGTCTTGTCTTTTTAATGACCTTTTGCTTTCTTCCTGTATGATGTCCTTGATGTCATTCCACAGCTCATCTGGTCTTCAGTCATTAGTACTTAATGCATCAAATCTATTCTTGAGATGGTCTCTAAATTCAGGTGGGATATACTCAAGGTAGTACTTTGGCTCTCGTGGACTTGTTCTAATTTTCTTCAGCTTCAATTTGAACTTGCATATGAGCAATTGATGGTCTGTTCCACAGTCGACCCCTGGCCTTGTTCTGACTGATGATATTGAGCTTTTCCATCGCCTCTTTCCACATACGTAGCCGATTTGATTCCTGTGTATTCCATCCAGCGAGGTCCACGTGTATAGTCTCCATTTATGTTGTTGAAAAAAGGTATTTGCAATTAAGAAGCTATTGGTCTTGCAAAATTCTGTCATGCGATCTCCAGCATCGTTTCTTTCACCAAGGTCATATTTTCCAGCTACTGATCCTTCTTCTTTGTTTCCAGCTTTTGCATTCTAATCACCAGTAATTACCAATGCATCCTGATTTCATGTTCCATCAATTTCAGACTGCAGAAGTTTGTAAAAATCTTCAATTTCTTCATCTTTGGCCTTAGTGGTTGGTGTGTAAATTTGAATAATAGTCATATTAACTGGTCTTCCTTGTAGGCATATGGATATTATCCTATCACTGACAGCACTGTACTTCAGGATGCATGTTGAAATGTTCTTTTTGATGATGAATGCAGTGCCATTCCTCTTCAAGTTGTCATTCCCAGCTTAGTAGACCATATGATTATCCAACTGAAAATGGCCAGTACCAGTCCATTTCAGCTCACTAATGCCTAGGATATCCATGTTTATGCATTCCATTTCATTTTTGACAATTTTCAATTCTCCTAGATTCCTACTTCATACTTTCCATGTTCCAATTGTTAATGGATGTTTGCAGTTGTTTCTTCTTATTTTGAGTTGTGCCACATCAGCAAATGAAGGTCCCCAAAGCTTGACTCCATCCACGTCACTCAGGTCAACTGTCCTTTGAGGAGGCAGCTCTTTCCTAGTCATATTTTGAGTGCCTTCCAACCTGAGGGCTTCATCTTCTGGCACTGTAGCAGACAATATTCCGCTGCTGTTCATAAAGTTTTCAGCGGCTAATTTTTTCAGAAGTAGACGACTAGGTCCTTCTTCCTAGTCTGTCTTAGTCTGGAAGCTCAGCTGAAACCTGTCCACCATGTTGACTCTGCTACCAGTGGCATAGCTTCCAGTATCAAGGTAACACGCAAGTCCCCACAGTACGACAAACTAACAGACACATGGGGTGAATGTGCTCAACATTATTAGTGCTCAACATTATTAGTCATCAGTGAATACAAAATAAAGTTATAGTGAGATTCGCTACACTCCCACTAGGATAGATAAAATTAAAAATACTGCCAATACCATATATTGAAGAGAATGTGGAGCAACTAAAATTTTATACATTGCTGGTGGAATGAAAAATCATAAACCACTTTTTGGAAAACAGTGTGACAATCACGAAGTTAAACCTACTCTTATCATAAAACAAAGCACTTCCACTCCTAGTTATTTATCCAATTGTCTACAAGAATATTCATAGACATGTCATTCATAATGGCCTCCAACTGTCTACTAATAGGTCAATGGGTAAACTAGTTGATCTACCCATTCCTACACCAGTGTCACAGTGTTTGAATAACTACAGCTTTTAGTATGTTTCAAGACCTTATCTGGAAAGTCTTCACACATTACTATCTTTTCAGAATATTTTAGTGTATTACTGCATGTTTTTCTTACAGATCAACTTTAGAATGATTTTTCAAGCCCCCCTCCCCCCAAAAAACATTATATCAGTCTTTTTACTGGGATTGAGTTAAATTTAGTTAATTTAAGGAGAATAAATTTTTTACAAGATTGAATTTACCTATCCAAGGATAAGCATCATCTCCATTTATTCAGTTGTAACTCAGGAAATGGAGTTATTTTTACCAGCAATCTGCTAATCTCTGCCCAATATCCCACCCAGGACACCTAGTTAAGTTTTTCTTTCCCTTTTTTTTTTTTTTTTTTTAAACCGGTTGCCTCTGAGATTCCAGCTTATGGTGATTCCATGTGTGTCAGAGTAGAACTGTGCTCCATAGAGTTTTCAGTGGCTGATATTTTGAAAGTAAATCACCAGGCTTTTCTTGTAGAGTTTTCAATGGCTGATATTTTGGAAGTAAATCACTAGGCTTTTCTTCTGAGTCACCTCTGGGTGAACTTGAACTGCCTAACTTTTAATTAGCAGCTGAGTGCATTAACTGTTTGCACCACCCAAGGACTCCGGTTTTGTCTTGTTTTTTTAAGGGCTTTAAAACTAAACAGACAGAAAAGTGTTACTCGTGAGAAGTGTGCCTCTTAGCTCAAGTAGATACAAGAGATTAATTGGGCAGCTTCCGTCTGGAGGTGAGATGGGAAGGCAGAGAGGGTTAGGAGCTGGTTGAACGGACATGGGGAATCAGAAAGGAGAAGTGTGCTGTCACAGTATGGGGAGAGCAATGAGGGTCACATAACTATGTATACATTTTTGTATGGTAAAAAATTTTAAAAATTCAAATAAGAAAACTAAACAGACAGAAAGACAATTTAAAACTCCACAGCAAAGAAAAAACAATAATAAAGGAAATATAATCATAATGCATTATATGACTCAGCTGTGAATAACATCTATATACATATTCATAATAATGTAACACTATTTGTTTAGACAAAAATTTTGATAAAACTCTATATTTGCAAAATGGAGGAAGAAGAAGTTTAGAGTTGGAGAGGAGAGGAGTAGTGCAAAAGAATCAAATTTTCTACGGTAGGGAGTCAACAGCTAATGTATAAAATTGAAAAATCATTACAGGGTAGAATAACCACGTTTTTCAGAGCTTGGGGCTTTGGTAAAAAGGGATTTGCTATAATCTTAACAGTTCATCATATGCTCAGTCCCAGTTTTTCATGACATGGTCAAAATTAAAAACTAGAATTTTTATTATCTTAATATCAGTTTGTTTTAATTTAATAATCATATATTGAGTGATTACAATATGAAAGACAAGGCTCTAATTTCTGTGAGGAGACAGAGAAGAACAAGTCATAAGTCCTGTCCTCGAGGATCTTCTTCCACTCTCAACCAAAAAGCCTCTTTCAAGGCAGAAAGCCCTAGGGACCCAGAGAGACTGCGAAGGGCAGAAAGGAGGGATAGCCTACTTAGGTAAGAAAAAAAGCCGCACAATAAAGACAAAACTTTAACATTCTCTATAAAAAATGTTGATTCAACTACTTGTATCTTCTAACAATCTCTGAAGCCTAGAAATTTTCTGAACTGGGTGCTTTGGTGACTGAGTCTAATTTGCTTCACTGCTCTTTGAACTGCAAGGTTTAGAACGTCCTGAACTTGTGATTTTGTTTTACAGTCATATTTCTCGCAAATTACCTGCTTAGGTGGTAATTCTTCTTAAGCTAAAAATGGAACTTGCCAAAGAAATTTAACGGAGAAATGAGTACAGGAGTGAACGCTGAGGCAACTCTCAATTCAACATTTTATTGTTAATTATAAATTTGCTGCACAATTTCTGTTCCTAAGAAAGCTTAAAGTTTGTTCTAATTATGGAGAAACAAGTGGTGTGTATCAGAAGCAGCTGCTCCAGAGAAAATTTTGGCTAACAGTCATTTCTAAATTGTACACACACACAAATGCACCCGGAATTGTTTGTTTCTATTTTGATCTTGACATGGGTAGGTTTGTAATTTCTTCACATAGAATGTAAAACGAAAATCAGTTAATATCTCAAGATTTTATTGTGCCTATTCACTTCATTTTATCAGTTCTAACCCTGCTTAAATTACTTTTTTAAAAATACAAGGATGGAAGTAAGGAAGGGAGGGAGGGAGGAGAAACAAGGAAAAGATGAAAGGAAAGAAGTTCAGACAAAACATACGAAGGACAGACCACTGGAATGAAGAGGAAAAACTACAACTCCCTGCCCTGTTTCTGCATTATAATCACACACCCTAGCCTAACAGTGAAGTGTAAAGCTAAAATGTTATATAGCATAATAATTAAGGTCATGGGCTTTGGAGTTAGATTACTCCAGGGTCATTTCTGATTTCTCCTGTCCCCTACAAACTGAGTAACCTTGGACAAATTATTTTCCAAAACTTGGATTTCTTATTTGAAAAATGGAGATAATAATAATACCTGTCACATAAGGTGGATATCAGACAGAGAAAAATAAAAACTATAATGTGATACCATATCACATCTATCAGATAAGCAAAAACGTTAATGTCTGATAATACCAAGTGTTGTTAAGGAGGTCGGGAAATAGAAATTCTCATACACAGTTGATGGGAATATAAAGCAGAAAGCTTTATATTATGCAATAATATTGTTATTCTATAACAATAGAAAAGTTATAATTGCACATACTCTGTGACTCAGCTATTTCTCTCCTAGGTATATCCACTAGAAAAACTCTTGCACATGTGAACAAAGATACGTATACAAGGATGTTTACAGCTGTATTATGGAAAAATCCAAATGTCCTTCAACAGAAAAAATGGATAAATAAGTCATTGAATATTCATACAGTAGTGAAAAGGAATAATTTAGAATCAGCATATCAATGACTCCTACACATAATGTTACGTGGGGGAGGAAATCAAGTTTCAGGTTTCAGAAGATCTAGGCAGAAACACAATGGACCTAGAAGCGGGAGGGACATCCCCAGAGAACGTGAACTTGAAGCTGGATACAATAACTAAAGTTGGCTTTACGTTGCTTCCCTTTGGAAAGAGACTGAATGTGTTCTTGGTTGTCTACGAGATAGATTTTTTGTATCTGGATGAGGCATTTAAAAACCTAAATGTACGAAAATCAGTGTGTGTTTCGGGGGTGGGGGAGAGGAAGCATCAACATGGTGAGCCTTTGTTCTTTTTGCCTGCCCAGCATCTCTATCCCTTTTCTTTGTTAACACATTCATATTTCTGTCAATCAGAATCCTGTTAAGCCCCATTCCTGACCAGGGTTTGGGCACACAATCCAATTAGATATATCAGACTCCTTCTTTCTCCTGAGAATTTAGATTTGGGGTGGAATTACAAAAAGACAGAAGGTGGATGACAATATTCCCAAAGAGCCCAAGACTGATCTGGTGGCAGACTGATTACACTGGATCACCTCCTTCATGAAAAAGGTAGTAATTTAAAAATCACGGGTTCATACTTACTCTGAATCTGGATTTGCCATCCCTCCCTGCTTCGCTCCTGCTAGCAAAAGCATGCATGGTCTTCTTGAATGGTTTATTCACCATTATGGTGTCCCATAGAATATTGCTTTTGGCCAACGGGAAAAAGCAATGGGACTCATTATTTTATATAACATGCCGATGGTGGTTAATTTTACATTATACAGTATAAGTTGCAAAACACTGGGGTGGCATTGGGCAGAGCTAGAGATCCTGAATTTGGAAATGCAGCAGCAATTATTAAGACTTGGCCTGTCTACCTTTGAGAAGGGATGGGTGTGGTTTTAGGTGTATGAAGAAACAGTTGCATTATGTAAGGAGGGAGATTTTTCCTTTACTTACTTTTTTTCAGAAGTAAATGTGGGAAATATGGTATGCTTTGATGTTGAGTGGCCAAAAGTGTAGACTATAGTGGGAATATGTCAATGTTTTTGTCTGCCCAGCATTCCGTATCCCCTTCCTGATGAGTGGGAGGCACACGACCTAGGAGAAAGTAATCAGATACAGAAACTAAATTTTTTAATATGAAGCTAAGGATGCAAATAAATGGAGCAGTGGAGAATTTTGTTCCAGTGGTAGTAGCAAAAACACCCTCCAATGTCCGGGGCCAGCAAAAGTTCGAAAGAGACGTTACTTCTATTAATGGCTTCTGTCATGGATCCTGTTGTGAGGTCTTCAGTTATCTTCCTAGGATTGATACATGTTACTTCCCGAAACCAGGCAGTATAGGCATATCCAGAGCCAAGAGGGTAAGCTTGGAAACTTAGCTGAGCTCATGCTCTCTCTCTAGTTCAAAGGACATCTCTTTCTTTATATTAGTTATTGCTCTAATACCTGAAACAGCTTTTGTATCCTTTTCACACTGTGAAAATACAAATCTTGTTTTTGTTGTTGTTATTGTTTTGTGAAGGAATAGGATTATCTGGTAAAAAAAAAAAAATTTACCTAATCACTATTAAATTTTGTGTTCTTCCCCAGAAAAACTATTGAATTTGTGGCTGCATCTGGTAAAAAATAAAATAAGATAAAAGCATTTGATTGAAGAATAGCAATGGAGCAACATGGGACTCATTTTCCCTGTAAGTTAAGTCAACTTATGCTTTTTTATACTGAACTTGACTCCACAGGATGCCTTAGGCTTATGCTGGGCCCAGAGTTTATGTTTTAAGGCACTCTCAGTCCTCTTGGTCATGACTGTTGACTGCAGTTTAATTCCTCTGAATCCCACTCCCTCAGTTCTGCTTCTACAAGATCAGATATACAATCTATATATAACTTTATATTTTTATAAATCATGCAATCTGCTGCACAGAATATTCTTAGGGAAACTGTTCACTGCGCTGCTCTATGACTTCTTTATCACCATAGCTTCTGTGAATGAGTCGATGAGGAGAGACCAATGGTACATGGATGAAATTAAAGGCTCATCATTGATCTTAGGAAAAAAAATACTGTTTCCCCACCCTAAACCCAGCTCTCCTATGTTTGAATATGATAGTAGTGCAGTGAGGGTGTGAGGTATCTGCTGTGCACATTACTATGTAATAAAAGGCAAAAATTTTATATTTAGACTCTATGCTTCTAAACAGCTGAATCATAATAACCTCATCAAAATGTCTCTTGTGTCAAAATAGCCTCATCAAAACCATAAGTCAAAATGGCTGCTTCACTTCTCCATCTTCATAGCTACAATGGTTGACTGAACGTTGTGGGCAGCGTTTATATTAGAAGCAGTCCCTTCAATCTCCTCTCCCCACTGAGGAGGGCCCCTTTACTAGAAATACCTCTAATTATCCTCTGGGGAGGGCAGTGTCAGGGGTATTGACCTTTCTCTTTCCCTAGCTGGGTTCTCACCTGCAGGTAGAGATGCTTCTTGCTGTCTAGTAACCCACAATAGAGATGCTACTGTGACCACTTGATGACAACCAGGGGTGCAGTGGGGTGGCAATTTGACATTGTGCCCCCTATTTCTAAGTTTTTACTCCCACACCAGGGAAAAGGTCTCGCTGATAGAGGAGTGTTGGGGGAATGTCTGAGTGGAAACCTTTCTTAATTCTCCCCTTGCTCCCTTCTCCTCTAGTTGCCCTCTTCTTTTAACCCTTTCCTCCTCTGGTATCCCTCTTCCATAGCACCCTCCCAGCTTCTCCCCTGGGATCTACCATAATACCCCAGAAAAGTGATCAAGCCTCAGCCAGCTGCCATGTAGTCAGTTCTGGCTCATGGCAATCCCATGTGTGTCAGAGTAGAATTGTGCTCCACAGGGTTTTCAATGGCTGTGAACTTTTGAAGTAGATTGCCAGAACTTTCTTCCAAGATGCCTGTGGATGAACTTGAACTTCCAATCTTTCAGTTAGCAGCCAAGTGTATTAACTGGTTGTGCCATCCAGGGACTCCTAATCAAGCCTCTGTTACCCTCATTTCCCTCCACGTCTTACAGATTCTACAACCTCAGGTGTTCACACCAGAGGGTTTATATTGTGTCCATTTATGCTTGTTCTGCAGAGGGCAAAAGCGGTCTCTGGATGGGAGAAGGTGCACTGAGAGGTAGAAGAAATTGTCTACTTTGGGCTCCAGCTAGTTCTCTCTTAACCAAAAAAAAACCTAAACCTGTTGCTGTTGAGTGGATTCCAACTCATAGCAACCCTATGGGACAGTAGAATTGCCCCATAAGGTTTTCAAGGAGCAGGTGGTAGATTCAAACTGCTGACCTTTTGTTTAGCAGCCACAGCTCTTAACCACTGTACCACCAGGGCTCCAGTTCTATCTCAAAGGGTCTAAAATACCAAACTCATTGTGTCTCCATAAGGATTAATTTTCACCCTCAAATCCACATGATAAGTTCATAACATAATTTTGATCTTACTTCAAATCACTAACAAATATCATGGCCTTATTTGATGAGTCTATCTGATCCTTCTTGTCCTGGATTACATGACAAAGCATCTACATTGACTGACAATACATTTCGCCATGCCCAAATTCTCTAATGACTAGATCCCCCATACCTAACTATGTGAGGTAGGGGGTGAGTTTAATTAGCCCTGCACATATTATGTCAGACTGACTGGTCATGACTTTGTGTTGAGCCATTATAAATGTCAAATTTGGTAAAATAGTAAAAGATGCTACTGGAAGGCTTCCACCTAAACTCTACATTCAAAATTTCATCATGGTTTATTATCTAAGAAATCACTTGAATGGGTTGCAGTGTCACCTCCAGATTTTCACACTTGCCAATAAGGAATTGGTGTTTCTGCCATATTATATGACATTCTAAGTGCCACATTTTTCTAACACCAAATAGATGTATGTATCCTGAGTTCACCAATTCCAGAGTTGTAATCTTTCTGCCCAGGGAATGACAGCCCAGAATTCCAGACCAGGGAACTATGGCTGGCAGCTGCTGACAATACTGTCATCATATTTTTCACAAGGAACCAATTTAAGAATAATAACACTGTCTTGGCCAAGATCTTATAGTCAAGACATACAGCAATAATAGAAAGGCTGAAATTTTAGAGTGGATTCAGTCCATCATTTTGGTGACAGAGGAGATATTACTATATGGGTTTCTCATATTGTTTGCAGAGCTCGCCTATAACCTGGCTATCTTATGAATATATAGTGCTTTGCATATAAAAAAAAATCAGTTAAATGTTACTCTGTCGTTTAAAAAGAGTAGAAAAAGTCTCTAAAAGGGAGTGTTGAGACAGCTACAGAAGCAGTGATACCCTTCCCATCTTTGATTCTAATTGTGAAATGAAAATCCATGATGGTGATGGAGCTCACGTGTGTAAGCTGCCTTGTTTCTAAACAAAGCAGGTACAACTGATATCTTTCTATAGTTTATGTTTGGGCCCCACAGAGTAACAGGAGAAGCACGTGAGTCTCTTCATAGACTTTTATTTTGATTGCTTCAAAATAGACTAAACCTATCAATTTCAATCACAAAAGAATGCAATAACACAAAAGGCTTCTACATGTCCCCCAAAATACCACTTTAAATCCATCAGTACTCAGTTTCCAGGGTGGAGACTGTATTAAATTACTTACTAGTAGTTTATGAGAGTGGAGTGACTCTACCAGTTGTTTCCAGACTCTCCAACTCCAATTTGACTGAAAAAGTGTTTTGGTAGATGTATTCATTTCCTAGGGCTGCCTTAACAAAGTGCCACAAACCGGGCGGCTAAAAATAACATAAAGTTATTGTCCCACAGTTCTGGAGGTTAGTAGTCTAAATTCAGAATGTTTGCAGAGCCATGCTGTCTCTGACGATCCTTTTTTATCTCTCCTATCTGCTGGTAGCTGCCACGTAACTTCAACCTTCCTCTTCACATGGCTGTCTTCCCCCTGTGTCTCTGTCTCTGTGTATCTTCTCTTTCGTTAAGGACACCAGTCACATAGGATTAGGACTCACCCTGCTCCAGTATGAACTCGTGTTAACCTAACTGATAACATTTTCAAAGATCCCATTTCAAACAGTGTCACATTCACAGGTACCAGAGGGGTAGGACTTCAACATATCTTTTTATTTGGAGACACAAATAAATCCATAAGACCTTCCTTTAGAGCAAAGTATCTACATAAAGTATTTGGAATTCCTCTGCGTAAGAGGAAATTAATCGTTCAATTCCGGTATACATACCTATTGCATCATAGTTGTTAAGCCATGTTGAGACACAACTTTATCAACTAGAGTACGTGTACGCTTTTACTCTTACAGACTCCACTCATTTCCAGAGTTACGTAGATGTGCACCCTTTCCCCCAACCCCTTGAGTGAGACTGTTTCAAACATTTGTAATACATTTTTATTCCCTTGTCCCAGTCTGCCTTCCTTCCTGAGATCCCCCAGCCTCCTAAATGATCTTATTTAGTTTGAATAAATTAAGGTTCACTCTTTGTGCTGTAAAGTTCTACGGATTTTGATGCAACCCTATAGCAGAGAAGAACTGCCCCATAGGGTTTCCAAGGAGTGGCTGGTGGATTCGAACTGCCAAGCTTTTGGTTAGCAGCAGAGCTCCTAACCACTGTACCACCGGGGCTCCTTGATAAATGTGGGATGTCATATACCCACTATTAGAGTATCCTACAGAATAGATTTTTATCAAAATGCCCTGTGCTTTACCTATTCATCTCTCCTCCCTCCCTTCCAACCTCTGCCAACCACTGATCTTTTTATTATCTCTATAATTTTGCCTTTTCCAGAATGTCATATAATTGGACTCATACAATATGCAGTCTTTTCAGATGGACTTCTTTTAGCAATATGTAATTAAGATTCCTCCATGTCTTTTTGTGGCTTGACAGCTCATTTTTTTCAGCACTGAATAATACTCCATTTTGTGAATGTATCACAGTTTATTTATCCATTCAGCTGTTGAAAGACATCTTGGCTGCATCCAGTTTTGAAGATTATGAATAAAGCTGCTAGAAACATTTGCATACATATTTTTGGGAAGATATAAGTTTTCAACTCATTTGGATAAATACCTAGGAGCATGATCGCCGGATCATACGGTAAGGCTATATTTAGCTTTGTAACAAACTGCCAAATTGTCTTCCAAAGTGGTTGTACCATTTTGCATTACCACTAACAATAAATGAGAATTCCAATAACATTTTTTTTTAACTGCAAGTACAGGCAAGCTTCAGTTACACAGAATCTCACTGTGACAGAACAACTCTGTCACAGGGATTAGGAAGCCATTCAGTTTCCATGGTTAATGCCTTCTTGGAGATGAACCATGAACTTCTGCAACTGTGTGGAGACGGTACTTATATCTGAGGGAAGAGAAAAGTATGATTCCTTTCCTCCCCTGCACAGCTAACATACTCTGGCCATAGCACAAGCATTGGCCAGCTTCTAATTGTAAAAGGCTACTGGGGGAATTGAGCAAAAAAATCAATACCTAATCCCACACATGCCAATATTTTATCAAGGAGAAAGAGAATGTAGCATTAACATCATCATTTTAAGTATAAGAAATTTCAGGAGTAAAAAAACTAAGTGATTCTCTCCAGAAGACTAAATGCAAAACAAGCAGAGCAGGCTGTTACCATTACGAGCCCTTTACCTGAGTCATGGATCTAAAATCTGACTTTGTTAAATATTAGCCATATGCCATTAGGCTAGTTTCCTAATCTCACCAGGCCCTAATTTCCCTTCTGTAAAATGGAAATAATAATAATAATAATACTCTTCTCATAGGGTGGTGGGAATCAACCAGTACACAATGACTATCAGTGCAGGAGTAGAAAGGCCCAGTTCTTTGCCTCAGTCCAGGACAACTCTGAAGGGTCATCCAGCTCCTGATCTCCCAGAGAGATCAGAAGAATCCTCTGTTGTAACTACATCTCAGTTGAACTTCTCCCTTTGCTCAGTCCTGCTTCCTTCACTTCCTCTCAAGTGTTCCTCCTGACAGCTCTCCCCAATAAACCCCCTGCATGCAAATCTCCATCTCAGGAAATCTACCTAAGACTGCTACCATCACCACCATAATCTCTATTTTCATTGCTGTTGTTTATTCCAAGCCCTACATTCCATGTCCACGCTGAGTGTGAGCTGCAGCAATTCATCCATTGGTTGTTCATCTGAAGAACTACTTCTCTTCTGCAGGCAGACTGGTCCTCACACTCCAAAGTGATGAATCACCTGAAATGTTCAACACCATTTAAAGTATTGGCCATCTCCTTCACATGGTTGGTGCTAGAGGAGGATGGTGGGTGAGGACTTCTAGCTGATGCAAATTTCCCAATACAGCCTTGGCTGAATCAATAGAATGAAATCAAAAGTCAGCTTTGAAAGAAGTTTAGTGGCAGAAGGCAATTTATCAGAAACAAATCCCTATGGAAAGCAGAGATGACCGGAAGCTGGTCAAACGAATAAAACAAAAACCCAAACCAGTTTTCGTGGAGCCGATTCCGACTCATGGCAACCCCATGTGTTTCAGAGTAGAACTGCATTCAGTAGGGTTTTCGATGGCTGTAATCTTTCAGAAGCAGATTACTGTGCCTTTCTTCCAAGGTGCCTCTTAGTGGATGCGAAACCACCAACCTTTCGGTTAGTAGCCTAGCTCTTAACCATTTGCACCACCCAGGGACTCCTAGATAAACAAATAGAGATTTAATAATAAACTCTGGAAGGGTGAGGTTTTCATAGCTCTGCTGATTTGCACGCAGCCAAGGGCCAAAAAAGAATCCCAGAGTGGGCGCTATGCCTCAGAAAGACAACAACCTGGAGCAGGAAATAAAACAATATCTAGTGGCACGGGGGTCCAACCAGACCATCCAGAGAGGAAATTCTTTTATTAAACGTCCAAGTTGAGGGACTCCGTTTCCTTGCTGAGACAATCCAGCTGCTTCCATCTAGCAATTTACTTTCCCAAATATACAGAGCAGATCACTTCCTTTAAAAATAATCAGATATTTCTAATCAACTTACCCATAGTCATTCTGTTTTGCCCATTTTCCTAAAAACTATACGTATTCACTCTTTCCATCAGTTTAAAATGTGAGTCTTTAAGAGCAGTGATAAAAAGGACGTGAACACCAGCAGTCAATCAGTCAAAAAAATGTTTCTTTTTAAAACTCGAATGTTAGCTTCTCCTTTCTGCAGCTTTAATTATCTGATGACTACAGTTTCCAGAATTACTCTAAACAGTTTCCTGGGATAGTGGTGATGAAGGTGCCAATAGAAAGCACTGGGAAAAGCTGGACAACAAAATTAACACATTTGTAGCCTCCAGGAGTACTTTAATTTTATGCAAATAACACACGTGTTATCCATTTTTTTGCCAACCGCACCCTCCTCCCCCCCACCCCAAGAGGTATTTTCATAAGCACAGTATGCTAATCTTTCACAGCAACATGTAAAAAAAATTAGCTTACGAAAATACCTGGGGGGGGGGCGGGAAGAGGGCGGCGCGATTGGCAAAAAAAAAAGAACCTTATAATAAAAGCATTATTTGCATAACAATATGGCATATCAAGGAGCCCAGGTGGCACGCTGGTTAAGCTCAGCTGCTAATTAGAAGTTCAGTGGTTCAAACCCAAGCAGTGGCTCCTCAGGAGAAAAGACCTGGCAATCTGCTCTCGTAAAGATTACAGCCTTAAAAACCCTATAGGGCAGTTCTACTTTATCCTATAGGGTCACTGTGAGTCGGAATTGACTCGAGGGCATATAACAACAACAGCCAGTACACCACTTGGCAGAGAATCAATTCCAAGTTTACAAAGCATGTTCCCGTTTCAAATTTCCATCTCAATGCTCATTACAAAAGACACTTATGTTTATTAAACTAATTATGAACAAAAGAAATGCATGAAAATGAAGATAAGAGATTCAATGAAGCCAACTCTGATATCCTTGCATTCATCAAGACATGAAAACTATCCCCTCTCAACTAGCCCATGTGCTGAGGGCTTATTTCATAAATTGTGTCTTCCCTATAAATGAATTCAAAGAGTTCATTCACTGTGCTCCTTGGGACTTAGTAGAGGAAATGACTATCTTATTGCCTTGAATGCCAATGAGGACAGTGACACAACCTGATGAGGAGACACAATGCTGAGCTCGAGACCATCCAGAGATGACTGAAGACTTTAGGTGGAAACCAAATTGTTATTTGATGTGTTCCGAAGTCCAGAGAGAAGTTGCTGAAGATGGACTAGAACAGGGGAAAAGAGTGTTAATTAGCCTTGGAGTCAGAAGACCTAAGTATTTGTCTGGGGTGACCAGGTTTGTTATCTTGCGCACATCACTTCCTCTCTTGGCCTCAGTTTCCTCATATTTAAAATAAGGCCAGTACTTGTTGTGTTAACTCCCAGGGTTATGAGGATTTAATGCATGTAGAAGCACTTTGTAAACATAAAACTGATCTGGGGGCCTGCTTGGGGCATCAGCACCAAGAGGAGCAACAGAATCTGGTTTATTCCACCTGTTTCCACTCAGCAAAATACTCAGTTTCAAGAGGTAGACAACTCATTGTCTGACTATGAACAGACATTGACCTCTTGGAATAAGAAAATCCAGAAAGAAAAGTAGGGGGAAAGGGGTTACTAATTTTACACAATATTATTTTATATCCAACATGCAAAAATCAACCAATAGAGAATAACTATTAAAGAATTTGTTTGCAACTTGACAAGCAAAACAACTAAAAAAAAATTTACTTCCTTAACACCTCTTTCTCTGATGCGTTCAGAACAATTAACAGTCACACCTAATTAGTCCTCACAGTTTGAGGTTTCTCATAATTGAGAAGATTTTCCAGGAATGCTATTCATGATTCATATAAGAGATTCTGAAGAAATGTTTTTTTGAAAGGAAAGAAATATTTATAAATCTAAGCAGGTCATTTCAGTCCACTGAGTGGTGGGGGGACTATGGTCTGCCCGGAGTTGTCATGAGTGCTCCCCAGGACCAGCAGACCCTTAGGACTGTAATGGAAACCCTCTGAACCAAGTCTCCTCAATGGGCAGTGACCATTGAGAGTTCTGTATTGAAAGCATTCAGAGACTAAATCCAAGCTTAGGGGGAAAGGCTGCCATGACCAATGTGTGATGTCTTGTATGGACATGGAAGCCTAAAAATATTTGGTGACAACCTTGCCCTAAGAAGTTCTGATAGAGAAAGTTGCTCCGGTACTGACAACCTCTTTATGTTGCCAACCTGCCAACTAGAGCAGATTAGCCTATTGCCTATTCCCCCTACCTGGCTCTAGAAACTGGGCCAGGACCAACGTTAATGTATAGAGAGAAACACAGGATGAGAGGTGTCCATCCTACAATGATGGCAAGATGGGGATTTCAGTCCCCTTCATCTATTTCATTAGTTCCCTGGTGGTTAGCAGTCTTTCAGAAAAACTGTTAAGCCATGAAGATTTATCCTTATTAGCAAGAGAAAGGTTTACTTGTGTTATGGACACTCTTGTTCTAATGGAGAACTTTAGGAAGCTGAATGTTCTAAAGACCCACTACTGTACTTTTAGGATATGGCCAGTGTATTAGTTTCCTATATTGGCTCTCATGGACTTGTTTTAATTTTCTTCAGCTTCAACTTGAATTTGCATAAAAACAATTAATGGTATATTCTGCAGTTGGTCCCTGCCCAAAATATGACCTTGAGTATATCCCACCTGAATTTAGAGACTACCTCAGGAATAGATTTGATGCATTGAACATTAATGACCAAAGACCAGACGAGTTGTGGGATGACATCAAGGACATTATATGGGAAGAAAGCAAAAGGTCATTAAAAAGACAGGAAAGAAAGAAAAGATCAAAATGGATATCAGAAGAGACTCTGAAACTTGCTCTTGAATACAGAGCAGCTAGGGCAAATGGAAGAAATAATGAAGTAAAAGAGCTGAACAGAAGATTTCAAACGGCGGCTCAAGAAGACAAAGTAAAATATTATAATGAAATGTGCAGAAACCTGGAGTTAGAAAACAAAAAGGGAAGAACATACTCGGCATTTCCCAAGCTTAAAGAACTGAAGAAAAAATTTAAGCCTTGAGTTGCAATACTGAAGTATTCTATGGGCAAAATATTGAACAACCCAGGAAACGTTGAAAGAATAGAAGGAATACACAGAGTCACTGTACCAAAAAGAAGTGGTGGATGTTCAACCATTTCAGGAGGTAGTACATGATCAAGAACCAAAGGTTTTGAAGGAAGAAGTCCAAGCTGCACTGAAGGCACTGGCAAAAAACAAAGCTCCAGGAATTGATGGAATACCAGTTGAAATGTTTAACAAATGGATGCTGCACTGGAGGTGCTCAGTCATCTATGCCAAGAAATTTGGAAGACAGCTACCTGACCAACTGACTGGAAAAGATCCATATTTGTACCTGTTCCAAAGAAAGGTGATTCAACAAAATGCAGAAATTATCAAGTAATATCATTAATTTCACATGCAAGTAAAATTTTGCTGAAGATCATTCAAAAGCGGTTTCAGCAGTACAGCAAAAAGGAACCACCAGAAATTCAAGCCGGATTCAGAAGAGGATGTGGAACAAGGGGTATCACTGCTGAGGTCAGATGGATCTTGGCTGAAAGCAGAGAATACCAGAAAGATGTTTAACTGTGTTTTATCGACTATGCAAAAGCATTCAACTCTGTGGATCATAACAAATTATGGATAACATTGCAAAGAATGGAAATTCCAAAACACTTAGCTGTCCTCATACGGAACCTGTACTTAGACCAAGAGGCAGTCATTTGAACAGAATGACGGGATACTGCATGGTTTAAAATCAGGAAAGGTGTGCATCAGGGTTGTATCCTTTCACCATATTTATTCAATCTGTATACTGAGCAAATAATCCAAGAAGCTGGACTATATGAAGAACTCGGCATCAGGATTGGAGAAAGACTCATTTACAACCTGCAATTTGCAGATGACACAACCTTGCTTGCTGAAAGCAAAAAGGACTTGAAGTACTTATTGATGAAGATCAAAGACCACAGTCTTCCGTATGGGTTACACTTCAACATACAGAAAACAAGAATCCTCACAACTGGACCAATATGGAGAAAATATTTCAGTTGTCAAGGATTTCATTTTACTTGGATCTGCAATCAACACTCATGGAAGCAGCAGTCAAGAAATCAAACAATGCATTGCATTGGGCAAATCTGCTGCAGAAGACCTCTTTAAAGCGTTAAAAAGCAACGATGTCACCTTGAGGACTAAGGTGCGCCTGACTCAAGCCATGATATTTTCAATCGCCTCACATGCATCTGAAAGCTGGACAAAGAATAAGGAAGACCAAAGAAAAATTGATGCCTTTGAATTATGGTGTTGGCAAAGAATATTGAATATGCCATGAACTGCCTGAAAAACAAACAAATCTGTCTTGGAAGAAGTACAGCCAGAATGCTCCTTAGAAGTGAGGATGACAAGACTTCCTGTCATGTACTTTGGACATGTTATCAGGAGGGACCAGTCCCTGGAGAACAACATCATGCTTAGTAGAGGGTTGGCAAAAGAAAGGAACACCCTCAACAAGATGGACTGGCACAGTGGCTGCAACAGTGAGCTCAAGCATAATGATTGTGAGAATGGCGCAGGACTGGGCAGTGTTTCTTTCTTTTGTACATAGGGTCACTATGAGTTGGAACTGATTCGACGGCACCTAACGACATTAGTTTCCTATGGTTTCTGTAACAAAGTACCACAAACTCAGTGGCTTAAAACAACACACATTTATTCTTTTTGTTGTTTTTGTTAGGTGCCATCGAGTTGGTTCCCACTCATAGCAACCTTAGGTACAACAGAACAAAACACTACCCGGTCCTGTGCCATCCTCACAATCGTTGTTATGCTTGAGCCCATTATTGCAGCCACTGTATCTTTATTCTCTTATAGTTCTAGAAATCGTTTTCACTGGGCTGAAATCAAGGTGTTGGCAGAGCCGAGCTCCCTCCAGAGGCTGTAAAGGAAAATCTTTCCTTGCTTTTTCAGCTTCTAGAACTACATTTCTTGCAATCCTTGGCTTGTGGCCCTTCCTCCATCTTCATAGCCAACAGCATAGTACCTTGCTTTGGTCATCACATTGCCTTCTTCTTCTGTAGTAAAGTTTTCCTCTGCCTGCGTCTTGTAAGGGCACTTGTTATTACAAAGTGCTTAATGTAATCACATCTGCAAAGTCCCTTTTACCATATAAGATAACATTCATAGGTTTCAGGGTTTGGGACTTGGATATCTTTGGGGGCCACTATTTAGCCTACCACAACCAGAAGCCACGACTCCCTCAGTCTTCACCATATTTGCAAAATAAAGCTGGGCATGTGGGTAAAGAAATTCCTGGGTGGTGCAAACAGTTAACATGCTCAGTTGCTAACTAAAAGGTTGCAGGTTCAAGCCCACTCAGAGGCACTTTGGAAGAAAGTCCTGGTGATTTACGTTTGAAAAATCAGCCACTGAAAACCCTATAGAGTACAGCTCTACTCCGGTACACGTGGGGTCGCCATAAGTCAAAATTGACTCGACGGCAACTGATTTTTTTGGTTTATGTGGAGAAATGAAGAGCAAGGAAAGAAGGAAGCGTATTAGGACAGAGGGTAGGCAGTCTGAGACTAAGTCTATAAGGAAAAGCAAAGAATGTTATGCACCCTTCTCTGGACTCCAGAATGTTCTCTTTCTGTAATGTGCTTTACCCACATGCCCTTCCAGACATAACAACGCTCAGTGATGCTGGAGTTCAATTCTGTTTTCTAAATTATAGTTATTAATTTTTTAAATTATAAAATCATTACATATTCATGGTAGAAATTTTGAGAAAATAAAAATCACCTATGATACCTCCACTACTAATAGTTTGGTGTATTCCTATCCATCTGAGTCCATCTTTCTTGAATTAAATCCTTAGGACATTTCAGGTTCAGCCTTGCCAAGAAATCCTTACTCAAACGTCAGAGATAGTCTTTAAATTTATGTTTTATTGATGAGAAGACCAAGACATAAAAAAGGTGAGGTGCTTCATCCAGAATCATTCATTAGAATCCATAGTAAAGAGTAAGGATTTGACCTTCTGCTTCTCATTGTTGTCTTTTAAATCATAATCAAAGACTTCTTGGTATTCCATATCCAGTTTTTTAACATCCAAATTGCTAGTCAAGATCTTAATGATGTATTTGTGATACATCTTGATGGCACATCAATGTTTTGACAGTTTTTTTTCAAGTCATAAATCAATATCTTCCTGTCCCTATTCAGAAGTTATATTGCTATTTTAAATCACTTTGAAATACAAAGGGGTGGGAATGGAAAAACACTAAGTAGGCAATAGATAAGTGGTAACTTTGGTGAAGGGTAAGGCAGTACACAAAACTGGGGGAGCCAGCACAACTTGTACAAGGCAAGGTCATGGAAGCTCCATAGACACATCCAGACTCCCTGAGGGATGGAATTACTGGGCTGAGGGCTATGGGGACCATGGTCTCAGGGAACATCTAGCTCAATTGGCATAACATAATTTATAAAGAAAATGTTCTACATTCTACTTTGGTGAGTAGTCTCTGGGTCTTAAAAGCGTGTGAGCGGCCATCTAGGATACTCCACTAGTCTCACGCCTTCGGGCACACAGAAGAATGAAGAAAACTAAAGACACAAGGGAAAGATTAGTCCAAAAGACTAATGGACCATGACTACCATGGCCTCCACCAGACTGAGTCCAGTACAGCTAGATGGTTCCTGGCTACCACCACTGACTGCTCTGACAGGGATCACAATAGAGGGTTCTGGATAGAGCTGGAGAAAAATGTAGAACAAAATTATAACTCACAAAAAAGACCAGACTTACTGGCCTGACAGAGACTGAAGAATCCCCGAGAGTATAGCCCCTGGACACTCTCTTAGCTGAGTAATGAAGTCACTCCTGAGGTTCACCCTTTAGCCAAAGATTAGACAGGTCCATAAAACAAAACGAGACTAAAGGGGCACACCAGCCCAGGGGTAAGGACTAGAAGCCAGGAAGGGACAGGTAAGCTGGTAATAGGGAACCCAAGGTCAAGAACGGAGAGTGTAGACATTTTGTGGGGTTGTTAACCAATGTCATAAAACAATACGTACACGAACTGTTTAATGAGAAGTTAGTTTGTTCTGTAAACCTTCATCTAAAGTACAATTTAAAAAAAAAAAGAATACAAACATGATTGATTTTTTAGCCTGTCAAATCTCTAGAGAAGAATGGGGCAAGGCTAAGCCTAATGAAATAATTGTTATCCAGCACACTTTTGATGGTAAGAACACTAGTAGGTGTTTTTCCTCACTTCAATTTGAATCTCACCCACAAATAAATAAAATCAGCTTTAGCTATTAGACAAGGAATCAATAATTATGGTGCTGTTACACTTTATGGCAGGTTTCCTTCTTTATTATGCCAAAGAAGACTCACAAAGAACTGGGAAAGGGCTTAATGAGCTTGAAAATGAAGCCCATTCATAAGAATTGAAGAGATCAACACATTCTCCGTTCACTCCCATATTAACCTAGTATTCCTGTATGTAAAAAAAGGGAAATATCAAAATGTAGAGGGCACTGAGTTTCTGTGAAGGACTATACAAAAATTTGGATATGGATAATGGTGATGGTTGCACAACATGATGAATGTAATTGATGTCACTGAATTTACATGTAAGAAATGTTGAAATTGCAAATGTTATATATACATTTTTTACCGCAATTTAAAAAAAAAGCAAGGGCTCAGGCACAAACATTCACAGTGCAGTGTCTTCGTGGTCTTCAGCACTGCTCAATAAACACTAAACACACTCTTATTCTTTGACTCCTCACTTCATTCTCTCTGTCTTAGGCTGGGTTCTCTAGAGAAACAAAACCAGTGAAACGTATAAATATCTACATAGGGAGATTTATTGTGATTGTAGAGGCTAGAACGTCCCAAGTCTGTGGATCAAGCTGGAGGCTTCTCCTGACTCATGTAGCTGCAGGGGCTGGTGAACCCAAGATCTGCAGGTCAGACATTAGGGCTCTTGCTCACCGGCTGTGAAGATCGAAAAAAATCCCATGATCGGCAGGAAAGACAGCAAGTAAGCTGCTAGTTCAAGTCCCAAGAACCAGAGGTTAGACAAACAGGAGCCAGCTGCAGGATCCAGAGTAAGCAAAAGCCCATGAACCTTGCCAGAAAGCCACTTATATATTGGATGCAGGCCACACCCCCAAGGAAATTCCTTCTCAACTGACTGGCTACTCACAGCAGATCTTATCATGGAAGTCATCACATTATATCAAATCTCATCATGGAAGTGATCACATCATATGACTGCCAAACTACATCATATCTGCCAAACCACTGAGAATCATGGCCCAATCAAGCTGACACATAACCTTAACAATCACAGCCTCTATTCATCTCACACTCCTCTGTTAGCAGTGTTTCATCTTTCAACTTTCAGTACAGCTGACGCCTCTGAATTACTCTCATCCTATCCTGTAGCATACAGATAAACAAATAGATCAATTAATTTTATGCAATCTCTTCCCGAAAGCAGAAGAGGAAAGAACACTTTACAACTCATTTTATGAGGCCCACATTATCCCAATACCAAAACCAGAGAAAGTATACAAAAAGAAAACCACAGACCAATATCCCTCATGAACATAGACATAAAAATCCTCAACAAAATATTAGCAAATCAAAACCAGTAACACAGAAAAAGAATCATACACATAGTTAAGCAGAGTTTATTCCAGGAAGGCAATGCAGTTTTAATATTTGAAAATCAATCAATTAATCCATCATATTTACAGCATAGAGAAGAAAAAGCACATGACCATATCAACTGATGCAGAAAAAACACTCAACTAAACCAAATACCATTTATTATAAATTCTCAACAAGTAGGAATAAAAGTGACCTTCCTCAACATGATAAATAACATCTAGAAAAACCTAAAGATAACTGAATGTTTTTCCCCTAAGACCAGGAACAAGCCTATGATGCCCTCTTTCACTACTCCTGTTCAACATAGTACTGAATGTCTTACCAATGGCAATAAAGCAAGAAAAGGAAATAAAAGGCATACAGAGTGGAAAGGAAGAACAAAACCCACTCCTACAAGTAGATGACATGGTTGTCTATGTAGAAAATCCCAAGAAATCTACTCCCACCAAAAAAAAACCTAGAACTAATTAGTAAGTTTAATAAGGTTACAGGATGTAAGGTCAACGCACAACATTCAACTGGTAATCAAAATTAAAAACACAATACATTTATAATCACTCCAAAAAGTTAAATTCTTAGGTATAAATCTAACAAAACATGTACAAGATCTATAAGCTAAAAATTACAAAATGCTAATGAAAGAAATCAAAGCAGACTTAAATAAATGGAGAAACATATTGTGCTTGTAGGTTGGAAGATTCAACATAGTAAAGATGTCAGTTCTTCCCAAACTGGTCTATATTTTTAACAAAATTCCTATCAAAATTCCATAAGGATTCTTTGTAGATATTGACAAAATTATTCTAAAATAAAAGGCAAAAGAACTAGAAAATCCAAAACAATTTTGAAAAATAAAATAGGGAATCACTCTACCCGATATTAAGACTTACTCTATAGTTAAAGACCTGGCAGTATTGTACCAACTGCCGTCGAGTCAGTGGTGACTGGTGGCAAACCTAAGTATGTCAGAGTAGAACTGTGCTCCACAGGGTTTTCAATGGTTGATTTTTCAAAAGTAGACCACCAGGACTTTCTTCCATGCTGCCTCTGGGTGTACTCAAAACTCCAAACCTTTGGTTAGCAACCAAGCAGTTTAACCGTATGTACCACCCAGGGACTCCTGCAGTATTATAGAGGTTATTTACAAAAAAAAAAATTACATTTATCAGGCTCCTTGGTGACCAAATGTGGCCATTTGCAAGAGTTCTGGCCAACAATATGTCAACAGAAGTCTACTGGAACCAAGTCTTCCCTTCTGCCTTCTTCCAGCTTGGACTGTGAACATGATCTGGAGATGCAAGCAGCCATTTTGCAACTGTGAGGATAAAAATCACAAGCTAAAAATGGTGATATAGAAGGACTCTGGACTGCATACTTTTGAACCCATTTTGTGAGGGATATAGACTTCTATCCATTTAAACCACTATGGCAGGGCTTTGATTTAGTCAAAGCTGACCGCTATCCCTACGAAGGGAAAAATAGATCTCCTCTCCTGAGGCAGTGGCAGCCAACAGGGGAGGAAGAGCTGTGCCCAGTAGAGCATCAGGGCCATCATCCAGAGAGGCAGCACTGTGAAGACATGTGACAAGGGATCAAGCCTGTGAGGAAATGGGGCCTGCTATATATAATGTGGAGCCCTGGTGGTGCAGTGGTTGAGTTTGGCTGCTAACCAAAACTTTGGCAGTTCAAATCCACCAGCTTCTGCTTGGAAACTCTATGGGGCAGTTCTACTCTGTTCTATAGGGTCACTATGAGTCGGAATCAACTTGACAGTGACAGGTTTGGTTTGGTTTGGTATATAAGACAGTAACTCAGTACCTCTCAGACATGTCAGTGTACAACTTGGGGAGGATAAATAAATCCAGTGGGTTTTGGGCCATCATAATTTGGGACACATTTGGGTAACCTAGTTTCCCTGCTGTCTCCCAGGATCATCACGTGAGAAGGGCAGAGACCAAGCAGAAACTACTTCACTACACACCAAGTGCACCTCAGTCACTCTTTCCTCCTAAGGTAACAAGGCCCTTTCTCCTGGAGGTTCTGGTATTAAGACTAGTCAGCAATTCAAGCAGCTGTAATAGTCCCTAGTGCTTACCCACCACCTGTACCCTCTGAAAATAGTCTCTCGTGCCTTGAGGAAGGAGAGGTTGTTCGGCTATGTATTATTCTTCTTACCTTTTTCATATCAGCTTTTACAACTTTTATGACGGTATTTCAGACTTTCTGTATATACCTATGTTTTGGGGTTTTGTTTGTTTGTTTACCATGGTTAATGTGTGATTTCTTCATATCTTTTGTAACATGCTTTTATAAATTTTCCTATCTTTCCTAACAATCACGCTTTGGACTCACAATGACCATTTGGAGCTCCATTTTCAATGCATACCATAGTTGTCATATAGGCCAGGGGTCGGCAAACTATGGCTCTCCTGCCCCAAACCATGGCTCTCCTGTGTCGTTTGTTTGTTTACAGCCACACCCATTAATTCACCTGTTGTCTATGACTGCTTTTGTGCTACAAAGGCAGAGTTGAGTAGTTTCAACAGAGATTCTGTGGCACACAAAGCCATTTACAGAAAACGTTATGTCGACCCCCGATATAGGCGATCAAGTATTCTGAGTGAACATAAAACATCAGCATATCCAAACCCCAATTTGCATTGTTCATTGTTAGTCGGTTAGGGAAAACTCTTAATCTACCTTTTTGGTGATTGGCTTTTGCCACTGTTTGTTGTAAAAGAGCCTTGTTGTCTTACTCAATCCCCTCAGTTGAGACATAATAGTGTGAATTAAGAATTTGAAGTTAAAATACAGTTATTTGCAAAATATGGTATGGTTTTCACACATAAAGATAAATATGAGACATCAGTTATAGATTTGCTATAGTATTTCTAAATTATCACTGTGAATACTGTTTTATTTTTCAAGGTAGTTTTTGTTTTAACGAGTGTAATCCTTCTAAATTATTTATATAAAATGTATCATCACTCTTTTGTTGGATCAGTGAACTAGATGACAGCTCAATTTGAGGCTAAAAAGAAAACCTCTAGGGGAAGAGTTCGCAGTTTTTGTATTTTGGGGAGGGGTATATACATGTATAATTCAATAAAAATACATATATATATTTCCCCCCCAAAAAAAATGTGTGTGTGTGTGTATATATATATATCTCTAGCCTTTCAGACTGGAGACCATGTGACACCAAATAAGAAAACTGTAAGAGAATAAATAACTGTACCACAGTAACATGCCTGCTCACTAAAATTAGATTTTTTTTTAATAGCAGGAGACAAATGAAAATAAAAAGGGAATGAAAACACATTTTCGATCAATTCAAAATAAAATCGCAGAATTTAGAAAGCCTGAAAATAGTGCCTAAAAAAATTAATTGCCTGCTTACTCAGGTGCAGAAAGACTGCACTGATGTTACAAATGGAAATTGGAACAATTGCTGGAAAGCAATTTTGCAATATATATCAAGGGCCTTGAAAATGTTCATACCTTTTAACCTAGTCTACTTCAAGGTATGTCTCCTGAGGAAATAATCTGAAATATGGATGGATGGATGTGCACAGTGTTATTAATTGTAGTATTACTTATCAGTGAAAATAGGAACTAACTAAATAAATTAAAGGTCTACCATATTCCAGGCACTGCACTAGATTCTGGTGACTGAACAAAATAGCTTTCAGGAAGGAAGTAACATTTCAGATTAGACCTGAAGGAACTGTGGGCGCTAACCACCCAAGAGAATTAGAGATAAATGGCGGGTGAGGTAAAGGGAGTAGAGATGGGAGGGGCTGGTGATAACGCTGACGGTAGTGGTGTGGGAAAATGGTCTTGTAAGAGCATTCTAGGCACAGGAACTAGAAATGTTTAGAATACTAAACTACAGAGTTAAAGTGCAGGTATCCAATGTTGTAGACATCTGAATGTAGGCCTAATCTTTCTTGAAAATACTTGATTTTGGTCCTACCTACAATTGTGAAAATGTAGTGTATATCATTAAGCATATGTCCTGCCCTACTATATCCCTGGAAAGAGAGATGGGCTGTTTTATCTCTTAAAACTATTTAACAGTAATCTCAAAGTATTTTCTGAACTAAATCTACACTAAGAGTTATTTTATGCTACTAAAATTGAGAACCAAAATGTCTTCTATTTTTATTTTTTAAATAAGTATCAATGAAGAATTAAGACATGATACATCTCATATTAGAATCTATAGTCACTGACATATAAACTAACTTTCATCAAGAATGTTAATTATGCCTTTGTTTTATTTTAATAGACATGATAGAATGGAATGTCTGGAATATGAGATGTCTTTTTTCAGATGCCTTACTTAATTGCATCTTTTCCTATCCATAAGCCTTGCTGCTTCTCTTCTGTACTGATAAGTCTGATCAGTGTATTTGGAAAATCTTCAGGTTTTGATAATTGTCCTGTTATGGAAGATGTTAACAAAAGAGGAAGCTGGGTGAAGGGCATATGGGAACTCCCTGTACTATTTTTGTAACTCTACTGCAAATCTAAAATTAACTCAAAATAAAAAGTAAAAGAAAAAAGCAAAGTGCAGAGTCCTGAGTATAGTCTGCTACTATTTGTGTAAAAAGATGAGAAAAAAATATGAATGAAATTGGATATGTTTAGAAATCTGAACGTATACACAAGGAAGAGGTAACACAGGTTAAATAGAAGGAGAATTAATTTCCCTGGATACTCTTTTATGCCTTGTGAAATTTTCTACCGTGTGAATATTTTGCCTATTCAAAAAATAGGTAAAGATTGCACAACTTGGAAGCGCCAGACTTCTTCATGAAGTCAGCAAAGACAGCTCAACTTCTCTCTGCCCAGTCCTACTTTCCTCCATTTTTGTCCACAGATATTGATCCCAAGATCACTCCCTAATAAATACGCTCCGTGCTAAACTCTTTCTTAGAGTATGCTTTCCAGGGAAGCCAACCTGAGACACCAATCTCACACATACTCTTCCAGCATTTTTTTTCTTTAGTTTTCAAAAGTAAGATGTTCTAACTGCAAATGGATAAGACTCCTGCCCCTTTTCATCTCAACTTCTGCCCCTTCATGCTTCTATCATGTTGCATGGGGTTGGAGTGAGTATAAGTATCTGGGGATCTGGGGATTTGGTTAAGTATAAGATGAGCTGGGAATACATTTCATCTGGGTTGGGATACATTTATGTGGTTCAAAGGCACTTCCTGTATAGACAAGTTATGTGTAACTAGCCCGTTGCAGGAATGGTTTTCGGGAATACTCCTAACACCTCCATGCCAACTCAGTGTCATGACACAATGGTGCAAGGGCAGACATTATCTTAAGATGTGAATGTGTTCTATGGTACTCAGCACTGGAATTTTGTGAGTAGTGTAGGAAAAAATATGCAGTACATAAAGAGCCATAAGCTACTCAATGGAAAATCCTTTCAATACCAGACATATAAAATAATAAGTAAATGATATGATTCTCATCCATGCCTAATCAAGATGGAAGGTCTCTCCTGTCAGATAACATAAAATTTATGATATGATTGGACAATAAGGACAATCAAAGATAAATTGGTAAATGAATGTCATCGGTTCAAGAAGTATTTAAGATTAGTCACTGCACAAGTAAACTTGAAATGCCCTGAAACACTCTTACAGCAAGAATGCCCTTACAGCTCATAGATAAAAGAAACATGACAGAAATTTTCTCAAATTTAGCAACAATCCTAAAATTTACATGATATTATCAATAATGAGTAATGAAACTAAAAGAAACTTGTCTATTATAAAAAAATAAATTTTAATCAACCATGATAGAAGAAAGATTAAATTATTCTTCTATTTCTCTATAGATAATGATATTACAAAATCATTGTCATATGAAAAATGATTAAAGATCATGCAGCCAAAAAAATGCAGGTTAAAAAGTATGATACAGATGTGTCAAGCAGTTAAGTAATTAAAATATTATGCTGCTTTTCTAAAATTTTGTAATACTTGGATATTTGTCAACTTTTTAAATTTATAATTTTTTATATTGTCTCTCATTCTAAATAAATTTTCACATTTGTACCAAATTTTATGTTCTTTTCTTAAAGAAGCCCTAAAAATTTGATTAGGCATCAAAAAACCTATTGCTGTTGAGTTGATTCTGACTCATAGTGACCCCATAGGACGGAGTAGAACTGCCCCATAGGTTTTCCAAGGCTTAATCTTCACAGAAACAGACTGTCACATCCTTCTCCCATGGAGCAGGTGGTGGATTTGAACCACCTACCTTTGGGTTAGCAGCCAAGCTGCTTAACCACTGTGCCACCAGGGCTCCTTGATTAAGCATCAGGCCCTGCAAAACCTGGATCAACCCATGAATGCCATACTTTGAATATACGCCCCAAAAAAAAGTGTAAAATAGCATTTTTACTATATTAAATGTCTGTAATGTCTCTCAGCTTTAGTCTCTCTCAAGACAGAAATCCTTGTAGTGATAAAATTATGTGCTCCCAGGGGATGGCTATGGAAAGAAATAGCAAAGCATTTTCCTGAATATCAGTGCGTGCTGCTATAGTCAACAGTAGCAACAAAATGTTCACTAACAAATTATCAACGTTTATGTTTTAACATTATCATTCATATATCCATTTTATTCCTTCAACCACATCTTATATTCAAAGCATTGTACAGTAAAGTTTTAACCGGTGCTACTTTAACAGTTGTGGGGGCAGTGGTGTTTCCTTGGTAGAATTCTCACCTTCTGGATTTGATTCCTGGCTAATGCACCTCATGTGAAACAACCACCCCTTTGTCAGTGGAGGCTTGCGTGTTGCTATAGGGCAAAACAATTTTCAAGGGCCCTTTCAGACTAACATGGATTAGAAAGGAAGGCCTGGCAATCTTACTTCCAAAAACCAGTCAATAAAACCCTGTGGATCACACAGTCAGATCTGCAGGTGATTATAGGGATGGTGCAGGACGAGGCAGCGTTTACTTCCTTTGTACATGGGGTCACCATGAGTGGGAGCCAACTCAAGGGCAACTAACAAAACAACAATTTAAGAAGTGTGAGTATGCATGAACCCTGGTGATGCAGTGGTTAAAGCGCTTAGCTACAGACCGAAAAGTCTGCAGTTCAAACCCACCAGCCACTCTGCGGGAGAAAGATGTGGCAGTCTGTTTCCATAAAGATTACAGCTTCAGAACCGCTATGGGGGCAGTTCTACTCTGTCCTACAAGGTCACTATGAGTCAGAATCGACTGGATGGCAGCGGATTTGGTTTTGGTTTTTGATGCATCCTTAATGAACTTTCCATATTGTTTCCATTACCTTTGCCCCTTTTCCATTTCAATAAAATTTACACTTTCCAGTTTATCTTCATTAACTAGAATAACAGACATATGGCACGATTACCACTGGATAAAACATGAAAAAGAAAGAGCTTAGTGTTCCCCAATAATTGGAATGTAAATAGAAGATGAAACCATAGAAGTACTAGAAGAAAATATGGTTGAATAACTTTACAGTCATGGGTTGTAAAAGCCTTTCCAAGCATGACAGAGAACCCAGATGGAAACAAAAATTTTAAACATATGTATGGATTAAGACACTCAATAAAATCAAGAGAAAAAGCAAACTATTAAAAAAAAATGTAGTGTGTGACATAAGGACTAGTTTATTTTATGAAATCAAGGACAATAAGACTAATAATAATCCAATATAAGTGTAATAATACCTGTGTCTACTCTGTCTCCACACACGACAAATGGATTATCACCAATTCATACCAAGCATTACCAGTCTAATGGCCAGATCATAAAATATGCTCCCAAAGAAGAAAGCCTTCCAAATACCTTAGAACCTCGATACTCCGTGTCATCCATGGAAGCAGCAGCATTAGCATCACCTGGGTGCTTGTTAGAAATGCAGAATCTCAGGCCTCACCCGCAATCTCCTCAATCAGAATTTACATGTTGACAAAGTTACAGGCAATTCTTCTGCACATTAAAGTTTCAAAAGCACAGCCTTAAAGTACCTCATTCTTTTCTGCCTTACAATTTCTGCTTCAGAGATAAAAAAAATCTCACCTATTGGTCTTTGGGCTTCTCTTATAGATCTAGGTTTGTTGCCTTGGAATTAATTCTCATATATGAAAGATCACAAGGAAAACTATCACGTGAAGTTACTTTGAAAAACCTATCAAATGTACATTCTTCTCCACTGAGCTAGATCAAGAAATCTTGATGATAAAATAAGTTTGCTTTACAGAAATATTCTAGATATTTTTATTTTAGTAGAGTTTTTCTCAAAATTCAATCCCACCTACTCTGCAATAAGCATCACTGCTCTGAACCATATTGGCAACATATCAATTATTAGACACTATTGTTCTGACTATGCATCAGTACTGAGCTTAAGGAATCTGTGGACAGTAACCTTTTTAGAACTGTCATCACTCATTCTTCCTCATCCTCAAGTACATGATCAAGTCAAGCCATAAGAACAGTGCAGATTTCTAAGGAGATGCCCAGGAGCAGATTGTTGTAGCAGATTCCTCTATAAAGCCTGCCAGCTTTCTCTGCACTCAAATGCCATTCCATGTTCAATAAGGGGAATCATTCCTATGCAAATATTTAAAGGGCAGTGTGGTTGAAACTTTCCTAGATGAAATCTCTTCACATTGAATTCAGGGTTTACAAGATTATTCCAGATGTTAGCCTGTCTTTGCCTATCTTTCATTCAGTTCCTTCAAAAAATTGTTTTTAGTAAGTTAAAAAAAAGTAAAACATTAATCTTAAGAATTCTGTAGGAGAAAATTTACCTGGTTTTGCCTACTTTGAGTGCCAGAATTTTGACTCTAACCTACAGGTCGCTCATGCCCAGTTCAGGCATCTGTATATGACCAGTCCACGTGCCCACATGGATTATTTAATCTGGGACTTTACAAAGCCAACATAAGCTTTACTGGGAACAACCAAGCCCAAACTGTACAATTTAATCAGTGATCTCCAAACACTGGTCCATAGAACAGTGCTGGGCTAGCTCATAAGAATCACCTGGGAAACATTTTTAAAATATAGATTCCAAACCCCTGTCCTCTGGGATTCAGATTTCTTAGATGAGGGAACAAGGTCTGGAGTGACTACTTTTCACAAGCTTCACCAGATGATCGTGATGCATTAACTGTTGTTAACAACTTTGATATGCAGATGACAGAACCTTGCTTGCTGAAAGCAAAGAGGACTTGAAGCACTTACTGATAAAGATCAAAGACCACAGCCTTTAGTATGGATTACACCTCAACATAAAGAAAACAAAAATCCTCACAAATGGACCAATAAAAAACATTATGATAAACAGAAAAGATTGAAGTTGTCAAGGATTTCATTTTACTTGATTACACAATCAACACCCATGGAAGTAGCAGTCATGAAACCAAACGACTTTGTATTGCATTGGGAAAATCTGCTGCAAAAGACCTCTATAAAGTGTTAAAAAGCAAAGACATCACTCTGAGGACTAAGGTGTGCGTGACCCATCAAAAAAACCAAACCTGTTGTGGTCGAGTTGATTCCAACTCATAGCCAACCTATAGGACAGAGTAGAACTGTCCCATAGGGTTTCCAATATTCAATATTAATATGTTTCCAATAAATTAAGTGAGCTAAATCTTCTGCTTGAAGATTTTTTAAAAATGCATTAACAAAGTTATATTGAAAATACCTATCATATAACCTAATTAGCAAAGCTATTCCTCACTGCACCAACAGGGCTCCTCTTGAACTGCCAACCTTTTGGTTAGCAGCCGAGCTGTCAACCACTGCGCCACCAGGGCTCCACACCTGACCCATGCCATGCTATTTTCCATCGCCTTATATGCACGTGAAAGTTGGACAATGAATAAGAAAGACTGAAGAAGAACTGATGCGTAAGTATGGTTGGGCATATATACAAGAACTCTAAAGACTATTTATTGGGTTCTGACATCAAATTCCCACCCCTCCACGCTAAATAATGAATAACCTTTAACATAGCATTTCCAAACTGTATTCAACAGAACACATTTACCTTGAGATGTTAATAATAAATAAACATCTAAATGAACAAACAAAAATAAAGTTCTATATTTAAAAATGTTTGAGAAACACTGGATTTAAATAAAGTTAACCTGTTTCTGTTGACCATTTTCAATAGTCTTACATCATAAAACTAATGTGTATTGTATATCTTCATCTGGAAGAATATGATCGGTAGTATTTCCCCAATTTATTTGAACATGAAACTGTCTTTTTGGTGTGTCACATCTTAGCATCTTGCAGACCTGGTGTCCTGCAGAACACAGTTCAGGAAACTGTCTTAGCCAGAGTGACTAGGAAGTAATGTCTGGGATGCTGTTGTCTGGATCCGCTACTCTGATCCCCTTTGTTCTTGACCTTCATCCCTTGGATCAGCCTCCACCGTGCTGTGATGTCTCCATCTTTCGTCAGAGCCCTTTGTTTCTGGTCACAGCTCTCACTCTTCATTCATGCACTTGTTCACACGTAGTCATTGAGGACTAAGCCATTACCATTGATTAGCTGGAAGGCTTCCCTCCAGTCTGCCCTGCAGTATTCTTTTTTTTGGCTATAATTGGTAGAATTTCTCTCTCTTTCTCTATCCTGTCTCTCTCTAAGTGAAGCACACGTTCTTTCCTCAGGTATCAGCATTCTTCTGCATGCTGAAAGAGCACCTAGAAAAAGACCCTCCATTTAAGCTTCTCCATTACACTTCCTGCCTGACGCCATTAAATATGCTCAGCAACTCCAAGATATTACCATTCTTGTTCGTCATGCCAAATATGGTATGGCTGAAACTGAAAAACGTTACAGCTGTAAGAACCTATTCCCCAGCAACAATACTCTCTAACGTCCTGGAATTTAAAGGAATGTCAAGGGGACAGAGCCCGTTTATTTTGCTGGGAGGCTCCTGGGAGATTTTTTAGATAGACGATATCCTTCATACCATGGGGATAAAACAATGTTCTAGTCAGAAAGAGGTGTTCGCTTGGATTTTATAAGTTTCAAATAAATTCCAGTCCTCTTCTAACTCTATTTCCCTCCTATCACCATGAAAAATCCACAAGACAAGAAGGAAATCAGGAGAAGTTTCTGATCCTGTCTTGATCAGAGGCCCTTATGTTCCTTTGATAATGAAAATAGGTGATGACTACATATGGAAAACACATACTGTCTGCATTTCTAAACCCACACTCTACTTTGGAAAGACATTCAAATACTCTAGTATAATTATCAAGAAAGAAAAAAGGAACACCCAGCAAAACCGATGTGCAATTATACAGTCACTCAAAAAGTCTGCCCTGAGGAAGTAATGTCACATAACAAAAGAGGAAGCACATTTGAAAGTTTTCTACTCTTCAATTCCATTTTAATATTAGATCGCCATATGATTAGTATTAGTGCTCTATGTGATTGATTTATAACTACATATCTCCAAAAGAAACTACAGAACTGGCCTAAAATCAAGATTTATGAAGTCTGGATCATGCAAGTGTGAGATTGCAAATTGACCCATGTAGCATCACCATGGTGATTATAATTGAAATTGTTCCTCCCAGGGTGACTAGACAATGGCAAGTAGCAGAACTGTTAACAAAATCTCCTCTAGAGACAAATGGAACTGATGGTTCAGTTATAGCTACTGAGGACTGAACAGATCCCCAAGGAGAAGACAGGAGCTATTCTTCTCTGTCCCTTACACGTTCTAAGATATAATCCCCTGGGTCTTCACACTTCTCTAAAGTGTAACTCACTACCAGGTAATGGTTATCTGCTAATGGAATTGGAGTGGCTTTTACAGTTAAATGTTTCTGTATTTCTGTTACTTTGAATTTCTATTACTTGTTACAACATTTGCAACAATGAAGAATTGTTTGCTAAAGGTCTGCCTTTATTCTTCAATTGTGTTTTACCGTTGCCCAACACAACATTGAATAATCAAGGGCCAACATGTCATTTCAAAGTGTAAATAGACTGGTGGTCATGAAGAAGTAAGAACCATATTGTCAGGAATCTGCAATTAGATGAAGGCAAACAGAAATTAGGTCTGACATTGATTGAATATGCTCGGCCTTTGTCAAGGAAAAATACACCCCATGAATTACAAACCAGAAATCAGAGACTGTAAACCTGCTCCAGCCCCATGTAGAATGTCCCCATGTATAATTAGGATATGGCCCTATGCTCCTCTAAACTTCTGGGTGTGGCAGCCCTGAGAATGTGCCAGTCAGATCCCCTGTTGTGAGGAACTGAATGGACTGCCAGCCCCAGCTGCATCCCTCTGGATCCATCACTAGGTCTGCACCAAGGCCATACTTCCCCCGGACTGCTCCCAGGCTGGATAGTGCATGGCAGGGGCACTAGGGCTGGCCTATTCCTATACGGTGCAGAACTCGTGTTACAGCTGGCTTGTGCTGGAGAGCTCTCCACTGATCTGGCCAAAATGTTCTCAGACCTACACTGCAGTCAGAGATTCCTCCTGCCAAATCCTCCTTCCTTCCTCCTCTCTTTCACAGGTGTCAGATCTGCATCACAGCCTGAAGGCTCTCCCCACCTACTCCTACTCTCTCTCCTTTTATATTTCAGGGCATTTCCTCAATAAATCTCTTGCACTTCTAATCACATCTTGGTGGCTGCTTCTCAGAGAACCTAAACTAACATGGAAAACTTACATGTAATAAACAATTGAATACTGATTTTAACCCTTCAAAGTCCTTTCTTATACATAAGTTTGATCCATTAACTATTTGTAAGGTTTTCTTGAGAACTTCACCAATGTAGATGTTTTCTTCCTGTTTAAATGAATAATTATACTCTAAAAGTATAAGTGAGCACAGACAGCTAAATAAGAATAAGCTGTATCATTTACTCAACAAATATTGAGCCCCTTCTATGCACCCATCTCAGTGCTGGACTCTCTGGGGATACAGCAGTTAATAAGATAGAGTTGATCCCTGCCCTTATGGAATTCACAGTGAAATAATGATAAGGTTTTTTTGTTTGTCTGTTTTTTATTACAACTGTGATAAGGGCTATACAGGAAAAAATAAAAAATTAGGGAGACAGGCCTGGCAATCTGATCCTGAAAGGTGATAGCCTTGAAAACCCTATGGAGCAGTTCTACTCAGGACATATGGGGTCACCATGAGTCAGAATTGATGGCAATTAACAAGATGGGGTGGGGGCTGTTAGTGAACAAAACTTTGGTAAATGGCTTAGAGAAGTTTTCCGTAAGACCTTTCATTGAAGCTGGGTTCAGAAGAATGAGTGGACATCATCTGGTTATGGGTGGTTGAGTTAGTATTGGGGCCAGAATGGTGGCATTGAGTAGACAGGGAAGAGAAGAAAAGACCGTAGGTGGGAAGCAGCTGGGAGCATTCAGAAAACTGAAAAAAGATCTGCGAAATAGAGAGCAAATGAGAGAGGAGCACCAGATGAGGCTGGAGAGGCAGACGGAGGCTGTGTCACTCAGTGCTTCTAGGTCAGAGGAGTTCCCAGGAGTTTGCTTATGTTGTTGTTAGGTGTCATCAAGTCATTTTTGACTTATAGTGACCCCATGTGACAGAGTAGAACTGCCCTATAGGGTTTTCTAGGTTGTAATCTTTATAGAAGCAGATTGCCAGGTCTTTCTCTTGCAGAGCTGCTGTGTGCCAACCTTTCTGTTAACATCTGAGTGCTTAACCATTGCACCACCAGGGCTCCTTTTGCTTACGTATCCTTCTAAAATAATTGTGTCAAACTGTGTGTCCACTCACACATTGTTAGTTAACATCTAAATTCTTTTACTTTTTACTTTAAGTTTAAACAGTTGCAAAGATTTTTCTTTCTGGTGTATTGTAAATACTGACATTTAAAACGATGGAATAAGGTATCCAGAAAATATCTGTGATGCTCAATACTGTCCACTGAAAAATATATCTTCAACACTTAGAAATTTTACATTGTTCTTTTTGCATTTTTTGAATTTTTATTTCCATTTCATTTTCCCCACAGAATATCTTCATGTTAAATATTTTTATACTTGAAAGTCTTTTACTGATCTCACTTCATCTTTCTTTACAATAAAATATATGTTTATAAATGTATGGACTCATAAGGCTTTCCAGGTTAAATTGTTCCCTTTTGGATTGAGTTATTACTGGAATAACTATTACTAATATGCAGTTTATTAAAAACAACATAAAATAATATAAATTTTAAATGTAAGAATTAAAAATTAGGAATTCTTTAATAGGATAGATAAGAGTTTTTAATTTCATTCATGTTTTGGTGGATGAATATTATTTATTGCTAGAATGAAACTGGGTTAAATATCAATTCTAATGTGTTATTTGTAAGCTCTGAGAAAATTTGTTCACATACATAGATGAGATTGGGGCAAATTTTGTTATAAAAATGTCATCCAACTCTTTGAACTTCTTCCACTTTACATGCCAAATCACACAGTGATACATCTTCAAATACTATTTTTGTGATCCACCAGCTGATGACTCAATTAGGTCTTTCTCAATTTTGTTGAAAGTAAAGAAATGGAAATTATCTGGAACTGTGAAGAGATTTGTTACCCATCATTAGAAAAATCAGTTTTTGGAAAATATATCGAAAAGACTTTCCAAGACTGATCAAATGACTATTAATTATACCACTTACTTTTTTACTTAGAGGCAACTTCATTACCCAATATACTCAAAACAGGTTGTGAAAATTAAAATATTGTTAATTATATTCAATATTAATAGGTTTTCAATAAATTAAGTGAGCTAAATCTTCTGCTTGAAGATTTTTTAAAAATGCATTAACAAAGGTATATTGAAAATACCTATCATATAACCTAATTAGCAAAGCTATTCCTCATTGTCAACCCAAATAACCAGTCAGAATTCTGACTTTATTTTTCATTTGAAATAGCCCTGTGACAGCAGTTTCACTTCTGAATTCTAATTGTAGATAGATAAATAGATAAGGCGTGGAGTCCTGCCTGAGTCTGTTATCCAGATATGAAAAAGGCATGGACAGGCTCTGCCCCGGGAGCAAATATGGCTTTTGGGACAATTCTTGCTAATTTTGAAGATGATTACATTTATTGTACTATGCAAGTTTAAAGATATTTATTGGGAACTTATAGAAATAGGTCAATGCACTAAAATATTTGTTATTATTATTAATGTCATTTGTTTATATCCAATTAGAATTGTACAATGATTAGGCAAATTGGCATAGTTACTAAGTATGATTACATGAAAATCTGTGTACATTCTATTTTTTATGATGGGAAAGGACAATGGGCAAGAGTGAACTGGAGGAACCATCACCAGCTTCATGAAAAAGGCTGCAATGGATCCTTGTGTGATGGTCACGAGCAGTGATATTGCTTTTTATTACTCCAGCCCAATTTAATTCACCTACCAAAACACAAATGGTATTCACACATCATTGTGCCAACATTATGTCCAAAATAACTTACATCATGGCCCATGCTGTAGCAGAACTTACATTTTTACTCAAGAGGCAATACATATTCTCATGCATGTGAAATCTAAAAACCAAAAAATGGCTTTTAAAAGACAAAAAGTAGCACAGAAAATAGAGGATTACAATACTTAAAAAGACAAAAAGAATAACTGTGAACTGGCATTGTTAGAACAAGCTTCAAGGATCTTGATCACAGCCTTGAAGGACAGATTACATGGAAAGAAGGAACAGTATCAGGTAGAGGGAAAAGTGTAAGGAAAGCTGCAGAGATGGTTCTTCAGGGACCAGTGAAGAAATCATGCAGGAACAATGTAAGAAAACGTACAGATTATGAAGAGCCTGAAATGAACCCATAAAGACTTGGGCTTGATCTCATAGACAATGGATGGCCACTGAAGGTTGTTGGACACATGGGAGATACAAAGGATACAAAATATTTTCTGTTCTACAAATGGAGAAATGTAACTGGAGAGACTAGAAACCAGGTTTCACATGATGGTGGTGAGTATGGATGAGATAGCCAAAAGGGCACTAAACTTCTACTTGGCTTCTAGTTCTAACTTGTACTAACTTTGAGATCTTGGACAAGTCACTTAATGCTTTTGAACTTTTTTTCCTCCACTCCAAGGGTCCCTTTGAAATAGAGCATCCTTGGAGATGACAGCAAGTCAGCAAGATTAAAACAAGCAGATAGGAGTCTGTGACCCTCCCCTCCAACCCTTTCTTCAACCAAATCAGATTCTTTTATCTGTTTATTATTATTAATTTGGGGCCTCTGACTTACCAGCAATGGTTTTCTTTTTTTTTTTAGGAGGAGTAATATTTAGAGAGGTAATTTTTTTTGGGTGGTGCAAATAGTTAAGCACTTGACTACTAACTGAAAGGTTTGCAGTTTGTACCCACCCAGAGGGCTGATCTGCTTCCAAAAGATCACTGTCATTGAAAACCCATTGGATCAGTTCTACTGTAACATACTTGAGGTCGCCGTGAGTTGGAATCAACTCAATGGCAACTAACAACAATACTTAGAGAAAGTTTCTACTGCATAAAAAGTTTTGAAGAAACTGGACTATATGAGTCACTTTTTAAAAATGTAATATTCTGAGATTCTATGGAGGAGAGTAGTTTTACAAGAAGACTTGGTAGGAACTTGGTAATTGATGGATACAGGAGAAAAAAGTGAAATGGTGTCAAAAAAGACTAAATTACTAGAAGACATGGGACAAAAATAGAGTCATGAGGAAAAAGAGTTTGTTCTTGGGGAAAAATATTGAGTTTTCCCTGAAGTGAGTTTGAGGGGATAAACTAGTATAAAAGCATGTGTTTTCTCTCCATTGTTTCTCTCATTCTCTCAAATTAGGTCTTTCCCTATAATCTGAAACATCCAAAAAAGGAAGACTTTTATTCTAATCAGAACTAAAAATATCCTATATTATTTCTGTTATCATTATTTATAAAATGGAATCAATATAATTTCCAAATCGGAACACAAATTTTTAAATAACTTTTCTAAAAATGTCTACCTAAGGAAAATGCTTTTGCCTCAGTGATACAGATATATGGGGCTTAAATTCTTGTCTTGAATTTTCTATTTCCCACATGTAAACCCAGCCAAAATCTCAAGAAACATTTTTCTCCTAAGATACTTCTTTTAATATTGAATATTAATTCAGTATATTCTCTTTTGAAATGTTACATTACCCCGGACTGATCATACTGTATTTTGGGTGGCGTATTCAAGAATGTTTAAAACAAGTGAAACTAGAATGCTTCCATGTGTAAAGTCAAGCATATATTTTACATTTTCTTTCACAATTACAGTATCAGATGCAACTGGGAACAAAAGCTGCAGGGAACAGAGTGTAATGGATCATGATGACTGTTTTAGAACAGCTTGAACCTCCTTGTGGCCTGCAAGAAGGCTATGTGAGCTGAATGCAGATAAAGTGCTAGGAATGGATTTTACTGCAAGCTATACAGTTTCAGGGGGCAAGTATGCTTTTTATAACTTAAAATTATAGAAGGATTCTCAAGTAAAAAGATTCATCATAATGAAAAGATGTGTTATTCCCCATGTCCTTCCATTTTGTGCATTTCTTCTTAATATAAAGCATGCGTATAAACACACACAGAATGGTTTCTAAACCACTAATAATACATTTTGTTTCAATTTCTTGACACTAATGTAACAAATTGTATTTTTCTATCATCTTACTGATGTTATGGTTCTTGTCTCTTGGGAATGAAATTATTCCTGCTACAGCAAATCAATTGGATTTTAATGTTTTGAGACAAAAGAGAGGTCAAAAGAGTGATTTTTTTTTGTTTGTTTAACGTCTCCACGTTCTAAATGTATCATACTTCTGTTTGAAATAATTGCATTAGGCATAGAAAGAAGAAAGGGAGAGAAAGGTATCACACGTCCATTCTATTCTAGCTTTTAATATCCTCAAGGTATATTGCCCTTGTTCCATGTCCTTGGAAGTACCTCTTATTGACTACAGGGCCACTTTTGTTCAGATTAAAATTTTTCAAGCTATTCTCAGCTTCAATGGATCTTTAATGAACAGAAGCCTCCCACATCCTGGAAATCCCTATCTTTTCAGTGTGACTGGGTATCCTTCAATTCCTGCTGAGGGATTATAAGCAGGAAGACTGATGACCAGGGAGACTAGACACTTGGTAATGCTGCTCTACCACCAAGGGGATCTCCTACCCCAACTTCCCCCTTGGGAACCTGACATGCTCAGATGGAATCTTTTATCAGGGAGAATGTCACTGTTGAATGGCACCTCAGTAGCTTGATAGCCATGACTCACAGAGATTTAGTTGCCCATCAAGCACATTAGCCCATTACTTTTTTCCTGGGGAAAAAACCCAGAAAACTCCCTTTATTAATCCCATTTCTCCTACTCTGAATCCTCCCAAACAGCACCCTCATCCCTGGTACTCTTTTTTTTTCCCATACTGCAACTCTCCAACCCATTTTTGACAGACTCAAGCGTTAAATGGTGCAGAACAAGGAAGTCAGCCCTCTCTGCAGTGTGCCCCATCACAATAAGAATGTGCTCCCTATGACTCAGAATGAATCAGATGGAGAAGAGAAAATAACAGCACAAAACTGCAGCTTGAGGAGTAAATGGCAGCAGACTTCCAGACAACATGGTGCTATAGACAGAAGTACCACACCATCCCTCCACAGCAAAGATCCGAAAAACTAAGCCAAACAGAGAAAACGGCAATTCTGAAACCCTAAGCATCAAATGAAGAGATAAAAGAACTCATCCAAGCACTGCATGGAATAAGAAACTGACAGAGAACAGAGCGCAAGGAAAGATACATACAGAGGTCAACTATCAGCTAACGCAGCACAGATCGGCCATCTTGGAATCCTATCAGAGATCAGCAAACAGGAGGTACAAGAAAGTAGCTTCACAGAGCTTCCAGAAGGAGACAGAACAACTGGAAACCAATGATATACGCTTTCCCACCCCCCACCCTTCTTCACCCCCACTCTGCCTGCTCTGCTTCCTGCAGTCTCTTGGCTTGGAAGCACCACCTTCACTAAGGTTGCCTGGATTCCACCTGCCCGCACTGGCTGGCTCCCTAAGTACCATTCGTTGGATGCTGGTGTTGCTTTTTTCCACTTCTTTAGATTTCTTCCTTACCTCTGACCACTTTCTCTCAAATACCTGGCTCCATGGGCCATCTTTGCTTCTTCCTGAAAAGCTGTGAAATGACACTTGAATGTGAAACTGCTTCCCCACCCATGCTGCCATGCTGGTGGGATCCTGAGGTTTTTTGTTTGTTTCAAATTATTTGCTTGTTTGTTTTCTTTTTCTTTTCTCGAATTGAGAGCCCGTTCTAGCTGGGCACTACTGCATGGCTTGGGACCTACCCCACACTTTGCGCAGATGCACAGAGGGATCCCTGAAGGCATTTCTTTTTTCTTGTTTGTTTTAGGGGGGCTTTTTTTCTGTTTTTCTTTGGGGCGTTTTCTTGTTTTTTTTTTTTTAATTTGTTTGTTTTCTTTTCCCTCTTTTTCCCCTTTTGTCTTTCTTCATTACTCAGTTTCTCGTCTCTCTATACTTTCGTTCTCTTCCTGTCCCCTGAATACCTGGCGCTAAGTAACACTTCTATCCCTTCTAGCCAGGCTGTACTTCACAACCTGGAAGCAACTCCCCCAGACCTCACAGCCAAACTGGAGGGATCCCTGGGAGCTTTTCTTTTCTTTTTTCTTTCTAGTTTTTATTTATTCATTTTTTTCTTTTCTTTTTTTCTTCTTCTTCTCCTTTTTGCTTTTTCTCCATTTCTTAGTCTCTTATCTCTCCACTCCAACAGCAAAATCCCCTAGCACTCTTTTTTGTTTGTATGTTTTTGGCTCCCATTCCTCTCTCCTCTCTCCCATACCCATCTTAGCTCCACACATCACAATCTCCCCCCTCCATCCTGCCTACCTGCACCATGTGCTGAACATCACACCACCAAGCAGCCCAGGCACGGCCTACCGGAACCTGCGCTGCACTGATTACCAGCCCACCCTGGTTGCCATAGTAACTGCCACAAACAACCCATCCCAGCAACTCCTCTTCAGCTAGACCTGCCCTGCTGTACCAGATCTGAGCGACTGACCTTGCCAATTGGAGAAGGCAGCAAAAAATATCGTGCCCAAAGACGAGCAACAACAAAGAACACACAGCCTGCCTGCTCAGACATAGCCAAATAAAACAAAAATGCAGGACAAAACAAACAAATCTATAATCAATAAATGAGGAAAATAACTACTGAATGCCCTGAAGACAGCAGACAATATCAAAATATCTACAAAAACAGGACATGATGGTTCCAGTAGGTATCCAAAATAAAACACCAAATGACATTCCAGTAGAAGAAAAGGCACTAGAACTACCCAATAGAGAATTCAAATCTCTAATATTCAGAGCTATGCAAGAGTTGAAGCAAAAAGCAGACAAAAATGAGGAAAAAAAGACAAATTCACGGAAAATACAGACCAAAAAAATGGAAGAATTCAGGAAAATAATGCAGGAACAAAATGACAAAATAAATTCACAACTAGAAACCATACAAAAACAACAATTAGAAATCCAAAAGATAAACAACAAGATTTCAGAAATGGACAGTGTCATAGAAGGGCTGAGAAGCAGGTTTGAAATGATGGAAGACAGGATCAGCAAAATTGAAGACAAAAACTTGGATACAACTCTGTTTGAGGAAAAATCAGAAAAAAAGAACTAAGAAAAACGAAGAGACCCTGAGAATTATGTGGGATACAATCAAAAGCAAAAATTTTCGAGTGATCGGAATTCCAGAACAGGGGGAGAAAAACAGGATCATTGAAGAACTGCTGACAGAAAACTCCCCGAATATCAAGAAAGATGAAAAGCTGGACATCCAAGAAGCTCAAAGAACCCCATATAGGATAGACCCCAAAAGAATATCACCAAGGCACATCATAATCACATTCGCCAAAACCAAAGACAAACAAACAATCCTGAGAGCAGCTCGAGAAACACAAAAAGTCACATACAGAGGAGAAACAATAAGATTAAACTCAGATTATTTGGCAGAAACCATGCAAACAAGAAGGCTATGGGATGACATACATAAAACCTTGAAAGAAAAAAATTGCCAGCCAAGAATAATATAGCCTGCAAAACTCTCATTCAAATATGATGGTGAAATTAGGTAATTTCCAGATAAACAGAAATTAAGGGACTATGTAAAAACCAAACCAAATTTACAAGACTTATTAAAGGGAGACCTTCGATCTGAGAACAAACAACACCAGCTCACAGGCTGAATCTAGGACTCAGGATCGTACCAGCCAGATACCAATCTAGGAAATGAACTCTCAAGGACTATCCAAAACCAAAAGAAATAAAACAGGGAATCAGAGCAATTAATCTGTAAATGACAACAACATCAGAACAATAAAAGAGGGAATAAACGGTTTGGGTATAGAATCTTCTGATGAAGAGGAAGCAAGGTGATACCAAGTAATAATAGACTGCTTCAAACTTAGAAAGATAAGGGTAAATTTCACGGTAACCACAAAGAAAGTTAACAAACATACTCATCAAAATAAAGAGGAAAAACATAAAGTCTCAGTAAAGACAAAACCTACAAGAACAAAAGAAATGAAAAAAAACTCACAAACATAAGGAATTCAGTACAGGAGAGTAAGAGGAACAAAGAAAACATCAGCACCACACAAAAAAGCACTACAAAATGACAGCAATAAACTCACAGCTATCAATAATTACACTGAATGTAAATGGCCTAAACACACCCATAAAGAGACAGAGAGTGACAGAATGGATTTAAAAAACAGGATCCATCAATATGCTATCTACAAGAGACACACCTTAGAAACAAATACATAAATTTATTAAAAATCAAAGGTTGGAAAAAAATGTATCAAGCAAACAACTACTTTAGCAGGAGTAGCAATACTAATCTCAGATAAAATAGGATTTAAAACAAAACCCACCATAAAAGACAAAGAAGGACACTATATAATGATTAAGGGGACAATCCACCATGAAGACATAACCATAATAAACATCTATGCACCCAATGACAAGGCTCCAAAATACATAAAGTCTAACAGCAATGAAAAGAGAAATTGACAGTTTCACAGTAATGGTAGGAGACTTCAACACACCACTCTCGGTAAATGACAGAACATCTAAAAAGAAACTCAACAAAGATACGGAAGACCTAAAGGGCACAATCAGCCAACTTGACCTCATAGACATATATAGAACACTCCATCCAACAGCTACAAAGTACACATTCTTTTCAAATGCACATGGAATATTCTCCAGAATAGACCACATCTTAGGCCACAGAGCAATCCTCAATAAGATCCAAAACGTTGAGATAATATAAAGTATGTTCTCTGACCACAACGCCAACAAAGTAGAAATAAAAAACAGGAAGAACAAGGAAAAAAAAAATCAATGATATGGAAACTGAATAACACCCTGCTTACATGTCACTGGGTAATAGAAGAAATCAGAGATGGAATCAAAAAAATTCCTAGACTCAAATCAGAATGAAAACACATTATACCAAAACCTCTGGGACAAAGCAAAAGCAGTCCTCAGAGGGCAATTTATAGCAATAGATGTACACATCAAAAAAGAAGAAAGGGACAAAATCAAAATATTAACTACACAACTCAAACAAGTAGAAAGAGAACAGCAAAAAAAGTCTACAGCCACCAGAAGACAGGAAATAATAAAGATCAGAGCAGAAATAAATAAAATAGAGAATAGAAAAACAATAGAAAGAATCAACAAAACCAAAAGTTGGTTCTTTGAAAGAATCAACAAAATCGACAAACCACTGGCCAGACTGACAAAAGAAGAACAGGACAGGACACAAATAACCCAAATAAGAAATGAAATGGGGGACATTACAACAGACCCAACTGAAAGAAAAAGGATCATAACAGAGTATTATGAAAAACTATACTCCAACAAATTTGACAACCTAGAGGAAATGAATAAATTTCTGGAAACACACTACCTACCCAAACTATCATAAAGTGATGTTGAAAATCTGAACAGACACGTAACAAGAGAAGAGATTGAAAAGGTAATAAAAAAAAAAATAATAAGTCCCAACAAAAAAAAGCCCTGGCCCAGATGGCTTCACTGGAGAATTCTACCAAACATTCAGAGAAGAGGTTGTACCAGTACTACTCAATCTATTTCAGAACATAGAAAAGGAAGCGACACTTCCAAATTCATTCTATGAAGCCAGCATAACCCTGATACCAAAACCAGGCAAAGACACCACAAAAAAAGAAAATTACAGACCAATATCTCTCATGAATATAGATGCAAAAATTCTCAACAAAATTCTAGCCAATAGAATTCAGCATCATATCAAAAAAATAATACACCACAACCAAGTAGGATTTATACCAGGTATGTGAGGATGGTTCAACATGAGAAAATCAATCAAAATAACCCACCACATAAATAAAAGGAAAGAAAAGAATCACATGATCATCTCAGTTGATGCATAAAAGGCATTCAACAAAGTCCAACACCCATTCCTGATAAAAATTCTCAATAAAATAGGTATAGAAGGGAATTTTCTCAACATAATAAAAGGGCATTTATGCAAAACCAACGGCCAACATCATTCTTAATGGAGAGAGGCTGAAAACATTGCCCTTGAGAACAGGAACAAGACAAGGATGCCCTTTATCACCACTCCTATTTAACATCATGCTGGAAGTCCTAGCTAGAGCAATAAGCAAGAAAAAGAAATAAATGGCATCCAAACTGGTAATGAAGAAGTTAAACTATCCCTTTTGTGGATCATATGATACTATATATAGAAAACCCTAAAGACTCCATGAGAAAACTACTGGAACTTATAGAAAGATTCAGCAGAGTGGCAGGATACAACATAAACATACAAAAATTATTTGGATTCCTATACACCAATAAAGAGAATGATGAAAATGATATCAGCAAAACAATACCATTTATAATAAATAAAACAGTTAGGAATAAATCTAACCAGGGATGTAAAAAACCTATACAAAGAAAACTACAAAACACTACTGCAAGAAACTCAAAGAGATCTTCATAAATGGAAAAACATACCATGCTCATGGATAAGTAGACTCAACATAGTGAAAATGACAAGTCTACCCAAAGCAATTTTCAAATACAATGCAATCCCGATCCAAATACCAACAACATTCTTTAAAAAGATGGAAAACCTAATCATTAACTTTATATAGAAAGGGAAGAAGCCCCGAATAAGTAAAGTACTATTGAAGAAGAAGAATAAAGTAGGAGGACTCCCACTACCTGATCTCAGAACCTACTGTACAGCTATGGTAGTCAAAACAGCCTGGTACTGGCACAACTACAGATAAATTGACCAATGGAACAGAATTGAGAACCCAGATATAAATCCATCCACCTACGTTCACCTGATCTTCGACAGGGGCCCAAAGTCCATTAAATGAGGAACAGACAGTCTTTTTAACAAACGGTTCTGGCAAAACTGGATGTCCATCTGCAAAAAAATGAAACAGGACCCATACCTCACACCATATACAAAAATTAATTCAAAATGGATCAAAGACCTAAATATAAAGCCAAAAACTATAAAGTTCATAGAAGAAAAAATAGGATCAACGCTAGAGGCAGTAATGCACGGCATTAACAGGATATAAGCCATAGCCAACAACACACAAACCCCGGAAGATAAGCTAGATTACTGGGATCTTCTAAAAATTAAACAGTTACGCTCATCAAAGACTTCACCAAAAGATTAAAAGAGAACCTACAGACCGGGAAAAAATTTTTGGACCGTATAAATCAGACAAAGGTGTAATCTATAATCTACAAGAAAATCCAACACCTCTACACCAAAAGGACAAATAATCCAATTAAAAAGTGGGCAAAGGAAAAGAACAGACACTTCACCAAAGAAGACATTCAAGCAGTCAACAGACACATGAGGAAATGCTCACCATCACTAGCCACTAGAGAAATGCAAATTAAAACCACTATGAAATACCATCTCGCCCCGGCATTACTGGCACAAATCAAAAACACTGGAAATGACAAATGTTGGAGAGGCTGTGGGGAGATCAGAACTCTTATGCACTGCCAGTGGGAATGCATAATGATACAACCATTTTGGAAAATGATATGGCACTTCCTTAGAAAGCTAGAAATACAAATACCATACAATCCAACAATCCCATTCCTAGGAATGTATCCTAGAGAAATAAGAGCCGTCAAACGAATAGACATATGCACACCCATGTTCATTGGAGCATTGTTCACAATAGCAAAAAGATGGAAACAACCTAGATGTCCATCAACAGATGAATGAATAAACAAACTATGGTACATACACACGATGGAGTATTATGCAATGATAAAGAACAATGATGAATCTGTGAAGCATCTCATAACATGGATGAAACTGGAGGACATTATGCTGAGTGAAATAAGTCAATCACAAAAGGACAAATATTGTATGAGACCTCTACTGTAAAAACTCATGATAAGTTTACACACAAAAAGTAACAATCTTTGTTGGTTACAAGGGATGGGGGGTGGGAAATACTAAATAGACAATAGATAAGTGGTAACTTTGGTGAAGGGTAAGACAGTACACAGTACTGGGGAAGACAGTACAACTTGTACAAGGAAAGGTCATGGAAGCTCCATAGACAACTCCAAACTCCCTGAAGGACTGAATTGCTGGGTGGAGGGCTGTGGGGACCATGCTCTCGGGGAACATCTAGCTCAATTGGCATAACACAGTATATAAAGACAATGTTCTGCATTCTACATTGGTGAGTAGCATCTGGGGTCTTAAAAGCCTGTGAGCAGCCATCTAAGATACTCCACTGGTCTCACGCCTGAGGGAGAAAGGGAGAATGAAGAGAACAGGATAGAAGGAAAAGGTTAGTCCAAAGGACTAATGGACCACGGCTACCAAGGCCTCCACCAGACTGAGTCCAGTACAGCTAGATGGTGCCTGGCTACCACCACTGACTGCTCTGACTGGGATCACAGCAGAGGGTCCTGAACAGAGCTGGAGAAGGATGTAGAACAAAATTCTAACACACACACACAAAAGACCAGATTTACTAGCCTGACAGAGACTGGAGAAACACCAAGAGTATGGCTTCCAGACACCCTTTTAGCTCAGTGGTGAAGTCACTCCTGAGGTTCACCGTTCAGCTGGGGATTGGACAGCCCCATAAAACAAAATGGGACTAACGAGGCACAGCAGTCCAGAGACAAGGACTAGAAGGCAGGAGGGGACAGGAAAGCTGGTGATAGGGAACCCAAGGTTGAGAAAGGACAGTGGTGACATGTTGTGGGGTTGTTAACCATTGTCATAGGGCAATATGTGTACTAACTGTATAATGAGAAACAATTTGTTCTGTAAACCTTCATCTAAAGCACACACACACACAAAAAGAATTATTTATGTGAGATCAAATTGACAACAGCAACTCAAAAGTTTTGATGGGAAGCCTAGGGGGGCAGTGAGTTGAAGACAATGGTGACGGAATAATTTGGAAAAGGACAGTGAGACTAGCAGCACAACTGGAAGAATGTAATCGATGTCACTGAATTGTACATGTAGAAATTTTTGAAATGGTGTATCTTTGGCTACGTATACTTTCACCAAAAAAGAAAAAAGGTCTTCCAATTTCAAGAAGGGAGCGTGTTGACATGTCGTGGGGTTGTTAACCAATGTCATAAAACAATATGCATACGGACTGTGTAATGAGAAACTATTTGTTCTGTAAACCTTCACCTAAAGTACAATAAAAAATTTCTTTTTAAAAAAAAGAAAGAAAGAAATGGCAACCTGTGCTCTGAAGAGAGAAGACTGCGCTGCTGATCATGGCTACCCAAGAGCTGGTTGTTCTGCCGGCTGCATTCTTCAAAGAACAGGTGGAATGGAGAGCGGGCGTTTCTTCCAGGGGAAATAAAAAACACTGGTGTTGAAAAACACTGAGGCAAAATAAACCATTTATCTCTGTTCCTCCAAGCTACATGCTGTATCAAAATCAGACGAATATGTCCAAAACCTGTTCATTGAATTTACATTTTTTATTGCCTCAGCTTTTTGCCATTTACATTGAAGCTATATAAAGGGAAATATTTTTGGTTATGCTCTACCAGTTACCAGTTGCCATCTAGTCATTCTGACTCATGGCGACCCCGTGTAAGTCAGAGTAAAACTATGCTCCATAGGGTTTTCAATGCTGATTTTTCAGAAGTAGATCACCAGGCCTTTCTTCTGAGGCAATTCTGGGTGGACTCAAACCTCCAGCCTTTTGGTTAGCAGCCAAGCTCGTTAAACATTTACACCACCCAGGGACTCCTGGGTTATGCCTCCTTCTTTCTTTTTCATTATTTCTGATTTAAATACAGGAAGTCCCTCACTAATTTAAATACAGGAAGTCCCTCACTTAGAAATATCCAACAAACTTCCTTACAGGTTAAGAGCAACAAGCCTGTCTATCCCCAGACCTACTCTCTCTTTCTGCTTGCTATTGAATTCTTCTTCCTTCCCTCCTTCCCTCTCTCCTTTGTCTCCGTGCTCCCACTCTGCCCGGATCCTTACTTACCTCTTTACTCCCACCCACCACATTCCATGCCCTACTTTGACTTCACCCCACAGCTAGTGAGTTGTGAAAACTATGGTAGGTGGACAAGCTGTCAGGGGAAGAGAAGAGGGATCATGGCCAGGAAATGTCTGAAGTCTCCTTCCTTTTTACCACATATCAACGTAGTCTGTGAGAGAAAGAAGGAAGGGAATACCCTAACCAGCTGCTCCTCTCTGCCGAGCCCCTCCCACTTCTAACTGGCTGGTTCATGCACAATTGGAGAGACTGGAAATGGAGGAACAGAAGAGAGAAGGGGGAGATGGCACAGGAGTAGATGCTCACTCTTCCTCTCTGCCTCGGCTCAATGTTCAAAAATAAAATACCAAACCCATTGCTGTCAAATAGGTTCTGGCTCATAGGGACCCTATAGGACAGAGTAGAACTTCTCCACAGAGTTTCCAAGGCTGTGATCTTTATGGAAGCAGACTGCCACATCTTTCTCCTATGGAGCAGCTGGTGAGTTCAAACAGCTCACCCTGCTGTTTGCAGCTGAGCGCTTAACCACTGTGCCACCAAGTCTCCCTGGCACAATACAAGCCCCCTGGAAAATAGAGAAGAAACCCTTAATGAACTGAAATTAAGTTCTTGCCATCTGGCAGAATGAAGACTTGAAATTCAAATTTACTTCACTTGTTTTTCTTGCACACCTGAGTTTGAGGCCCATCAGTCAAATCTGATACACTAGGAGAGAGGGATGCTTTCTCTACATGGTAAGAAATACCTACTTTAAACCAACAACCAACATCATACTTAACAGTAAAAAACTGGAGGCGTCTCCTCTAAAAATCAGTATCAAAACAAAAAAATACACTACTGCCATTCGTCTTCCAATTCAATAAAAATAAAAATAAGCACTTTAACTAATGGAAACAAGGAGAAAAATTATTCATAGCCTACATAAGAATCACCTGAAAAGGTCTCACATTGATATTTAAAATTTCAGCAAAGCAATCAGGTAAAAGATACATATTTTCAAAGTTTTGACTATATAAAATCAGTGAGTCAAAAGATATAATGGGAGAAAACCACATCTATTCAAAACAACAGTATAAAACATAAAATACTATGAATAAACCTAACCAAAACGTGTGTTATTGAGATGGAATTTTGTTAAGAGATATAAAAGATTCTCACAAAAGGAAAGAGATATCACATGTATGGATGAAAAGATAGAATATTACTAATAGTAGTAAAAAGTTTTATTTAGGGAGAGGCAACAGAATAATGGAGTTAGTAACACTTAACTATTTAAATTAATAATCACCAGGAGTCTCTGGGTGGTGCAAATGGTTAAGCGCGGGACAACTAACCAAAAGGTTAGAGGTTCAAACCCACCCAGAGGCACCTCAAAAGTAAGGCCTGACGATCTGTTTCTGAAAGGTTACAGCCTTGAAAACCCTATGGGGTTCTACTCTGCACATACGGTGTTGCCAGGAGTTGGAATCAACTGGATGGCAACTAACAACAACATGTGCCAGGAACTGTTCAAGGTGTATTACATCCTGTTTACATTTTATTTCATCTTTCCAATAAATCTGTCAAATATTACTATCCCCATTACACAGATATTTATGTCAGAGTGCAAAACCTGTGTTATTAACCACTTTGTAATACTACCTCTGCTAAAATGTCTGTACTTTCTACCCCCCAAAAGAAATCATAGCTTTAAAAAACCTCAGTATAAATTCCATGGAATTTTTTAACATGAAAAATATATTCTGAATTTTTTCTGAAAAAAGATGTTAAGGGCAAGAAAAAAGTGTAAAAAGTAGTGTCACAGAAAAATTAACAGAGAAATCAAGAGAAAACTAGTTCTGGAACAGACTATACACAAAAATTCAATAGTTGATCAAAGAAGCGTGATGAACTACTGGAAAATTCTTGATAACTAGTTCTAAAAAATGTATTGTGGTAAAGAATATTTAACAAAATAACACCATTTTAACCATTTCTAAGTGTAGAATTTAGTGATATTAATTACATTCAACACATTGTGCTACCATCACGACTATCCATTTCCAAAAGTTTTAAACTCTTCAAACAGAAACTCAGTAGCCCTTGGGCAATAACTCCCATTCCGTCCTCTCCCCAGTCCCTGCTAACTAATGTATTTGCCTATTCTAGATATTTCATGTAAGTGAGATCATAGAATATAAGTCCTTTTGTGTCTGGCATATTTCACTCAGCATAATGTTTTCAATGTTCATCCATGTCACAGAATGTATTAGGACTTTGTTTCTCTTTAGGGGTTAATAATATTCCACTGTATGTATATGCCACATTTTATCCATTTATCCGTTAATGGACATTTGGATTGTTTTCACCTTTTGGCTATTATGAATAATGCTGCAAACATTTGTGTACAAATACATGTTTGAGTCCCTGCTTTCAAGTCTCTCTAGGAGGGCAATTACAGGGTTATATGGTAATTCTCCACTACTCATTTGTCTGTTTGTTGTACTGTGGTGGCTTGCATGTTGCTGTGATGCTGAAAGCTATGCCTCTGCTATTTCAAATACCAGCAGGGTCACCCATGGTGGATAGGTTTCAGTGGAACTTTCAGATTAAGACAGACTAGAAAGAAGGATCTGGCAGTCTACTTCTGAAAAAATTGGCCAGTGAAAGCCTTACGATAGCAGCAGAACATTATCTGATATAGTGCCGGAAGATGAGACCCTCAGGTTGGAAGTCACTCAAAATACAACTGGAGAAGACCTCCTCCTCAAAGTAGAGTCGACCTTAATGACATGGATGGAGTCAAGCTTTCGGGACCTTCATTTGCTGATGCAGCATGACTAAAATGATAAGAAACAGCTACAAACATCCATTGATAATCAGAATGTGGAATGTATGAAGTATGAATCTAGGAAAATTGGTAGTCATCAAAAATGAAATGGACCACATAAAGATAAATATCCTAGGCATTAGTCAGCTGAAATGGACTGGTATTGGCCATTTTGAATCAGACAATCATATGGCCTACTATGCCAGGAATGACAAATATTGAAGAGGAATAATGCCGCACTCATTATCAAAAAGACCATTTTGAGATGTGTCCTGAAATGCAACACTGTTAGTGATAGGCTAATATCCATACCCCTACAAGGAAGATCAGTTAATACAGCTATTATTCAAACATATGCACCAACGACTAATGCCAAGATGAAGAAATGGAAAATTTTTACCAACTTCTGCAGTCTGAAATTGATCAAAGATGCAGTCAACATGCACTGGTAATTGCTAATGATTGGAATGCGAAAGTTGGAAACAAAGAAAAAGTAATTGGAAAATATGGCCATGGTTATAGAAATGACACCAGAGATCCCATGATAGAATTCTGGAGGAAGAACAACTTCTTCACGGCAAATACCTTTTTCAACAACATAAACAGTGGCTATACACGTGGACCTCACCAGATGGAATACACAGGAATCAAATTGACTACATCTCTGAAAAGAGACGATGGAAAAGCTCAACATCATCAGTCAGAATAAGGTCAGAGGCTGACTGTGGAACAGACCGTCAATTGCTCATATGCAAGTTCAAGGTGAAGCTGAAGAAAATTAAAACAAGTCCATGAGACCCAAAGTGCAACCTTAAATATATCCAGCCTGAATTTAGAGACCGTCTCAAGAATAGATTTGATGCACTGAACACTAATGACCAAAGACCAGAAGAGTTGTGGGATGACATCAAGGACATCATGCATGAAGAAAGAAAAATGTCATTAAAAAGACAGGAAAGAAGGAAAAGACCAGAACGGATGTCAGAAGAGAATCTGAAACTTTCTATTGAATGTAGAGTAGCTAAAGCGAATGGAAGAAATGATAAAGTAAAAGAGCTGAACAGAGGGTGATTCGAGAAGACAAAGTAAAATATTATAACAAAATGTGCAAAAACCTGGAGTGAGAAAACCCAAAGGACTAACACGCTCTGCATTTCTCAAGCTGAAGAAACTATTCAAGCCTCAAGTTGCAATACTGAAGGATTCTATGAGCAAAATATTAAATGACTCAGGAAGTGTCGAAAGAAGATGGAAAGAATGCACAGATTCACTGTACCAAATAGAATTGGTTGATGTTCAACCATTTCAGGAGGTAGCATACAATCAAGAACTGACAGTTTTGAAGGAAGAAGTCCAAGCTGCACTGAAGGCATTGGTGAAAAAACAAGACTCCAGGAATTGATGGAATACCAATTGACAGGTTTCAACAAAAGGATGCAGTGCAGGAGATGCTCACTTGTCCATGCCAAGAAATTTGGAAGACAGCTACCTGGCCAATCAACTGGACCATTTATAACCATTCCAAACAGAGATAATCCAACCGAATCCAGAAATTATCGAACAATATCATCACTATCACAGGCAAGTAAAATTCTGCAGAAGAAAATTTAAACCAGCTGCAGCAGCACATCAACAGAGAACTTCCAGAAATTCAAGCCAGATTCAGAAGAGGACATGGAATGAAGGATATTATTGCTGATGTCAGATGCATCCTAGTTGAAAGCAGAGAATACCAGAAAGATGTTTACCTGTTTTACTGGTTATGCAAAGGCATTTGACTGTGTGGATCATAACAAATTATGGATAACATTGCGAAGGATAGGAATTCCAGAACACTTAATTATGCTCTTACATAGACCAAGAGGCAGTGGTTCAGACAGAACAAGGGGATACTGCATGGTTTAAAGTGAAGAAAGTGTGTTTCAGGATTTTATCCTTTTGCCATACTTATTCCATCTGTATGCCGAGCAAATATCCAAGAAGCTGGACTATATGAAGAAGAACGGGGCATCAGGATTGGAGAAAGACTCATTTACAACCTGCATTATGCAGATGACACAACCTTGCTTGCTGAAAGCAAAGAAGACTTGAAGCACTTACAGATGAAGATCAAAGACCACAGCCTTCAGTATAGATTACACCTCAACATAAAGAAAATAAAAATCCTCAAAATTGGACCAATAGGCAACATCATGATAAATGGAGAAAATATTGAAGTTGTCACAGATTTCATTTTACTTGGATCCACAATCAATGCTCATGAAAGCAGCAGTCAAGAAATCAAAAAAAAGCACTGCCCTGGAAAAATCTGCTGCAAAAGACCTCTTCAAAGTGTTAAAAAGCAAAGAGTTTGAGGACAAAGGTGTGCCTGACCCAACCATGGTGTTTTCAATCACTTCATATGCATGTGAAAGCTGGACAATGGATATGGAAAACCAAAGAAGAATTGATGCCTTTAAATTATGGTGTTGGCAAAGAATATTGACTATACCATAGACTACCAGAAGAACTAACAAGTCTGTCCTGGAAGAAGTACAGCCTGAGTGCTCCTTGAAAGCAAGGATGGAGACTTTGTCTCACATACTTTGGACATGTTATCAGATGGGACCAGTCCCTGGAGAAGGACATCATGCTTCATAAAGTAGAGGGTCAGCGAAAAAGAAGAAGACCCTCCACAGGATGGGTTGACACAGTTGCTGCAATAATGGGCTCAGACATAGCAGTGATTGTGAGGATGGCGCAGGACCGGGCAGTGTTTTGTTCTGTTGTACATGGGGTTGCTATGAGTCGGAACCAACTCGAGGGCACCTGACATCAACAACGTGGTCATTCTAATTAACTTTTTGAGGAACCTCCAAACTGTTATTCACAGCCATGCACCCATTTTACATTTCCACTAGCAATGCAGAAGGTTTCCAACTTCGCCACATCCTCACCAACACTTGCTGGTTTCCACTTTTTTGATAACAGTCTAATGGTTGTGAAGTGCTATCTCATTGTAGTTTTGATTTGCATTTTCCTAATGACTAAGGACATTGAGCATCTTTTCATATGCTTATTGACCATTTGTATATCTTCTTTGGAAAAATGTCTATTCAAGTCCTTGGCCAAATTTTTCCTTGTTTACTTTTTAAATGATGTTGAAAAAAATTGGTTATTTTGAAAAAAATCAATTGACCTCTTGCTTCACATCACACATCAAACTACACTGCAGAAATTTTAAGGGTTGTTGTTAGGTGCCGTCCGTCAAGTGGGTTCCAACTCATAGCCACCCTTGTACTACAGAATGAAACACAGCCCAGTCCTGCACCATCCTCACAATCCTTGTTATGCTTGAGTCCATGGTTGCAGCTCCTGTGTCAATCTGTCTCATTGAGGGTCTTCCTCTTTTTCGCTGACCCTCTACTTTACCAAGCATGATGTCCTTCTCCCGGGACTGATCCCTCCTGACAACAGGTCCAAAGTATGTAAGACGTAGTCTCGCCATCCTTGCTTCTAAGGAGCATTCTGGTTGTACTTCTTCCAAGACAGATTTGTCCATTCTTTTGGCAGTCCACGGTATATTCAATATTCTTCACCAACACCACAATTCAAAGGTGTCAATTCTTCTTCAGTCTTCATTATTCATTGTCCAGCTTTCACATGCATATGAACTGATTTAAAACACCACTGTTGGGTCAGGCGCACCTTAGTCTTCAAGGTGACATCCTTGCTTTTCAACACTTTAAAGAGGTCTTTTGCAGATGATTTGCCCAATGCATTGCGTCTTTTGATTTCTTGACTGCTGCTTCCATGGGTGTTGATTGTGGATCCAAGTAAAACGGAATCCTTGACAACTTCAATCTTTTCTCCATTTATCATGATGTTGCTTATTTTATAAAGGTCAATCTTTAAAAAAAAAAATACATTCACTATAAACTAGAAGAAACAATATAAGGATAGACAGAGCATAAAAAAACAAAAGTAGAAATTAAAAAGAAAAAGTTCAGTAAATTTAACTGCAAAATAAAATTTCAAATTTCTGTGTCCTATGAATAAAATTTTAAGGTAAAAATTTGGGGGAAATATTTGCAATGTCTATGACAAAGGGTTTATATAAAGAAGTCCCATGAATCAATAGGAAAAAGACAAACATCCCAATAGAAATATGAACAAAGAACATAATAGGCAATGTACAAAAGGACTGTTTGGCTTTTCTTTTTCTGCTTATGTCAGCTTTGGTAAATTGCTTTTTTCTAAGCATTATATCAATTCATTTAATTTTTTAAATTAACTTGAATATGTTTTTATAATATCCTCTTATATATTTTTAATGTCTATATAGGGTCGAATCAACTTGACAGCAATGGGTTTGGTTTGGAAACCCTGGTGGTGTAGTGATTAAGACATATGGCTGCTAACCAAAAGGTTGGCACTTCGAATCCACCAGGTGCTCCTTAGAAATCCTATGGGGCAGTTCTACTCTGTCCTAAAGGGTTGCTATGAGTCGGAATCCACTTGACAGCAACAAGTTTGGTTTCTTTGGTATAGGCTCTAAAGTGATGCTCATTTTTAAAATTCCTGATTCTGGTTATTTGTACCTTCTCTCTCTTCCTCTGCTCAATCTTTCTAGCACAGAACTAAATTTTTTTGATGCTAATCCTATTATGTTTGTTTCCTATTTTATTAATTTCTACTTTTATCTTTATTATTGCTTTATTTTTCCTTTGTTTGGATTTAATTTGCCATTTTTTTCCCAACTTCTTGAGATTTATGTGCAGGTCATTGATTTTTCATACCTTCTTGTTTCCTAACATACGCCTTAGGAATTATAAATCATAATGACTTACCTATTCATGAAGCCAAAGTCAGTTAATTAGGTAAATTAACTTTTTTATAGCAATGATAATGGAAAGAAAGTGATACATAGAGATATTTTAGTTAAAGACAAAAATGTCTAGAGCAGAGAGTGACCGTAAATGAGCACTTATTTCAGGAAAATAAAATAAGACGCTAATAAGAACATTTTTTTCTAATGTGACTCAGATTGTTTTCTTTATTTCCTCATTAAGGAAAGTATTCTCCTAACAGATGTTCCATCCTCTTTTAATGGAACTAATGTTCATTTCTCCCAAATCATTGAGATTACCATACATAATCCGTGAGTTGTAGCAGGGAGTGGAAAGAGAAGAGGTTATAAAATCATTGGATAGAGTTCAATAGTTAAGAGGAATGGAGGATCAGTGCACTGATTTGCTATAAAATTTTGCTGGAATTGATGACACACAGATGAAGAGACAGAGAGAAATCCACAATAACTTAAAAAGGTTTAAATCTACTGGCAAATCTTAATCTACTGGTTGGTCCAGAGCTCTTTCAAGCCACAAACACACACACACACACACACACACACACACACACACACACACCAAAGAGTTTTCAGAAAAAGGAAAATATTTAACTTGGAACCATTATCTTCCTAGAATTTTCATGTGTCTGAGAGTGGAATACCCCAAGGTTCAGTTCTCACCCTTCTTTTCTTTTTATCTACACTTGTGTCCTTGGTGAACTTACTCAGTTTCATGACTAAATATCATCTTCAAAATGTATATCTCATTCAGATTCATCTCCCAGATTCCAGACTTGTATACAAAAGTATGTATAATAAACTTGAAATTCGTTGCTGTCAAGTCGATTCCAACTCACAGGGGCCCTATAGGACAGAGTAGAACTGCCCCACAGGGTTTCCAAGGAGAAGCTGGTAGATTCAAACTACTGACTTTTTGGTTAGCAGCTGAGCTCTTAACGACTGTACCACTAGGGCTCCATGTATAATCTCAAATTATACATTTCAAATTTAGAATGTCCAAAACAACTCCTCATCTCTTCTAAAACCTGCTCTTCTCCAGCCTTTCTCATCTGTTTTCCAGGGTTGATGGAAACACTATCTTTTTTTTTTTTTTTAACTTTTTATTTTGAAATAATTTTGGACACACAGAGAAGTTGCAAAAATAGTACAGAGGGTTCCTGTGAATCCTTCACCCAGATTCTCCCAAAGACTATATCTTACATAACCAAAAACCAAACCCGCTGCCATCAAGTTCATTCTGACTCATAGTGACGCTATAGGACAGAGTAGAACTGCCCCATAGGGCTTCCAAGGCTATAATCTTTTACAGGAGCAGACTGCCACATCTTTCTCCTGCAGAGCAGCTGTTGCATTAACAGCCTTTCAGTTAGCAGCCAAGCACCTAACCACTGCACCACCAGAGCTCCTCAAATATGTTATGTAACCATAGTACAATTATTAAAACCAGGCAATTGACACTGATACAATATCATCAATTAAACCACTGGCCTTATCCAGATTTCACCAGCTTTTACCTGTACTGTTTTCTCTGGTGTATAGTTCTATGAAATTTTATCACATGTTCAGATTTTTGTAACCAGCAGTAGATATAATCAATATATACAGCTGTTCCATTTCCACAAAGAAACTCCCTCATGATACTTCTTCACAGTCACACTCTTCCCCCTCCAAACCCCTGGCAACCACTGATCTGTTCCCCCATTTCCTATAATTTTGTCATGTTGAGAACACTATATAAATAGAATCATACAGTCTGTAACCTTTTGAGATTGGCTTTTTTACCCTCGGCGTAATACCCTTGAGATCCACCCAAGTTGTGGCATATATTTCTTCGTTTGTTGGACAGCATTTGATTATATAGATATACTATAGTTTGTATAAAGCAGAGAATACCAGAAGGATACCTGTGTTTTATTGACTCTGCAAAGGCAACTGACTGTGTGGATCATAACAAATTATGGATAACAATGCGAAGAATGAGAATTCCAGAACACTAATTGTGCTCATGAGAAACCTGTACTTAGACCAAGAGGCAGTCATTCGAACAGAAGCAAGGGCATACTACTCCATTAAAAGTCAGAAAAGGTGTGTGTCAGGGGTTATAGCCTTTCACCATACTTATTCAGTCTGTATGCTGAGCAAATAATCTGAAAAGCTGGACTATATGAAGAAGAACTCGGCATCAGGATTGGAGGAAGACTCATTAACAACCAGTGATATGCAGATGACATAACCCTACTTGCTGAGAGTGCAGAGGATTTGAAGCACTTACTGATAAAGGTCAAAGACTACATCCTTCAGTATGGATTACACCTCAATATAAAGAAAACAAAAATCCTCACAAGTGGACCAATAGGCAACGTCGTGATAAATGGAGAAAATACTGAACTTGTCAATTTCATTTCACTCGGATCCACAATCAACACCCATGGAAGCAGCAGTCAAGAAATCAAAACACACATTGCATTGGGTAAATCTGCTGCAAATGATCTCTGTAAAGTGTTGGAAAAGCAAACATATCACTTTAAGGAGTAAGGTGCACCTGTCCCAAGCCATTTTGTTTTCAGTCACCTCATATGCATGTGAAAGCTGGACAATGAATTATGGTGTTGGCAAAGAATATTGAATATATCATGGACTGCCAGAAGAAAGAACAAATCTGTCTTGGAAGAAATACAGCCAGAATGATCGTTAGAAGCAAGGATGGCGAGACTATATCTCACATGCTTTGACATGTTATCAGGAGGGACCAGTCCCTGGAGAAGGACATCATGCGTGGTAGAGGGTCATTGAAAAAGCGGAAGACCTTCTGCAAGATGGATTGACGCAGTGGCTGCTACAATGGACTCAAGCATAGCAATGATTGTGAGGATGACATAAGACCAAGCAATGTTTCCTTCTGTTGTACATAGGGTGGCTAGGAGTTAGAATCAACTCCATGGCACCTAACAACAACAACGAGTATGTGGTAATGTCGCATTGTGGTTTTAATTTGCATTTGCTTATTGCCTAATAATGTTGAGCATGTTTTTGTGTACTTATTTGCCATCCTTTGGTGAAGTGTCTGTTCAAATCTTTTTCTCATTCTCAAATTGGATTGTTTGTTTTCTTGCTGTTCAGTTTAGAGAGTTTGTTATTGCTGTTGTTGTTTACATATTCTGGATATAAATCCTTTGTTTGATATGTGCAAATATTTTTTCCCAGGCGGTAACTTTCTTTTTATTCTCTTAACAGTATCTTTTTGATGAAGTCCAACATATCATTTTTTTCTTTTATGGATCATGATTTTGGTGTCATGTCTAAGAACTCTTTGCCTACACCATAAGTAACAAAGGTTTTATTCTAAAATTTTTTGATTTTATAATTTACATTTATATTTGTTTCAATCTTGAGTTAATTTTTGTGTAAGAGATACACTATCTTTTCTGTTGCTCAGGACAAAACTCTTGAAGTTACCTGCAGTGTAATGGATTGCTTTTGTGTGGTCTTTCTAGCCATGGTCTTGTAACTCCCACCCAAATGACTGGACAGGACTGTGTGATAGGGTAATTGTGGCTCACGAAAGGGATTGGTCAGTGTTGCCATCCAGCTAGGTTTGAAATGAGTCATCCCAGAGTCAGGAAAGAGAATCCCACCACCACCAAGGAAGAACAGCCAGTAGCCAGGACGTCCTTTTGAACCCGGGGTTCCTGCACTGAGAAGCTCCTGGAAGCAGGAGACCAAGAGAGAGAGCAAACTGTAACCCTGAAGGCAGTGAGAAGCAGTGGCAGGAGAGACTCAGCAGCAGAGACTTGGCAACAGGAGATGGCACAGTGGGCTTCCTGGCCCATGCAGAGAGAAAGCTGAGTGCCTTTGGGCAGAAGCCGAGGGCCAGGGACAGGTGTGCCTGCAAGCATGGCGGGCAAGAGGCTGTCCTGATGGAAGAACTGTGTCCTGAGTGTTCCTGAGCCTGAATTTTAACTGTTACTTCCCTAATAAACCCCATAATCAAGAGGATGGTCTGTCATTGAGGAACATCTAGCTCAATTAGCATAACATAGTTTTTAAAGAAAATGTTCTACATTCTACCTTGGTGAGTAGCGTCTGGGGTCTCAAAAGCCTGTGAGCAGCCATCTAAGTCTCACCCCTTCGGGAGAAAGGGAGAATGAAGAAAACAAGATACAAGGGAAGATTAGTCCAAAGGACTAATGGACCACAACTACCACGGCCTCCACCAGACTGAGTCCAGTACAACTAGATGGTACCTGGCTACCACCACTGACTGCTCTGACAAGGATCACAACAGAGGGTCCCGGACACAGCTGGAGAAAAATGTAGAACAAAATTCTAACTCACAAAAAAGGACTAGACTTACTGGCCTGACAGAGACTGGAGAAAGCCTGAGAGCATGGCCTCCAGACACCCTTTTAGCTCAGTAATGAAGTCACTCCCGAGGTTCACTCTTCAGCCAAAGATTAGATAGCCTCATAAAACAAAACTAGACTAATGGGGCACAATAGCCCAGGGACAAAGACTAGAAGGCAGGAGGGGACAGGAAAGCTGGTAATAAGGAACCCAAGGTAGAGAAGGGAGAGTGTTGACATGTCATGGGGTTGTTAACCATTGTCATAAAATAATATTTGTACTAACTGTTTAATGAGAAACTGTTCTGTAAACCTTCATCTAAAGTACAAAAAAAATTCTAAAAATAAAATGCAAAAAAAAAAAAAAAAAAGAGTATGGTCTGTGAGTTCTGTGTTGCCATTGCAATGAATAATCGAACCTAGCAGGAAAGCAGAGAGTGCCATGGGGAGGACAGTTGGTGTCAGAATTGGTAAAGATGGAGGAGAGAGGAGAGAGCAGGCATATTTGACCTCTGCCTCATAGGAATCAGCCTTGGGCTATTGATTCTTCTTCTCCCTCGTGAAGTAAGAGGAGGTCAGACACTGCCCCACGCCATTTTCACATTACCTTTGACTCCTCTCTTTCTCTTACAAGCCACACCAAAACCATTAGGCCATTAGGACTTTCTATTGATTCTACCTTCTTTCCAGTTACCCATCAACCTTTGGCTCAAGCCACTATCATCTCTCACCTGGATGACTGCACAAGCCTCTTCACGCATCTCCCTTCCACCCTGACCTGTGCAGTCTGTCTACAACATAGTAACGAATGGATTCTTTCAAAGCATAAGACAGATCAGGTCATTCCTCTGCTAAAAACTACCTGTGCTCTTGATTTTACCACATGATCTCCCCCTACTTTACTTCTCTGACCGCATATCCTAGGACTATACTATCCCTCCACTCCCTCCACACTGGCCTCCTTATGTTTCTTGACCATACCAGGTACATGCCCACTTTACAGCCTTGTACTGGTTGTTAGTGGACTGGAAGACCTATGGTCACAAAAAATTAGAGAAAACGGCCTGTGAGCAAAATGCATGTGACTCCCACAAGAAAGTATTTAGAGCTACCCTTGGGTCCCCTTCCAAAACCAAAATGTAAAAGAATATAAAATGAAGTTAGTAAGGGAATAGTCAAGATCATCTTGTTACTTAAACTCTCCTTCAATCTTCCTGAGTTTAAATGAATAGAAGATTAGAAGCAAACAGGTGTGGGAAGGAGGCGTAGGAGGAGAGGAGGCCGACATGTCATTTAACATATGGTCCTAAACTGCTCCGCTGACGCATTTTCTAGTCTCCTCTTCTGTGTCCATGCACTGTAATAAACCTCAAGGGCAACAACCCCTTGTGAACTGACATGCATAATTATGACCTACAGAACACATACATTACATTCTATATGTTCTCCTTAGGATGGCAGGAAAGCATGAAATCTAGCTTGAAAGAACTGTATTTAATTGTATAAGAAAAAGATAGGTCTTGTAGATATAAGCTGTAGTTGTTCAGAAAATTTATTCTAATAAATCCACCCCCTTCCCTCGGCCACATATGCTATGTGCTCTTCGACATTTCCTCTCTGTTCTTAATTAAATATTTTAAAGGCAAGTTATTAAGCACTTGTGTTTCACATATAATAAGTATTCATTTAAATGATGTTTGGCAAGCACTATACTAAATGAGCAATTTAAAGACAGAAGTATGTTACTCACAATTGCTCATAGATATTCTGCATATATATAAGCTTACAAACAAAAGCCGACACATATTGTACTCCTGTCACAAATAATCAAGACTTTAAAATACCAATTTACCTTAATAGTCCAAGCAGGTCATGAAAATTCATTGTCAGTGAAGAACTGAAATGAGTCATGAGAACAATGCGTTCTTTTTCTTTTACTTCAATCATCTTTACATAATTCCTCATTCTGTGATGGCACCTTTTGGAATATTGGTTGCTTTTTCAAGAATTTACTGATTGCTTCAGTACATGCTAGCGGCTCTGTCTGGTATTTAAGTAGTACACAGGGAAGAGAAGTTCCAGTAAATTAGTCGTAAATCTTAACTTGCAAATTAAATTATTTACTATGGAGTAAATAATTTTTAATTTTCGGGAACTTGACAGTCTTTAAAGCAATAATACCCAGATACGCTTCACACTTAAGCAAAAGGACATTTACTCCAAACGCCAATAGCTGTTAACTCTGTGGATCTGGGGAACTTTCTGGGGCTGCCTGTGTTTCTCTCTGGACCCATCTATAGGTGTAGAGGCTTAGTGATTACACTGAGTGATTACAGTGATCACACTGCTAGAACTGAAAGCAATCTATCTCATAACGGCATTTTCGACTATATGGTTACCCTCTAAAAATGTGCAGTGTCCATTTGGGGAGTTCCTGACTGTCTGTGTTTCCATCAGAAGGTCATCAACTTACAGATTGCTTGCCTAAGAATATATTAAATAAGAACCCCAAGAAACAGAGATTGGAAGGGGAGCAGAGCAAGCTTACTTAGTAATGAGGCTGAAGTGTAATATCTGAATTTCTGCAAGATCCCTCATGGCTATGAACTCATTATTCATTTTTTAATGGCTTTTTTTTTTCCTTTAGTGGATGATTCTCTCTGGTTTGTATGAGTTCTAGTTTAGTTTACTATTGTTTGAGATCAAGGGAAACTTGTGATGGATCCAAGATAGTAAGAGAAGAGCCAAAGGGTTAATACTGCCTTGAAAAACTTCCATGAGCATTTGAAAACGTTTAAGCTGAATGTACTCTTCTGTATATTGACTGTAGCGGAGGTTACACAATGGTATGTTGTTGATGTTGTTGTTAGTTGCCATTGAGTCAGTCCTCAACTCGTGGCTACCCCGTACACAACAAAACAAAACGCTGCCTGATCTTGTGCCATCCCTGTGATCGGTTGTTGATCAGACCATTGTGATTCGCAGGGTTTTTACTGGCTGATTTTCTGAAGTACATCACAAGGCCTTTCTTCCTAGTCTGTCTTACTCTGGAAATTTCACTGAAACTTATTTAGTATCATAACAACACACAAGAATCCACTGACAGACGGGTGGTGGCTGCACTTGAAGTGCACTGGCTGGCAATCAAACCCAGGATTCCTGCACGGAAGGTAAGAATTCTATCACTGAACCACCACTGACCCCACACAATGGCATACAATTACCACACTCATCTAACTGTTCACTTAAAACTGGTGAACATTATTTTATGTAAATAATATCCTGAAAAAAAGCAATCAACTGCTCCTATGGCCCATTTTGGACCACAACGGGGATACGATACAATAATACCCCACTGATTAGTAATAGGGAGCCCTGATGGTGCAGTGGTTAAAGTGCTCCCCTGCAACCGAAAGGTCAGCAGTTAGAACCCAGCAGTCGCTCCGCAGGAGAAAAATGTGACAGTCTGCTTCCATAAAGATTACAGCCTTGGAAACCCTATGGGGCAATTCTTCTCTGTCCTATAGGTTGCTATGAGTCAAAATCGACTCACAGCAATGGGACTTTAATTAGCGATAATTTCTACAACCTTGCTTACCTCAGCCCAACCCTCCCAGTTTTCTTCATCACTGAACGCTTATCCTCACATAGCTCTGTATAGCACCCAGTCTGACTCAAAACACCACCCATCAACATCCCACAAGACCTTTTTCTATGTCCTTTGAAACTTAGTTTGTCATTAGCAAAACCCCCTACATTTTCAACCTCTTAACTGAATGTTGTCTTCACCTTTTTTGTTGTAACCAAAACTTGACTCTCTCCCCTGAGGGCAATGCTTCCCCTGCAGTCAGTGATATCCATTTTCTCTTTTCTTCCTCATTCCATCGGGCCTGGAGGTGGGGGTGCTCTTCACTGGTGCTTCAGAGCCTTGTATCCACCTCTTCCTTAACCCTCTCTCCACTTTCCTTCCATTAGACTATACCACCTGATGCTCTTCCTTGTTATAGTCACAAGAGACACTCTCCCGACACGCTCCTCATTCCTTGTAGATTATATCACATGGCTCACTATTTCTTCATAATGCTATGCCTGTCAAAAATTATTGGTAATTTCAATATCCAGAGAGATGATCCTTCTAATACCCTGACCTCTCACTTCCTTGACCACCTCACTTCCAATGATTATTCCTACATCCCTCTTCAATCTCCTACTACTATGTTCATTCCTTATATCTTGTCATTATCTATAACCATATCCCTCCAAAAATTTCAGCATCAAAAAAAAAAAAAAAAACAGAATATATCAGAATACACTTCACAAAAGATATGCAAAACCTATTGTAAAATAGTAGCATCAGAGATCCTCTAACTTCAGGGAGAGAGATGAGAATCTCCATCGAGATCAGCCCAAAGCCAATTCTTGTGAGGTGGAGGTCAGATATACCTCCACTCTCCAACCTTTTTTACCAATTCTGATACCAGCTGTCCCTCCCACACACTCTCTACTTCTCTGCTGGGTTCGATAATTCATTGCAATGACCACACAGAACTCACAGACCATACTCATGATTTATTATGGAAATAACAGGTTATAATTCAGGATCAGGATCAACTTGGATGTAACAGGAACAACTCAGGAGACAGAGTACAGTTCGTCAATCAGGACAGCTTCCAACATCTCAGCTTCTTCTCAGCTATGGCCACAGGTAGGTCTCGCTCTTGACTTCTGCTGCCAGCCCTGTTCAGGCCTGGCCTCTGCCCTGCTCAGGCAAGTGTTATATGTTACCACACTTCAGCTCTGCCAGTAAGTGCCCAGGCTTCCTCCAGGAAGCCTCCTGCCCTATGGCTCTCATCTCCCTCGCTCTGTGGATCAGCAAGCCTACTACAGCCAACTGCCAGTCCTATGCCACTGCAGGTCCCATGTCCCTGTGGGGAGTCTCTGACTGTCTGCTGACTATTGCCACTGCTGGTCCTGTGCTGCCTCCGGTGTTACAACTCTGTCTCCTGGGTCTAGGAGGTTCTCAGCACAGGGACACCAGGTCCAAAGGACATGTTCTGCTCCAGGTTCTTCTTCTTGATGGTAGTGACGTCCCCCTCAACCTCTGTGAGATTGGCTCTTTTAAGCCTAGCAGGATAGCAAAACTGACCAGTTCCCTTGGTAGGTCACAGGCACCTCATTTGAATAGTTGCTGTACAATTTCTGCAAGTGTTTTGTTGTTGTTGTTAGGTGCTGTCAAGTCACTTCCAACTCTTAGTGACCCTATGTACAACAGAATGAAACACTATCTGGTCCTGCGCCATTCTCATAATCATTGTTGTGCTATTGCAGCCATTGTTGCAGCCACTGTGTCAATCCATCTCATTGAGGGTCTTCCTCTTTTTGCTGACCCTCTACTTTACCAAGCATGATGTCCTTCTCCAGGGATTGGTCCCTCCTGATAATATGTCCAAAATATATGAGGCGAAGTCTCACCATCCCCACTTCTAAGGAGCATTCTGGCTGTACTTCTTCCAAGACAGATTTGGTCGTTCTTCTGACAGTCCGTGGTATGTTCAATATTCTTCACCAACATCCTAATTCAAAGGTGTCGGTTCTTGTTCAGTCTTCCTTACTCATTGTCCAGGTTTCACATGCATATGAGGTAACTGAAAATACCATGGCTTGGGTCAAGTGCACTTTAGTTCTTAAAGTGACATTTTTGCATTTTAACACTTTAAAAGAATCTTTTGCAGCAGATTTGCCCAATATAATGCATCACTTGATTTCTTGACTGCTGCTTCCATGGGTGTTGATTGTGGATCCAACTAAAATGACAGCCGTGACAACTTCAATCTTTTCTCCATTTATCATGATGTTGCTTATTGGTCCAGTTGTGAGGATTTTTGTTTTCTTTATGTTGAGGTGTAAACCATACTGAAGGCTGTAGTCTTTGATCTTCATCAGTAAGTGTTTCACTTCCTCTTCACTTTCAGCAAGGTTGTGTCATCAGCATATCACAGGTTGTTAATGAATCTTCCTCCAATCCTGATACCACATTCTTCTTCATATAATACAGTTTCCCAGATTATTTGTTCAGCATATAGATTGAATAAGTGTAGTGAAAGGATACAACCCCAACGCACTCCGTTCCTGACTTTAAACCATGCAGTATCCCCTTGTTCTGTCTGAACAACTGCCTCTTGGTCTATGTACAGGTTCCTAATGAGCACAATTAAGTGTTCAGGAATTCCTATTCTTCGAAGTGTTATCCATAATTTTTTATGATCCACAGTCAAATGCCTTTGCATAGTAAATAAAACACAGGTAAACATCTTTCTGGTATTCTCTGCTTTCAGCCAACATCCAACACCAGCATTGATATCCCTTGTTCCGTGTCCTCTTCTGAATCTGGCTTGAATTTCTGACAGTTCTCTGTCAATGTACTGCTGCAACTGCTTCAGCAAAATTTTACTTGTGCATAATATTAATGATATTGTTTGATAATTTCCACATTCAGTTGGATCACCTTTCTTTGGAATGGGCACAAATGTGGATTTCTTTCAGTCTGTTGGCCAGGTAGCTGTCTTCCAAATTTTTGGCATTGACAAGTGAGCACCTCTAGCACTGCATCCATTTGCTGAAACATCTAAATTGGTATTCCATCAATTCCTGGAGCCTTCAGTGCAGCTTGGACTTCTTCCTTCAGTACCATCAGGTCTTGATTATATGCTACCTCCCGAAATAGCTGAACATCAACCAATTATTTTCAGTACAGTGACTCTGTGTATTTCTTCATTTTCTTTTGATGCTTCTTGCATCGTTTAATATTTTCCCCATAGAATCCTTCAATACTGCAACTCTAGGCTTGAATTTTTTCTTCATTTCTTTCAGCTTGAGAAATGCTGAGCGTGTTCTTCCCTTTTGGATTTCTAACCCCAGGGTTTTGCACATTTCATTATAATACTTTACTTTGTCTTCTTGATGGAGCCCTGGTGGCTCAATGGTTAAGATCTCAGGCTGCTAACCAAAAGGTCAGCAGTTGGAATCCACCAACTGCTCCTTGGTAACCCTATGTGGCAGTTCTACTTGATTCTACAGGGTCCCTATGAGTTGGAATTGACTTGTAATGCTTTTTTTTTTTTTTTTTGGTTTTGACATATCGAGCAGCCCTTTGAAATCTTATGTTCAGCTCTTTTACTTCATCATTTCTTCCATTTGCTCTCATTACTCTATGTTCAAGAGCAAGTTTCAGAGTCTCTTCTGACATCCATTTTGGTCTTTCTTTTCTGTCTTTCTAATGACCTCTTGCTTTCTTCACATATGATGTCCTTAATGCCATTCCACAACCCATCTGATCTTCAGTCATTAGTGCTCAATGTGTCAAATCTGTTCTTGAGATGGTCCCTAAATTCAGGTGTAATATACTCAAAGTCATATTTTGGCTCTTGTGGACTTGTTCTAATTTTCTTCAAATTCAACTTGAACTTGCATATGAGCAATTGATGATCTGTTTCCCAGTCGGCCCCATGCCTTGTTCCGACTGATGACATGGAGCTTTTCCATTGTCTCTTTCCAAAGACGTAGTCAATTTGATTCCTGTGTATTCCATCCAGTGAGGTCCACGTGTATAGTCGTCATTTATATTGTTGAAAAAAAGGTATTTTCATTGAAGAATTTGTTGGCCTTGCAAAATTCTATCATTCTATCTCCAGTGTTGTTTCTGTCACCAAGTATTTTTCCAGCTACTGATTTACTTCTTTGTTTCGAACTTTCGAATTCCAATCACCAGTAATGGTCAATGCATCTTGATTGCGTTTTTGATCAATTTCAGACTACAGAAATTGGTAAAAATCTTCAATTTCTTCATTTTTGGCATTAGTGGTCGGTGGGTAAATTTGAATAATAATCATATTAACTGGTGCCCTTGTAGGCATATGTATATTATGCTGTCACTGACAGCGTCATACTTCAGGATAGATCTTGAAATGTTCTTTTAGACAATGAATGCAACATCATTCCTCTTCATTTTGTCATTCTGGGCATAGTAGACTGTATGATTGTCCAATTCAAAATGGCCAATACCAGCCCATTTCAACTCCCTAACAGATACTGATCTTTATGTGTTCCATTTCATTTTTTATGACTTCCAATTTTCCTAGAGTCATACTTCACACATTCCATGTTCCAATTATTAATGGATGTTTGCATCTGTTTTGTCTCGTTTTGAGTCATGCCATATCAGCATATGGAGGTCCTGAAAGCTTGACTCCATCCACATCATTAAGGTCGACTCTACTTTGAGGAAGCAGCTCTTTCCCAGTCGTGTTTTGAGTGCCTTCCAACCTGAGGGGTTCATCTTCCAGCACTATATCAGACAATGTTTCGCTGCTATTCATGAGGTTTTCACTGGCAGTCTCACTCAGTCATTTTGTGGGAATTACAAGATCATGGCCACAAAGGCCATATAAAAAAAGAAACCCATTGCCCTGCACCTGTGCAACAAAAAAATACAAATTATTTCTGAAAGAAACTAAAGAAGCTCTAAATAAATGAAGAGAGATACTCTATTATGGATTAAAAGACACAGTATTGCTAAGATGTTCATTCTCCCCAAAATGACCAATGGACTCAATCAATAGCCCAGTTATTGGTAGAAAACTGTCAAGCTGATGTTAAACTTTCTATGGAAATGCAAAGGACCTAGAATGGTGAAAATAATTTTGGAAAATAAGAATAAAAATGGATGACTTACCTTGTGTGCATTACAAGACATTATAAAGACTTACTACAATATAAAAAAGACAGTAGGATATTGGAGGAAATATAGACTTATTGATCAATGAATCAGAATAGAAAACCCAGAAACAGACCCACATATGTATAGTCACTTGATTTTTGACAAAGGTGCCAAAGTAATTCAATAGGGAAAGAATAGTAATTCCAGCACCATTTGTTGAGAAAACTATATTTATATGAAAAGAAATAAACTTCAATCCATACCTCACACCCTAACAAGAAGTAACTCAAAATGCATTGTAGTCCTAAAGTTAAAAACTAAAACTATTTTTAAAAATTCTAGAAGAAAACATAGAATGCTCTTTGTCACCTATGAGTAGGCAAAGATTTCTTAAGACACAAAAAGTACTAACCATAAAAGAAAAAAAAAAATTTGATTTTATAAATCTGAAAACCATTTTCTTTTTAAAAGGCATCATCAAGAATATGAAAAGAAATTGGTCTCTATTCACCTAGAGCAGCAGAAGAAGGAGACTGAGGAATCAGAGGAGGAAATGGACTGCAGGTCTAAGTGCCTCCATGAACTACTGCCTCTTTTGCCAAGAGACCAGAAAAACTGGATGTTACCCAGCTACCATTACTGAATGTTTTGATTCAATAGATGGATCCAGATTTAAATAGGGGAAAAGTATGGAAAAGAATTTCAAATCATATGGAATCCAGACTTCCTGGACCCATTGAGACTGGGGTAACCCAAATCTATTGACCTGAGATAATTGTTAAACCTTGAACTGAAACTACCCCCTGAATTCATATTTAAACCAAACAACAGTATAGCTCAATTAGTAAAGAACATTTGCCTTGAGCATTGCACTCTTTTTAAGAACTATCTGTACGAGATCAAATTGACAACAGTAACTCTAAAGCACATTTGAGAAGTTTAGAGGATAGTGAGTTTACGTTAATGGCGGTGAAATAACTTGGGAAGAGAGAGAGAGAATGGTGACAAACAGGAAGAATGTAACCAGTGTCACTGAACTGTACGTGTAGAAATTGTTGATCAAAGGAGAACTTCTAGGCATGCTCCCACCACAACATCTACCCGCATCTCCACCTTCATATTTCTACAACCAACAAGTTCTCTGTGCACTAAGTCCTGCCCTCTCTCACCTATCAAGGACATTGCTCTTATCTTTCAACATCAGATTTTCCACCTCTTCCAGATATTTCTAATATTATATAAACACTCTGTAATATCTTATATCATTAAAAACAGAAAAACTTCCCTTGACTTCAGATCCCCCTCCATTTCCCTGCTCTCCTACATAGAAACACTCCTCAAAATAATTTTCTATAATTGCTGCCTCTCCTCTTTTTCTCTCTTTACCCACTCCAGTCAGCTTTTCTCCCAACACTCCACAAAAATTCCCAGCACTACGAACAGTACCCGTCTCATATTGTTGTTGTTGTTGTTAGGTGCTGTGGAGTTGGTTCCAACTCATAGTGGCCCCATGTACAAAAGAACGAAATGCTGCCCAGTCCTGTACCATCCTCACAATAATAAGTATGTATAAGCCAGTTGTTGCAGCAACTATGTCAGTCCATCTTATTGAGGGTCTTCCTCTTTTTCACACACGCTCTACCAATCATGATGTCCTTCTCCAGGGATTGGTACCTCCTGACAACATGTCCAAAGTAAGCAAGATGAAATCTTGCCATCGTCACTTCTAAGGAACAATCTGGCTGTACTTATTCCAAGACAGATTTGTTCATTCTTCTGGTAGTCCATGGTATATCCAATATTCTCTGCCAACACCACAATTCAAATGAATCAATTCTTCAGTCTTCCTTTTTCACTGTCCAGCTTTCCCATGTATATAAGACATTAAAAAAAAAATTTTTTTTTTAATTTGAGTGAATTTTTGGATTAGAACTCCCATATCTTTGGAGAAACTTTGCTCTATCCCCATAGGGGGAAAAAGTCCGTAGTGAAAAGGGAAATACTCCTATGGGTTCTAAACCAAAAAAAACAAACCTGTTGCCAACGTGTCGACTTCTACTCATAGTGACCCTATAGACAGAGTAGAACTGCCCATATGGTTTCCAAGGAGCACTGGATAGATTCAAACTGCTGACCTTTTGGTTAGCAGCCATAGTTCTTAACCACTGCACTACCAGGGTTTCCAGATCAAGCCACTCCTCCACCCTCACCTGGATAATGGCTCTACTCACCAGAACCACTAGGGGGAGTCTCAGTCTGTCAGCCATATCCTGCCCTTGGGAAAAAAATAACCTTTTTTCCAAAAGCCTCTGCACTTCTTAGCCATATATGAAACATGTGATCTGGAGAGTGCTTCTGTGGAACAGAGCATCTACAGCTCTGCTGTTCAACCACTACCAAAAATAAATCCTGGAATTATAGTCCATTAAGGTAGCAATTCAGAGCTACCCTACAGGATCCAACTTAGCACTAATAAGATCATATATGATATTATATACATATATATACATATATGTAATATCACATGAACACACACATATATATACACAATATCATACACAAGTAAAATTTTGCTGAAGATAATTCAAAAACAATGCCAGCAGTGCATGAATAGGGAACTGACAGAAATTCAAGCCAGATTTAGAAGAGGACATGGAACCAAGGATATCATTGCTCATGTCTGACGGATTTTGGCTGAAAGCAGAGAATACCAGAAAGATATTTACCTGTGTTTTATTCACTATGCAAAGGCATTCGACTGTGTGGATCATAACAAGTTATGGATAACATTGCAAAGAATGGGAATTCCAGAACATTTAATTGTGTCTATGCAGAACTTGTACATAGCCCAAGAGGCAGTCATTCGAACAGAACAAGGGGTACTACATGGTTTAAAACAGGAAAAGGTGTGTGTCAGGACTGAATCCTTTCACAATACTTATTCAATCTGTATGCTGAGCAAATAATCTGAGAAGCTGGACTACATGAAGAACTTGGCATCAGGATTGGAGGAAAACTCACTAACAACCTGCAATATGCAGATGACACAACCTTGCTTGCTGAAGGCAAAGAAGATTTGAAGCACTTACTGATGAAGATCAAAAACTACAACCTTCAATATGGATTACGCCTCAAAGTAAAGAAAAAAATTCTTACAACTGGATCAATAAGCAACATCATCATAAACGGAAAAAAGACTGAAGTTGTCAAGGATTTCATTTTACTTGGATCCACAATCAACGCCCACGGAGGCAGTAGTCAAGAAATCAAACTACTTTGTATTGCATTGGGCAAATCTGCTGCAAAAGACCTCTTTGAAGTGTTAAAAAGCAAAGATGTCACTTTGAGAACTGAGGGGTGCCTAACCCAAGCCACGGTATTTTCAAATGCCTCATATGCATGTGAAAGCTGGACAATGAATAAGGAAGACCAAAGAATTGAAGCCTTTGAATTACGGTGTTGTCAAAGAATATTGAATATACCATGGACTGCCAGAAGAATGAACAAATCTGTCTTGGAACAAGTACAGCCAGAATGCCCCTTAGGAGTGAAGGTGGCAAGACTTTGTCTCATGTACTTTGGACATGTTATCAGGAGGGACCAGTCCTTGGAGAAGGACATCATGCTTGGTAAAACAGAGGGTCAGCAAAAAAGAGGAAGACCCTTGGCAAGATGGATTGACACAGTGGCTGCAACAACGGGCTCAAACAGACAACGATTGTGAACCTGGCACAGAAACAGGCAGTGTTTCATTCTGTTGTATGTAGGGTCACTATCACTCAGAACCGACTCGATAGCACCTAACAACAACAACACCTGGGGAAGTGGAACTCAAAAAACAGGAAAATTTCTAAACTTTAGGAGAGGGCTCAGTGGGTGCTGGGCAATCAGAAAACATGATGAAAGTCTACTATAAGCCCTAAGTGAGAGATTTCTGTTAGTGCTTCTTCTGACAATCCTGCAGTTCTAACAAATACTCAGAAGACCAACTAAAATATGGAAGTGATGATAGCTGCCAAGAACTGCAAAGTATGCTACTTCGTGGAGAAATTTGTTACTGATACCAGAATAATAGAATAGTGTGGGAATCCTTCACTTTATTTGTCCCTTATTTCTCCATATTCCAAATTCAGTGGGACTTCTGCTGGAATCTCAACTTAAAAAATAAATAATGGTATTTATATACTCAGAAAATATTTTATGCAGATCATCTACCTGCACCAAGATTCAACCATTTTAAAACTCAAAAAATAGAATATCTTGAAAATTACAAAGGATCCCTGGTGGCAAAGTGGTTAAGCACTCAGCTGCTAACCAAAAGGTCAGCAGTTTGAACTCAGGAGCCCCTCCGTGGGATTAAGATGTGGCGATCTGCTTCCATAAAAATTATCACCTTGGAAACCCCATGGAGTAGTTCTACTCTGTCCTATAGGGTTGCTATGAGTCGGAACTGATTTGCCTGCAACAGGGTTTTTTATGGGTTGTGAAAGTTACATTAATCTTTTGATTTTTGATAGGTAGGACAGTCCACTTGAGTTCTGAAAAATAATTATGACTTTTATTGTTATCCTCATATTTAACAAATAATATAATAAGAAATAATAATAACTTTCTATGATCACTTCTATGCCTTTATATAAAGACAAAGATTTGTCTGCCAGGATATGTACCTATTTCTCTCTGTGTACATATTGACAGCAGAAATAACAAAATTTCTTCTCTTTTTTTCACTTTTTCCTCTCAGCAGCTACCACAATATGAATTTCTGAGTAAAAGACAGAAAATTGAGTTCATTTATCCCTTTCATATTAAATTATTTTCAAGTATTTTCTTTGCAGAATCACTCTATTGGTTATTCTTCACACACCTGCCTTGGTGGCCATGCAGGCGTGGGTCATACTGCCACCTGGTGTGACTGGGACAAACTTCCTTTCATTCTGTGGAAGCAGGGAGAGATGGCATCAGACTTCGCACTGCTGTGTCATACTTAGTTCTAGAGGAATGCACAGGCCTCCATAAAACGAGGAGAGGGGTCTGGATCAACAGCAAATACAAATCGTTCTTTAGAGGATGAGAAAACCATATGTATTCAGCATTTTTAATTTGGCAAATGCTTATTTATGGTCCACTGAACCTAAGTCTGTGCTGGGTGCCACAGGTAACACAAAAATTAGGAAGGCACAGTCTCTGCCCTCAAGGATCTAATAATATAAGGCAGAATATGATACGAGCTATAAGAAGCATACAAAGTCCCTTGAGGAAACAGAGGGAAGGAAGAGATCACATGAAATAGTTTCTTTTTTTGTTTTAAATCCTTTTTAGGGGGAGTGGGGAGCCCTGGTGGTGCAGTGGTTAAGAGCTTGGTTGCTAACCAAAAGATCAGCAGCTGTTAGGTGCCATTGAGTCCATCCTTGGAAATCCTATGGGGCAGTTCTACTCCATCCTATAGGAGTCAGAATCAACTCGCTGGCAACAGGTTTTCAACAGGTAGGGACAGTGGCGTTTGGGATAAGCCTTATAGAAGGGTTAGGATTTTGTCTTGTTTAAAGGAAGGTTAGGACTTTATTAATGGGCAGAGATAGAGAAATAAGGAGGAAGAGGAAAAATACATACCAAAAATAAATAAAAACCTCTATTTAAAAAAAATAATAATAAAATGAAGTTGTCAAGGATTTATGCCCATGGAAGCAGCATTCAAGAAATCAAACAACATAATTCACTGGGCAAATCTGCTGCAAAAGACCTCTTTAAAGTGTTGAAAAGCAAAGATGTCACTTTGAGGACTAAGGTGCAACTGACTCAAGCCATATTTTCAATGGCCTCGTATGCATGCAAAAGCTTGACAATGAATAAGGAAGACAGAGGAAGAATTGATGCCTTTAAATTATAGTATTGGTGAATAATATTGAATATATCATGGACTGCCAGAAGAACAAACAAATCTGTCTTGGAAGAAGTACAGCCAAGAGCTCTTTGGAAGCAAGACTGGTGAGACTTTGTCTCACATACTTTGGACATGTTATTAGGAGGAACCACTCCCTGGAGAAGTACAGCATGCTTGGTAAGGTAGAGGGTCAGTGAAAAAGAAGACCCTCAGCAAGCTGGATTGACACAGTGCCTGCAACAATGAGGTCAAACATAGCAAAGATTGTGGGGATGGTGCAGGAACTGGCAGTGTTTCCTTCTCTTGTACTTAGAGTTGCTACAAGTCAGAAGCAACCTGATGGCACCTAACAACAACAATATTAAAAAAGTCTTGTATAAGAGAAAATTTTCAGTTTTCTAAGAGTCACTTCTAATTAGCATTTTATTATTAGAAGAGGGAAAATTTAATATTTAAAAAGTAATATTAACAACTAGATTTTGCTATCCTTGAGAAACTAAAAAAAACCAAACCCATTGCTGTTGAGTTGATTCCCACTCATAGCGACCCTATCGGACACAGTAGAACTGCCCCATAGTGTTTCCCAGGAGGGGCTGGTTGATTTTAACTGCCAACCTTTCAGTTAGCAGTTGATCGCTTTAACCACTGCATCACGAGGGCTCCCTCTAGAACATAGGTAAGCTTTAATTGATCTGGTTGTCTGTATTTGCTTCCTTTTTTATTAACAACAATTCTAAAGAGCAAACAACATCCTAAAAAATAGCTCTCATACTTTGGAGCCACGACACATCTGTCGGTTTGTTGTACCATGGTGACTTGCTTGTTGCTGCGACGCTGGAAGCTATGCCACTGGTATTTTAAATACCGGCAGGGTCACCCATTATGGACTGGTTTCAGAGGAGTTTGCAGACTACAACAGACTAGGAAGAAGGACATGGCGGTCTACTTCTGAAAAAGCTGACCAGTGGAAACCTTATAAATAGCAGCAGAACATTGTCTGATATAGTGCCAGAAGATGAGCCCCTCAGGTTGGAAGGCACTCAAAATACGACTGAGGAAGAGCTGCCTCTTCAAAGCAGAGTCGACCTTAATCACATGGATGGAGTCAAGCTTTTGGGACCATCATTTGCTGATGTGGCACAACTCAAAATGAGAAGAAACAGCTGCAAATATACATTAATAATCAGAACATAGAATGTGTGAAGTATGAACCTAGGAAAATCGGAAGTTGTCAAAAATGAAATGGAACACATAAAGATTGATATCCTAGACATTATGAGCTGAAATGGACTAGTATTGACCATTTTAAATCAGACAATCATATGGTCTACTATGTCAGGAATGAAAATTGAAAATGAATGACATCACATTCACTGTCAAAAAGAAGATTTCCAGATCTATCCTGAAGTACAATGTTGTCAGTGATAGGATAATATCCATATGTCTACAAGGAAGACCAGTTAATACAACTATTACTCAAATTTGTGCACCAACCAGTAATGCCAAAGATGAAGAAATTGAACATTTTTACCAACTTCTGCAGTCTGAAACTGATCAAACATGCAATCAAGATGCATTGATTATTACTGGTGATTGGAATGCAAAAGTTGGGAACAAAGAAGAAGGATCAGTAGTCGGAAAATATGGCCTTGGTGATAGAAACAATGCTGGAGATCTAATGATAGACTTTTCCAGGATCAACTGCTTCTTCACTGCAAATATCTTTTTTCAATGACGTAAACGGCAACTATACACTTGGTCCTCACCAGGTGGAAAACACAGGAATCAAATCGACTACATCTGTGGAAACAGACAATGGAAAAGCTCCATATCATCACTCAGAACAAGGCCAAGAGCCAACTGTGGAATAGTCCGTCAATTGCTCATACGCAAGTTCAGGCTGAAGCTGAAGAAAGTTAAAAATAAGTCCATGAGAGCCAAAGTATGACCTTGAGTATATTCCATCTGAATTTGGAGACTATCTCAAGAATAGATTTGACGCATTGAACACTAATGACTGAAAACCAGATGAGTTGTGGGATGACATCAAGGACATCATACAGGAAGAAAGCAAAAAGGTCATTAAAAAGACAGGAAGGAAAGAAAAGACCAAAATGGATGTCAGAAGAGGCTCTGAAACTTGCTGTTGAATGTAGAGTAGCTAAAGCAAATGGAAGAAATGATGAAGTAAAAGAGCTAAATGGAAGATTTCAAAGGGCAGCTAGAAAAGACAAAGCAAAGTATTATAATGACATGTGCAAAGATCTGGAGTTAGAAAACAAAAATGGAAGAACATGCTAGGCATATCTCAAGATGAAAGAACTGAAGAAAAAATTCAAGCCTCGAGTTGTCATTTTGAAGAATTTTGTGAGCAAAATACTGACTAACACAGGAAGCGTCAAAAGTAGATGGAAGGAATACATAGAGTCACTGTACCAAAAAGAATTGGTCGACACTAAACCATTTCAGGAGGTAGCATATGATCAGGAACTGATGGTGCTGAAGGAAGATGCCCAAGCTGCACCGAAGGCATTGATGGAAAAAGGCTCCAGAAATTGATGGAATACCAACTGAGATGTTTCAACAAATGGAGGCAAGGCTGGAGGTGCTCACTTGTCCCTGCCAAGAAATTTGGAAGACAGTTACCTGGCCAACTGACTGAAAGAGATCCATATTTGTGCCCATTCCAAAGAAAGGTGATCCAACAGAATGCGGAAATTATTGAACAATATCATTAATAACACACACAAGTAAATTTTGCTGAAGATAATTCAAAAACAGTTGCAGCAGTACATCAACAGAGAACTTCCAGATATCAAGCCGAATTCAGAAGAGGATGTGGAAAGAATGATATCATTGCTGACGTCAGATGAATCTTGGCTGAAAGCAGAGAATAACAGAAAGATATTTACTTATGTTTTATTGACTATGCAAAGGCATTCAACTGTGTGGATCATAACAAATTATGGATAACATTGTGAAGAATGGGACTCCCAGAGCACTTAATTGTGCTCATGTGGAACCTGTTCATACACAAAGAGGCAGTCATTTGAGCAGAACAAGGGGATAGTGCGTGGCTTAAAATCAGGAAGGGTGTGCCTCAGGATTGTATCCTTTCACCATACTTCTTCAAGCTGTATGCTAAGCAAATAATCCGAGAAACTGGACTATATGAAGAAGAATGCGGCATCAGGATTGGAGGAAGACCCATTAGCAATCTGTGATATGCAGATGACACAACTTTGCTTGCTAAAAGCCAAGAGGATTTGAAGCAATTACTGATGAAGATCAAAGACTACAGCCTCCAGTATGGATTACATCTCAACATAAAGAAAACAAAAATCCTCACAATTGGACCAGTAAGCAATATCATGTGTCATGGATTGAATTATGTCCCCCAAAAATATCTGTCAACTTGGCTGGGTCATGATTCCCAGTATCGTATAATTATGTACTGTTTTGTAATCTGATGTGATTTCCTTATGTGTTGTAAACTCAATCACTATGATGTAATAAGATAGATTAGCGGCAGTTATACTGATGAGGTATACAAGATTGGATAGTGTCTTAAGCCAATCTCTTCTGAGATATAAAAGAGAGAAGCGAGCAGAGACACATGGGAACCTCATACCACCAAGAAGGCAGTGTCTGGAGCAGAGCGCATCCTTTGGACCTGAGGTTCCTGTGCAGAGGCTCGCAGACCAAGGGAATATTGATGACATGGACCTTCCTCCAGAGCCAACAGAGAAAGCATTCCCTTGGAGCTGATGCCCTGAATTTGGACTTGTAACCTACTAGACTGTGAGAGAATAAATTTCTCTTTGTTAAAGCCATCCACTTGTGGTATTTCTGTTATAGCAGCACTAAATGACTAAGACATGATAAATGGAGAAAATATTGAAGTTATTAAGGATTTCATTTTACTTGGATCCACAATCAAAGCCCATGGAAGTAGCAGTCAGGAAATCAAATGATGTATTGCACTGGGCAAATCTGCTCCAAAAGGCCTCTTTAAAGTGCTGGAAAAGCAAAGATGTCACTTTAACGACTATGGTGGGCCTGACCTAAGCCATGGTATTTTCAATTGCTTCATATGCATAGGAAAGCTAGACAACGAATAAGGAAGACCAAAGAAGAACTGACACACTTGAATTATGCTGTTGGCAAAAAATATTGAATATACCGTTGACTGCCAGAACAACAAACAAATCTGTATGGGAAGAAGCACAGCCAGAATGCTCCTTAGAAGCAAGGATGTAAGACTTCGTGTCATGTATTTGGACATGTTATCAGGAGGGACCAGTCCCTAGAGTAGGACATCACGCTTGGTAAAGTAGATGGTCAGGGAAAAAGACGAAGATCCTCAACAAGATGAACTGACACAGTGGCTGCAACAATGGGCTCAAATATAGCAATGATTGTGAGGATGGCACAGAACCGGGCAGTGTTTTGTTCTATTGTACAAAGGATTGCTATGAATCGGAACCGACTCAATGGCACCTAACAACAACAACAGATGAATTATCAAAATGATCTAATTGACCAAGAGTCTCTACCACAATGTTACTCACAGAAAGGACTTAGATCAAACATATGACCCTGATATTTATTGTAGGACCAGCGTTGTTTCTCCTAAATTGAAATATATAGTGAAACTTTATCATCACTGCTTTTAGATATATATTAGTATAATTTAAATTCAAGTTTTTTTAATCTAAAGGAAATTTTTGGCAGCAAAATCTTAAAAGATTTTGATATTGCCTTATAAGTAACAGTGTTTTTAAACTACAAAACCCAAACATTATAGATTATTTTCCCATTTATTTTAACAAAAACTTATGCTGTGTCTAGTTCTTTGATGAAGATAGTAATATGAGTTAATTAGTTCTCCAAATATGAAGATTTGTATCTGTACACTTATTTGGAAATATTACTTTAGGAGGAATAGCAATGTCAGTGAACTTAAACTCATCCCATTGCCACTGAGTCAATTCTGACTCATTGCGACCATATAGGACAGAGTAAAACTGCCCCATAGGGTTTCTAAGGCTGTAAATCTTTATGGAAGCAGACTCCCACCTCTCTCGCGGAGCAGGTGGTGGGTTCAAACCACTGACCTTTAGGTTAGCAGCCAATCACTTTAACCACTGTGCCACCAGGGCTCCTTTCAGTGACTTTAGAGATGTTAACTCATTTTTCTATCAGTTTCATATACTGAGTGTTGTAGGATGGGTTCAGGGCCATTTAAATGTAGTTTTCCATTTCTTATTGTCACACTTGGTACTCCTCTAAGACAAATAACTTATCCAATTAGGTATGTTATCTCTATTAATCAAATTTAACACATATGACCCAAGTAGTAGGTATAATCTGGAATTCCCAGTCTCCTTTTTCTCCTCCTCCCACAGATGCTGAAATGAAAGATACATTTAGACATGTTTTATATAGTGAGACTAACATTTCGACTCACAGTAATTTATTGGCAGGCACAGACACTCACCACAAGGGGCTAGAAGCATGGCAACCCCAGGTAATGGTTTAGAGTAGAAAACGTGTATCTGTTTCAAACCAATCTTGCCATGTGTTGGCCTCTCCTGGCACCTCCCCATCAATTTCCTAAGCATTCAATCCATTTTCATGCAGCCTCCTTTAAGTAATCAAGCATATCCCAACTCCCACCATATCGCCCCCTCTTTTTTAAATCAGTAGATAAACACACAATAGAAATATTTCTTATTCAGTGTTACTTCTCCTCTCCTTTCCATTAAATCTACTAGCATTGTAACAGTATTATTTTCTGCCTTTTTTTTTTTGCTTGTGAACAATGTTTCAGTCCTATTATGGACTTATAATTGAGCTGACCTTGGAGTCACATTTTTATTTTTCTGTAGGAAAATGCATTTCAAGTTGCAAACAATATATTTACAATTGAACTTTGGAATGTGTTCATAGATGGGGGTGGATTGATTGGCAGGCTCCCTCACCCTCACAAATGAAACAAAAAAAACAATCTATTCATATGGTGCTATCAAGGAGATGAAACAAGTTCTACCACAACATTTCAAATCTACTTTGGTATGCTGGATCTAGCTACTCTTTCCTTTTCTCCATTAAAAAATAAATAACAAAGGAAGCGAGAAAAAGAGAGAGGTACAGAAAGAAAGCCATAATTTATAATTGCGTAAGTTCTTATCACTGAGCCGAATTACCCTGAACTTCAAAACCACACTCAAAAGCTCTAAAGACCCAAGAATACAACATCTGTATAGTACTTAAAACATCCGTGAGACTCAGTAATATTGTTCTTTGTGAAACTAACCCTGCCTCTCACAGCTAGTCCTAGGTTGTTTCATCAGGAGAAAGAAATGTTAAGGATAAGAAGTTTTATATGGCTAGAAGATGCCACTGGAGAGGTTCAAGGGTGAGTCTTCAAAATCAGGAAAAACAGAAGGCTGATGATGAGGGCCAAGAAATGAACTCCCTTCTGCGATAAACGGGCCAGGGAGTGCCATGTAGCAAAATGCAACTGTGCAATCCAGGGAGTCAAAATATTCTGAACAAGCTATTAATCCACTGCAAATACCTGCCCCTGCATAGCATTGTTGGGCTGCCTCATATGTAGATCACTGCTCCGGTGATACCCACCGTATAATCTGTGTCTTTTGCTTTATTCATAGAGACTGTCTCTCCCTCTGCTTTGCCTCAGTTAAGTGTGTTTGATAAATCCATCTTTTTGGCTGGCAGTGTGTGGAGGGATTCTAAATAGACTGTATAGTCCAGACACAGACGTTTTATTTGGGGACATGCGTTGTGAGCCACTTGTCCAAAAATAATCTACCATGGTCTTTTTGCACCTTCCTGCTTCAGCTCAGATTTCACCAGTAGACCACTTTTCTGATTTAGAAAAACCAGAGCATTGTTTCCAGAAGGCCAGAGTTCAAATGTTCACAGGGAAAGGAGACCTCAGGAGGCTTGTGGCTCTCTCATCTGTGGAGATTAGATTGCTATGTCAGCCACTTGTTACCTTGGAGAAACAAAGTCCAACCTCCAAAGGCTATGACAGAGGCAGATAAATTTAAATTGAGGAGTAAAACTAGTTGTCATGGAGTAACTCCAACTCATCGTGACCCCATGTGTGTCAGAGTAGAGTTGTGCTCCGTACGGTTTTCAATGGCTGATTTTGTGGAAGTAGATCACCAGGCCTTTCTTCTGAAGCACCTCTGGGTGGACTCAAACCTCCAACCTTTCTATTAGCAGTCAAGAGCATTAACGATTTGACCCACCTAGGGATTCCAAATTGTGGTGTAGGTGGGATGAAAATAAAAGGGAGAAAATCTGTGAGTCTAACAGTCTTGTGACAAACAGCCTTGGGGCTAGCTTGTAATGAATCAAGCCTTTAGGGGACATCATGACAGCCTCTACCTAGATTTAGATCCCCAGAGTGGAGAATGTTCCCTTATAATCCCAGCTAGACAAATAAAAGGATGAGGGGATAGAACAATTTTTAGATGAGTCAGGGATGACCTGAACAAGAAACAGGTTTCAAATCTGTCCACTAACCCAGGTCCAACAAAAATAACATTGGTTTCAACTCTTTCCACCAATAACAATAACAGAGAAATGCTGCCAACAGGTACCTAGAGCCATCTTGGCTTCATGCCTGTGTTCTTAGGGAAGGAAGGCAAGACCTCAGATCTTATGAATCCAAACCCTATGTTCTTTCTATCTCACTTGTTTGTCTCACTTAAGAAAAATCGCAAAGTCCTTTCACATACATTGTTTCCCAACCACTTTATATATACATCTATATAGACGTAAGTGTGGTATTAGTTAGAGTGAAGGCTATAACAGATTGACCCCAAAACACAGCGACTTACAGAAAAAAAAATTTGTTTGTTTTCTCATATTATCAAACTGACGGGGCAGTTCTATTCCACGTGATCATTCAGCACAACACAATGAGAAAGGAGAAGAAAGCTTGCAGAAAACATATCTAATGTCTTAAATCCCAGAATAGGAAGTGAAGACTTCATTTACACTCATATTCCATAGCATCACTTCATTACAAATTGAGCTGGGAAATGTAGTCTAGCTAGGCAGCCATGAGCCCAGTTTCAATTATTTTACTATGGAAGGAGGAATAGATCTGGATAAACGCTAGATGGACAGACAGATTAGAGATTCAGGTTCAAATTTGGATTCAGATTTAGATTTGGTTGGTTCTATTATTTTCTTAACTTCAAGATATGGAGTTTAGGCTCCTAACGGATACATGGGTTCCCAAAAGTTTTACACCTAGTAAGGGATAAATTAGGAGGTGGCACAGTGGTTAAGTGCTTGGCTGCTAACTGAAAGGTTGGCGGTTGGAATCCACCAGCTGTTCCACAGGAGAAAGATGTGGCAGTCTGCTTCTGTAAAGATTTGCAACCTTGGAGACCCTACGGGGCAGTTCTACTGTGTCCTATAGGGTCGCCGTGAGTCAGAATCAACTCGCTGGCAATGGGTTTGGGTTTTGGTTACGTGACAGATTTGGAGACGCCAGTATAGACCTTCTGAGGGCTTAGATTTAGGAGAGCTTTGAATGCCATGTATTACCATGGAAAGTTTTTAGGAAGAAATGACACAGTCCAACTCTATTTTAAGAAGTTGATTTAACGCCAGTGTGAAGAGTTGTAGAAAGAAGAAAGGAAGGCATACAATGAGAAATGGCCCAAGCCAAATTCAACAATGGCTTAACTTGAAACAGTTGGGACTAAAAGAAGAAGACAGGTACCAGAGGAAAGGTTCAGAATGTAGGCCCCGTGATAGGGCAAGGGCATGAGTACCTCCATATAGCCAAACTTAATAGTTAAAGCAGCGTTTTTCCTCCTGCCTGTGCAGCCTCTCCTTCTCAGTATCCTTTGCTGGCTCCCCCATCACTACCCAACCTCTAAACATTGAAGGACTCCAGGGTTCGTTCTAAACCGTCTTCTACTCACTTTACTCTCTCTCCCCAGATTGTCTCATCTACTTCCTTAGCTTTAAATTGCACCTGTATTGGTTATCTACTGCCACAATAGGTCTACATCACAAACCACCCTGAAACACAGTGGCTTTAAACAATCAACTTAATTTCACTTATAATTCTGCTGTTCTTGATTAGAGGTATACACCTGTCTAGGTGTCAGCTGGCTAAAGACTAATCTATGATGGCCTCAGTGCCAATGACCAGGGCACCTCAGCTCTTCTCATGGTGATAGCAGAAGGTAAGAGCAAGGCAAGCCAATCACACAAGTGCTTTTTAAGCCTCTGTTTGCAACATGTTTGTTAACATCCGATCAGCCATTAGTGGGAGAGCACTGCAAATGTACACGGAAAAGGACATTGATACAGGGAAAGATGAAGAATTTGAGACATTTTTTAAATCATCCACAATATCTACAGGCAACGGCTTCCAGTTTATATATCTGGCCTTGGCATGTTTTCTGAGATCTAGACATATATGTTGTGGTCTACTTGGATATATCCAGGCATTTTAAATAGCATGTTTAAAATTGAACTTTTGACCTTCCTCTTTTAAAACCCACTCCTCTTCCATGTTCTCTTTCTCAGTTAATGATGTTTTCATTCATCCAGTTGCTCAAGCCAGAAACCTGAAGCCAGGAGTCCTTTTGACACTTTTCTCTCCTTCATCTCTAATACGATTCATTAAGTCCCATCAAATCTACCTCCAAAATATATCTCATATCTATCTGTCTTCTTCTCTCCACCTCTCTTGTCACCCACTAATACAAGTTATTTTCATCTCTGTCCTGATCATCTAAAAACATCCCTTTGAACTTGAAATATTTTCTCAAACTATTAATAAGTCCTGCATAGTATGGGCCCCCATCTATATCTGCAGCCTCATCCTGTTGTAACCTCCTCCTCACTCACCAAGTTGCAAGCTTACTGGCTTTTGTTCATTACCCACATTCAACAAGCACTTTCTTACCTCAAGGCCTTGGCCATGCTGTTTCCAACAGAACATATTGAGTGATAAGAGTACGGCTCTGGATCCCAGACTGCTTCTATTTGAAAACCAGCTCTGCCTTTACTTGTGTGATCCTGGGCAAGCCACATAACCTCTCTATGCTTTGGTCTCTGTATCAGTAAAATGAGGATAGAAATAGCACCTACGTCACACAGATATTCTGAGAATAAATGAGTTAATGTTACTATAGTGCAGTGCCCACAATATAGTAACCACTATATGTGTATTTATTAGCTAAAATATGTTCTCCACTGGGGCCTCCTACTCATCCCTTAGGTCTCAGCTTAGATACACTTTCCCAGAAAGGCATTTCTTGACGTCCCCTCACTTCAAACACCATTCATAATTAAGTGTTCATTTGTGTAGGGGTTTTGTTATTGTTGTTTGATGTCTGTTTTTTTCCCATTGCACTCCAACCTCCATGAAGGCAGACTAGGTCTTTCTTGTTCAACACTCTATCGTTAGCACCAACAGAATGCCTTACATATGACAGATTTTAAATAAATATTTGTTGAATGAATAAGTGAATTATGTAGGGTTCAAGCTGGCAACTAAATTATTATGGGTTTGTGGGGGGCTTCATTTTCTCCTTCTCTTTTTCTTTTCTAAGAACCTTGGGGAAAGAATGAGTTTAGAATTCATAACATCAAGACCAAGTTTGATCTATTTATCTCTTAGCTTTACAAAGGAGTGAAAATGACTTACCCACTGGTTTTCTATGAAAGCTTTCCCCTAAAACGAGAGAATGCGGAGAAGAGAAACGTGGTGCCTAGTGACTATGCAAAGCCATTTGACTGTGTGAATCATAACAAATTATGGATAACATAGTGAAGCATGGGAATTCCAGAAGACTTAATTGTGCTCATGAGGAACCTGTACATAGACCAAGAAGCAGTCTTTCAAACAGAACAAGGGGATACTGCATCATTCAAAGTCAGGAAAGGTGTGTGTCAGGGTTGTATCTTTTCACCATACCTATTCAATCTGTATGCTCAGCAAATAATCCGAGAAGCTGGACTATATGAAGAAGAACGGGACATCAGGATGGGAGGAAGACTCATTAACAACCTGCGTTATGCAGATGACACAACCTTGCCTGCTGAAAGTGAAGAGGACTCGAAGCACTTACTGATGAAGATCAAAGACCACAGCCTTCAGTATGGATTACACCTCAACATATAGAAAACAAAAATCCTCGCAACTGGACCAATAAGCAACCTCATGATAAATGGAGAAAAGATTGAAGTTTTCAAGGATTTCATTTTACTTGGATCCACAATCAACACCCATGGAAGCAGCAGTTAAGAAATCAAAAGACGCATTGCATTGAGCAAATCTGCTGCAAAAGACCTCGTTAAAGTGGAAAAGCAAAGATGTCACCTTGAAGACTAAGGTGCACCTTACCCACACTATGGTGTTTTCAATTGCCTCATATACATGCAAAAGCTGGACAATGAATAAGGAAGACAGAAGAATTGATGCCTTTGAATTGTGGTGTTGGCGGTATATTGAATATACCATGGACTGCCAAAAGAACAAACAAATCTGTCTTGGAAGAAGTACAACCAGAATGCTCCTTAGAAGCAAGGATGGCAAGACTAGTCTCACACACTTTGGACATGTTATCAGGAGGAATCAGTCCCTGGAAAAAGATATCATGGTTGGTAAAGTTGAGGGTCATCAAAAAAGACAAAGACCTTCAACAAGATGGATTGACACAGTAGCTGCAACAATGAGCTTAAGCATAAGGATTGTGAGCATGGTGCAGGACCAGGAAGTGTTTCATTCTGTTGTACATAGGGTGGCTGTGAGTCAGAACTGACTTGATGGCACCTAACAACAACAACAGTGACAGGAGGGCCCAGGGATAATGAATCGGTAACAGAGTATATAGAGTCACCACATGACAATTCAATTAAAAAAAAGCTAATGGTACCAGTTATGAATTTATATATTCATACAGGACTTTGTCCTTTATAAGGATGAGGGAAAAAAGGGGTGGGCAAGCATAATTTATGCTAAAGAAACTGCTGGTGCTCTTTTTACTTCATTTGCTGTGTAAGTAGAAGTCTGGCTCTGCCAACATATAAGTAGGTGAGACCCAGGTTAACTTATCTCTATCTATGAAAAGGGATCACTGGATGGTGCAGACTGTTGACACACTCAGCTGCTAACTGGAAGGTTGGAGGTTTGAGTTCACCCAGAGGCGCCTCAAAAGAAAGCCTTGGTGATCTACTTTGGAAAATCAGCCATTGAAAACCCTATGGAGCACAGTTCTACTCTGACACACACGAGGTCACCATGAGTCTGAATCAACTACATGACAACTGGTTTTGTTTTGTTTGCTTTATCTATAGAAAAATAAACAAATGCATCATCTTCCAGGTAACACAGGAAGCCTGAAAACAGCATGGTGTACTCGAGGGTTGAACCCTTTGCCACCTGGATCCTTATGTCCCTCAAGTCATATCCATTGACCCATTGCCATAGAGTCAATTTTGACTCATAGCAACCCTGCAGGACAGAGTAGAACTGCCCTATAGGGTTTCCAAGGAGCAGCTGGTAGATTCGAACTGTCTACCTTTTGGTTCATAGCCACGCTCTTAACCACTGTGCCACCAGGGCTTCACTATGTTGATTAGGAGTAGTGAAAGAGGACATCATTGGCCTGTTCCTGGTCTTAGGGGGAAAGCATTCAGGTATGTTTTTCTAGCCATAGCTCCTGCCAATACAAATTGAAAGATAAACATGTGATATATCTATGTGATAGGCATTTCAGATTATTAATTCATTTCAACTCCCTACAACCCTGTTATGTGGATAGAATTATCCAAGATCGTACGGTGCCAGAGCTTTATAATGATCTAATTGTAAGGTCGATACTCATTTCTCCAGAAGGGCCTGCCTTGCAGTTCTGATGCGTTTAAGGTCATTAACAAAATCTAACCCAGCAATTTTTTAAAGGGTGGCCCGCAGCCCTGGGCATCAGAATCACTGGGAGTGTTTGTTAACAAACCAGATTCCCTGGCCCCACCCAAGGCCGAAGAATCAACAGAGAGGGGTCAGGAATCAGTATTTTTAAAAAGCACCTTCAAGTGATTTCTGTTGCAGGTAATCTATGAATGCAAATTATTTTTATGCAGACTGAAGTATGAGGATCACAAGCTTAGAATATTGACATTGTTGAAAGCCAATAGCATACCACCTCAATCGATTTAAAACAGGCACAACTATCCACATTCTAACCTCGGACTCGCCTCAATCTGCAGCCGCAGAACACAACTGAGCACGCGCAGCACTCACTCCCCGAGCGCTGGGTGGGGCTCCTTAAGACCTCGCCCCCTCGGGACGGGCCGAAGCAGGGGGTGGGTCTCGCTTTAAAGAAACCAAATTCCGTCTTCCCCTGAAGCGGTCCAAAGCCCCGCCCCCGACACTGGAACCAATCAAACAACAGATTGCTGAAGCTCGGGACCAATGCACAGGGCTGTCCTTAATTCTTCTTTGCAGTTTGAAACTGTCAGGTTGCTCCTAAGGTAGCAGCTATACTCGCTGTTCTAGCGGCGACTCGGTGGTGAGACGTGGAGTGGAGGCCGGGTTTTGTCGAGAGCCGGTGACGGTGGGTAGCGGCGCCCCGGGAGGGCCCCGCGTTTCAGGGTGAGGTAGCGGAGTGGGGGTTCAAGGTCCTGGGCCCGGGTTTCCGCTGCCGGGCTGCCACACGGAAGGGCTGAGGGCGTCTTCCCGAGACGCGGGCGATTTAGCTGTTCTGGGATTGCTTGAGGTTCCAGACATTTCTCCTCCAAGGCGTCAGGAAAGAGGGCAGGAGCGAGGGCCCACCAGAGGTATAGTGGTACTGTCGCCATAAGGTTCTGGTAATTTAAAATATAGGGAAAAAAATGATCATGCATAAAGCTTTGTTGTTTTTAAGTAAGAATTTGATGAAAACAAAAATGGATAGGAAAGAAGACTGGAGAAAACTTCTAATCCTTTGCTTACTTGCAACTGCTTTTTTCCTCTTACGTGGAGAGGGGCTGGCGTGCCCCTGTCCTTGCTTGCTGCTAGGACCAGAACAGGCACAGGTGACATCACCCTGCTGCCAGCTTGCACGTTAATTTACTTCTTGGAGTTACATTTGATTTCCCAAATCCTTTCCCTACCTGCCAGGTAATTACCAAGATGTAAGTTGATTTCTCTGGCAATAGAGAAACACTCAAAACTTTTTATCTTGTGGTTTCCGATACCTTGGGTTAAAGAACACTGAAAATTTAGTAAACTGAGGTGCATCTGCAACTCATTAAAGCAAGTTTCATTTTTCTCTTTTGTTTCTGAATCTAGAAACAGTGAGGAAAATGCTGCTATTGTAGGGTTTTAAATAAACTCTCGTACTTTGTTGGCATCAAAGCAGGAAGAATGGAAGACTTACAGCATATTTTCAAAAAATGCAATAGTTGTTTTGTGTGGGCAGTATATATACTCAGAAACTCGGTTTTGATGTCTAATCATACTCTTCAGCACCACCCTACCCCTACTCCTATTACCTACTCAGTCTGCAAACAAATAACTAAAGAAAGAAGTGAATGAAAATATAAATAGACCGAGTTACCACAGTAGTGGTTATGAAGTCAGTGAAACAGCCATTCCTTGTTGCAGATGTATGTGCTTACCGTATCCTCCCTAATTGGCTTATCTAAAGACGATCATGTTGAGATTTAGTTTCCTTATCATATGTTAATATGTACAAAGTAATGTTTATTAAATAAAGTTGAAATTACCTTTTAAGGTCTTCACCATCTAGCTCCAATCTATGTTTCCATTCCAGTGTTGCACTCTTCCCTGTATCTGCCCTTTTTACCTCGGTTTCCTCATCTCCCCTTTGTCCTTCATCCCACTGTATTTGAGACCTGTTGCACTTCCCACTGAAATTGCTCAGGCAGGTGTCACAGCAACTTGATTGCCAAATTCAGGGGAGTCTTCAGTCTTCAGTTAGATGGTGCTGCCTTCTTGAAATTTGTGATTCTACTCTCCTAGTTCTCCTGTTCTGACTTTCTTTTCAGTCTTCTTTGCTGGCTCCTCTCTTCTTTTTAAATGTTAGTGGTTCTGGCTTTAACCTTCTTTCAAAAGTAGTGGTCCTTAATTTGTTAGGGTTATAGTCCCCTGTGAACACATATTGAAAGGTAAGGATCCTCCTCCTAGTGAAATGTGTATGTGTGTTTATACTAAAAATACTGCGTGTAATTTGAGTGTAAGTCTCTCAGGTTAAGAACTCTTTCTTAGACTCCTTTGTTTCGGCAGTCCCCATTGTGTTGATAATTCCTCAATATTATATGTCCAACCTACACCTTCAATACAGGACTGCCACACTGCATAATTCCAGGAAGCACCATTGACATTTTAGCCCTTGCGAGTAATAGTCCTTAGAGTTGTACAGTGCGTAGCCAGTGTGGCCATATACTGCATACCTGCAGCTTCACCTCAATGCCTCAGAAGCACCTCATACCCAGCATATCTGATATTAAAATCATTGCCCTTCCTCCCAACATGCTCATCTTCCTACATTCCCTGCCTTGGTGAATGGCACTATCATCTATGTCACCCAAGCCAGAAATCAGAAAGCCATCAACAGTTCTTCCTTTTAACTACTTAACCAATTATTGGTCATGATCTTTTATTTCCACTGCCATAACACAACTGACATGTAGTTGGACCCTCCATCCCTTTCCCATTGCTACCTCCTAGATTCAGGTCCTTATTTATCTCCTGAATTACTGCTGGAGGGAACATTTATATCATGGACTACTGTAGCAGGCTCCCAGTATATCTCTCTTCAGTACCCCACCTCTCTAATCTACCCTCAAAAATGCCAGATTGATCCTTCTAAAAGCCAAGCCTACTCATGTTATCAAACTTCCTAGAAGGAGCCCTGGTGGCTCAATGGTTAAGCACTCAGTTGGCAACCTAAAGGTCGGCAGTTCAAACCCACTATTGGCTCCATGGGAGAAAAACTTGGCAGTCTGCTTCTATAAAGATTGTTGTTATTGTTTGCCATCGAGTTGATTGTGACTCATAGCAACCTTATAGGACAGAGTAGAACTTCCCTATAGGCTTTCCTAGACTGTAATCTTTATGAGAGCAGATCACCAGGTCTTTTCTCCTGTGGAGCTGCTGGTGGGTTCGAACCACTAATCTTTCAGTTAGCAGCTGAGGGCTTAACCATTGTGCCACCAGGGCTCCTTCATGCAAAGATAGCAGCCTAGGAAACCCTGCGGGGTAATTTTTATCTGTCATGTAGGGTCACTATGAATTGGAATTGACCTGACAACACACAGCAACAGGAGGCACAAACAGTTTGCTCTCAACTGCTAACAGAAAGGTTGGTGGTTCGAACCCACCCAGCAATACCACAGAAGAAAAGACCTAGTGATCTGCTTCTGTTATGATTATAGGCAAGAAAATCCTATGGAGCAGTTCTATTCTGTAACACATGGGTCTCCCTGAGTCGAAACTGACTCGATGGCATCTAAAAACAACAGCAGCAAATCGTGTTATCACTGGTTTAAAACATTTTAATGTACGTTTCAGGATGAGACCTGCTTGTCATTTGGTTTCATCTCTTGGGGTCGTTCATCTTCTCTATAAGAACTTTTTCTGGCTCTTTCCCCTTCTTCACACCCATAAAGCCCCACCTCAGGAAAATGACTACTCCTACTTCCCTCCTTTCTGCCTTTGCTGTTTTAAGGTCTAACAGTACTTTTTTTCAGCAATGAGTCATTTATATTAATGTACTTATCTGGTCCTCACTACAAATTGTAAAGTCCTTGAGGACAAAGACTTTCTTCATCTTATATTCCCCACCAATATCTTATACATAACTGGTGTTCAGATATTTTGAAGTCATTATTTGTCTTTTAGATAATTTGTTTTTGTGTTACTAAAAGTACTTTCATTATCTTTGTTTTTTGAGTTAGGACTTTGAACAGTTTTTCTGTACATTGATTTGAATTTGCTTGTCTTTATAAGCTTAATCATGTTATCAAGCTTCTACAAAGAGCCCTTGAAATAATATTCCCAAAAGGTTAGTTTATGAAATTAAGATTATTTTTTCAAAGTTGACCATACATTTGAACTAATAGCAGCAGTGGCAACACCACTACCCCTTTGAAGAAACACACAAACAGTAATTCAGTTGTTATAAATAAGTGTGTTAATTTTTTCCTCTTATCTCACCAGTTGCAAAGCATAGGCCACTGGTTATTTAAATACTTTTTGATGCATAATATGAATTAATAAATTGATGAACTATTTGATTCAGGTGATTTTAGTACTTTTTTTAGTTACCCAGTTTACACCTAAGGAATATAACCTTTGTAAACTACTATGGTCTTCTTGGCAAAAAGAGAGACTGGAAAATATATCTTTAGATGAAGACCGTGCATCAAATTGTAACTATTACTGTGGAAAGAAGGGGAGAACAGACATTAGGGACAGCCAGCAGTCTGCCACACCTCTCAAATGCAAAGATACATTACCGAAGCTGTTTTCAGGTCTTCAGGAGACCTCACAATCGGTTGCCCTCAAACTAGCATTATTCACTCTGATTTTAGGGGTGGGAAAGGAAGGTCGTGAATGACAGGGGTTTTGTCTATGGTCAGACCTTTGCAGGAAATATGGAGCCATTGTTTCAGCAAAGAGTGAGAGTGTTCTGACCATTTCCTGCCTTTCCTAGAGCAGTCTATGATCTCCTGATGAGGTATACCCCCCCCCCTTGCTGAAATCCCAACAGGACTTTTTTTGTATTATTTGGGAAGAGAAGGGTTCTAAGCAGGGAGTTTGCACAAATTGTTCATTCTCCCTGGTTCAGTATCTTACAGCAGAGTGCGCACTAAGTTGTCACCATTGATTCAGAATAGTGATCACAATCTTTCATTCTCAACAGGCCCCGGTAGAGATTTTTCTTAGAAACTACCATTTTTCTTTACCCGTCATGCATTTGTCTTGTCTCCTTGAGTACATTATAAAGTCACTAATGTTGAAGATTGAGTCTTTAACTATTTTTTCTTGCCCAGTGATTTTTGCCTACAGATGCTCAGTATGTTGAATGATTTTAACATATCACATGATGATGGTTTGCAGATTAGGATGCTGTTACACTTAAATATATCTAGAAAGCAGTTTGTTGTATTTTAAGTATTGAGGGAAAAAACTAAAGTTAGCTTCTACTATTTTATAGTATTTGTGCAGAATGTCATCCGATGAGGAGAAAGTCTCACCTCCAGTTTTGCCACATGACTCCGATCGAGGCAGTTCTGTCTCATCAGATCTTCAGGTAGGAAGAAACGTCTAAATTTGTCGTGACTTTTTTCTTTATATGAGGGAAAAGCTGGAATACATTTTCATTCATTCACTCCGTTTACAAAGGAGTCTTTCAATTTACAATAATACCAAACTTTAGGAATTACTTTACTAACTTTGGGAATTACCCTAAGTCTTAAGGCAACTAATGCTGCCATAACAAACAAACAAAAACACCCCACAGATGGGTGGCTTTATAGAACAGAAATTTATTTTCTCACCGTTCTGGAGGCTAAAAGTCCAAATCGGCATCTTGGCTGTGTCAGTTCTTTCTGTGGGCTTCTCTCCTAGTTGTTGGTGTCTGCTGGAAATCCTTGGCATTCCTTTGCTTGTAGATGGGTCCTCACGTGGTGTCTGTCTCCCCCCATGTGTGTCTTTGTCTCTATTCTGCTCTTTTTTTAAGACAACTGTTCAGAAGTGATTGGGTTTAGAATTCACCCTATTCCAGTATTGCCTCATTAGCATAACAAGAAAGCCCCTGTTTCCAAACAGGGTTATATTTACAGGTACAGGGGTTAGGACTTCAATGTAACTTTTTTGGGGGGGGAGGGGACACAATATATAACACCTTTTTTTAATTCAGGAAGTAATCAAGAAGTCTTCAAATACTTTTTGTACAAAGGCTTCAAAAAACACAGTGGGAGAAGCTGAAAATTTCAAGAAACATTTTTTCTTGAAATTTCCTAGTTGTAGCTGGCTGTCATGAATCTGAATTTCACTTTTAATGCAAATTAATACAATATCAAGCCATCCAAAGTTCTGGGGCTTTGAATTCCCTGTGTTCTACTCTCTGAGGTTCTAGTCCTGTTGCCACAACATTCACCACATTCTGCTGCCCAGGACCTGGACGTTGACAGAGAAGTTGGATAAATTGACTACAGGAGGTGTGGTTTTTACATGAAATGCTTTAAATTTCTTTTATTTTTAAATGTTTCATTATCAAAAATATGTATTCAGATTTCTACAGTAGATTTTAAATGAAAAGAATACTGACATGGTATCTCTTAAGTTTTATATTTAAATCGCTTAAGAGGGGGAAAGCTAGGTGTTATATTTCTGTCTAAGAGTAAGTTGTTATTGGCACTATATAATAATGAGAAAAGCAACAGGAAACTTTTTTGAAAGAAAAATATTCTTTTACTTGAAATTATGAATTTAGAAATTAGAAAGTTATTGGGAAAATGTCTGAATATTTACTAGGATAAAAGTAGTCTGTAATTGTGACAGAGGTGTTTCTACCCTTCCCTTCCTTTTGATAGAACCTCTCCCACTTAGCATTTTCTTTTTAGGTAATAGTGTTTTCCTGAGCCCTTCATCTCTGCCTTATCAAAACTTCCTTTAAGAAAGAACCAACTAACATATTTATACTAAAAGGTAAACACCTTGTATGATCTCACATTGTCATTTTGTCGGGAGTCAAAGCTTTAAATCAAAAGAATAAATCTCTACAGTGGAATTTAAGAGTTGGGGGAAGCACCTTCTGGACATACCAGAAATCATCTTGTGTTATTGGTTACCTGTTCATAACGTTAGTCCAGCAATCACTCTGTTTATTAGTAACCCTCAACTTAACATTTAATATAAAAGCCCTTCATAAATCAATATTCCCCTTAAGGGGTTTTTCCTTACTATCTCAGTTACGTGAATACTTCATAAAATTAACAATGCTAGAGGAATAGGTAGAATCCGTGTTGCTTTATTCACTGGTAACTTTCTCTTAGTACAACTCATCCAAGTTACCCTTGACCTCAACTGGTTCCTGATACGTATGGGTTGAGCTATAATTCATGGTCATGTCAGGTCAGCTGTTAGAGGGTCAAAATTACAAGTTTTGGTCGTGACTCTAGAGTTCTTATTTAATTAAGTCAGGTTATCATTGACAATTAAGAAAGGTAGTATCATTTATTTTGATCCTTAACAAAATAATAATCCATTTTGTGTCTACATTTATGAAGTTCTAAGATAGTTGTTTAAATAACTGATCTTTAAAATCTTTCCTTAAAGTAAATTAAAATAATATATGTAGATTGAATATTATTAATATATACCTATTTACCTCCTCTTTGAGTCATAGTGCTTGTTGTGGGAACTTTGAAATGTATGTTTAGATCTTTTTTTTTTCCCTTTTCCAATCTAGAACAGAGGTCACACTAGGAAGCCACAAGTTAAAGCCACTGACTTCCACTTCCACTCCCCTCTTCCCTCCACCTTACAGGCTGAAAGTGCAAGCTCTGACTAGTCACCTCTAGTTGTAATTGCCACCAGTAGAGGAGACTCTAAAAGGTTTCTAGACCTCAAAATTTTAAGACAGCCACAGTTTTATATGTTCTAAGCCAAAATCAAAAGTATAAATTGGCTGTTCGGGAAGTATAATAGTTGGGATATTGTTTTGGCTGCTTGGACAGAAACCAAGTAAGAGTGGTTTAAGCAAGTGGCTTAAAGTTTGTTTCTTTCTCTTGTATAAGTCTAAGCTGGTACATCACCCTGAAGTCATCTGAAGACCCAGTTTCTTCTCTCTCATTGCTCTGCCATGCTTTAGGGTGTTGGTCTTGCTTGCATCGTCAGAGCTTGCTCACTACCACCTGTAGCCCATGGGAAGATGGGAACAGAAAGTAGAAAGCAAGTGGTTTCTTTTTCAGGACTTGATCTGAAGTTGTTTGCAGTATTTCCATTCAAATCCCATAGACCTAAACTAAGTCTGTTAGTCACACCTAGCTGTAAGGGAGGCCAGGAAATGTAGCTGGATGGCCATTTGCCCAGGTCAAAAACCCTGACGTTTTATTAACTGAAAGGAATACAGGGAAAATGGATGCTGCTGGACTGTTACCAGGCTCTACTACAAAGAATTATTGTACTTGAAATTTTGTATATTATGTTAGTTTATAAGGACTGACTCATACATTCAGGTTATAAGAACCAGTGAATATCTTGCATATGGCTTCAATTTATCAAACTGTTCAGGAATTTTCTTTTAATAACTGTAAAACTGATATAGTTCAGGAATTATATTTTACAAATTTAAGGATATTTAAATCTATTTGAAGAATATTGTCAGCATAAAAATTAAATGTTGTATATTTGGTATTCTAAATGATTTTTTTTTCCTAATAGTCTTCTGCCTCAGTGATAACCATCATGTGAAATACTTTTATTTTCCAGCAGGAAATGTAAATTTAAAATTCAGACACTTGTTTATTGTCATAAAGGGGGAATCACTTAAAAGAATTTGACAATAGCAGTATGATGAGATTGATTTAGACAGCATTTCTGTCAATTCAGTTCAGCAGCTATGTACTGTGACACTTTAGGAGGTAATTCTGAGCATCAGTTAGCATTATACTTAAGATGCATCCAAATACTAAGACAGATGTGGCTAATAAAATGCTGTATATTGGATTTTTCTATATCTAAACTAAACTTTCTGCGGAGAAAAATTAATGCATAAAAACCCTTCAGAATAATGATATTGCACATTCTTGGAAACCTTGCCCCCAGTTTTTTTAATGCAAGGATATTCTCTGGGCCTATGCTGTAAGACTGCATTAGAAATGACTCATTTTTAATAGGAATATTTGTTGCATCAGTGAACAAGCCCTTGTGAATGTTGACTAAATTCCAGTATATTTTTTACTTCACTAATAGATACCATTTGTTGATGTAGCTAAACAAATAGTTAAATATCTAATTAGGAAGTCCCCTTCCCCCTCTTTTTTTTTAACTTGCAGTATTCCTGTAAAATCTATAATTTGTGACCAGCCATTTTTATCAATCCGTTCTCATATGCCACGATGTTGCTAGCAGGTAGAATAGAATAGGTTGCCATTCACATTGTCTTTGTATCTTCAGTATTCTTTCTTTTCCAATATTTCTCTTATACTCTTTCCATGCTTATGTATGAGAAGAGACTCAGGGTTGTTGCAGGGGTGGCCAGAACCAAAACTCTCTGTCATCTCTAGGCTTTCCTATTATGGAGTCTTTGTGGGCAACACCTTTGACCTAAATTTCAGGAAGAAAAGCAAAGCAATGGCTAGCTGTTTCCGCAAATGGGGAAGAGCTCTCCTGTGTTGTAGGTGTTGATGGGCTTCAGGGAACTATTCTAGGTAATTTGGATGTCACCATTGTTAAACTGACATAGGAAAAGAATCTGGGTAACAAGATACTATCACTAGCAGGCATTTGGGTAGGTATATTTTTAGTTCATTTTTTGAGAAATTTACTTACTGTAATAGTCCTGATAATGAATAAAAACAAATCAAAAGTACACATTCCTTATTACAAGGGAACACTGTTTTGAGTACTGAAGTAGAGACATCTTTGACTATACCTTTATCATTCTTTTGCCTGAGTGTCCATTAAACAGTGTTATAATACATTATTGATTGTTGGCTTCTTTAGGAAGAGTATGAAGAACTGCTTCGTTATGCTGTAGTGACTCCAAATATTGAATCAAGTACCTCACAGTTATCTCATCCTAAGGGAGACGTGGTGCAAGATGTTAAAATTCCTACTATAATTGGTGATATTCTTCATAATCAAGGTTATGTATATTTTTCAAGATATCTCTTAATTTAAAATCCTATTTTAAAAATATTGACTTTATTAATGATGCTGACTTATGATTGTGAAAATGCCTCTCTAGATCAGTAATTCTGCTCAGTCAGGCAGCGGTGTCTATCAGTATCCTCTGAGGGCAGATTTTAAATTTTAATGTTGTTCTGGGTTCTTAAATGACTGCTGGATTATTGTTTGAACTTCATTTGACTCTATTATGAAAAGTAATAAAGCAGTGTTATAGGAATTGCATGTCTCTTAATGGAGTACATTACATCTCTATTTGTTCTGACAGTTGTATGCCATGATTATCTGGGAAACTAAACGCCAAAGCCCAAAATTAAAGATAGTCCATAGGTAGCCTTCAGAGTCCCTTAAGTTTGTGAACCATGTACTAAGACTTTGTCAGTGGTATTTGTATGGGCATAGAGGATTGTCTAGATTATCATAAGGTGGACCATTTTGTAGATCATGTCAAAACAGAATTGAGAACCCATGCAAACCAGGATGTATGTTGATAGGTGAGTGAAAGGTGGAGAAAGGAGGATAAAGCTCTTTTCACCTATCTGTTCCTTATTCAGTAAAGTACAAGTGTAAGATCCCGAACAACTCAGTCTAAATAAGTGTTCTTTCAAAGAGCACATACATCTTTCCTATGGAAACACAGAAAGCCCTGATGTTTGACAGTTATCACACTGTAGGCCTAACTCCAAGGATCTCTGTCCTTGAAGGCACATGACACAGCCCATTCAGAGTCAGTAAGCTCCTGGGTTTCTGGTAAGTCACAGCCCTAGTGTGTATTGTTCCTCTTCCCCTGTAGACATGGAGCTGTCATTGCTCCTTAGTCTTTAGCCTACTGCATTGGATCGACAGATAGGACCAGAACCATCAAAAGACCTTTATTCTACTACTGAAACACTTTCTACCCAAATGCTGTTTATCTTCAAGAGATGTAAACTTTGGATTTATTCCCTCCGCCTCAGTGATCTTGATCATGTTTGCTTACACACTGAGTATCTCAACTTGCAGTTCCCTACTGAGCAAATCCAGACAAAGTGCTGAATACTCTCTTGTCTTATAAATGTAAACAGGCAAGTCAGCATTTTTAGCCCTGTGCATCTCTGCTGTTAAGGTGATTACCAAAAGCTTGTTTCCTTTTCCATTGCCAACAGTACTACTGTACTGTTGTTCCCACTGACCCAACACAGGAACCCTGTCCTTCCCCCAGCTCTTCAACATTTCAAGGTAATCACCTGGGATTTATGACATCTGCTCTTTTCTAGCATGTAAGATAGTATTTATTTGTTTAGCTCTGCCTTTTCCAAAGAAAAGGATTTGAGATTAAACATAGAACATATAGTGAATTTCGTCTTTAGATGTCCTGATTCATAAGTAGATGTTGTTGGAATGTATTATGTAAATTTATCATCACATCTTTCTTTTTATTTTTGGTATTGCTGTTGTTTGGTATAAGCAGGATGTGTCAAAACTGGCAAAGTATATATAAGCCTCTAACAGCCATGCCTGGGAGCTTGTTCCCAGTTTCCTTTTTACCATATATTGACCAGAAGTTCCTGAGATGGAGGCAAGGAAGGCACTATTTTGGGGGAACCAATGCCACTTTGGAGCCCTGGTGACGCTGTGGTTAAGAGCTACAGCTGCTGACCAAAAGGTTGGCAGTTTGAATCCACAAGCCTCTCCTTGGAAACCCTATGGGGCAGTTCTGCTTTGTCCTATAGGGTCGCTATGAGTCAGGATCAACTCAACAGCAATGCGTTTGGTTTTTTGTTTTTTTTTTTTTAATGCCACTTTAGTCTGATGGCAGCTAGTGAAAAGCAGCAGGGCCCTGGGAATATCCAGTGTTGTAAGATAGCACATCCTTTTCTAAGTTCTAAGGTTATTCACTCATTTATTCTCTTAGCGTGAATTGCAAGCTATGGTAGACAGAGTTACATTTCACCCATATTTCAAGGCCCACCCTGAGGAAGGATTATGGTTCCCCACTTTCTTCAACTCAGGCATGGCAGTGTAGCTTGCTTTGGCCATTGAATTATGAGCAGAAATAAAGTGGGGCACTTCAGGCAGAAGCTTTAGGAGAGGAAATGTGGTTTTGCATGTTCTCTTTTCCCCTTTACCATGGTAACTGGCAGTATTCCAGGAAGGGACAGTTTTGTCAACTTGGGTCCCAGAGAAAAGACAGTGTGAATGTTCATGGTAAATATGTTAACATGAGGGAGAAATATGCCTTTGTTGTAAGCCTTTGAGATTTAGGGGTTTCTTGTTAATGCAGCAAAATCCTACTTTCCTGTACTGACACAAACTCCTTCTCTGTATATATAAGGAGAAAAGAACATGAGCCTTCCTGTCAGGAAGTTTATGTAGTCTATTTAGAAATACTTGTTATTGTTGTTAGGTACCATCGAGTCAGTTCTGGCACAGCGACCCCATGTACAACAGAACGAAACACTGCCCAGTCCTGTGCTGTCCTCACAGTCGTTGCTATGCTTGAGCCCATTGTTGCAGCCACTGTGTCAGTCCATCTTGTTGAGGGTCTTCCTCTTTTTTGCTGACCCTCTACTTTACCAAGCGTGATGTCTGCCTCCAGGGACTGGTCCCCCCGATAGCATGTCCAAAGTACATGAGACGAGGTCTCGCCATCCTTGCGCCTAAGGAGCATTCTCGCTGTACTTCTCCCAAGACAGATTTGTTCTTTCTTCTGACAGTCCGTGGTATGTTCAGTATTCTTTGCCAATACCATGATTCAAAAGCGTCAATTCCTCTTTGGTCTTTCTTATTCATTGCCCAGCTTTTGCATGCATATGAGGCGGCGATGGAAAATAGCATGGCTTAGGTCAGGCGCACCTTAGTCCTCAAAATGATATCTTTGCTTTTTAACACTTGAAAAGAGTCTTTTTGCAGCAGATTTGCCCATTGATTTCTTGACTGCTGCTTCCATGGGCATTGATTGTGGATCCAAGTAAAATAAAATCCTTGACAACTTTAGTATTTTCTCCATTTATCATGATGTTGCTTACTGGTCCAGCTGTGAGGATTTAGAAATACTAGATATGACTATATAAGGAAATTATTTAAAGAATAATGTATTTCAGATATATGTACATACACACACATGTATGTATATGTAAATGAAGATAGGTTGGCTTCTTTAGAAGCAGACTCTGAAAAGGAGTTTAAGGTAGAAGATGTTTATTCGGAATCAACATTTGTGAAGGGAAGGAGGACTGGGCAGAGGGAGAAGTTTATGACGTAGACCGTCAACACTCCAGCCAATCCAGCGAAGAGTTCTGGAGCGAGTATTGCCCATTGGAGTATCCCCAGTCAGGCTGAAATGGCCAGACTTTTATACTTTCACCTTGCTCAATCACCAAGTATGTGCTACGCCAGAACAGAGCTGACTGAGGTGGTCTGCAGCTGAGCAGCAAGTCCTTCCTAAAGGGAATGGGGCGGGATCTAGGCAGTACATCTCCATGTCCATCAAAGACAGTAAATACTGAAGTGCCAGATTAGTGCTGTAAATTCCTGGAACTGAATTCAGAGGAAGGAGCAGTCACTTGGGCAAAAGGGGTCAAAGAACCAAAACCCTTAAAACATTAGTAACATTGAGAATGACATCAGGAGGGGCACTCCAGTAAAGAGTTGGGACTGTTGACCTATGTGGCTAAAGCAGATCAGGGAATAAGAAGAGATAAAAGCAGAATGAGATTTGGAGCCAAATTTTTAAGAACCTTAAATTCAGGCTAGGAAATGTTAGCTTTACTTGGGAGCAGGGGATTCTATTGAAAGTTCATGCTCTTTGTTAAGAAAAGACAACTGCATTTTTATCTTCTCAAACCAGTTCTTCCTGTACTTTATTCTGTCCTTTTTGAGTTGATTAAAGGAACCAGCCTTTTTCTGGTCTCAGATTTTTTTCTTCTTGTTCATTGTCTTAGTGTTACTATATCCTCAGCATATTGTGTTTTACTTGTTCTAAAATCTTAGTCATGTACTGCAGCCTTCTTAAATTAAGTATAAGTGATTAGGCATTTATTTAAGAATGATTCCATTGAATAAAAAAAATGAAAACCTTCTTTTTAGCAGGAAATAACCTCGTAGTAAGAGAAACTGGGATGGAAGTTGGAAAAGGATGTGATTTAAATACTTCAAGTTATTCAAAGACAGATGGTATGACTTTTTCTTAGCTTGTTTTTATTAGTATACATTTTGTGTTTTGATTACTATTTGTGTAGTAAGTACAAAGATATAGTAATTTCAGCATATAATAATTTCAGCATATTGACAGGATTTTAAGATGCCTGTTGTTTGTAATGATTTTAAATGATAATATTTAAAATAATTTTTTAAGATTCCAAAATAGTACAATTAAGACAGGTTAGTGTGTGATAGTGTGTGGCACCCTTTCTTAAAACTGTGAAGTTAGAGGGAAAGCATTTTAATGATTCAAGGGGATGTCAGAAAGTTTGGGCAATTTAAATTTATTCATAAACCGGTAGACTATTACCAAATTTTTAGGCATTTGTGTACCAACTTAATGATGTTTGTCATGTCTTCATGCTACCTCTTCTGTTATTTAGTATTTTTCTTTCAGTATGCTAAGGGAAACTTTATATCAGTCACTACTGAATATAACATAAAACTAGTATATACTTGTTACAAATAGAAGTGAAGATGAAAATAAGTACAACCAAAGCAAACTTACTAAATTTTAGTTAAATATTGTTGTATTCAGCCTGAAGTCTACTCTTTGTTGAAGGAGGAGCTTAGTAAGTATTAAAGAGTTTTTAAAACCATACTAACTCCATATGGAGCCTTTTTCCTTGACATAGTCAGAATGCTTAAAATAATAAAAAATGGAATAACTTTTTCAACTTTGTGATTCAGTGTAATTTATGTGAGAGATCTATCCTTTAGTTTTCTGTTTGTAAATGAAAAGTCTTGGGCAATGTAATCTCCGAGGGCCCTAATATTACATTATATTCTTATATTGCATGATTCTATTTTTTTTTTAAAGCTGAATGTATTATTAAAGATTAAAGAAAGCAGAGCCTATTGTTTTTCCCATGGTTAGTAAAAGAAAAATATATATTTTTTAAATTTTGGGATTTTTATGTAACCTGTCATTCTGCCTTATTCTTTGGGTTGCTTAACCATCTTTAGAACATGTAGGTAGTATTTCATGTATTAATATATTTTTTATGTAAAACATGCAGATTAGGGAATGATTTCTCCTTTTGCAAAGAATTTTTGAAAGATTTGCTTTTAAGTAACAAGTTCTATGGAGCCCTGGTGGCACAGTGGTTAAGAGCTCAGCTGCTAACCAGAAGGTCCTCAGTTCGAATCCACCAGCTGCTCCTTGGAAACCCTGTGGGCAGTCCTACTCTGTTCTGTAGGGTCCCTATGAGTCGGAATTGACTCAACAGCAATGGGTTTTTTTGTTCGTTTCGGTAACAAGTTCTATAGTAGATTTATCTTTGATTCATTCAGTAAGAAAGAGAGACAAGCCCTTCAGTCATAGTTTTTAGGACTCTCACAACAAATATATGTGAGAAATGATGATGGATAGTCTCTAATTCTAACATAAGTATGTGATAAAATATTAACTTTTCTAGTTTGTGCTTCTTTAGAAATAGATAGTGTTTCTCTTTCTGGCTCTGTCTTCTCCCATCCCATCCCCAATGTATATAGTCAGGGCATGGGAATTATGTGTATATGTATATACCAAAACCCACTGCCATCGAGTTGATTCCGACTCATAGCGACCCTGTAGGACGGAGTAGAACTGCCCCGTAGGGTTTCCAAGGCTGTAAATCTTTACTTAAGCAGACTACCACATCTTTCTTCCATGGAACGGCTGGTGAGTTTGAACCATTGACCTTTTCTTTAGCAGCCGAGCACTTAACCACTGTGCCCTGTGCCACCAGGGCTCACTTACGTGTATACATATATATGTATATATTTCTTTTTTAACATAATATATACTTTACTTCCTTTTACATTTAATTTTTTTCTTTCTGGTGAAATATATATAACAAAACATTTGCCATTTCAGCCGTTTCTACATGTACAATCCAGTGACATTAATTACATTCCCCATGTTGTGCCAGCATCACCGAGATGTATATCTTTCTTACTTACGTGTATTGAAGGCTAACAAGGTGCCTTACAACTGATTATCTGATAAAGTAAATTACTGGTCTCTTCCTACTCATAGTATTGAAGGCTAACAAGGTGCCTTACAACTGATTATCTGATAAACCAAATTACTAGTCTCTTCCTCCTCATAATATTGAATTTTAGTAGCATTAAGATCCATTCTGTGGTTGAAGATACAGTAAAAGTGATCTATATACTGGTACCCTAACCTTGGTCAATTGCTTAAACCTCTCTGAACCTTAGTTTTCTCATCAAAATGGGGATAATAATACCTGTTTCTTAGGGTAGGGTGTATTAAGAGAGCTAATCTTTATAAAGCTCTTATTCAGGAACATAGAAAGCACTTAGTAAATGTTGATGTGACGATGTAGATGGTATTACTTACAACTAATGCTGGACCTGGATATATAAAGCATCCTTATATGGGATAGAAGTCACTTGAGGGCTCTGTAGGAGGCATCTCATGTGGGTCAGTCCTAAATCCGTGACAGTACTGAAATAAAAATGGCCAGATTAAGTAGACTTTCAGTAATTTCTTTGCTTTTTTATCTGTGGGTGGCTGACATTTTCTAGCCTGTCAAGATAACTCCTTACTAATCTAGATTATTTTCAGTTTGGCTTGACTGCTACAACTTTTTTATCTCTAGGGTCATCACCAGTGTCATCACCAAGGAAGCCCACTCACCCAGTCATGGATTTTTTCAGTTCACATCTTTTAGATGACTCTTCCTCACCATCTAATTCTAGTCATGCAGCAGATGTCCCTGAAGTAGTTGTGAATGATTTTCTTATTTCTGATGAAAACCTTTACAAGATGGAAAATGTACTTGATCTTTGGAGTTCAAGTCTTAAGGTATTACGCACAGGTGTTCACCAGTTGTGTAACAGTTCTAATCTTAAAGCCACTGTTGTCTCTTCTAATTAAAAAAAAAAATTTTTTTTTAAATCTTTAGTTTCCAGTGAAGATTAGTCCAGTGTCTTAAATGGGCACTTCTCAATCTTTAATGTACTTATGAATCACCTGGAGATCTTGTTAAACTGTAACTTCTTATTCAGTGGGTCTTGTGCTGGGCCTGAGATTTTGCATTTCTAACAAGCTACTAGGTGATGCTATGGGTTTAGGTTTTAAATAGTTGGTGAAAGAGCTCTGTGTGTAATGTTGAACTTCTCAGATGTGTTGAAAAGCTCAGTCTACATGTGATTGAGATATCTATTAAGCCTCTACCATGTTATATTTATGACTAATGGAAATGTCTCCTTTTATTTGAAACACAAAATCCAGTTTTAGCAATCTGTATTCATTTTATAGCCACTCTTATAGCAACTACAATATATATGTGATAAACCTCTAAAAATTGGTGATGTTACTGGCCTCTCAGTACAACAACTATTGCAGAAATAGTAAGTTGAATTCTGTGGTATTTATATTTCTCTATTATTTGGAACATTAGGTTGTAGAAGTAATCTTTTAACATAGCTTCTACTATATTTTTCCCCTGAAACACATTTCCTACTTCTAATCATAATGTTAGTCCATTGGAGTAGTGTGCCACCAACCACTTAAACAGTTCTATCTTTAGTAAACCATATTGTTAACCAGTTTTTAGGAAAACAAATGATTATTTGGTCTTTTTACGTATGCCAGTGAGTAGAGTAAAAAGGGATCATAACTTAGCAATTTGTCGTGATTGTTGTGGTGAATTGTTTGGCGAAGAAAGCATCAACTCCCATGATTTCCACTACCACTTCTATCTAAATGACTTCCTGGTCATATGGCTCAGCCCAGGCTATAATCCTTCATTACTTTTTTCCTGATCCATCTTTAATAGGGACATTTAAGTCCTTGAATAAATAAAGGGACTTGGTGAATTATAACGCCTGAATTTTTCTTAAATGACAGCAAGATTTCACACAAAGTACTTAAATGGGAGTGGGGGAGTCCCCTTGTGTGATGAATGTGAACTGAAAAGAGCCATGATTGTTGAACTTGGACACTTTTTCATTAGTATGTTCTGAGTTTTTAAATAACTCTTGTGTCAATTGCCTATTCTTTCTCTCTCTCTCTCTTTCTTTTAAATGTTTAATTTCAGGATAGTTTTAAGAAGTGGTATTAGGAACAAACTACTCAGTTGTCAGTATCCTTATTTTTCAGACAAACGTCATATCTGAACTAAGTAAATGGAGACTTAATTTTATTGACTGGCATCGAATGGAAATGAGAAAGGAGAAAGAAAGGCATGCAGCACATTTAAAACAACTGTACAATCAGATCAACGATTTGAAGGAGCTGCAAAAAGCTTATGAAGTCTCCATTGGGAGAAAAGATGAGGTCTTTTTTATATCTGCTTACTTTAACTCAGATTCAGTAAATGTCTTGCTAGATAATAAATGCCAGAAATTCGTGGTTATTTAGGCCATATAAGATACAAAGGGAGTATCACTTCAGAAGTTGGTAGCAAAATAAATTCATAGCCATAGGATTCATTCTTCCTGTTAAACATACCAGTGTAATGTCATTTTATCTTTGCTGTCCACTTCATTGAACAAGTTTCCATCATTTTGATGTTTTGAGAGTACCTGCTAGATGTGAGTACACTGGTTTTTTTATTCCTAATCTTTTCTTTCTTCCTAACTGCCCTTAAGAGAATGTCAGGAAACCAGCATCGCTCATATTTTAAAAGAGTTCATTTTAAGAATCTCAAATTTGATCTGTGGAATGATAGTCTTCTGTCATTTTATTGATAAACCCAGAAAACATCTTTTATTTCGCTTTTTGTTAGCCTCTTAAGAACTTTGAGGATAACGTTCAAGTCTGTATTAATTTGTGTCTCACAGCAGCACACTGAACAAAGCAGATGGACAAGCAATCTGTGGCTCCCTCTCTTCCCTCTCTGATACTCTCATGTGTAGGGTGGTGGCTTTCAGAGAAGAGGGATTTGCAGCAGACACCTCAGCTGCTTGTCTGGAAAAACAGCCCTCAAACGTTTGAATGAACTAGATAAATGTTATGTTTTTTAAAATAAATGTTTCTTTTAGTTTTGCAGGGTGTGATGTAAAATTGAATACTTAATATAGTTTACTCTCTTGAAACAATGGATTCTAATGTCAGTTATTTTCTCTGTTACTTTCAAAACTCTGTTATAAAGTTTTAAAATATTTTACTTTTTTATTTTGAAGTGTTACTCACAAAAAGAGAATATATATCATGTTAAATTAATAGAAAGTAATAAAGTGATTAGCCGTATGCCACCATCCAGCTTAAGAACTAGAATATTACCAATGTCTTAGAATGTCTGCCTTTTTCCTCCTCTGCGAATTATTTAAAGAACCAGAATAAATGTATCTTAGTAAATAGTCCAGCTGACTAAGTCTGTTTTTAATGTGGCCGTTTTAAAATATGTATTTCAGTCATTCATTTTTTATAAGAGAAAATAATAGGATTTAGAAGCTTTCATAGTTTTTTTAAAGGACAGGATAATATCACTAAATAAATACATGAAAATATAATTATTAATTTGCTTTTGTAAATTTGTTGAATGCCGAAAATCAAACATGTATCAGGACACTTCTATACCCAAGGTAATAGCAAGGGCTAGAAAGAGATAATTAAAATCTGATCCCTGCCCTCAAGTTAAGTGAATAAATTATCATTAAGTAAATAAAGAATTTTTGTATATGTAACAAAAATTTCAAATGAATAATTATTTTTCTTGAACTAAATGTCAGTGACATATTAATTTTTACGTATATAAACTTTTTATTGATGATTAGTAAGATATACACATGGTGAAGCTTTTTTTCCTCCGTTCTTCTCCCTTCATTTATTGATATTTAGTGTATTCATGTGGGAAAAAGTGTTTTGGTCTTTTTCAAGATAATAAAAAGGTTACCTGGATGGATATAGTAGTGATCAATAAGCATTCTCTCTAGTATTTTTGATATATGAGAAAGTCACTTTACTAATTGCTGTTATTGTAATATAATACTGTGCATAACCAGTCATAATAATTGAGTTAATTGCTGTTTGCAGGTGATTTCTAGCTTGTCTCATGCCATAGGCAAGCAAAAGGAAAGGATAGAGTTGATGAGAACATTCTTCCACTGGCGAATTGGCCATGTCAAATCCAGACAGGACGTGAGTATGAAACAGAGACCACTGACAGAATTAATTAGACTTTTTAACTTAAAAAATGTTTGGGATCACCTATTAGAACTCATGTTGAAGTTTTTAAAAGACAGTGATTTAATGTGATTATTCATTTTCCAATCAGTCAAAATAAATCTACAACTTATTGTTGCTCTTATGTCAAAGGAATTTGATTTACATATAGTTTGGAAAAAATACTTCTTAGATTTTGTAGACCTGTTGATATATCATTTGCTGCTTCATAGTAGATGAAGGTTGGTGGTTCACATGCACCAGATGCTCCTTGGAAACTGTATGGGGCAGTTCCACTCTGTCCTGTAGGGTTGCTATGAGTTGGAATCGACTTGACAGCAACGGGTTAACATATCACATGCTTCCTACTTGTAAAATGCCTGAATGCAACCTCTTCATAAGGAAGAATTACTATATTTCTGCATTAAAAAATAATACAAATGTTTGTTGTGTAGACTTGCCTTATTGTGAGAATCAGAGAAAACCATACCTATATAGCTTTTTAAAGATTACCTTTAGTTTGTGTATAATTTAAACTTGAACACCTGTTATTTTAAGTAAGACCTGAATCACTATGTCAGAATAGTGAACTGAGATAAATGAATAAACAAACTCCTGCCTCAAAAGTGGAAAAGTATTAGAATATGCATATATTCCAGAAATGATGGGAGTGTATGGGGAATGTGTGTGTATGTAGTATTCTTGTATAATGTCCGTACATTTAGTTTCCAATGAATTAGTTTGCTATATCTTTGATGTATTTATATGATCATTTTACTTAAGTCAACATTAAAGCATATACTTAAGAAAAATCTACTATTTCCATGGAATAGAATTTCTCCTTTAAGAATACTTACATTTTTTTCATTATTTTATTAACCCCACTAAATTATATTACATCAATAATGTTAAAAAGATCTGTTTAAAAATGAGTATACCATATTTTGAAAGTACTTTATCAAGTAACATAATGAGAATACATATTTTTATTTAAATGTTAGCCAGAATAGTTGAGACTGCCATCATTTTTTAAGTTGCTTTTCAAATTTAAAAAAGTTGAAAATGGAACTACTTCTTCAAAAGAATTTAAATTTGTTGATATAAGAAAAATAGCCTATATTCCTATTTGGATCAATTTGTTACCATATATGATGGCAAGATATGTAAATTAAATTAATCTTGCTTAGGATGGTGGCTACCAAACCGAAGAGGAAGCTGTCCCATCTGAAGCCACAGCCGCCACCTTTATTTTTTTGCCTTCTTCCTGTTATTCTCCTGATCCAGCTTTCAGCTGAAAAGTCAGGCAGATTTGTAGCTATGATGGCAAGTGAAGACTTACTTATTTTCTTTGATTTGATGTTTTGTTTTCCCTGTTCTGATGAGTTGCATAAGGTAATGATGAGAACTCAGTCTCTGGACTCAGGTTAAGTCTGGCTTTACCCTTGCTGCTCGTCTGACCTAGGCAGTTCCATAACCTCTCTAAGCCTGTTCTGTCTGCAAGGTGAGAATACTATGATAATACAGGATTAAATGAAGATGTGAAGCGCTTACCACAATTATTATTACCAATATAATTGCCAGTAATGTGTTTTTGAGGTTTTATATTACTTTCATTTAGGTTTATGAAGGTAAACTAGCTGACCAGTACTTCCAGAGAACTTTATTAAAGAAAGTCTGGAAAGCATGGCATTCCACGATACAAAAGCAGTGGAAAGATATGGTGGAACGAGCTTGTCAAGCAAGAGCTGAAGAAGTTTGTGTCCAGATTTCCAATGATTATGAAAACAAAGTTGCTGCGGTAAAATTCTTTTTAGTTAAATTTTTCACTTTCCTTTAATAACAGTAAAGAAGATGGGTAACACCAGTCACTGTTAGTTTTAATTAGACTGAGTAACCCATTTCTCCAACTCCATTAAATGCAGTAGAGCTTCAAATGAGACTGTAGGGAAAGGGCAACAGTAATAAGGCCGACTTACAAACTTATTTTTTCTTTTAAATAGCTATGACTCTGCCCTCCAAACTTGTGCTGAATCTTTTGTATGTACATTTCTTTCGGAAATATAAATCGCCCACAGGTACTAACGTCTCTAAGACTTAATACTTTAAGTTTGCCTTTTATCCACAAAAAGTGAAGACCAAAAACAAAAATGTTTATCTTCATGTTAGTTTACAAACCATGTTTTTGTAACATTGATAAGTTTTTTTTTTTAATTTTTTTATTGTACTTTAGGTGAAGGTTTACAGAACAAATAGATTCTCATGAAACAGTAGTACACATACTGTTTTATGACATTGGTTAACAACCCCACGACATGTCAATCCTCTCCTTTCTCGACCTTTTTTTTTTTTGGTAAAAATATACATAGCCAAAGATACACCATTTCAAAAATTTCTACATGCACAGTTCAGTGATATCGACTATACTCTTCCACTTGTGCTGCTGTTCTCACTTTAGATGAAGGTTTACAGAACAAAATAGTTTCTCATTAAACAGTACACATGTTGCCATATGACAGTGGTTAACAACGTCACAACACATCAACACTGTCCTTACTCAACCTTGGGTTCCCTATCACCAGCTTTCCTGTCCCCTTCTGTCTTCTAGTCCTTGTCCCTGGACTGCTGTGCCTCATTAGTCCCATTTGGTTTTATGGGTCAGTCCCCTCCTTGGCTGAACGGTGAACCTCGGAAGTGACTTCACCACTGAGCAGAAAGGGTGTCTGGGGGCCATACTCTCAGGGTTTCTTCAGTCTCCTTTAGGCCAATAAATCTGGTCTTTGTTTGTGAGTTAGAATTTTGTTCTACATCCTTCTCCAGCTCTGTCCAGAACCCTCTGTTGTGATCCTGGTCAGAGCATTCAGCGGTGGTAGCTGGGCACCATCTAGCTTACTGGACTCAGTCTGGTGGAGGCCTTGGTAGCTGTGGTCCATTAGTCCTTCGGACTGACCTTTTCCTTGTATCCTGTTCTCTTCATTCTCCCTTGCTCCCGAAGGGATGAGACCAGTGGAGTATCTTAGATGGCTGCTCACAGGCTTTTAAGACCCCAGACGCTACTCACCAACATAGAATATAGAACATTTTTCTTCATAAACTGTGTTATGCCAATTGAGCTAGATGTTCCCCAAGACCATGGTCCCCACAGCCCTCTGCCCAGCAATTCAGTCCCTCAGGGAGTTTGGATGTGTCTAGGGAGTTTCCATAACCTTTCCTTGTACAAGTTGTGCTGGTTTCCCCAGTATTGTGTACTGTCTCACCCTTCACCCAAGATACCACTTATCTATTGCCTATTTAGTATTTCCCCCTACCCCTCCCATCCCTGGTAACCAACAAAGATTGTTACATTTTGTGTGTGAACTTTTTCATGGGTTTTTACAATAGAGGTCTCATACAATATTTGTCCTTCTGTGATTGACTTATTTCACTCAGTATAATGTCCTCCAGTTTCATCCGTGTTATGAGATGCTTCACAGATTCATTGCTGTTCTTTCTCGTTGCATAATACTCCATTGTGTGTATGTACCATAGTTTGTTTATCCATTCATCTGCTGATGGGCATCTAGGTTGTTTCCATCTTTTTGCTGTTGTGAACAATGGTGCCATGAACATAGGTGTGCATATTTCTATTCAAGTGACGACTCTTATTTCTCTAGGATAGATCCGTAGGAGTGGGATTGCTGGATCGTATGGTATGTCTATTTCTAGCTTTCTAAGGAAGCACTATATCATTTTCCAAAATGGTTGTATCATTTTGCATTCCCACCAGCAGTGCATAAGAGTTCTGATCTCCCCACAGCCCCTCCAACATTTGCTATTTCCAGTGTTTTTGATTCATGCCAGTAATGCCGGGGTGAGATGGTATCTCATTGTGGTTTTAATTTGCATTTCTCTAATGGCTAATGATCGGGAGCATTTCCTCATGTGTTGGCCGCTTGAATGTCTTCTTTGGTGAAGTGTCTGTTCATTTCCTTTGCCCATTTTCTAATAGGATGATTTGTCTTTTTGTCGTAGAGGTGTTGGATTTTCTTGTAGATTGTGGAGATTAGACCTTTGTCTGACTTGTACTGTCCAAAAATTTTTTCCCAATCTGTAGGTTCTCTTTTTACTCTTTCGGTGAAATCTTTTGAAGAGCCATAGGTGTTTGATTTTTAGAAGATCCCAGTTATCTAGCTTATCTCCTGGGGTTTGTGTGTTGATGGTTATGGTTTGTATCCTGTTAATGCTGTGTAGTAAGGCCTATAGCATTGGTCCTATTTTTTCTTCTATTAACTTTATAGTTTTTGGCTTTATATTTAGGTCTTTGATCCATTTTGAATTGTTTTTTGTATATGGCATGAGGTATGGGTCCTGTTTCATTTTTTTGCAGATGGATATCCAGTTTTGCCAGCACCATTTGTTAAAAAGACTGTCTTTTCCCCATTTGATGGATTTGGGGCCCTTGTTGAAGATCAGGTGACCGTAGGTGGATGGATTTACATCTGGGTTCTCAATTCTGTTCCATTGGTCAGTGTATCTGTCCTTGTACAGTTTTTTATATATATTATTTTTCCCAATGACTTTTAATAGTAAAATTAACGTTGTCTCCATAGGAGAACATCTGAGTCCCTGAAATAAAAACCATACTGAAGAATTCAGTAGATCTCTTGAAATCAGATATTGAAAGGATAAAAAAGATTTCACTATCACAGCACTAACTTCTTAATATTAAAAATAAGTTTTATGATACAAATAACATTCTGCACTTCAAGATGACATACAGAAAATGCAGTCTCTTTAGGTTTGGTCCATGGGAAATGTGCCATACCTAATGTCACTTTGCATTTTAAATTCTGAAGGTAACATTCAGTAGAAAAAAAATTCTGTTAATATTTAAGGCATTTAGTCTTTTTTTTTTTTTTCTGAAGGGTTGAGAGCTTTCTTTGGCTCTTAATATATTTTGTCTAATACCTTACATAAAAATTTTATGGTAAGAAAGCACATATCTCTGTTTTAATTTGTATAATTAAATTACATCACCAATCAGCAGTGGAACCGTTATAAAAATTCCCCTTATGGTTAGGAATGAAAATGGTTTGTTGATGGAGACAACAGAGGTAAGAGGCACCTTTTAAAATAAACTGAGGCACATAGCAGGAGAATTGTAGCAAACTTTTTAATATTTCATGTAAAAATAATCTCACAGTATAAATCTACTTTAATAACATATTCTTCTTTGTGTCGCAAATCTTTTTCATCTGTATTTTTTTAAATTCTCTTTATTTTAGTTAACTGGAGCTTTGGAGAATGCAAAAGCTGAGATCCAGAGGATGCAGCATGAAAAAGAGCACTTTGAAGATTCCATGAAAAAAGCTTTCATGAGGGGTGTGTGTGCATTAAATCTCGAAGCCATGACTATATTTCAAAACAGAAATGATACAGGTTAGTATTTTACTTAAGAATCTGTACCTACTTTCAAAAAGGACTTGAGGAGATTTCAGTGATTGGTATGATCTGCAGTGCTAATTTTCTGCAGTGGACAAGTCTCATCCAAGCATTGGTATTTTTAATTTTATGGTGCCATATTCCATTTTAAATCTTCCTGGTAGCTCAGTCCTGGTTACTTATGGTATCTTAGATCTGATCAAGTAAACTGCCAACTCTTTATTTAAGCTTAATGCTAAAATAATGCTTTTAACGTATAACATAATTTTAAGGCTCTTTTAGCTTATACTTTTAATGCCTTTAAGCGCGAAATATTTTGTCTTTGTTTTTCCTAACTAGCCAATTTCCTTGTACGATTTTATTGGTTAAGCATTTCTTATCTAGTCGTACAGTCCCATTTTAGAAGCTAGGCCTTCCAAGTCGATGTTTAAGAGAGGCCCAAACTAAAACTCATTTTCAACGGATATAAATATAGGCCTATCTATACAAGGCAAGTAAAGTAATTTATTTCAAAGACAGTCTGTGTATTGGCTGGGAGCTGAGTGTTTGTGTAGTAGTTTCTTCAGCATGGCTTAGAAGAACACGTAACTAGAACCCTTTGCCACCAGTGTACTTTGGTGTCTGTCTTCCTTACTGCCCCTTAGTTTACTTCTCTGAACAAAGAGGATAGTAAAAACCTCCCTTACCAGCTTCATAGAAGGTTCTTGTAGGGGTGCAGTGAAACATACTTGAAAGTACTTTAACACGTAAGATGAGAGTCATGATATAATCACTGTAGTGTTAATTCAAGTCAGACTCCTCCTAATTTTCATGCAAATACATGAACATTTTTGCAGTATTCTCTCATATTAAACTCCCTTTGAGATTCATAACTCATTTATCAATGAAAGAGTTTCATTTTGTAACATCATTTACTTGATTTCAACCCAGTAAATAACTTCTCTGTGCTTGTCATGCCCTCATTTTAAAGAATCAAAAACCAGTATTTAAATCGTGCTTACTGGAGACGGTAGAAAGTTTAAAGCAAACCATTTCTTTTCCTGAAGCAGTTGTGGTGTGTGGCTCATATGCAGGTTAAAAGCTTAGAATCATAGAATCTCAAGGCTGCTAACACCCAAATGAGTGTTTGATTTCTCCAATAAATGTTCTCCTATTTAAGTTTGTTCAAAAACACACTCACCACCTCCAGTGATTGAATAGTCTGCTTTCAGTTCTGATTATTAGCAAGGTGTATGTAATATGTTGAAGAATTTAATTATCTATTTGGAAGAAATACTGGGTTTTGCAGGTAAAGAACAAATTCTTATTATTAGAACTTCTTACATTCAGTTACAAGAAACTTGCTCCGTATAACCTACTTAAGGAGGTTATGAATCGATTTAGGACAGTGTTATATTACCTTAATAAATTTGCTATCTTAAATTTTAAATTCACGTACGGGTGTGTCTCCTGCAGGCAAATATTTATAACAGAATTTGGAGAAAATATATTCTGATAATTAGACAACATGATTTGTTTTGCTCCTACTGCTTTTAAGTCTCATCTGGAGCTAATGCCAGGTTCTGGCGACCCAGCTGCTTTGAGTGGTCTTGGGTGATAAAGACGACAGGAGGAAGATACACACCAGCAGTAGTGCTGGTAGAGCTACAGAAGACAAAAGTTCACTGTAATCTAATGCTGGATTTGCTCTGTGATATTTAGGTTTTTGTGTCATACTAATAACAGTCATTTAAAAAAATATGTAATTTTCACAAGAAAAGAAGAATTACTTCTGGCTTCCTTTCTTCCATTAAACCAATTGTTTTTATAATGCAAGTTTTCTATTGCAACTGTCTTGTTAGACCAAAACAGATATTTGATGTGTTTTATTTGTCCTGATTATCTGCTAATAGATCTGCATTGCATCTCATGTTGTACAATATCTTAAATCTTACAGATTGTAAATTAGAGACTTCTATAAAGAAGGCAGAGCGTGACAATAAAAATAACCTTAAAATGTTATAGCTGTCAATTTTTTAAAGCAATTTATTTTTAGGCACAGTAGAAAATGCTTTACAGCTAAAAAAAAAACTGTCCCGGCTAAAGTGAGAATAATTATTAAACTTACAGTTATCTGACAAACAGAAAGTGCTAAATCAGCCCACATTAGTGAGAGTTAGTCACTCATCTTTTTCAGGGTATCCCAGCACCAGACCTAACCTCTGTAATGGTTCCTCTGAAATATAAAGTATCTGCCACCAATCTAAAAAGAGACATTCAGAATCACATTCTATCAAAAACAGGGAGAGACTCGTGTATGTGTGTGCCTGTGTGTGTTTTGTTTTAATAACAAAAGCAATATTTTATATTGAAGTAGTACCTTTCGTCAGAGGACATTAAAATTAAAAAAAAAACCCTATGCACAGCAATTCTCTTAAACATTGCTAATGAGGTAACTATTTAACTCTACCTAATTTACATAAAGGTTGTCTTAGAAAAGGACTTTAGAAGCCCAAATTTCTAGATGAAAAGAGGCCAACATAGAAAACCATTTAAACATAGGACCTACATAGTGCCCTCTGTTCAGATATTCTGAAATAGCTCAGTGACTGAATTTCCAAGCCCTCACCTCAGTGTTTGGTACCGCCTAAGTATGGTTGAAAGTGGAGACTTTAACCACGTTCTAATACTGGAAAAAAATCTAAAGTTGCAAGAAACCCTTTGTCCTAACTTCTGGAAGCTGTCATTATTCATTCCTAGATAAAGATTGTTACATGCCACTACAATCAGATAAATGTGGAAATTACAATTTTGATTCTTGACTTATGTAATTACCTGCAAGAACACATTTCTTTTACACTGTCAAAAGTGAAGGTTTTAGTTTTACTTACTGATTTATTATTGTTTGCTGAAAAGTCAAGAATAAAAAGACATCATTTTTGTTAGGAGCAATAGAAAGAAGTGAGAAGGTACAGTGGTATTAAAAAAAGTAGTTCTAAAGATCTAAATACCAGGCCATTTTGTCAGTGTAATTGTCTGAAATAATGTAAAAGAACATACATCGTTGCCCTTAGTGTGACTGTATTATTGTATTGGTTGTGGTGGCAGTACATTTTACCGAAGTCCAGCTGAATACGTCATTTATTTTTATCTTTCACGTAAGAGCAAATTGTTCATTAGCTTTTCCGTGTTGAGGGAAGTGGTCTGAAGTCTTCAGTGATTAATGCTGACATTAACCACTGAAAATCGACAAACTGTATTATTTGAACATTATATCCAACATATGACAAATACCTACATTTTTGTTAGGACCAAATTTTACCTGTTATGTGGTTTCATTGTTTTGAGAATAATAGTAATCTTAACTTAGAAGACTTTTAATGAAATTAATTTGTGATTTATAGGGACAGACATCACAAGTAATAAAAAGGAAGAATATGGTCCTGGTGTTCAAGTAAAAGAACCTTCTGCTCATTTGGATTCTTCAGCTCCTCTGATGCCCTCAGTGGTTCTGCCACCACCACGGCCACCGACACCAGCAGCAACAGTGACAGTAGGAACGGCCAGTACTGCTGCCGTCCCCTCTGCTGCTTCCATTACTTCTGCTGGGGCTGCTTCTGCTGCTTCTGTTCACGTTCCTGTTTCTGTTCCTCTTGTTGCAGGGTCTGCAGCTACAGCTGCACCAGAAGAAATGGTTAGTACAGTTACTACAAGTGCCCGCGTTATAAAAGTAGTTCAAGAACTTGTCTATAAATTGCATATTTTGAACTCAGAACATATTTTCCCATGGAGAGAAGATGCTACATGGTATTTAGGCTAAGCCACAGAAAATATTTCATATACAAAATGGCAAAACATTACTTTTGTAATAAGACATAATAGAACTTCTATTACAGTACCCAAACTCGTTGCCGTCGAGTCGATTCTGACTTCTGGCGACCCTATAGGACAGAGTAGAACTGCCCTGTAGTGTTTCCAAGGAGCGGCTGATGGATTTGAACTGCCAAGTTTGGTTACCAGCCAAACGCTTAACAACTGCGCCGCCAGGGCTCCTCTATTACAGTAGTGGCAATTAAAACCAAAATAAATAACTTTATAATTTAAAATTTTTCAAAAAGCATCAGGAAAAACAGAATTAATTAGAGAGTTGGCGGCAGACTTTTTTTTTTTTTAAATTCCGAAGGAAATTTCTGTGTATTTAAAGGGCTTAGGAGGTTAGTGGCTCTTTTATGTATTTTCTATCCAACTATAGTTTTCCCATTTCCTTGATGTAGTTATATTACTAACACTACTCTGTAGTGACTCCATCTTTGTTAGATTTTCATTTATATTCATAATTGCGATGAATTAGCAATAGTTTTTCCTAGAGTCACGGAGCTGTGATTAGAGAGGTGCATAGAGGAGAGCATTTAATGGGGATGGCGTATTTGTGTGAGAACTTCCTGAGGTGAAATTAACCAAGGTATTAATATGGTCAGAATTACAGACCAAAGTACATCATGTCTCTAACTCCTTCCCCTTGGCCTCATGTTATTAGACCTGCATCCTTCAAATGCTGTTGTTCAACAGAGAAAGGTTAGGGATGCAAGCCAAGTTTGTGAGAATCATCTCTGCACGGCTCTTTTAAAAACACTATACCCTTCTTCCCTGTTCTGGCTGGGCTGTGGCACAAAGGCATGCATAATTTGATAAGGCTTCTGAGATGATTCTGATTTTCTTGTCTCCTTTTTCTCCCTAACCCCTAACCACTTACATAAGAGGAAAGAAGATGGCAGACTAGTTTTTAGATCTTAAAAGTTCCCCTGGTAGCCATCAGAAGGTGTCATTGCTCTGGACAGCTCTTTGGGAGGCATTGAGTCAACCAGACAGCTGGTCATCTTCAATGTTCCAGCTGACTTGACTGTCTCCCAATTTCTACCTTTTAGAAGCTACTAACTCTGTTGAGATCTGTTATTTATTATGTTTCTTCTTGACTCAAGGAGGCTAAATATTGTGTCATATGGCACATGACTGGTAAGAGAAATTTGAATGTGCAGGGGAATTTTACCTTAGAAATAAGATACTTACTAAAATTCACCTGGACATGTACTCAGCTATGTTTATCTTTTATGATTATACATTTTAAGAGTAGTCCTATACAAATGATCTCATTTAAGTAAGCATAGTGAGTGTTTATTTAAATTTCTGGTTTGTCATTCACATTGTATATTCAGCTAAATTTGTCAAAATTTCCTTAATATGTGACTGCACTATTTGTACATATGGATGGATTTACCTATAAACCTGAATATGCATGAGAAAAACTAAATGAATTTGTTTACCACCCTTTTTGTTTTACTACCCTTCTTGAAATAATTTGATCATCTGAGATTTTTTGAAGTCTTTGAAACCTGAAAAACACAGGATTGTATAGACAGTCCTCTCTCCCCCACCTAAACCATGCCCCCCCCCAACACATACGCACACACTACATCCCTCTCCTTTAAAAACGTATACGTTCAGTTTTATTCACATGAATATAGCCTTTAGGGCCAAGGAGAAAGGAAAATCATAGGTAAGTCAATCTGTAAGTATAATGCTAGATTTCTTCTTTCCGTATATAACTGGAATACTCAGGTTTACCTCAAATATCTCTTGTTTTTTAAAAGACCCATAATAACAAAAGTAGGAACAAATACCTTAGTTGGCTAACTTGCTTAACGTGAAGCCATCATTGTTGGGAAGGACTTTTGATCCAGGCCCAGGCCCAGGTTTGTTTGTTTGTTTTTTTGTTTTTGCTTTCATTTTAATCACAGAGGCTTCCTGTGAGCATTCAAAACTTTTTCTACTCTTCCTCAGTATTCCCAGTAACTAAAAGGAGTTGTGTGCAGATAGTAAACTATAGAGAATTGGGAAGCAAATGTCTGGAGAAATATTATTAATCTAATGAAATAATATCTTTATCTGTAAAATTATTTCCTTTTCTGTAAAGATCCTCAGTATAAATATTAGAATTTCATGGTAGAAAACATTTTTCAGAAAATAGATTAGGACAAGCAAATATGTTGCAGTTCACCAGGTTGAACAGTAGATGGCACTTTAATCTTTTTCTAACTCATTGGAATTATTGAGGGAAAATATTTTTAGTTTGATTTTAAGCCTATTTAATAAGGTTCTCATCTAACTTTCCTCTTCATCTGAATTGGAGATTAAAGGGTATCACTAGGCAGATAACATAGTTTTCCCCATTTTATAAATGAGGAAATTGAATCTCAGAGTAACTTGACCATGGACACAATTAAATACATTAGAGATGGAATTCAGACCTTGACAATCTGACTTCAGAGTTCTGTACTCTTAACCAGTAATATATAGTGTCTCTGTCAAATGTTAAGATACAAATATTGGGGGTTTTTGATACGTCATTTCCTTTTTTTAATATTCATTTAGATTTTGTCACGTTGATATGGCTTAAAATGCTAGAATTTTTTTTATAGCATTTTCTAAGTCACCTAAGCTGATAAATTTAATAGGACCCAACATGATTGGGACCAGTAATTGGCATTGAATCAAAAAAGTTAAAGCAGAGAATGATTTTTTAAAAGTGTACATGCATACCTTACACATAATTTTATCCTAAAACATAAAATATGTATTAATTTGCCAGTTTTTAATGTGGAGCCAAACTGAGTATGTGTCCACTGATTGTAATTAAGTCACCTTTTTATATTAGCCACATTCACAGTGTATTTTCTGTGATTTCCAATTTCATTTTCTACAAAGTAAAGCATGAACCTGACAAAACTTACGAAGCAGCCTAATTACAGAGTCCTTCTGGGTTTTAAAAAAGTTTTTCTCCACCTGATTTAGCAGCAGTTTTTCCTAATAATTTATATAAATTCTTTTGAAATGTGCGTATTGGTTTTCAAAACAACTCTTTTGAATTAGTTTATATAATTTTTAATTAAATCATATAGGTATTATTAACAGTACAAATGTCACAAAATTTGAATACAAACAACCAACTTGGTAAATATGCAAGTTATTTAAGGTAGCTTCTATTTAAATCAAATGAGTTCATAGGGATGTCTTTAAGAAGTCTGTTTATTGGAGTATATATTTACATCTTATTGAAGGCATTCTGTATCAGTTCTCAGCTCGGAGAGGAGAAGCTTATCACCTATGGGCATTTTCCAACTGTTTTTCTCAGTGCAAAACTACTGTAGCTGTTCATGCATTCCTTTACCCTCCAGGTGCGAACAGTCGTTATTGATGGGAGTATATTATACCCCTCAAGTGTGATAGGGCAGGAATAAGGTTAAAAGTTCACTTGTTTAATTATTGGTGCAGAATTTCCTTGGTGTTGGTTTTTTCTTTGTAGTTTTAAGACTCTTTAGCAGTTTATAAAATCTTTTTTGTACCTTATTTTAACAAGAAATAGAAAGAATAAAGGTTCCCCAAGGTCAGAAGCATGAATTTAGTCCACAAAACATATTTGTGATTTTTTAAAAATCTGATATTTGGTTTCTCAAATTCATAAGATCCAGAAAAGTTCATAGTTTAAAAAGCAAAGTAGTTTCTGCAAGGATTATAATGAGAAACAGTTCTCTAAATCCCTCTCCCTAAACTCTGTTAGCTGTTTCTAGTTACCTTTTTTACCTAAAGAATATATTCTTACCATTTTTTCTTAATTTATCAGTTTCAGACATTATCTCCTCACTTCCTATTATGGCTGAAAAGGATTTGGACTTCTGATACCACCTTACTCCCTTTCTTTGTCTTCTTTTTTGCCACCCTCCCTAGATATACAGATAATAAATGTAGATAATCTAACTTTTGATTAAATCAGTATCTGTGATGACTGAAAATACAGCTAAACTATGAGTGTATACTATAACTACATTTCCTTTCTAGTACAATTTTTTGTTCATAGAATTCTTTTGGATTGGTTTTCTATGCAACTATAATTGATTCTTTCCAAACTCCAAGGAATTGCAAGACATCACTAATGCTGTTTTCCCTGGGGTTCTCTAAACACATCAGTATTCTGTCATTTTAATTTTCCCAGAGTCTTCTCTGTTGCAGCCCACTGTTGTTCTGTTTCAGTATACAGCTTTGACCATGTACAGCTAGTTTCAAACATATGAGTAACTTAATGAATGACAATTTAGATGGACTACAACAATGGGGAAAAGGTGAATGTTTAATCAGTGCTTTTGGAAAAACTGTATTTAGAGAGAAAATGAATTTAGACCAATACTTGACACTGAAATTTCAGATTTTTAAAATGAATTAAAAAATTGAACATTAGAAATCGTAAAATTATCACAGCTGGCCAAAGCAGGTTGTTTTTGTTTTAATTATGGAAGTAAGAAAAAATTAATGGCAAGATTGATGACAATTTTTAAAACTTATGTGCATTAACAGATGAAAATCATGAAATAAGGAAAATACTTTTACTATTAGAGAAGTATCTGTATTAAATGAGCTTAATACTCGTCAGAAGCTGTTCAAAAAAACTTGCAAGAGCAATAACCATCCTTTCCCTGGCAAGAAGTTAAAGAACATTGGTAGTTGACAAAATGGAATACAAATATGAAACATTAATAAAGAACCACAAATTATGTACACAGTAGATTCTGCCTCAGACTTAAACTAGTAGCTATTGTAATAGGCAGTGAAATAAGAATGAGTACATTTATGCATTACTCCTGCTGACATAAACAATCTTTCTGCAGTATCATCCAGCAGTAAGCAACAAAAGCTGTAGAAACTGACATTACTCTTTGATATGATCATTCTATTTTGGGCAACATATTCTATGGAAATAACTTTCAAAAGAAAAGGGAAACCCTATTTTAGAAAACCACAGTAAACATAATAGGAAAAGAATACATGTGCTCAAGAACTGAAAATGTCAGACAAACTAATCTGTCAGTCTAAAAATGTCTCATTAAAAATTATAGCACTTGTTTGTTACTTCATGGAAAAGTATACTAACAAAATGATAAAGTGAAAAGGCAGAACACAGAAGCATATATGCAGTGATAATATTAATTATGCCTAAAGATTAAGAGTTTATAAAACAGATAAACAGTGGTTGCCAGGGGTTAGGGATTGGGGGGGGATGGGTGTAACACTAAAGAGAGCAGGAGGGAGATGTGGTGATGGAGCAATTCTGTATGTTGATTGCTGTGGTAGTTACATGAATCTACACGTGAAAAAATGGTGCGGATCTATACGCAGACATTATACCAATGTCAGTCCTGGTTTTGATGTTGTGTTGTACTATAATTATGTAAGATGTAATCATTACAGGAAACCAGGTGAAGAACACACAGGACCTGGCTATACTAACTTTGCAATTCCCTGTGAATCTAGAATTTCAAGATAAAAAGTTTCAAAAGAGTTCACAAAATCCTATGAACTGGTGTACCAAGGTTAAAGGTTTTTGGTGTGTTTGGTCTTATGTTTTGGGTTTGTTTGTTACCTCATTATTAAAGTCTTATTTTTTCTACTTTAAAGTTGGTTGAATATGCAATTATTTTCTTCATAAGTTATAGAACCAAAAGTACTATAAATTTTGCTGTGGATTTTCCACCTACTAGATATCTCTTTGTTTTTTTAGTATGTGCCAAGAGTTGTGACATCTGCACAACAGAAAGCTGGAAGAACAATTACAGCCCGGATCACAGGGAGATGTGATTTTGCTTCAAAAAATAGAATTAGTAGCAGTTTAGCTATAATGGGAGTTTCTCCTCCCATGAGCTCAGTTGTTGTGGAAAAGCATCATCCAGTCACAGTGGTGAGTCCACATTTGATGACCTTTGTCAAAAAATCTTTTTCCTAAGAGTTTATAGACTAACACTTAAAAGAAATAACGTGTTGGGGAATTAATCAAAATTCATGATTACTGGTACTTGTTCTACCTTTTACTATTGTAGGCTTTATATATCTATAGTTATCATCTGCTCTAAATCTTCCTTTTCTCTGTTGGGAAATTAACCTTGGAAACATTACTTTTTCCAAACAATGTAAAAATTATCACATACAAAAAGTAATCTAGCATGTCAGTGGCCAAAAAGGCAAAATATATAAATGATTTCTTGTTTATTTAAAAAAGACACAAAAATGTGGCGTTTGTGTTGTAGATATTTGAGTGCAAGAAACACTTTCTTACTTTTTCAGTTTTTAATTTTTGCTCCTCCCCCCACCCCCGTCTTCTCCTTTTCTCAGTACAGTTGTCAGTGTATTTCTAGTTTTAAAAAAAAAAAATCATGTTGGCAATAAGTTCATGTTATTTATAGGGAGATGTATGGAATTTGAAGCAAAAATAAAAAAGCCTGAGTTACTGTCCCAACTTTGCTGCTTACTGCCTTTGTGATTATACACAGATCAAGTGAAATATTTGAGCCTCCATTTCCGTAATGGGAGTGATAAAGAGAAGGTTGTTGTCAGGATTCAGAATTAAATGAGATAATGTGAAAATTAAGTGAGATATATAAAGACGCTTTGTAAACTATAAAGCCATAAGCAAATTTAACAGAAGTTACCAGGGAAGGTACATGGGATCTCTTTGTATTGTTTCTTACAACTGCATGTGAATCAACATTTAATTCAAAGATAAAGTATGACCATAGTGAAGTGGAAGATCAGAGATGGAGGCATGAAGTCCAGTTAGAGGACATGGAGGCAACTCTGAATGTCCATAGATTATTTCTCTGTGTATTCTTGAATATATGGGATTAGTTATCAAAAATGAGAAGAAATAGACTTATTTCTCTTCTTATCAGCACGTAATATATAGGGAGATAGAGACTGTGAGGTAAAGAAGGGATAAAGAGGGCATGTATGTATTATTTATTTTTAATTTAGACAGTCTTCTGTTTTTTGTAATAATGATAGGGATTTATATTTTACAGAAGAAAAATCAAGGAATTGAAAACCTTAAAGAGTTTTTTATATATTTATCTCACAGACTGCCATCTGCTTGTTCAGCACATGTGGTACTTCTCCAGTAATTGATACATATTGGATAGCTGTAAACTTCATCCATTGTTACCTAATTTGGATTATGTGATGGGCACAATGGTAGTCCTCTGTCCTCTTTTTCATTTTATCCAAGGAATTGAGATCTAGAACTACCAGAAAGTTATTATCAATAAACCATGAGTCACATTTGTGACACATTGGCCCCATCTGCTGGACAATTGCTTTCTCCTAGTGCTACTTCATTCTCTCTGTATTTTGTATATCCTAATACCAATGGTAACTTTAATCTATTTCTACAATTCCTCTTGCCATCCTCCCCAAGGAGAAATAGTTCTTTTGATAGGGCCAGATAAGGTGGTTGGAAACTAAAATTTCATACCAGTTGCAAGAACACCTTCCATTTGTAATGGTTATCCAATTATTGATGCACAAAGAAACATTTGTACAAAGTGCTTTAAGAAAGGTTATTTTTCCATTTCTCTAAAGAAGAGTTCTGTTATTTTGAAAGTATAATCTGACATAGGGCCTTTTGTTTTTAAGAGGTTTCATTCATTTTTTTAAGCAAAAGCTGTATCTTCGAGTTTTTGAAATACGTAAGTGAATGTTTTGATCAAACATATATAATTTCACTTCAAGTATTTTGAAGATTTTTCTGAGAGAAAGACCTGAATAAAAATCTATATGTACTAGTAGCTGTATCAGGTATAATATAGTAAGGCCTTGTACTTATTAAGACGTTACACTTAAAGTCAGGGCACATGTGACTTAGTCTTTAACCCTTCGATGCTCATATTGAAGAATGTTCTTCTGAGCTCTGAGGTAGTGTATATATCCTTTGTGCAACATGTTCCCAACGTTTAGTTACTTCCTTGTTTAGAAAGTTGTGGTCCATATTAGAGGACCACCAGGCCCCTGGGAAGATCTCTTGTGTGATCATAGAGGATTCAGTCAGATTTCAGTAATTGATAGTAGCTCTTCTGGGAAACCAGGTGAAATATAGGGGCTTTGCTTTACTCTGGTTTGAAGCAAGGACCAGACTGGATTCTCAGGACTTCCTCAGGTACCTCATGACTGGACTCCACATTATTAGTAGTCGTATACAGAGAGGAGAAAGTTGGAGGGAATGAGGGGATGGCTTGGGGCTGACCCTTCTTCCAAACACCACAAGGTCCCTTTCTAAGCTTCTGTAAACATTACAAGATTCCACTTGATTCTTCTTTGAAGAATGACTCCCATGACTCCTTTTATGTGCCTCTGAAAATACTAAATTGTGGTTGTTGAACACATCAGTCTGAGTGTGGGTTCCTCATGGAGAAGGATCACATCTTGTTTGTTTTGATGGCTACTCGTCCATCTCATTGCTTTTGTCTACTGGGTGCTTAACAAATGGTTGTTGGGTTAAATTATAGATGAAGTGATGATTAATAAATATAATTTGTGTGACTATTAAAGCAGATTTTTATCTTTTCAGCAAACCATTCCTCAAGCTACTGCAGCAAAATATCCCCGGACTGTTCATCCTGAAGGTAGTGCTTCAGCTTCCAGATCTCTTGGAACCAGATCAGCTCACACCCAGTCTCTCACAAGCATTCATTCCATAAAAGTGGTTGACTAAAGTGAGTATGTATATATTGAGGTCTTTTACTTCCTCTGGCTTTACCAAGGAATAGAAGTCTTTAGTTTAAAATTTTTCCCTATTCTTAGAACACTATGGATCCATCATGTTCATCTTTTCAAAATTACAAGAGAGTTTTTCAAACTGTACCATCCTTTGTAACTATATGTAGAAATTATTTTAATGTTATTTTTTTAATTTAAGCAATTAAGTAAAACTTTTTAAATTAAAAGAGAAACTGGACTTAGTGTTTTTTAATGTGTTCAGCTTGTCACTGATTACTGATTATCTTAGGTTGAGTTCTCTAGAGAAGCAAAACCAGCGAAGCATAGAGAGAGAGAGATTTATCTCAAAGAAATGACTCACATGGTTGTGGATACTCACAACTCCCAAATCCGTGGGTCAGGCATCGGGCTGCTGGAGGCTTCTCATGACTTACATGGTTGCAGGGGCTAACAAACCCAAAATCAGCAGGTCAGATGGCAGGCTACTGGCCCATGGGGCTGCAGAAGCTAGCAGGTCCCAGAACTGGCAGGTCAGATGGCAGGTTGCTGGCTCAAGTTCCAAGAACCAGAGGTCAGATGATGACAAGCCAGATGCAGGATCCACAGCAAGGGAGAGCTTTGCTAGAGCATCCATTTATATCGGATGCAGGTCACAACCCCAGGGAAACTCCCCTCACATCAGATACTTGAGTGTATTGTCTGAAGCACCGAGTAATTAGTGTTGGCCTAAGTTAACTCAAATTCAACAAATGAAACATTTTATGCAGTAAGAGTATGGAGTCCCTGGGTGGCACAGATGGTTAAGCGCTAGACTACTAGCCGAAAGGTTGGCGGTTTGAACTCATCCACAGGAGTCTCAGAAGACAGACCTGGCCATCTGCTTCCAAAAGGTCACAGCCTTGAAAACCCTATAGAGCAAGTCTACTCTGCACACATGGAGTCTCCATGAGTCAGAATCAACTCAATGGCAACTAACAACAACAACATACAGTAAGAGTATTTATTTGTACTTGCTTATTTTTGCATAATAAGGTTGCCTGGATTTGTTTTGTTGAGATGGTAGTGGGGTCAGTGGAAACTGAGCATACTGAGGAACAGATGGAGACAAGACTTTTCACTGAATGCCTTTTGAAAAAAAATTTTGAATCGTGAACATATTGCTTATTTTAAAAATTCATAACATTAAGTGGGTCATTTACAATAAGCACGAGACACATGTAAAACTAAATTCATGATAGTAACTGGACTGAAATTGCTCATGATTTTATTACCGCCCTTATAGATTTAGAGTCAGAATTTGAGAATGGACAGCCTTAAATTATGATGACTGGTTGTACATAAGTTGGTACAAACTGATACTTGATTTCACATTTATTTCATAACTTTCTCAGATTACAAAAATAATGCATGTTCACTGTGAAAAAATTGGAAAATTCAAAAAAATACAAAGAAAAGTAAAATCACCTGTAATTACACCAAGGCATAAACAACATGTTAGTGTATGTACTTTGGTCTTTTCTAAATAATACATTACACATATATATTATTTAAAGCCAAGCCATACATACCCCTTGCCATCCAGTCAATTCCGATTCATAGCAACCGTATAGGACAGAGTAGAACTGCCCCATATGGTTTCCAAGGAGCAGCTGGTGGATTGAAACTCCTGACCTTTGGGTTAGCAGCCAGTGCTCTTAACCACTGCACCACCAGGGCTCCTTAAAGCCAACAGTGACTATAAATTCCCAAACCCAGATTTTCTTAAGCGAAATAACTAGCAGTTAATGATTTCAACACTGGGGCGTGAGGTTAGGCATTTCACAGTCATTCTCACTTCATCCTTATTCCAGCCCTGTGGAATAGGTAGGTATTTCTCACCTTTTTGTAGAGAAGGAAACCAAAGAGCTGAGAACTCAAATAAGATTAATGTGCCCAAAGACAACTAATAAGTGGCAAAACCAGTATTCAAAACCATGTCTGTCTGTTCTAAAATCCTTAGTCTTTCTATATACCATGATGCTGCTGCCACCATCACATGTGTTTTAAAACCCTCCTGGATTATGCTCTTATATATGTTGCATCAAATGACACAAAATGGGAAACTCATGTACGACTTGCCTTAATAAGCAAAACCAAAAAGAATATTCAGCTTTCCTTTCAGTGGTTGGAATGTATAATAGTATTATCCTTTTTTTTTTTTTCATCTACTAGAAGATCGTGTCATAGTTGAGAGGAAAATCAGTACTACTGCTAGCAGAACGTCATAACATTAAAGAACGGAATGCTGAGTGGAAAATCAGTGGAGCACAATTTCTCTTTAGGCGTTTATGAAACTGCACATTTCTTGGTGCTTGAGTCAGTTTCACTTTTGAATTGACGCATCTTTTCTGGAAAAAAATAGGATAATGCTTATTGCTAATAGCTAACATTTATTAAATAGTATGTACCAGGCACTATACTATTCATTTAATCCCAAAACAGCCCTTTGAAGTAGACCCTTGAATTTTTTTCCCTAATTACTAAATAAGAATACTGGCAGAGTGAGGTTCTGTAACTTGCCCAAGAGCACATAGCTGGTCAGTGTTGGAGTTCAGATATGAACCACAGTCTTGCTCTAGAGCAATACCCTTCACCAGTTCAGCGGACTGCCTCTTAGTCTTCCCAGAGAGCTCTTATGGTTACTCTTCTATAGAAAAGAATATACTTAGTTAAAGCTCAGGGGCAAATCCCAGTGTTATGAGGATAATGTCATGGAAGGTAGATATCATCCATGGACTGTTCCTTGTACCTACCACTGCTTGAAACAATATTGGACCAGTGGTCATTTAGGTTATCAGGTTCAGGTAAAACTGCATCAGTGAAAATAATGGCAGATGTCCCTATAATTTGCTTGAATGGTTATTATTAAATGAGAGTTATAACGTCACCTAATTTATTGATGTTTCAAAGCATCTTTCCTGACAATATGGTCTATTAGAGTAGGTTTCAGTAGTAGCCTCAGTTGGCAAAGTAATAGCCAATAATATGCCCCTTTCTCGCAAAGTAGAGATAATATATTTTCAAGCATACTAACTCTCCTAACGGGCATAATGGTGTTTTGAGCAAGACAATTCTTACTCGTGGAGAACTATCCTATAACGTTATGAGATGGTTTAGCATTCCCGGCCCCACCTGTACACATGAACAAAAAAAAATACTCCTACGCTTCTCCAAATGCCCTGTAGGGGACCACACTGAGAACTGCCAGGCTATATATAATGTGACCAATATTGATGAGGTCACTCACCAAAAAACCTGCTGGCATCTTATAAACCCTTTCCATGGCTTCAGATTCCATATGAGCCACAGCTGTAACTGACAGGGTTAAACTGTTCCCCCTTCTGAAATGTAACTGAAGGGGTTAAACTATTCCCCCCGCCCCCATCCCAGCCAGGCTGTCTGAGTTCCTGATATGACATTTCTGTGTTGTCTGGGTAATAACACAAGGTTGTCCTAATGCTTCTCTGCTCAAGGCTGCTTCACCACCACCCCCCCCACCCCTTATTTGGATATGAGCAACAAGCCGCAAAGCTGGCCTTAGATAAACTTCATGTGTCATACCCCCCGCCCCAGCCGTCATATTACACCCCCAGTGCACTCCATACATGTTAATCAGTTCCTGAAATTGCCCACCTATTCCCAGAAACTTCATGAATTATGCATAAGTTCCCTATCCCGAACCCTGTAACTGCCCTAAAATCCCCAACTTCCAGGAGCTTGATTTGAGACTTAAGTCTCCGGGCTCCTTGCTTGACCAGCTTGCAATAAAGTCCACTTTCTCAAAGGCCTGGTGTCTCTCAGTTGACTTGAGGGTTGCACCAGGCGGCAGGACCCATTCCCATCAGGTTACACAGCTAACACCAAGCTGGTACTGCTGTTGTTCAGAGTTGGTACTATTTCTGTTGACCATCCTCTGCCATTTTAAGGAAGGATTTGATAGCTATTTGTTGAAAACCATAACTCACCAGCTAGTTCTGGGAAACCTGCACGTCCCAGCTCTTCAAATAAGTGCTTGACTAGATTGGTCTGCGTCATCAGGATCCCATGCAGCCAGATGAGCAAAGCCCTGTGGCCATGTTCACAGAAGCTTTCATTTCCTAGCCAGGCACAAAAGGTCAGAGGTAAAACACCATGAGCTGCTGTCTCTATCTATTGTCTCAATTCTGACTAAATTTTATGACTATGGTTGCACATTCTTTTCTCTTCTGATAGCTGTTAGATTAAAATGCCCAGTGGATGAAAGCCGTTCCAGCCCTCCTCACTAGTGCTTCTTTAGGTTGACCCACGTTGGGATTTACTTCAGCACTCACCATACTTGTCACAGACCCAGAGATTTCTAGGCGCAGCCCCCGCCCCGTGCTCACGGACATCTGAATGAGATTTGGAGCTCTTCCTAGGTGTTCAGGTAGCACTGCGATAGACCAGCACCTTGCAAATTTTAAAGTGCATATTTCACCTGAAGATTTTTGTTAAAATGCAGATTGTGATTTAGCAGGTCTGGCTGGGGTGGGGCCTGAGAATCTGCCTGTCTAACAAGCTCTCACTACTGCTACTGCTGGTCTGTAAACCACATCCTGAGTAGGAATCACGCACCAGGCTGCTGTCCAGCTTCAAGGAAACTACACTGATTGAAATCTGCATCCCCCATGTCAGGGTTATTCATTGATCAATACTTACTAGACAGCTGCTGAGTGAGGTGTTGGGATTTGGAGGTGAGAAATCATCGTCACTCCCGGCAGGAGTTCACAGTCACAAACACAACAGGCTCAGGACTTTATCAAAGTGTGTTCAAGAGCAGACAGCTACCTCGAAAAGGAGAGCCTGAAGTGGGGGTGGGGGTGGGAGTCGAGGAGGTGGGAACATTTCCAGGGAGAGAGAACTGCCCGCACAAAGGATGTTCTCCTAGGCGAATGCTCTATTCCTCCTGCCTGCCTCTCTCTCCTAATCCTGCTGTGCTAAATGTATTTTTCTTAAGTACCATCTTCAACATGTCACTCCTTCGCTCAAAAACCTGCACACTTCCTAGTGCCGGGGCGTTACCCTGGATTACAATATAATTGGATCATAAATGTTATTGTTATCATCCCAACTAGATTATAAACCCCTTCAAACATGCACCATGGCTTAGAGAGCTGATGTAGCCCTCACCTGGCAGAGTTAAGCACATACTAGGCACTCGATAAATGTTGGACTGAAAATACTTTGAAGGTGCACTATATTTTCAAGTCACTTCTTCAGATCAAGAGAGATTTCCGAAAGGAAACTCAGTTTTCCTAAAGACTTCACAGAATGCTATGTGCCTAATAAGCAGCAATAAAAAAATTTTTTTCAGAAACTGTAGCCAATATTCAACATTTTCAGTGCATTATCTTCCATTTTGTCACATGAAGATGTCTGCTTAGAATTAGCAATAAGAAGCCCCATGATGTATGTTGTAGAAGCAGCATGTGCTCATGGGGCCGTGGTTCTGCCATCTACAAGTCCCAGCATTGTTAAAGTGAATCACCCACTGAACATGGGACACACTCATGCATGTCTCTGAATAGAAAGCTATGCTGTGAAGATTAGACAGGACTATAAAACAAAAAATAATACATGTGAGGAATGTGCTTCTTAGTTCAATCAGATACATGAGACCAAATGGGCAGCTCCTGTCCAGAGGCAGGAAGAGAAAGCAGGAAGGGACAGGAACTGGTTGAGCAGACACAGGAAACCCGAGGTGGGAAGGGGGACTGTGCTGTCACATTGTGGGAATTGCAACTAATGTCACAAAACAATATGTGTATAAATTTTTGTATGAGAAATTAACTGGAGCTGTAAACTTTCACCTAAAGCACAAATATATATACATGAAAAATAATAAATGAAGATTAAATTTTGAGTTCAAAAGAAAGGTATGCTGTGAAAAGCATTAGCTCCTTTGTTATTGTTACTGTTTTATTATTTTTTTATTGTGACAAATATGTAACAAAACGTTTGCCATTTCAACCTTCTTCACATGTACAATTCAGTGACATTATGTTCATCACATTGTTCAACCATTACTACTATCCATTTCCAAATTTTTCCATCACCCTTAACAGAAGCTCAGTGTCCCCTAAGCACTGATTCACCCTTTCCTCCCACCCACCCCTGACCACTAATAAAATTTCATCTCTATACACTGTTTTTTAAAGGAATTAGTTGATTAATGCCAAGCAAACTCTTTAGATTTCCTAAGGTCTGAACAAGAAACAGAGGAGCCTGCTGGCACAGTGGTTAAAGCACTCAGCTGCTAACCAAAAGGTTGATGGTTTAAACCCAGCAGCCACTCTGCAGGAGAAAGATATGGCAGTCTGCTTCTGTAAAGACTTACAGCCTTGGAAACCCCACGGGGCAGTTCTACTCTGTTATACAGGTTTCCAAGTTGGAGTCGGAACTGACTGGACAGCAGTGGGTTTGGTTTTTTGGTCTTGGTCAAGTTAGCATAAACGCGAAGCTAAAGGATCCAGCTGAGCTGAGCTCAGTAATTCTGACAGTTGGAGTCTGGCTGAGATGATCCAATCACTTGGAATCATTTAACCGAGAGAGCCCTCTGAGTCTGTATGCCACATGTCTCTCATGGGATAGTCAGGCTCTGCCAAGCACCAAGAACATAGGGACCAATTGCTCCAAGCTTCCCCTGCCCCCAACCTGGTGGAAGGGATTTCTGCCTGGAGTGGAGCCCTAAGCAGCAAGCCTTTCGATCGGGGAATAAATGCACTCACCCAGGACAATCTCAAGGAACATTTGTTAAGAAAGGTTGGCTTCCAATAACAAGTCAATTTTTGACCCCTTGCTTCCTTAGTGCCCATTCAGTTGAGAATATTAATTCCTTTCTAGGCCAAATGCCACCTTTTCAATGTGGCTCAATAAAAGGGCTCACCCTTTGCAAACTTCAGTTCACTGCAGAGTTCCATGAGTGTTAACCCACTGCAAAGTTTCCAGGCACCTTTGTGGACCTCAGCTAATTGTTCTTATTCCTGGGGACCTTGGAGTTGGCTGAGTATCCTGAGCACCGGGCACCTGTGTGGAAGCTCCTGACACCAGGAAAGACTGCTGTTCCTAATGCCAAATGCCTCCCGCCCACATCAGCTAGACTGTGCTCACCTGACCACTGCTCCTCAATGGCTCGAATCTGGTCATCTGTGAAGTTCCACAAACGGGCCAGCCTCTGCCACTCGTTGGCCTTTAGCTGATGGTAAGCCAGGTTCCAGAGGCAAGCGTGAATATGTCTGGTCTCCAGACTGTGATCTTGTTTGAATGACAGAGTGGAGCTGGTTGATGAGTCCTTGATAGTCTCATGATGCTCCTAAATTGAAAATAATTGTATCAGATGATTTCAGACATTTTCTATTTATTATCTTATTTCAGGGTATATAGCTATATACCCTGGTGGTGCAATGCTTAAACGCACAGCTGCTAAACAAGAAGTTGGTGATTAGAACCCACCAGTCACTCTGCAAGAGAAAAAACCTGGCGATCCGCTCCCATGAAGATTACAGCTTAGAAAATCCTATGGGGCAGTTCTACTCCGTCATATAGGGCCACTATGAGTCAGAATTAACTCGGCTGCACACAACAACAACAACAACATACATTTTTTCACGTATAACTGGTGAGGTGGCAACCCCGACTATTTTTTCAATTTCATCCATCATTAGATCATTTTTTGTCCTCCAAGTTGCAGACAAATGCCTGAAGTAAAAAGCTTGACCACTGTCTGTCTGACACAGGAAATGTGAGGGATTTTGCAATGTCCCATGCTTCTGTTTCAGCCTGCTGACTGATATTTGCCCACCTGAAAAGAGAACAGAGGGGATGTCTGAGCCAAGGAAATGTCACAACAACAGAAGCATCTTTAATGGCCTTACTTTCAACCCATTTCCCCCTTTCTTTTTTTGGGTGTTTGGTTTTCTCATATTGAAGTTTAAGTGGGGACCAGATAGGGTGTACTCTTAATCATACCCCCAGGGGGTCCCTTGATGTATCTGCTCTCTGATGAGCGTGAGAAGAGCAAGCTAGGAGCCTAACTCTGGATGGGCCAATGGGATGGGGAGGAGAGAAGTGGATATCATTTTGGTTTAAGCCACTACATCCAGGCTCAGCCCCACAGCTCTGTGCCTGGCTTGGCATCTTCTTTTCTGGCTTTTCAAAGGTTCCTTTTGCCCTGTCTGCAGAATCCGCCAGAGTGCTGCAGATTCCAGCCAAAAAGCAATCAAACAAACAAAAAACCTGGTGAAAATCTCAAAGTGAAGGCAGGTGCTGTGGCTTCCTACAGCTGCTTCTGTCATGAATATGCCATTTTAAAAACAACAACAAAAAGACTATTGCTCTAGAGCTGATTCCAACTCTATGGTGATCCCACGTGTTACAGAGTAGAACAGACCTTCATGAGATGGATTGACACAGTGGCTGCAACAATGAGTTCATAATAGCAATGATTGTGAGGGTAGTGCAGAACCCAGCAACATTTCATTCTTTGATACATAAGGTCACTACGAGTCAGAACCAACTCAATGGTACCTAACAACAACAAATCTTTACAGGAGCAGATGGCCAGGCCTTTCTTCCACAATGCCACAGATGGGTTAGTAGTTGAGCACAAACTGTTTGTGCCACCCAGGGACCCTGCATATGCCATTAGAGCTCAAGATAATCCTCTGTCAGAGTATTTCAGATCAGTTAAGGACATGCAGGACACAGAGACCCATGAAGAGATAAGGTGGATGGTGGAGAAACCCAACCAACTGGGGAGCCATGGGCCCTTCCCTTTTTCCTTTTCTCTTCATTCTATCTCCTGAAACAATGATGAAGCCAAAACACTAAACACCACAAGGAAAGGAGAGAGTGCAAACTGCTTCTGTATGCATCTTTGCACTATCACATTTTTGTTGCTTCGAGAAACTTGGAATCTTTGTGCACTCCGGGATTGGGCTGGGCTGTCCTTCTGGCTTCCATTAGAAAATGCAGGGGATTTGGAAAGCTCAGGTCTTTTCAGCAGCCAATGAAAGCATTAAATAGCTTGTCTGCCAAAGCACTGAGCTATTTGCAGGAGAAATGTGAGCTAGAAGTGGTAGAAATTAAAATAGCATAAACCAGGTTTTAGGAAGCTCCCATTTGCCTCTAAACCTCTGAATTTAATGATGGATAATTGGGTGGTTGGGTTAGATGGTTAAATGAATATAATAAGACAGGAAATTTCAATAATCTCTTTCATCTTTTTATTAGGAACCATTTTATATTAGGTGAGGATATAAACTTGTTTAATGAACAAAGAAGATTTAAAATAATAATAACTGCATTTAGGAAAAAATTCTAAAGGATTTACATGAAAAAATAAGTGTTTCTCTCACCCCAGATCCTGGGCCCCCACTTGTCACCAGGGTTAATAACTCTTACCATTTCTGGGGGGTTCATTCAGCTATATTTATGCATTATACAGGATTTTCAAAGTTCATCTAATTCTTACATCTTAAAGATTTGTTGAGGGGAAACGTAACTGATTCTTATCTAGCCAAAAGAATCAAAAAAATCTTGCAGGCATTAAAAAATATAACCAGTGAATATTTTTATGTTTTAAGAAAACATGAGCACAACAATTTAAAAAGAGAAAAGGAGGAATTGGTAAAGTTGTCTTCAATAAAATACAGTGATGATTTAAGAAAGGAAGAACGAAGATGAGAGGAAGAGGAAGAGGAAGGAAGAAGAACAGGAGAGATTAAATAGAGAATGCAAAATGTGAAAAAAAGTTAGAGTACTGACACAATGTGGAGTTGCAACCAATGTTGCAAAACAATTTGTGTATAAATTTTTTAATGAGAAAATAATTTGCGCTGTAAACTTTCACCTGAAAATTCTTGAAAATGTTAGAGGTTTTTTTGTTGTTTTATTTTACAGGAAAATAAGGAAAGTTGCAGAGGACAGTATGGCCTTTAAAATGATCCATATTTATTATAGGACAACTGAGGCAATTAAACAGGATTGTGAGAGAGCAAAGCAAAAAAAAGGTTTTGCTTTAAGGATTTAAAGAGAAATTTCCCAGGACTGGTAATTTGGACAGCAATCTAGGCTAAAGGCTTCTCAGGGGTAGACACCTGAGCAACTAGGGCTCAGATTCTGGCACTAACACGTTGGAACCATAAACCCATTATCCTTGAGGTGATTCTGACTCATAGCAAGCCTATAGGACAGAGTAGAACTGCTCCATACTGTTTCCAAGGCTGTAATCTTTATGGAAGAAATGATGAAATTAAAGAGCTGAACAGAAGATTTCAAAGGGCGGCTTGAGAAGACAAAGGAGTAAAATAAACCATGCAAAGACCAGGAGTTAGAAAACCAAAAGTGAAGAACATGCTTGGTAGTTCTCAAGCTGAAAGAACTACAGAAAAAATTCAAGCCTTGAGTTGCAATATTGAAGGATTCTATGACCAAAATGGGGCTCTAGCAGCACAGTGGTTAAGCGTTTGGCTACTAACCAAAAGGTCACCAGTTAGCATCCATCAGCCGCTCCTTGGAAACCCTATCGGGCAGTTCTACTCTGTCGTATAAGGTCGCTGTGAGTCAGAATCAAGTCAACGGCAACAGAGGATGGGCAAAATATTGAACAATGCAGGAAGCATCAAAAGAAAATGGAAGGAATACACAGAATCACTGTACCAAGAAGAACTGGTTGATGTTCAACTATTTCAGGATGTAGCGTATGATCAATAACCCATGATATTGAAGGAAGAAGTCCAAGCTGCACTGAATGCATTGGAGAAAAACAAGGTTTGGGAATTGACTGAATACCAACTGAGATGTTTCAAGAAATGGATGCAATGCTGGAAGCACTCACTCCTCTATGCCAAAAAATTTGGAAGAGAGGTACCTGGCCAACTGAATGGAAGAGATCCATGTTTGTGCCCATTCCAAAGAAAGGTGATCCAACCCAACCCACTGCCATCAAGTTAATTCCAACTCATAACGACCCTATAGGAGAGAGTAGAACTGCCCCATAGAGTTTCCAAGGAGCACATGGTAGATTCGAACTGCTGACCTTTTGGTTAGCAGCCATAGCTCTTGACCACTACGCCACCAGGGTTTCCAACAATGCGAAATTATCGAACAATATTATTAATATCAAATGCAAGTAAAATGTTACTGAAAATAATTCAAAAATAGTCGCAGGGGTACATCGACAGGGAACTGCCAGAAATTCAAGCCAGATTCATAAGAATGTGTGGAATGAGGGATATCATTGCTGAGGTCAGATGGACCCTGGAGGGATATCATTGCTGATGTCAGATGGATCTTGGCTGGAAGCAGAGATTACCAGAAAGATGTTTACCTGTGTTTTATTTACTATGCAAAGGCATTCGACTATGTGGATCATAACAGGTTATGGATAACATTTCCAAGAACGGGAATTCGAGAACACTTAATATTGCTCATGAGGAAACTGTCCATAAATGAAAAGGCAGTCATTCAAACAAAACAAGGGGATACTGCACAGTTTAAAATCAGGAAAGGTATGCATCAGGGTTGTATCCTTTCACCCGACTTAATCTATATGCTGAGCAAATAATCTGAACAGTTGGACTATATGGAGAATGTGGCATCAGGACTGGAAGAAGACTCATTAACAACCTGTGCTATGCAGATGATACAACCTTGCTTGCTGAAAGCAAAGAGGACTTGAAGCACTTACTGATGAAGATCAAAGACTACAGCCTTCAGCAGGAAGGAGTAGTAATTCAGGATGAAAGGAAACAGAGAACTAGGCCAGAAATGGGGGGAGTGTGGGCACATTGTGGGGAATGAAACCAATGCCACAGAACACTTTATGTACAAACTATCAAATGGAAAATTAATTTGCTCTGTAAACTTTCACCTAATGGCATAAAAAAAAAAAAAAAAGACTACAGCCTTCAGTATGGATTAACCTTGACATAAAGAAAACAAAAATCCTCACAACTGGACCTACAAACAACTTCATGATAAACAGAGAAAATACTGAAATTGTCAAGGATTTCATTTTACTTGGATCCACAGTCAATGCCCATGGAAGCAGCAGTCAAGAAATCAAACGAAGGGCAACATGGCACTATAGATAGAAGTACAACGAAATCCCTCCACAGCAAAGATCCGAAAAACTAAATCTAACAGAGTCACACATAAATCCTGAAACCCTAAGCGTCAAATGAAGAGAGAAAGGACTCAGCCAAGCACCAAATGGAATAATAAACTGACCAAGAAAAGAGAGTGAGGAGAGATACGTGCAGAAGTTCCCTATCAACTACCGCATCACGGATCCACCATCTTGGACTCCTATTGGAGATGGGTGAACAGGGGGTAAGAGAAAGCAGCTTCACAGAGCTTCCGGCAGGAGACAGAACAACTGGTAACCAGCAGTATACGCTTTCCCACCCCCCACCCTTTTTCACCCCCACTCAGCCTCCTCTGATTCCTGTGACCACAGTCTCTTGCCCAGGAAACACTGGCTTCAACCTGGTGTCACTTGGATTCCACCCTCCCACACTAGCCGGCTCCCTGAGTGCCATTTGTTGGCTGCTGGTATTGCTTTTTTCCACTTCTTTAGATTTCTTCCTTACCTCTCACCACTCCCCTCTCCTTTCTTTCAAATATCTGGCTCTGTGTGCCATCTTTGCTTCTTCCTGACAGGCTGCGAAACACTGCTCAACTGTGAAACTGCTTCCTGGCCTGTGCCAACATGCTGATGGGACTCCCCCAGACTTTTTTTGTTTGTTCTGATTTCTTCTGTTTTGATTTGTTTGTTTTCTTTTTCTTTTCTCAGCTTGGGAGCCCCTACTAGCCAGGCAGTACCGCACAGCTTGGGAGCTACTCCCTTACTCTGCGCAGATGCACAAGGACATCCCTGGGGGCATTTCTATTTCTAGATTTTTTCTCTTTTTGGGGGGGGGTTTGTTTCTTTGTTTTCTTGTCTCTCTTTTTCCCTTTTTGTCTTTCTTCATTTCCAGTTTCTCATCTCTCTATACTTACTTCTCTTCCTGTCTCCTGGATACCTGGCGTGGTGTGGAACCTCTACCTCTTCTAGCCAGGCTGTACTTCATGGCCTGGGGGCAACTTCCCCAGTCCTAGCAGCTGCACCGGTGGGATTACTGGTGGCTTTTCTTTCCTTCCCCGCCCCCTCTAGTTTTTATTTATTCATTTTTTTACCCTTTTTCTTTTTGTTTTTCTCCATTTCTCAGTCTCTTATCTTTCCACTCCAATAGCAAGCTCCCTTAGCACTCTTTTTTTGTCTGTTTGTTTCTGTGTGTGTTTTTGGCCCCTGTTCCTCTCTCCTCTCTCTCCTCTTTCCCATACCCATCTTAACTCCACACATCACAGTCTCCCCCCTCCTTCCTGCTACCTGCAGCATGCCCTAAACATCACACTCCCAAGCAACACAGGCACAGTCTACTGGAATATGCCCTGTACCGATTCCCAGTCCACCCTATTGGCCATAGTACATGCCACAAACAACCTATCCCAGCAACTCTCATTCAGCTGGACCTGCCCTGCTGTACCATACCTGAGTGACTGACTCTGCCCATTGGAGAAGGAGATGAAAAGTATTCGTGCCCACAAATGAGCAAACAACAAAGAATACACAGCCTGCCTGCTCAGACAACCAAATAAAACAAAAAAGCAAGACAAAAAAGACAAATCTACAATCAATAAATGAGGGAAATAACTACTGAATGCCCAGAAGACAGAAGATAATATCAAAACATATACAAAAACAGGACAGGATGGTTCCAGTAGGCATCCAAAATAAAACACTAGATGACTTTCCAGTAGAAAAAAAGTCACTAGAACTACCTGATAGGGAATTCAAATCTCTAATATTCAGAATTATCCAAGAGTTGAAGCAAAAAGCAGACAAAAATGAAAAACTAGAAAAATTCATGGAAAAGGCAGACGAATTCATGGAAAATACAGACCAAAAAAATGGAAGAATTCAAGATAATAATACATGAACAAAATGCTAAAATAAATTCACAACTAGAAATCATACAAAAACAACAATTAGAAATACAAAAGATAAACAGCAAGATTTCAGAAATGGACAGTGTCATAGAAGGGCTGAGGAGCAGGATTGAAATGATGGAAGACAGAATCAGCAAAACTGAAGACAAACACTTGGATACAACTCTGAGGAAAAATCAGAAAAAAGAACGAAGAAAAATGAAGAAACTCTGAGACTTATGTGGGATACAAACAAAAGCAAAAATTTTCGAGAGATCAGAGTTCCAGAACGGGGAGAAAACAGAAAACACAAAGAGGATCACTAAGGAATTGCTGACAGAAAACTTCCCCAATATCATGAAAGATGAAAAGCTGACTATCCAAGAAGCTCAACAAACCCCATATAGGATAGACCCCAAAAGAAAATCACCCAGGCATATCATAATCACACTCACTAAAACCAAAGGCAAAGAATCTTGAGAGCAGCTCAAGAACAAAGTCACATACAGAGGAGAAACAATAAGAGTAAGCTCGAATTATTCGGCAGAAACCATGCAGGGAAAAAGGCAATGGGATGACATATATAAAACCTTGAGAGAAAAAGATTGCCAGCCAAGAATACGATATCCTACAAAACTCTCATTCAAATATGATGGTGAAATTAGGTCATTATCCAGATGAATAGAAATTAATGGACTATGTAAAAACCAAACCAAAATTACAAGGCTTATTAAAGGGAGTCCTTCGATCTGAGAACAAACAACATCAGACCACAGGCTGAATCTAGGACACAGGATTGTACCAGCCAGATATCAACCTAGGAAATGAACTCTTAAGGACTATGCAAAACCAAAAGAATGACAACAGGGAACCAGAGAGGCTAATCTGTAAATGATAACAGCATCAGAACAATAAAAGAGGGAATGAACAGTGTAGGTATAGAACCTTCTAATGGAGAGGAAGGCAAGGCAATACCAAGTAATAATAGACTGCTTCAAACCTAGGAAGATAAGGGTAAATTTCAAGGTAACCACAAAGAAAGTTAACAAACATACTCATCAAAATAAAGAAGAAAAACAAAGTCTCAGTAAAACCAAAACCTAAAAAAACAAAAGAAATGAAAAAAAAAAAAAATCCACAAACAAAAGGAATTCAGCACAGGAGAGTAAGAGGAACAAAGATAACATCAGCACCACCAAAAAAAAAAGCACTACAAAATGACAGTGATAAACTTACACCTATCAAGAATTACACTGAATGTAAATGGCCTAAATGCACCCATAAAGAGACGGAGAGTGACAGAATGGATAAGAAAACAGGATTCATCAATATGCTGTCTACCAGAGACACACCTTAGAAACAAAGATGTGAATTTTTTAAAAATCAAACGATGGAAAAAATATTTCAAGCAAACAGCTAACAAAAAAGAGCAGGAGTGACAATACCAATCCCAGATAAAGTAGACTTTAAAACAAAATCCACCATAAAATAAAAAGAAGGACACTATATAATGATTAAGGAAGTGATCCATCATGAAGACATAACCATAATAAACATCTACACACCCAATGACAGGGCTCCCAAATACATAAAACAAACTCTAACAGCACTGAAAAGAAAAATGGACAGTTCCACAATAATAGTAGGAGACTTCAACAGACCACTCTCAGTAAAGGACAGAACAACTAAGAAGAAACTCAGCAAAGATACAGAAGACCTAAAGGGCACAATCAGCCAACTTGACCTCATAGACATCTATAGAACACTACACCCAACAGTTGCAAAGTACACATTCTTTTCCAATGCACATGGAACGTTCTCCAGAAGGCACCGCATCTTAGGCCACAGAGCAATCCTCAACAAGATCCAAAACGTTGAGGTAATATGAAGTATCTTCTCTGACCACAATGCCATCAAGGAAGAAATTAACAACAGAAAGAGCAAGGGAAAAAACCCAACTACATGGAAATGGAATAACACCTTGCTTACACATCACTGGGTATAGAAGAAATCATAGATGGAATCAAAAAATTCCTAGAATCAAATGAGAATGAAAACACATCATACCAAAACCTTTGGGACACAGCAAAGGCAGTCCTCAGAGGACAATTTATAGCAATAGATGCACACATCAAAAAAGAAGGGACAAAATCAAAACATTAACAACAGAACTCGAACAAATAGAAAAAGAACAGCAAAAAAAGCCCACAGCCATCAGAATAAAGGAAATAATAAAGATCAGAGCAGAAATAAATCAAATAGAGAATAGAAAAAAATAGAAAGAATCAACAAAACCAAAAGTTGGTTCTTTGAAAGGCTCAAGAAAATCGACAAACCACTGGCCAGACTGACAAAAGAAAAACAGGAGAGGACACAAATAAACCAAATAGGAAATGAAATGGGTGACATTACAACAGACCCAACTGAAATAAAAAGGATTATAATGGTGTATTATGAAAAACTATACCCCAACAAATTTGAAAGCATAGAGGAAATGGATAAATTTCTAGAAACACATTGCCTACCCAAACTATCACACAGTGATGTTGAAAATCTGAACAGACCCATAACAAGAGAAGAAATCAAAAAGGTAATAAAAAAAAACTCCCAACAAAAAAAGCCCTGGCCCAGGTGGCTTCACTGGAGAATTCTACCAAACATTCAGAGAAGAGCTTATACCAGTACTACTCAAACTATTTCAGAACACAGAAAAGGAAGGGGTACTTCCAAATTCATTTTATGAAGCCAGCATAACCCTGATACAAAACCAGGCAAAGACACCACAAAAGAAGAAAATTACAGACCAATATCTCTTATGAATACAGATGCAAAAATTCTCAACAAAATTCTAGTCAGTAGAATTTAACATCATATAAAAAAAATAATACACCAAGACCAAGTAGGTTCATATCAGGTATGCAGGGATGGTTCAACATTAGAAAATCAATCAATGTAATCCACCACATAAATAAAAGGAAAGGAAAGAATCACATGATCATCTTAATTGATGCATAAAAGGCATACGACAAAGTCCAACACTCATTCCTGATAAAAACTCTCAATAAAACAGTGATAGAAGGGAAATTTCTGAACATAATAAAGGGCATCTATGAAAAACCAAAAGCCAGCATAATTCTTAATGGAGAGAGGCTGAAAACATTCCCCTTGAGAAGAGGAACAAGGATGCCCTTTATCTCCCCTCCTATTTGACATTGTGCTGGAAGTCCTAGCTAGAGCAATAAGGCAAGAAAAAGACATAAAGGTCATCCAAATTGGTAATGAAGAAGTCAAAGTGTCCCTGTTTACATACGATATGATACTATACATAGAAAACCCTAAAGACTCCACGAGAGAACTACTGGAACTAATAGAAAGGTTCAGCAGAGTAGCAGGATACAAGATAAACATACAAAAATCAGTTGGATTCCTATAAACCAATAAAGAGAACAATGAAAAGGAAATCAGGAAAACAATACCCATGTAATAGCCCCTAAAAAAATAAAATACTTAGGAATAAATCTAAACAGGGATGTAAAAGACCTATATAAAGAAAACTACAAAACACCATTACAAGAAACTCAAAGGGATCTACATAAGTGGAAAAACATACCATGTTCATGGATAGGTAGACTCAACATAGTGAAAATGACAATTCTACCCAAAGTAATTTCCAAATACAGTGCAATCCTGATCAAATTACCAACAACATTCTTCAAAGAGATGGAAAAACTAATCATTAACTTTATATGGAAAGGGAAGAAACACCAGATAAGTAAACCTCTGTTGAAGAATAAAGTAGGAGGACTTGCACTACCTGACCTCAGAACCTAGTATACAGTTACAGTAGTCAAAACAGCCTGGTACTGGTACAATGACAGATACACTGACCAATGGAACAGAATTGAGAACCGAGATGTATATCCATCCACCTACGGTCACCTGATCTTTGACAAGGGCCCAAAGGCCATCAAATGGGGAAAAGAGTTTTTAACAAATGGTGCTGGCAAAACTGGATATCCATCTGCAAAAAAATGAAACAGGACCCATACCTCACACCATACACAAAAACTAATTCAAAATGGATCAAAGACCTAAATATAAAGTGAAAAACTATAAAGTTCATAGAAGAAAAAACAGGACCAACACTACAGGCCTTAATACACGGCATTAACAGGATACAAACCATAGCCAACAACACACAAACCCCAGAAGATAAGCTAGATTACTCGGATCTTCTAAAAATTAAACACTTATGCTCATCAAAAGACTTCACCAAAAGCATAAAAAGAGAACCTACAGACTGGGAAAAAACTTTTGGATAGTACAAGTCAGACAAAGGTCTAATCTCTAAAATCTACAAGAAAATCCAACACCTCTACAACAAAAAGACAAAAAATCCACTTTAAAAATGGGCAAAGGAAATGAACAGACATTTCACCAAAGAAGACATTCAAGCGGCCAACAGACACATGAGGAAATGCTCACGATCACTAGCCACTAGAGAAATGCAAATTAAAACCACAATGAGATACCATCTCACCTCGGCATCACTGGCACAAATCAAAAACACTGGAAATAACAAATGTTGGAGAGGCTGTGGGGAGATCGGAACTCTTATGCGCTGCTGGTGGGAATGCAAAATGATATGACAATTTTGGAAAATGATATGGCACTTCTTTAGAAAGCTAGAGATAGAAATACCATATGATCCAAAAATCCCACCTCTAGGAATATATCCTAGAGAGGTAAGAGCAGTCACACGAATAGACATATGCACATCGATATTCACTGCAGCACTGTTCACAATAGCAAAAAGATGGAAACAACCTAGATGCCCATCAACAGATGAATGGATAAATAAACTATGGTACATACACACAATGGAGTATTATGCAATGATAAAGAACAATGATGAATCTATGAAGCATCTCATAACATGGATCAAACTGGAGGACGTTATGCTGAATGAAACAAGTCAATCACAAAAGGACAAATATTGTATGATACCTGTACTGTAAAAACTCATGTAAAAGTTTACAGACAAAAAGAAACAATCTTTGTTGGTTACGAGAGATGGGAGAGGTGGCGGGGGGGAACTAAACAGACAATAGATAAGTGTAAATTTGTTGAAGGGTAAGACAGTACACAATACTGGGTAAGCCAGCAGAACTTGTACAAGGAAAGGTCATGGAAGCTCCATAGACATATCCAAACTCCCTGAGGGACTGAACTGCTGGGTGGAGGGCTATGGGGACCATGGTCTCAGGGATCATCTAGCTCAATTGGCATAACACCGTTTATAAAAACAATATTCTACATTCTACCTTAGTGAGTAGCATCTGGGATCTTAAAAGCCTGTGAGCAGCCATCTAAAATACTCCACTGGTCACACCCCTTCAGGAGCAAGGGAGAATGAAGAGAACAGGATATAAGGAAAAGATCGGTCCAAAGGACTAAAGGACCACAGCTACCATGGCCTCCACCAGGCTGAGTCCAGGACAGCTTGATGTTGCCCGGCTACCACCACTGACTGCTCTGGCAAGGAGCACAACAGAGGGTCCTGGACAGAGCTGGGGAAGGATGTAGAACAAAATTCTAACTCACAAAAAAAGACCAGATTCACTGGCCTGACAGACTGGAGAAACCCCGAGAGTATGGCCTCCGGACACCCTTTTAGCTCAGTGGTGAATTCACTCCTGAGGTTCACCGTTCAGCAAGGGATTAGATGGCCCCATAAAACAAAATGAGATTGAAGGGGCACAGCCGTCCAGGGACAAGGACTAGAAGGCAGGAGGGGACAAGAAAGCTGGTGATAGGGAACCCAAGGTTGATAAGGGACAGTGTTGACATGTCATCAGACTGGTAACCGTTGTCATAGGGCAATATGTGTACTAACTGTTTAATGAGAAACTATTCTGTAAACCTCCATCTAAGGAACAAAAAATAGAATTATCTATGTGAGATCAAACTGACAACAGCAACTCGAAAGGTTTGATGGGAAGCCTAGGGGGCAGTGAGTTGAAGATAATAGTGATGGAATAATTTGGAAAAGGATAGCGAGACTAGCAGCACAACTGGAAGAATGTAATCGATGTCACTGTGAATTGTACATGTAGAAACTTTTGAAATGGTATAACTTTGGCTATGTATATTTTCACCAAAAAATAAAGGTCTTCCAAAGTCAAGAAAGGAGAGTGTTAACATGTGGGTTGTTAACAAATGTCATAAAACAATATGTGTACTGACTGTTTAATGAGAAACTATTTGTTCTGTAAACCTGCATCTAAAGTACAATAAAAAAAAAATTTTAAAAAGAAATCAAGGAGGCGGGGCCAAGATGGCGGAGTAGTCAGATGGCTTCCTATGTCCCTCTTACAACAAACACCTGGAAAAACAAGTGATTTGATCGTATATGAATATCTAGGAGCCCTGAACAAGGCAAAGTTGAGGAATTGGACTGAGTGGTGGTGGGAGAGGGAGACAGTTCAGAAGTAGCAAGGAGTGCCAGAGAGGCAGCGGTGGCGGGACTGCAGCTCTTCAGCTGCTCTGGGTCCACAGTGAAGCAGGCAAACAGCTGCGCGCGCTCCGGAGGCAGTTTCCACATCAAGAGAGATCGGCAGCAGAGATTCTGCTTGGACACTCCGAACCAGCAAAAAGCAGCTCTCAAGTAGGTAAAGATAAGTACGTGCGTGCGGCCTTTTGCGGGGATTTAAAAAAAAAAAAAATAAGCCCATTGGGAAAAACCTCTCTACCTTTTACCTCCTTCCTCCCTGCTCTGCACCGGGAGTCCACTGGGCCAGAAGTAGATCCCAAAAAGCACCCTGACCCATTCTCTTGGCCTTGGAGAGGGAACAAATAAGCTACTCGCTCCCCTAAGCCAGGAACTCAGGGTCAGCACAGCTCCTTTGCTAGGCACAGGCATAAGGGGTCTGCAGACTTTGAGTGCCTTACACCCCTGTATAGACTTGTGGGGACCCATCTCAACAGTGTTAGCCCTCACTACCACAGTACAACAGGGTAAACATCTGAGGTTTAACTTCAACTGTTTCAGCTGTGAAGTGGCAGATTTGTGACCCTCAACACAGCCCTGCCCCTTAAACAGGCACCTTTACCAATCTGCACGAGGGGCTTGAGAACTGATGGCATCACGTACGCCACCTAGTCACCTGCTACAGGAGTCCAAAAAAAGTGGTGCCCTTGAGTCTTTACAGCCAACAGAGTGGGGTGCTCATAGCCCAGCTGAAAAACTCACCTACCTACTCACCCTAGAGAATAGAGACACACTTTCAGACTCTCAGGGGCAACCATCAGCCCCCTGCCTGGCTCAGCACGTGACCCCCTACCACAGCCAGATACCAATGCGTACACCAATCACCCATGCCTCTCTAAGACTGTAGGTGAGCACCTGCACCACATACTTAGTGACAGACTGCCTAGACACCTGAGCTGAACCCATATACAGGAAAATTTAATGGACTCCTATGTGCACATACTTAGTTACAGAACTAACTAGCTGGTGACAGGATGTTAGAGCTTCAAAGGCACCAATAATCAAACTAGCGCACAGGAGCAGCCTATTGGGGCATATCAAAACAAAACAAAACAAGAAGCTAGGACTCACTAAACAAATATAAAATAAAATTATAATAACTTATTGATGGCTCAGAGACAACAGTCAATATCAAATCACATAAAGAGGCAGTCCATGATGGCTTCAGCAAGCTCCCAAAATAAAGAATCAATAAATTCCCTGGAGGAAGAGAACTTCTTGGAATTACCAGAGGCAGAATACAAAAGATTAATATACAGAACTCTTCTGGAAATGAGAAAGGAAATTTTACAGAATGCAGAAATAGCCAGGGAACACACAGACAAAGTAGTAGCAGAACTTAAAAAAGTTATTCAAGAACATAATGACAAATTTAATAGGCTACAAGAATCCATATAGAGACAGCAATCATAAATCCAGAATATTAACAATAAAATTTCAGAATTAGACAACTCAATAGAAAGTCATAGGAGCAGAATTGAGGCAGTAGAAGTTAGAATTAGTAACACTGAAGATAAAGCTCTTGACACCAACTTATTTGAGGAAAAATCAGATAAAAGAATTAAAAAGAATGAAGAAACTCTAACAGTTATATGGGACTTTATCAAGAGAAATAACTTACGAGTGATTGGAGTAGCAGAACGGGGTGGGGGTGGGGGGATAACAGAAAATATAGAGAAAATTGTTGAAGATTTGTTGAGAGAAAACTTTCCTGATACCATGAAAGATGAGAAGATATCTATCCAAGATGCTCATTGAACCCCACGTAAGATAGATCCCAAAAGAAAGTCACCAAGGCATATTATAATCAAACTTACCAAAGAGAGAATTTTAAGAGCAGCTAGGGATAAAAGAAAAGTCATCTGCAAAGAAGAGTCAATTAGAGTAAGCTCGGACTACTCAGCAGAAACCATGCAGGCTAGAAGGCAATGGGATGACATATATAAAGCCTTGAAGGAAAACAACCGCCAGCCAAGAACTATATATCCAGCAAAACTGTCTCTCAAATATGATGGAGAAATAAGGGCATTTCCAGATAAACAGAAGTTTAGGGAATTTGCAAAAACCAAACCAAAATTACAAGAAATACTAAAGGGAGTCCTCTGATTAGATAATCAATAACATCAGACAACAACACAACACTAAAACACAGGACAGAGCAACCAGATATTGACTCAGATAGGGAAGTCACAAAAATAAATCAAAGCTAAAACATTGAAAATAGGGAAACAGAGATATCAATATGTAAAAAAGGACAATATTGAAACCAAAAAGAGGGACTTAAAAAATCCAGGCATTGATTTTTCATATGGATGGGAAGTCAGGGCAATACAAAGTAATAAATAAACTTAGAAAAAATAGGGGTAAATATTAAGGTAACCACAAAGGAATTTAACAATCCTACAAATCAAAATAAAAAAGTAGAAAAACATAAAGACCCAGCAAACACAAAAACTACAACAATGAAAAAGATGAAAAAAAAAAAAAACATAAAGAAAAACGACTCAGCACAGAAAATTAAGGGGAACAAAGAAACTGTGAACAACACACAGAGACATGAGGGTGACAGCACTAAACTCATACCTATCAATAATTATGCTGAATGTAAACGGACTTAATGCACCAATAAAGAAACAGAGAGTGGCAGACTGGATAAAAAAGCATGATCCATCTATACGCTGCCTGCAAGAGATGCACCTTAGACTTAAAGACACAAACAGGCTAAAACTCAAAGGATGGAAAAAAATGTATCAAGCAAACAGCACTCAAAAAAGAGCAGGAGTAGCAATATTAATCTCTGACAAAATAGACTTTAAAGTAAAATCCACCACAAAGGGTAGGGAAGGGCACTATATAATGATTAAAGGATCAATAAACCAGGAGGACGTAACTATAATAAATATTTACACACCCAACAACAAGGCTCCAAAATACATAAACTCTAACAGCACTGAAAAGAGAGATAGACAGCTCCACAATAGTAATAGAAGACTTCAACGTGCCACTTTCAGTGAATGACAGAACATCCAGAAAGAAGCTCAACAAAGACAGAGAGGAGCAAAATGCTATAATCAACCAACTTGATCTCATAGAAATATACCGAACACTCCACACAACAGCAGCCATGTTTTCTTTTCCAACGCACATGGAACATTCTCCAGAATAGACCACATATTAGGCCGTAAAGCAAGCCTTAACAAAATCCAAAACATAGAAATATTACAAAGCATCTTTTCCGACCATAAAGCCACTAAAGTGGAAATCAACAACACAAAAAGCAAGGAAAAAAAATCAAACACATGGAAACTGAACAACACCTTGCTCAAAAACTACTGGGTTATAGAAGAAATTAAGGATGGAATAAAGAAATTCATAGAATCAAATGAGAATGAAAACACATCCTACCAGAACCTTTGGGACATAGCAAAAGCAGTGCTCAGAGGTCAGTTTATAGCAATAAATGCACACATCCAAAAAGAAGAAAGGGCCATAATCAAAACATTAACCCTACAACTGGAACAAGTAGAAAGAGAGCAGCAAAAGAAGCCCACAGGCACCAGAAGGAAGGAAATAATAAGAATTAGAGTGGAATTAAATGATACAGAGAATAGGAAAACAATTGAAAGAGTGAACAAGTCCAAAAGCTGGTTCTTTGAAAAGATCAACAAAACTGATAAACCATTGGCCTAACTGATAAAAGAAAAACAGGAGAGGAAGCAGATAACACGTATAAGAAATGAGATGGGTGATATCACAACAGACCCAACTGAAATTAAAAGAATCATAACAGGTTACTATGAAAAATTGTACTCTAACAAATTGGAAAACCTAGAGGAAATGGACAAATTTCTAGAAACTCACTACCTACCTAAATTAACACAAACAGAGGTAGAACAACTAAATAAACCCATAACAAAAGAAGAGATTGAAAAGGTTATTTAAAAACTCCCAACAAAAAAAAGCCCTGGCCTGGATGGCTTCACTGGAGAATTCTACCAAACTTTCAGAGAAGAGGTAACACCCCTTCTACTAAAGGTATTTCAGAGCATAGGAAAGGATGGAATACTCCCAAACTCATTCTGTGAAGCCAGCATAACCCTGATACCAAAACCAGGTAAAGACAGCCCAAAAAAAGAAAATTACAGACCAATATCCCTCATGAACATAGGTGCAAAAATCCTCCACAAAATTCTAGCCAATAGAATTCAAGAACATATCAAAAAAATAATTCACCATGACCAAGTGGGATTTATACCAGGTATGCAGGAATGGTTCAGCATTAGAAAAACAATCAATGTAATCCATCACATAAATAAAACAAAAGACGAGAACCAGTTGATGCAGAAACGGCATTCAACAAAGTCCAACACCCATTCATGATAAAAACTCTCAATAAAATAGGAATAGAAGGGAAAATCCTCAATACAATTAAGGGCATTTATACAAAGCCAACAGCCAACATCATCCTAAATGGAGAGACTTTGAAAGAATTCCCCTTGAGAACAGGAACCAGACAAGGATGCCCTCTATCACCACTCTTATTCAACATTGTTCTGGAGGTCCTAGCCAGAGCAGTTAGGCTAGAAAAAGAAATAAAGGGCATCCAAATCAGTAGAGAAGAAGTCAAAGTATCTCTGTTTGCAGATGATATGATCTTATACACAGAAAACCCCAAAGAATCCACAAGAAAACTACTGGAACTAATAGAAGGTATCAGCAAAGTTTCAGGATACAAGATAAACATACAAAAATCAGTTGGATTTCTTTACACCAACAAAGAGAACCTTGAAGAGGAAATCACCAGATAATACCATTTACAATAGCCCCCAAGAAGATAAAATACTTAGGAATAAATCTAACTGAGATGTAAAAGATCTATACAGAGAAAACTACAAGACACTACTGCAGGAAACTAAAAGAGACCTGCATAAGTGGAAAAATATACCTTGTTCATGGATAGGTAAACTCAACATAGTGAAAATGTCAATTCTTCCCAAAGCAATCTACAGATACAACGCAATCCTGATCCAAATCCCAGCAGCATTTTTTAATGAGCTGGAGAAACAAATCACCAAATTCATATGGAAAGGGAAGAGGCCCCAAATAAATAAAGCATTACTCAAGAAGAAAAACAAAGTGGGAGGCCTTACACTACCTGATTTTAGGACCTATTATACTGCCATGGTAGTCAAAACAGCCTGGTACTGGTACAACAACAGATACATAGACCAATGGAACAGAGTTGAGAATCCAGATAGAAGCTCATCCACCTATGAGCAGCTAATATTTGACAAAGGCCTAAAGTCCATTAATTGGGGAAAAGACAGTCTGTTTAACAAATGGTGCTGGCATAACTGGATATCTATCTGCAAAAAACTGAAACAAGACCCATACCTCACACCATGCACAAAAACTAACTCAAAATGGATCAAAGACTTAAAGATCATGGGAGAAAAAATAGGGACAACACTAGGAGCCCTAATACATGACATAAACACAATACGAACCGTAAGTAACAATGCACAAGCACCAGAAGAGAGACTAGATAAGTGGGAGCTCCTAAAAATCAAACCCTTTTGCTCATCAAAAGACTTCTCCAAAAGAGTCAAAAGACAACCTACAGAGTGGGAAAAAATTTTTGGCTATGACAAATCCTATCAGCGTTTTATCTCTAAAATCTACAAGATACTGCGAAACCTCAACAACAAAAAGACAAATAACCCAATTAAAAAATGGCCAAAGGACATGAACAGGCACTTCACCAAAGAAGATATTCAGGCAGCTAACAGACATATGAAGAAATGCTCATGATCATTAGCCATTAGAGAAACGCAGATCAAAACTTCAATGAGATATCATCTCACCCCAACAAGGCTAGCCTTAGTCCAAAAAACACAAAATAATAAATGCTGGAGAGGCTGTGGAGAGACTGGAAGACTTATACACTGTTGGTGGGAATGTAAAACGGTACAACCACTTTGGAAATCGATTTGGTGCTTCCTTAAAAAGCTAGAAATAGAAGCACCATACGATCCAGCTATCCCACTCCTTGGAATATATCCTAGAAAAATAAGAGCCATCACACGAATAGGTATATGCACACCCATGTTCATTGCAGCACTGTTCACAATAGCAAAAAGATGGAAACACCTAGGTGCCCATCAATGCGTGAATGGATAGCAAATTATGGTATATCCACACAATGAAATATTACACAATGATAAAGAACAACAATGAAGCTGTGAAATACCGTATAACATGGAGGAAGCTGGAACGTATTGTGCTGAGTGAATTTAGTCAGTCACAGAAGGACAAATACTGTATAAGACCACCATTATAAGAACTCAAGAAAAGGTTTAAACACAGAAGAAAACATTCTTTGATGGTTATGAGGGTGGGGAGGGAGGGTGAGGGTTATTCACTAACTAGATAGTAGATAAGAATCATCTTTGGCGAAGGGAAGGACAGCACACACTACAGGGGAAGTCAGCACAACTGGACTAAACCAAAGCTAAGAAGTTCCCTGAATACAATCAAACACTTTGAGAGACAGAGTAGCAGGGGTAGGGGTCTGGGGACCATGCTTACAGGGAACATCTAGGTCAACTGGCATAACAAAGCTTATTAAGAAAATGTTCTGCATCCTACTTTGGTGAGTGGCATCTGGGGTCTTAAAAGCTTGCAAGCGGCCATCTAAGATGCATCAGTTGGTCCCAACCCACCTGGAGTAAAGGAGAATGAAGAACACCAAAGCCACAAGGAAAGTATTAGCCCAAGAGACGGAATGGGCCACATAAACCAGAGACTTCATCAGCCGGAGACCAGAAGAACCAGATGGTGCCTGGCTACCACCAGTGAACATCCTGACAGGGAACACAACAGAGAGTCCCTGATGGAGCAGCAGAAGGATGGGTTGCAGAACTCAAATTCTAGTAAGTAGACCAGATTTAATGGTCTGACTGAGACTGGAGGTACCCCGGAAAGCATGGCCCCTGGACTCTCTATCAGCCCAGAACTGAAACAATTTCCGAGGCCAACTCTTCAGACAGGGATTGGACTGGACTGTGGGACATAAAGTGATACTCGTGAAGAGTGTGCCTCTTAGTCAAGTAGATACAAGAGACCAAAGGGGCAGCTTCTGTCCAGAGGTGAGAGGGGAAGGCAGAGAGGGTTAGGAGCTGGTTGAATGGACATGGGGAATCGGGACAGAAAGGAGGAGTGTGCTGTCACAGAATGGGGTGACCAATTAGGGTCACATAATAATGTATGTATAAAATTTTGTATGGGAGACTAACTTGAAATGTAAACTTTTAAAAAAATAAAACAAACCACTTGCAAAAAAAATAAAACAAAAAAGAAATGAAAATGACTTTCTATTGCATTGGGCAAATCTGCTGCAATAGACCTCTTTAAAGAGTTAAAAAGCAAAGATGTCACTTTGACAACTAAGGTGTGCCTGACCCAAACCATGGTATTTTCAATTGCCTCATATGAATGTGAAAGCTGGACAATGAATAAGGAAGACCAAAGAAGAATTGATGCATTTGAATTTTGGTGTTGGCAGAGAATATTGAATGTATCATGGACTACCAGAAGAACAAACAAATCTGCCTTGGAAGAAGTACAGCAAGAATGCTCCTCAGAAGTGATGATAGTGAGACTTCGTCTCATGTACTTTGGACACATTATCAGAAGGGACCAGTCCCTGGAGGACATCATGCTTGGTAAAGCAGAGGGTCAGTGAAAAAGGGGGAAGACACTCAATGAGATGGATTGACACCATGGCTACAACAATGAGCTCAAATATAGCTACAATTGTGAGGATGGCACAGGACTGGGCAGCGTTTTGTTCTGTTGTACATAGGGTCACTATGAGTTGGAACCGATTGGACAGCACCTAACAATAACAGAGACAATTCCAAAATTAACTTCCTTTCTAAAAAGTGCATCAGAAGAGACTTCTTATTTTGAACGATCAAGTGTAATGGGTGCAAATCGTTGTACTAATACCACTAGTGCTGAAATTACTAATACCAATACAAATATAACAGGATTTGTTTCAAATTCTGCGTCCATTCCTTGCTGAAGTAAAAAAAAATTGATAATGGTGTAGAAAGTGAAACTATCGTAAAATGTAAAATTGTTGCATCTGCAGACCCCATAAATAATAGAACTACAGATCCTGCTTTGTGGAATAATTTTTCTTCTTATGATATAAATTATTGGATCAAAAGAGGGCCAAGTGATTGTCAACATCACGGTGGACAATTTGAAAATTTGTCAAAAATTTCTGGATAGTAAACAAACAAGGTTCTGTGGCCAGAATATATTTCTAGGGTGCAAAGCTAATGGTGAAAATTATAAGAGGGAGTGGCTACTGTACTCTATATCAGTTGGCTCTGTATATTGTTTTGTTTGCAAACTGTTCAATCCTAAATCATTTAATTCTTGATTTTCTACAGATGGATTTAGTGATCAGTGCAACTCGAATGTGGCTGATAAACATGAAAAAACAGTTCAATTCACAGAGATTGTATGTTGTCATATTTAAACCAAAGGCATGGTTTTGGCTTAGCTCATGAACTGGTAACTCAAATTAATGAAGAACATCAGAATTGGAAAGTCATTTTACAATGTATTGTTGCTGTCATTATAACAATCGCTGAACGTGTACTATCTTTTTGAGGAAAAAATGTTCTAGATTACGTCTCCATCAATTCCCCTAAGACTTAGACAACAAAAGTTCATTGGTTGGGTGGGGATCTACCATCAACAGATGATGTTTTACACATGCTCTATCAATGAGAACCCAAATATTTCTACAAGACTCCCTGGTGTCTTCCTGGCCGCTGCACAGGGAAGTTCTCAGCAAGTAAATAACATCATCATACGTTTTCTCCTCTGAGGGATGATACCATCTGTGGCAGAGGCTATTAATGCCCCCCAGTAGCCTTTTCTCCCTTTCTTCTATAGGAAGAGACCCCCCCGACTTTTTGTTGGGTACTTGGCCACCCCAAATATTGACTACATTTCCCAGCCTTCCTTGCAGTTAGGAATGCGACTTAAGTTCTACCCAGTGGTATGTAAATGGAAGTGGTACATGCAAATTCTGGGAACTATCTTTAAAGAGAGGAAGGATGTTATTCTCCTTCCTCTCCTCCTTCCTCCGGAGTGGAATGCTGGCATGAAGGCTGAAGCTTGAAAAACCCAGCCATCTTAGACCATGAGGTAGAAGCCATGTGTTGAGGAGGGTGGAATAATATGACAGAAAAGGCTTGGATCTTATTAACAGTATTATTAATAATGATGACACTACTAATTCATAGTATAGAATTCTGTTCACTGGACTCCTTTCCAGAATTTTTTTCTACTATACTGGTAACCAGAGGGAAAAGGGTTAGAGTCTTAACCAAACGGAATGAGTAGCAAAGATTGTTCTGGACATTATTTGAGGTATGAGCTGCCTGGAGCCCATATGGTACCTTATACAAATTACAAAAAGGTGCACTTTCCTCAAGCTAGATATAGCTCAAAGTCATGGCATACCGCTCAGCAAGCAGGGTACCCAGATTTTATGTAGTGGATGACCTGTACATCTGTACTTTTTTCCCTAAGCAAAGGCTAATTGGTTCTTATTTGCTATTCAGATGATCCACAAAGAATTTGTTCAGGGACCCTAAAGATAATAATAATAGCCATAAATAACCCCAGACGAAGTGCCAGTCTTAGGAATCCTGTGTTTCTATCCTTAGGAACCCAGAAATTTATCCCAATAATTTTCTTACATGTTCTGGATATTTGCAACAAGTTCAATTTCCACCAACACAAATTATTTGGCTGTTATTCCAGGCGCTAAGACCCAGGTGAGCCTGAAAATCAGAGCTGAAAGTAATCAACCCCTAATCTAAAGAGACAGTAATGAAATTAGGAAGAACTGCATTTTTCAGGCGTTTAGCAAGCCTATAATTGTATACCGTCTAAATTCTGGCTTGTACAGCCATTTGAATCACCATAATTAGCCTATTTTGGGAAGGCAACACTCTAAGAGCCAGGGTTTTCGAGTTCATAAGAAAATCTTCCTAGGGAGCGTATGCCGGAATGGAAGTCCAAATATTTCTGCCACTGGTGGGACAGGGGAGGAGGTGAACTGGACAGAGACCTCTACGAGCTTTGTGATGCCTCTAGTTGAGAAGACGGGCTTCCAGAAGGTTAAATTTACAACAAACCTTGCCTCTGTTTTTTTCCCCATTTGACCTTAATGTGATCTTGGAAACAGTCATTTATCTTTGGTAAAAACTGTGGTGCAGTGTCATGGATTGAATTGTGTCCCCCAAAAATATGCATATCAACTTGGCTAGGCCATGATTCCCAGTATTGTGTGACTATCTACCATTTTGTCATCTGATGTGATTTTCCTGTGTGTTGTAAATCCTATCTCTATGATGTCGATGAGATGGAATTAGGGGCAGTTATGTTAACGAGGCAGGATTTAATCTACAAGATTGGATTGTGTCTTGAGCCAATCTCTTTTGAGATATAAAAGATAGAAGCAAGCAGAGAGACAGGGGGACCTCATACCACAAAAAATAAGAACGAGGAGAATAGCACATCCTTTGGACCTGGGGTTCCTGTGCTGAGAAACTCCTTGACCAAGGAAGATTGATGACAAGGACCTTCCCAGAGCCAACAGAGAGAGAAAGCCTTCCCCTGGCGCTGGCACCCTGAATTTGGACTTCCAGCATCCTAGACTGTAACAGAATAAATTTCTCTTTGTTAAAGCCATCCACTTGTAGTATTTCTATTTGCTTGGATATATGCACAAAGGAACTCTAACAGGACATTGTAATAATGGATACCTATGGAAAGGTCTACCACTGTCTGTCAGTTTGTCGTACTGTGGTGGCTTGCATGTTACTATGATGCTGAAAGCTAATGCCACTGGTATTTCAAATACCAGCAGAGTCACCCATGGTGGACAGGTTTCAGCAGAGCTTTCAGACTAAGACAGACTAGGAAGAAAACCCTAGAGATCTGCTTCTAAAAATTAGCCAATGAAAATCCTATGTATCACAACAGAAGATTGTTCAGTGTAGTGCTGGAAGATGAGTCCCTTAGGTTGGAAGGCATTTAAACCTACCAACAATCATGAGGATGGTGCAGGACTGGGCAACATTTCATTCTATTGTACATAGGGTCATCATGAGTCAAAGCCTACCCCACAGCAACTAACAACAACAACAACATGGCAAAGGTAGTGTGAGAACAGGACAAATGACAAATGGGGTAAGGGGTTTGTAGGAAAATTTTACTAAGTCTTTACTATTCACATTTTTGTATTTTTGGACCACATGATTCCATAACTTATTTACATTTCACAAAGGATATGTTACTGCTTCTCCCTAAGGTTTATAGCCAACAGGGAAGCTTAGCAACCTCTCAACTGAACAGAGTGGAGTCAACAGAATTACCGTATCAACGATCTTCAGGTCACAGCCTGCCTTCAGGAGAGTCTCCACCACTTCCACATTTCCAATTTCAGCAGCTACACGCAAAGGGGTTTGCTGCCTCTGCCATGAGAAATTGTAAAAATGTAATTCAAGCACAGTGAGGAGGAAAAAAAAACTTGCATAGTGAAAAGAAAAAGGGAAAGTAGACATAAGGAAAATGGAAAAGATCATATATTTTTAAATGGGTACAGGGAACATTCATTACAGTATTATTTATAACAGTGAAAACTTGAAAGAAAGTTGCATATTTAACAAGGAGACTCATTAGATAAATCAAGGTACATCCATAGACTGGAATATTAGGCAACCATTAAAAATGATCTTTAGAAAATTATTTCAAAGAGTATTTAATAAAATGAGAAATGCTTATCATATAACATTAAGACCTTAGGAAACAGCACTGAGCTGAGCTCAATTTAACTAAAAAGTATGTATAGAAAGACAAAGAAACACCAAAAATATTAACAGTGGTAATGTCTAGATGAAGGAATTAGAGATTATTTTATTGTGTTAATGATGTTTTTCTCTATTTTTAAATTTTCTACATTATAATGTTTAAAGCAGTGTGTACAAAACTTGTAATTTCTTTCTGGGCTAAACACTTTCCTATCAAGAGGATGACAGTCTTTCAACAAAAACATGAAAATACAAGAAAATCACCCATGTTAATCTTCCATTGAAAGGAATGCTGATATCAAAATATTTCTAAAATATTACGGAAGAACCTTGGATATTATCTAGTCTACATTCTTTAGAAGGGTGAAGCAACTTTCCCAGGGTCACATAGCTGGGCAACGGCCAGCAGACTCTGGGTCTTTCCCATCTAGCCCAGTACTCTTCCCACCAGAGCACAGGGCCAATCTGCTTGGGGTGTCGGCATCATTATCAAAAAGCATTTATCGAAGACCCACTTTTGGGTGGCAGTGTGTCCCTCTGGGGGTTTATCATCCAAGAGAGACCACTCTTACACTGACAAACCTACCAAATATCTATACCAACATGAAGCAGAGACACCAACGTAGTACATTAAATACCAATAAAACCCCATTTTGACAATACTGCTATACCTCTAGAAGGCAGGGAAGTTAACAAGAGTTATTTTTCTTGGGGGCAGGGGGATTACAAACAGATCTTAAGCTTTTTAGCTTTTATATCTTATTTTTATATATTAGATGTGTATTTCTGGTCTAACAAAAAAAAAACAAATGATAAATTCTAGTTCTATAATTGGACAAGCCTAAGAAACACTGTTTTATAGTATTTCAACAGAACCAAAATTACACATGAACATAAAGCTCTATGTATTCAGCAAAGATTCTGCCCGTTAGGAAAGATTTTGTACATTAATGTAGTTCAACACATAAGTATATTTAACAACAAGAAGTTTTTCCCTTAAAACTTTTGGTTTAGTAAAAGATGGAGAGAGGGCTCCTGGAAGTTGGGGGCGGGGGTGGTGGCGGTGCGTAGACAGAAGTGGAATTAAGTCTCCATTCAACTCAGTGTAAAAATTAACTCACTGCAAGTAGCATCTGGTGTCTTAAAAGCCTGTGAGTGGCCATCTAAGATAGTCCACTGGTCTCACCCCTTCAGGAGCAAGGGAGAATGAAGAAAACAAGATACAAGGGAAAGATTAGTCCAAAGAACTAATGGACCACAGCTACGAAGGCCTCCGCCAGACTGAGTCCAGTATATCTAGATGGTGCCCTGCTACCACTGACTGCTCTGACAGGGATCACAACAGAGGGTCCCAGACAGAGCTGGAGAAAAATGTAGAACAAAATTCTAACTCACAAAAAAAGACCAGACTTACTGGCCTGACAGAGACTGGAGAAACCCCGAGAATATGGCCCCCGGACACCCTTTTAGTCCAGTAATGAAGTCACTCCTGAGGTTCACCCTTCAGCCAAAGATTAGACAGTCCCATAAAACAAAATGAGACTAATGGGACACAACACTCCAGGGACAAGGACTAGAAGGCAGGAGGGGACAGGAAAACTGGTAATAGGGAGCCAAAGGTCGAGAAGGGGGAGTGTTGACATGTCGCGGTGTTGTTAACCAATGTCATAAAACAGTATGTGTACTACTGTTTAATGAAAAACTATTTGTTCTGTAAACCTTCATCTAAACTACAATTAAAAAAAAAAGAACCATAAAAAAAAGATCAGACTTACTGGCCTGACGGAGACTAGAGAAACCCTGAGAGTAAGGCCCCCGGAAACCCTTTTGGCTCAGTGATGAAGTCACTCCCAAGGTTCACCCTTTAGCCAAGGATTAGACAGGACCATAAAACAAAATGAGACTAGCAGGGCACAACAGCCCAGGGACAAGGACTGGAAGGCAGGAGGGGACAGGAAATGTGGTAATAGGGAGCCCAAGGTCAAGAAGGGGGAGTGTTGACATGTCGTGGGGTTGTTAACCATTGTCATAAAACAATATGTGTACTAACTATTTGATGAGAAACTAGTTTGTTCTATAAACCTTCATCTAAAGTACAATAAAAAAAATTGTTTTTCTAAAATTAAAAAAAAACTCACTGCAGAGATCCGATTCGATGCTCTGTTATAGATGGGGAAACTGAGAGCCACACAGTTTAGGGTTAACAAAGTTAGGACTGGCAGGCCCACCTTACCATGCCTTCTCTCTAGCCTGGAGGGGGCACAGCTGAGGCTTCTCTGGGGAGAAGCAGCCAGAAGGTAGGGAAGGGGTCCAGAAGTTTCATCTCTCCTCAGAACCCCAGGAACCCTCTCCCCACCTTTTACCTCCTCTTCCCACATCCAGGTACCTCTTTGGGTAAGGGCCTGAACCAAACAAAAGGGCCTCTGGGAGCATGGAGGCTTAGCCTGAAGCCCCAGAAAGCAGGCCTTTAGTTCAGACACCACCACCCCTGCCCTCACCCCTTCCTCTTTATTATTGCATCTCGGCATTTCCAATTTCAGCTGGTGATAAATTCCTTTTATGCGGCATTTGATTCTGCTTCAGCTGACTGAATTCATGGTGATTTTTTTCTATCAGGGGTGTTTTTTGCCTTCAGGCAAAAGCAAGACACATTTTACTGTCTCTAATATAGAAACAAAGCTTCCTTCTTGTGGCAAAGGGCTCCCTGCCAATTACAGCATATCACACTTGGGGAGTGACTTTTGATTTAAAGAGCCTCTGGCAATTTACCTCCGAGCTACTGTTTATCTATGAAAAGTGCAGGGTCTGTTGAATGTGAACAATTTAATAATGCACTAGGCTGAACCTCAGTTGTGCATTTCAGAAAGACAAAGTATGTGTGGGGGTGGGGGTTGGGGGAGGGTTACAGGAGAAAAATAATGCACTTATTCCTCCCAGGAATTTTTAGGGCACCTTGAACTTGATCAAAACAACCACTAAACAGACACCACATTGAAACAAGGGAAAGTAGATTCTCTGGGTTCTGATTTGCCTGACTTACCTGATTTAAGATGTCAATATCATGTTGGGCACTTAATAGGCTGTGTACAACTGTGATGTGGTTGTTGATAACAGCTAAATGAAGAGGGGACTACTTAGGCTGCAGAAGAAAATAAAAATTTTAAGTCAGAGGGATGCTGGCTTAGTCACCAAATCAAAAAGCAACTCATTTCAGCAGACACCTCTTGATTATCCACCCCCGCCCCCGCCCCCCCCCCCCCCCCCCCCCCGTCTGACATCACCCAGCACGGTGGCAGGGCCTCAGTAAGTGCTCAGTGATCACTTTCATCCCAAGACTGCTGGCAACCCTTCTCACCGGCACTCAGCTCTGTCCCTTCATTTGTTCTGGAGCAACCTACTGAGTACCTAGTATGGGACGAGGCATGCTAGGGATTAGTGTTGAACAAAACAGATGTGGCCCATTCTCAGGGACCTTCTAATTCTAGTGGGGTAGATAAATATTTGTGTTTAAAAACACACAAATAAACATACAACTGCAAACTGTGGTAAGTGCTTTGGAGGAGAAGTAGAGAGTGTTAATAAGGGCGTATACAGATGTGGGTGGGGTGGCCTCCCTGGAAGTCTGAAATAGCTTTCTCAAATACAAAGCCTAAGAAAGTATTTTATAGGGCTTACTTTCAGGACTTCTCAGAGCATTCAAACAGCTAAAGTGCAGTGGGAATAGCCACAAGGGGGAAATAGCATGCACATTCAGCATTTCCTGAATGTATTTGACTTAGAGTTCTTTCTTCTTCAAGCACCTTATGGTACTAATTCTCCACTCACTTCAGGACCCCTGTTCTCCTGTTCAGCCCTCCCACTGCATTAGAGTCCAGCCACAAGGTATCCACCAAGCCCTTTGCAGCCTACTTCCCTTTCCTCCTCATTTGTGGGCCAAAACACCTTTCTTCCAGGCCACACCTCATCTGGAGCCTCTTGGCCCCTTCCGCCATCCCAAGAGGCTTCATACCCAGCCCAGCCACGCTGCAGTGCCCACTTCACACCTAGCCTCCAGGCTCCCCCACTGACTCTCTCCTACCTAGCTGCCTGTCCATGGAGTCACAAGAGAAAACATGTCTACAGGAGTAGGCAAGGTGGCTGAGAGGGAAAAAAGGAGAAAGCAGGGAAGGGAAGAGGGGCAAACGTGGTTAAGGTATGAGAGAGTCGGGTGTGAGGGGCACCCAGTGTGGGTAGATGAGAGAGGGAGGGAAGTGGAAAAGAGAGGGGGAGGTATACAGGTGTGGAAGAGCAAGGGCAGAAGGTCCAGTGAGACTGTGAGGAGCAAAGTAGCTGAAAGCAAAGTGAATGGAGACAGGGAACACAGATGTGTGTGAGGGTGGGTGATGAGGATAGTGTGTTATGGATTGAAATAGTGACCCTCCCCCACCCCCCACCCCCCAAAAAAAAACAAGAAGTTGAAGTCCTAAGCCCTGGTACCTGTGAACATGACCTTGTTTGAGATAGGGTCTTTGATGATGTTATCAGTTGAGTTAACATGAAGTCATACCTGAGTAGCATGAGTCCTAATCCCATCTAAGTGTTGTTCTTATAAAAGAGGAGAAGAGACACAGAGAGACACAGAGGGAGGACACCATGGGATGCTGCAGCTGCAAGCCAAGGAATTCCTGGAGCTACCTACCAGAAGCTGGGAGAGAGGCAGGAATAGATGTTCCCTCAATGCCTCAGAAGGAATCAACACGGCTGACACCCTGATCTCAGACTACCTGCCTCCAGAACTGTGAGAAAATAAATTTCTGTTGTTTATAGCCACCCACTTTGTGGTACTTTGTTATGGCAGCCTTAAGAAAACTAACACGGAGTATAAAGTGTTGTGAAATGTAACAGATGATATTAATAATAAGCTTATAATGTTACATACTACACACTCACTGGCCCAACACTTGATGCTCTTTTTTAAATATTGGGCTAACAGCTTTTTAGGAATACCTCTCATTCATAATAACCCTCTGAGTTAGATCTTATATTTGCCACTTTATAGGAGGCATAGAGGTTAAGCAACTTCCACAAGGCTACAGAGCTAGGAAGTGGCAGAGGCAGGATTTGAACCCAGATCTTCCAACTCCACCCTCTGCACAAGGCTCCTTCTCAGGAGACATGGGTAGATTGATAGAAGAGAGAAGTAGTGAGTTGACAAGAAGTCACAGCATACAAAGGGAGAGTAGATGAGAGGGTAAGACACCATGGCTGAGCAAGTCAAAGAGTGTCCGTGGTGAGCAAGGGAAAAGGGAGACAGAGATGGGGCTGAGGGAGGCCGGTGCAGGTCTCTTCTGCTCAGGAATAACCTTCTCCCTTGCAGCACTAAACATAAAAAAGAAAACATCCCTCATCCCAGAGAAGTGGGCAGTGTCCTTCCTGCCTGGGCTTGCTGTCCTGCTGGGGCCCAGCCCCTCCTAAGAAGCAGGAAGTGCCCTTGGCCTGGATCAGGCAAGTTCAGAGCCATTTCCCCTGAACACCACTCTCCAAAAACAACCAGACATGGTTCAAATCACATCCCTTCTCTCAAGTTAATACAGTAAATAGTAATGGATAAGCAAGATCAGAGAAAATAATATTCTCACCGGGGAAGTGAAAAATGGAGGAATGTTTTCCATCTAATTCCAGCACAGAGGGCCTTTATTAATTTTACCAAAGGCAATTCAAACGTTAGAAAACCTAAATCAGTACAAAGGTTTGACTTTCAAAAGAAAAACAATATCGCTTCAGTGAAAGAAGAGAATTATCAATCTTTTTCATATTTACAGCAGCTTCATCATTTTCCCAGACAGATAAATTTAATACAAGAATAATGGCATCTCTGCACACATGAGAAAGCTTTATTGCATTAAATATAAATATTTAAAACACAAAGATTTTCTTTGTTCTGGAACTTCAGTGACTTTCTAAAATTCATCCTCCAGATTTTATTTCTCAAGATTAAGATACAGTGTTCAAAAGAAGTCAGTCCACCTTCCCAGAAAGAATTCCTCCCTTGTGAGGCATCTCTTTCCCCAGGCATATCTACAAGAGCATCTCCCTGCACAGCCTGCCTCCCAGCTCTGGGTTCAAAGCCCGTGTTATTGTAATGACTCACTTCCACTTTTTGGTGCAAATGAACGTTCTCCCCAAGAAGAAAATTGACAAGGGATCCGTGGCCATTCCGGGTTGCTATCTGGAAAGCATTGACATTGAGCTGCAAGAGACAGACAGAAGGGGTAGGGAGAGATTCCCATTAGAATCCAGTATGCTTTCTGGTGTTTACCACATGATAATGATAACAAATTAATAGAATTATGACAAATAGAAAATCCAACGTATTTCCAATTATTTTGGAGGGCTGTTATTTCTAGGTGTCCCCCATAAAAAGAGCCAGAGTCCAGCCCAATAAATAGAAAATGTTTGCCTTGAATATGGCACTCTTATGGGGAACTATCTATATGAGCGTAATCTCACAACAGTTTAATCTAAAGCATAGAAATTTAAGGAGCAGAGAGCCTAAATTAATAGCAATTCAACAATATGGGTAGAGATAGTGAGAATAGTAACACAATATGAAGTATGTGACCAATGTTATTGAACTGTTCATGTAGAAATTGTGAATGGATGTTTGGTTGTGATTATTGCCACTGAAAATAAATAAAATATTTAAAATAAAAAAGAGTCAGAGTCCTAGGTATCACATGCCTCAGGCAAATCTGAGCTAAATCTCTCTTTCCTTTCTCCTGGAAGGAGCCTTCGTGGCACAGTGGTTAAGCGCTCAGCTGCTAACCAAAGGGTTGGAAGTTCAAATCCACCATCCACTCAGTGGAAGAAAGATGTGACATTCTGCTTCCGTAAAGATTACAGCCTTGGAAACTCTGTGGGGCAGTTCTACTCTGTCCCATGGGGTTGCCATGAGTCGGACTCAACAGCAACAGGTTGTTGTTTTTTTCCCCCTTCTCCTGGAAATATGACATGGACTAGAAACAAGTCCTCTCTATAAACCCCATGGACACCCTTCTTGAGTACAAATAGCTGATCTGGTGTTGGCCCAAAGAAGTACCTCAATATTTGCCTGCTTCCTTGTCTGTGGTTACCATCAGCTCTCCCTTTTCCAGATATGGTTTCAAAGCTTGGCGTGATTTCTACCCATGTTCAGTGTTCCCTCATTGCCCTTTTGCTCAACTCCTTTAGCACCTCTTGTTCACTCTGCTACTGGCTGCCTCCTCGTGTTCCCTGTGCTCATACTGGAGTAGAGTGGCTCCTAATCCTCTATGACTAGTGTCCTTATAAAAGAGGGGAAGAGACACAGAGACAGGGAGACAGAGGAATGACACCATATGGCAGTGCAGCTGCAAGCTGAGGAACACCTGGAGCTACCAGAAGAGACACGGAACACATTCTCCCTTAAAGCGTCAGAAGGAACCAGTATGGCCAACAGTCTGATCTTGGACTCCCAACCTCTAGAAGTGTGGGACAATAAGTTTCTGTTCTTATAAGTGATTTAGGAAATAATACTGGAATCATTATTCCCTGTCCTTGAGCATAGAGAATGTGACCCAGCTGGAGCTGGACTCACAAGGACTCATAAGGACACATCAACTGGGCCCTGAGGTATAAAGACAATAGCTAGGATAATCTTGGAAAATATCTTTTAGGGAACCTTCCACATAAGCCAATCAAGCAGAACACAAAAGACTTCCCACTCTTATTTTCTTCTATTAGCATTTAGTGAATAGAAAATTTGTTGGACCAATGAAGACCCTCCCGACTGTCATTACTGAAACCTGTACCAATATTGTTAAGAAAGACAATTCAAAATGTAGGATCACAGTTTCTAGCTAATATGTGAAAAGGTGAAGCTTTCAATGGTTTTGCCCATTTTGTAATGTTAATATATACTGATGACTCTGTAATGTTCCTTGGACTCAGGCAGACATGGCTGTGGCAGCATGCTTGTCCATTTTCCCACTTCTGTCTATTCTGTAATTTCCTCAGCTCAGGCAGACATGGCTCTAGAAGCATGCTTGTCTGTTTTCCCATTCTTGCCTATTCTGCAATATTCCCTTGGCCTCGGGCAGATATGGCTCTAGCAGCATGCTTGTCCATTTTCCCACTTTTGCCTTTTTGAATACATGCCAAATAAAAACTTTCTATTTGTTTTACTAAACTTTGTGATGTTTTTTCCCTACAACATAAACCACCCACTTTGTTGCATTTTGTTACAGCAGCCCTAGAACACTAATACAGTGTACATCTTAGATATCTAGTGCTGCTGTAACAGAAATACCACAAGTGGGTGGCTTTAACAAACAGAAATTTATTTTCTGTCAGTTTAGGAGGCTAACTGTGAGAATTCATGGTGCCAGCTCTAAGGGAAGGCATTCTGGAGGCTGTGGAGGAAGGTCCTTGTCTCTTCTGAGCTTCTGCTCCTGTTGTTGTGTTGTTAGGTGCCGTCCAGTCAGTTCTGACTCATAGTGACACTATGCACAACAGAATGAAACACTGCCCAGTCTTGAGCCATCCTCACAATTGTTATACTTGAGCCCATTGTTGCAGCCACTGTGTCAATCCATCTCGTTGAGGGTCTTCCTCTTTTTTGCTGACCCTCTACTTTACCAAACATGATGTCCTTCTACAGGGACTGATCCCTCCTAATAACAAGTCCAAAGTATGTGAGACATCGTCTTGCCATCCTTGCCTCTAAGGAGCATTCTGGTTGTACATCTTCCAACACAGATTTGTTCGTAATTTCTGGTATCCTCTGCTTTCAGCCAAGATCCATCTGACATCAGCAATGATATCCCTTGTTCCACATCCTCTTCTGAATCCAGCTTGAATTTCTGGCAGTTCCCTGTTGATGTACTGCTGCAATTATTTTTTAATTTTCTTCAGCATAATCTTACTCGCACATGATATTAAAGATATTGTTCGATAATTTCTGCATTCTCTTGGCTTACCTTTCTTTCGAATTGGCACAAATATGGATCTCTTCTAGTCAGTTGGCCAGGTAGCTGTCTTCCAAATTTCTTGGCATAGATGAGTGAGCCCTTCCAGTGTTGCATCTGTTTGTTGAAACATCTCAGTTGGTATTCCATCAGTTCCTGGAGCCTTGTTTTTTGCCAGTGCCTTCAGTGCAGCCTGGACTTCTTCCTTCAGTACTATCAGTTCTTGATCATATGCTATCTCTTAAAATGGTTGAATGTCAGCCAATTCTTTTTGGTACAGTGACTGTGTGTGTTCCTTCCACCTTCTTTTGATGCTTCCTGCATCATTCAATATTTTGCCCATAGAATCCTTCAGTTTTGCAACCCGAGGCTTGAATTTTTCTTCAATTCTTTCAGCTTGAGAAATGCCAAGCATGTTCTTCCCTTTTGGTTTTCTAATTCCAGGTCTTTGCACGTTTCATTATAATACTTTACTTTGTCTTCTAGAAGTGCCCTTTGAAATCTTCTGTTCACTTCTTTTATGGAATCATTTCTTCCTTTCACTTTAGCTACTCGACATTCAAGTGCAAGTTTCAGAGTCTCTTCTAACATCTATCTGGTCTTTCTTGTCTTTTTAATGACCTTTTGCTTTCTTTGTGTATGATGTTCTTGATGTCATCCCACAACTCATCTGGTCTTTGATCATTAGTGTTCAATGCGTCAAATCTATTCCTGAGAAAGTCTCTAAATTCAGGTGGGATATACCCATGGCTCTCATGGGCTTATTTTAACTTTCTTCAGCTTCAACTTGAACTTGTATATGAGCAACTGATGGTCTGTTCTGCAGTCGGCCCCTGGCCTTGTTCGAACTGATGATATTGAACTTCTCCATCATCTCTTTCCATAGACATAATTTGATTCCTGTGTATTTCATCCAGCAAGGTCAACATGTACAGTCACCATTTACATTGTTGAGAAAAGATATTTCCAATTAGTGGTCTTGCAAAATTCTGTCATGTGATCTCCAACATCATTTCTGTCACCAAGGCCATATTTTCCAACTACTGATCCTTTTTCTTTGTTTCCAACTTTTACATTCCAATCACCAGTAATTATCAATGTATCTTGATTGCATGTTTGATGTCTACAGAAGTTGGTAAAAGTCTTCAAGTTCTTCATCTTTGGCATTAGTGTTTGGTAGTAAATTTGAATAATAGTCATATTAACTTGTCTTTCTTGTTGTGTATGGATATTATCCTATCACTAACAGTGTTGTACTTCAGGATATATCTTGAAATGTTCTTTCTGATGATGAATGTGATACCATTCCTCTTCAGTTTTTCATTCCCAGCATAGTAGACCATCCAAAAAAAAAAAAAAAAAATCCACTGCTGTCAAGTCGATTCCAGCTCATAGGGACTCCATAAGGTTTCCAAGGCTTTACTTTAGCAGACTGCCACATCTTTCTCCAGTGGAGCCACTGGTGGTTTCAAATGACCAGTTGCCCAATTCAACATGGCCAATACCAGTCCATTCCAGCTCACTAATACCTAGGATATCGATCTTTACGTGTCCCATTTCATTTTTGACAACGTCCTATTTCCCTTGATTCATACTTCATACACTCCACGTTCTGATATCTCATGGATGTTTGCAACTATTTCTTCTCATTTTAAGTCATGCCACATCAGCAGATGAAGGTCCCCAAAGCTTTACTGCATTCAGTTCATTAAGGTCGACCCTACTTTGAAGAGGCAGCTCTTTTCCAGTCATATTTTGAGTGCCTTCCAACCTGCGGGGCTCATCTTCCAGATCTACATCAGATGTCTTAGTCATCTAGAGTTGCTATAATAGAAATACCACAAGTGGATGGCTTTAACAAAGAGAAGTGTATTCTCTCACAGTCTAGGAGACTAGAAGTCCAAATTTAGGGTGCCAGCTCCAGGGGAAGGCTTTCTGTCTCTGTCAGCTCTGGGAGAAGGTCCTTGTCATCAATCTTCCCCCGGTTGAGGAGATCCTCAGTGCAGGAACATCGGGCTAAGGGGCACGCTATTCTCCTGGCTCTTGTTTCTTGGTGGAATGAGGTCCCCTGTCTCTCTGCTCGCTTCTTTCTTTTATATCTCAAAAGAGATTGGCTTAAGACACAACCTAATCTTGTAGATCTTATCAATGTAACTGCTGTTAATCTATCTCATTAACATCATAGTGATAGGATTTACAACACATAGGAAAATCACATCAGGTGACAAAATGGTGGACAATCACACAATACTGGGAATCATGGCCTAGCCAAATTGATATACATATTTTTGGGGGACACAATTCAATCCATGACATCAGATAATGTTCAGGTGCTATCCATAATGTTTTCACTTGCCAGTTTTTTCAGAAGTAGATCATCACATCTTTCTTCCCAGTCTCTTAGTCTGGAAGCTCTGCTAAAATCTGTCCACTATGGGTGACCCTGCTGGTATTTGAAATACCAGTGGCATATCTCCTAGCATCACAGCAACACACAAGCCACCACAGTACTACAAACTGACAGACAAGTGGTGGACCCTCTACTTTACCAAGCATGATGTCCTTCATCAGGGACTGGTCCCTGCAGGTAACACATCCAAAGTATGTAAAATGAAGTCTCGCCATCTTCCCTTCTAAGGAGCATTCTGGTTGTACTTCTTCCAAGACAGATTTGTTCAGTCTTTTGTATGTCCATGTTATATTCAATATTCTTCACCAACACCATAATTTGCAACCACATAGGAGACCCAAAATGAGACTCTCCCAGCTGAGCCCAGTCAACCCACAGAATCATGAAAGATAGTAATAATGATAATAATAAAGATAATAATTGTTTTAAGCCATTCTGCTTTGGGTTGTTATGAAGCAATAGATAACTGGAACAGATGCTAATAGGAATAATATATACTCTGACCAACTAGATTCTAGCTTGATCTGACACTAGATGTCTATATGGCCTTGTATAAGTAGCCTATCAAGTCTGGTTCACTTTGTCTGTATTAGTAAAAATGATATAAGCACTTATATAGTTTTCTATTGCTGCTATAACAAATTACCCCAAATTTAGTGGCTTAAACAATATAAATTTATTATCTTACAGTTTTGGAGGTCAGAAGTCAGAAATGGGTCTCGCTGGGCTAAAATCAAGGCGTCAGCAGGGCTGTATTCCTTTCTGAGGGTCTACAGGGGAGAATCTGTTTCATTGCCTTTTCCAGCTTCTAAAGTCTGCCCACTTTCCTTGGCTTGTGGCTTTCTACCTCCATCTTCAAAGCCAACTGCAGAAGGTTGAGTCCATCTCACATCCAATCACTTTGACTTGTCTTCTGCCTCCCTCTTGCACTCTATGGGAATCTTGTGATTACAGTTGGCCCACCTGGATAATTACCAAGGGTAATCTCATTTTAAGGTCACCTGATTAGCAACCTTAATTCCATCTGCAATCTAAATTTCCTTATGCCATGTAACTTAACATATTCACAGCTTCTAGGGATTAGGACTTGGACATCATTAGGGTGGGGGGCAGCATTAATCTGCCCATCATACTATCCTACCTCTTTCTTTCAAATCTATTAATAGTGAGAGTATAAATAAGCTAGTAAACGTGTATGATAATCATAACTACCATTATATTCATTCCACAAAAAAATTATTGAATGTCTACTATGTGCTAGGCTTTATATTAGATAGTAGGGGGATCAGCTGGTGAATAAGACTAACAAGATCCCTGATATTATAAGGTTTGCATTCCAGTGGGAGTGGACAATTGATTCACCTGTAGATTATAGACTCATAGGTCAGTAAATCAATATATTTAGAATAAATCTATTTATTAGATTCTAGATATTGCTAGAATAATATCAGCTAGTGATAAGTGCTACAAAAAAGTAAAATAACATGACTGAGTAGCTATTTTCTAGTGGATGATCAAGGAAGGCTTCTTGGATAAGATGATATTTAAACTGATATCAGAGTAGAAAGAAATGCCCTCATGGAAGATCTCAAGCCTTCTGTAGCAGGAACAAGTCTGTGAGGAACTCAAGGCTGGGGATCTCGCTGCAGGGGGAGGTGTGGAAGGCTGCAAATTTCACCCATGAGGCACTACAGCACAGTATATAGGGCCAACCAACATTTTAAGGGCCAAAGAAATATTGAAACTTAAAAAGAACAAATTATTTGTTCTGAAATACTAAAAGGAAACCTCAAAATTAAAGTTAATAGATTTTTAACTGGCACAGTTATACTTCATTGATTACTAAATGTAAAATCATAAAATATCCATTTCGTTTGTAAACAATTTGTAGGTTAAAATTTTTCCCCTTGCCCATGTTCCCAAAAATCTACACAGATTTCTAAGAAATCAAAGTCAATCATAAATGATATTTTCTAGCCAAATAATATTAAAAGCAAAAATAGAAAAAAGCCTTTAAAAATAATTTATGGCCCAAAAAAATGTATTTAATGTGGGATGAGGGGGCATTTAAATATGTTTGATGAGATGTAAAGTAGAGTTTCCAGAAGTATGAGTTTTTAGGCCTACAAACAACAACAATGGGGCCTACAAAAGCCTTAATTGGACTGGGGCAGTTAACAAGAACCTGAAGAGAGCCTGTTAACCAAAGTCTGGGTAGCCTCTCAGTCTAACACAAATGGAGGAAAGCCCCTCTACCTGCTCTAAATCCATAATCGCATTCCAATTCCCTACTCAGAAATGACTCAACCCTTTTATCTCCTCCCCTTGGCTGGGGGTGGGAAACACAAAAGCAATCTCCTGGAGACCAAGACTAATCAGTGTCAGCAGGTGAAACATTTCCATGACCAAATGCAGGAATTAATTACCTACAGATGTGAAAGCAAACCAACGTTAAACCTATCCCTGTTTCGATGTGTCCATGCTGCTGGCTTCTTGTTCCACATTTGCGTATTTCCCCAGGGTCTTCACTGGGTTGGGCAGAGACAGGTGTGGACAGCAATGGGGGCTCAGGTTGTTGATCCAGGAAGTGTGCTAACGATCTCAGAAGGAAAACTCTAGAAAATGTAAAAGGTGAAACATGGACTCAGGACAACTTTCCAGCTGACTAGAGCCCGTTAACAAGGCAGCTGAGGCTATGGCTGTGCGGATATCTAGCATGTAAAGCTTGCAGTTTTAGCCAGGTGGGGAGAGCACGTGAATGTGAAAACCATTAGAAAGCAGCATCCCTCTGAGGGCAAAATAATGAAGGACAGAAATGTGGGAGGGTACAGAAAAAAGGAGTGAGCATAAGAGGATCTTGCTAACCAGGGAGGCCTTTCCAGGGACTCAAGGATGGATGTGTAACAGGAACAAGGGAGGTACCACATGCACAGTGACTAAAAAGCAGCACAGCTCTCCAAATTCTGAATATTGCATGGTTCCCATGAATTTTTTATGTTTTGGTTTACTTATTGCATAAATAACCTTGTAACATCAGTGGGAATCAACTCACACTATTTTCATTTCCCCCACAATCCTTATCCATGTACATATAAATTGTGTATAGTAAAAATATATGCACAAACAGGTATTGGTATTTCAACTGGTGTTCTATCATGAACATTTTTGTAAAGTGCAATATATTTAGTGTCGATCACTATTATTTTTTAATGAGTACATAATTTTCCAAGAAACGGGTACACCAAACTTTTATTTAATCTTTCCCAGCCATTCATTGCACATGCAGGTTGCAATCTAATTCTTGACTGTCATAGGTAGCTTCTACATCTATCTTAATGCGTGTAGCTTTTTTCTCCTTTTATTTACTTACCCTAATTTCCCATACATGGGTGAAAAGAAAGGGGCAAACTGCTTTTTTAAATGGTTGCACAAATTTACATGCCCGCCAGCAGAATACAAAGATACAAAACATTGGCAGTTTTGGACATTATTCTTGATTCTAGTGTTTAACTTTGTACCTTTTGAAAAGGAATTGTTAATACATTAGGTTAATATGGAAAGATCTCCCAGAATATATTGGCAATTGAAAAAACAAAGGTACAGAGAAGTGTATGTATATATACACATATACATATATGTTATACATGTATGTGTCATATATATACACCATACCAACATTTATATGGTGCCAGTCTGTATACATGTGTGTGCTTAATTACATTTTCCATGTGAATGCATAGAAAATTCCTGGAAGATTAAATAAACTATTAACAACGTTAGTTCTGAAGAGTGAAAGTGAGATGTGGGGTTGGAGTAGGACACACTTTATTATATATCCTTTGATACTCTTCACATTTTTGTCATGAGTTATTATCATTATAATTTAAAAATTAATTAGAAATATTGAAAAAGAAAGTAAACCATCTGAAGACAAGCTCATTACAGTGGTTTAAGGCTCAGGCACTGGAGTCAGATCTGAGTTTGAATCCTTACATTGTCATTGGCTAGTTGTATGATCCTAGATGAGTTCCTTAACTTTTCTAAACTCTAGTTCTTTCATCTAAAAAAATGAAGATAAGAATACAGTTTCCATCTCAAAAGACATTAGCACAATGATTAAACACAAATGTAATCAATATTATGATTATAATTATTTCCAGGGTTATAGATAATAGACGGAGAGCTCTTTGAGAATGGGGATGATGCCTTTAATCTATATATCCTCAGCACCAACCACAGGGCTTGGCATGAAATAGGTGCTCAACAGATGTTTCCTGAATGAAGAGCTGGCTGGCTGGCTGGCTGAATGGATGGATGGATGGATGGATGGTTGAATGGATGAATGGATAAGTGGATGGATGCATGGATCTAAACATGTTTTTAGATCCTCAACAGTCATCATTTTACAGAGCAAGAATCAGAGTCCAAAGAGATAGAGGGTCCCAGCAGGCATCTGAGGAAACATACTCCTAGATTTTCTAACTCACAGACTCATTCTTTATTTTGGCATATTACTTCATTAATCCTTTAGAAACATGATTTTAATTCTCATGACAATTCCATAGGATTGAGAAAATGGTCATTTTGTAGCCCAGTTTTCCAGATGGAGAAACTGGCTCTTAGAAGTTAAGGAATGTAGAGTCACCCAGCTAGTAGATAAACCCAAAACCAGAACCAAGTCATCCGACTCCAAGTTCAATGTTCTTTGCACTGCACCACTGTCTTCTTCAGACTCCAGATTGACCATGTGAGGTTTTACACAATAAACATTTTTTCAGCACCTACTATGTATAAGACCCACCAGAATACACATGTGGACCTTGCCAGATGGAATACACAAGAATCAAATCGATTACATCTGTGGAAAAAGACGACAGAGAAGCTTAATGTCATCAGTCAGAACAAGGCCAGGGGCTGACTGCAAAATGGACCATCAATTGCTCATATTCAAATTCAAGGTGAAACTAAAGAAAATTAAAACAAGACCACGAGAGTCAAAGTACAACCTTGAGTATATCCTGCCTAAATTCAGAGACCATCCCAAGAATAGATTTCATGCATTGAACACTATGACCAAAGACCAGATGACTTATGGGATGACATCAAGTACATCATACATGAAGAAAGCAAAAGGTCGTTAAAAAGACAGGAAAGAAAGAAAAGAGAAAAATGGATGTCAGAAGAGACTCAGAAAGTTGCGCTTGAACATGGAGTAGCTAAAGCAAAAAGAAGAAATGATCATGCAAAAGAGATGAACAGAAAATTCCGAAGGGCAGCTCTAGAAGACAAAGTAAAGTATTATAATGAAATGTGCATAGACCTGGAGTCAGAAAACCAAAAGGGAAGGACATGCTTGGCATTTCTCAAGCTGAAAGAACTGAAAAAAAAATTCAAGCCTCGAGTTGTATTATTGAAGGGTTCTATGGGCAAAATATTGCATGATGCAGGAAGCATCAAAAGAAGATGGAAGGAATACACACAGTCACTGTACCAAAAAGAATTGGCCAATGATCAGCCATTTCAAGAGCTAGCATATGATCAAGAACCGATGGTACTGAAGGAAGAAATCCAAGCTGCACTGAAGGCATTGGAGAAAAACAAGCCTCCAGAAATTGACGGAATACCAATTGAGATGTTTCAACAAACAGATACAACACTGGAAGCACTCACTCACCTATTCCAAGAAATTTGGAAGACAGCTACCTGGCCAATCGACTGGGAGAGATCCATATTTGTGCTCAATCCAAAGAAAGGTGATCCAACAGAATGCAGAAATTATCTAACAATATTATTAATATCACATGCAAGTAAAATTTTGCTGAAGATCACTCAAAAATGGTTGCAGCAGTACACAGAGAGGGAACTGCCAGAAATTCAAACTGGATTTAGACAAGGACACGGAAAGAGGAATATCATTGTCAGTGTCAGATGGATCTTGGCTAAAAAAAGAGAATACCAGAAAGATGTTTACCTGTGTTATACTGACTACACAAAGACATTTGATTGTGTGGATCATAAAAAATTATTCATAACATAGTGAAGAATGGGAATTCCAAAGCACTTAATAGTGCTCATGCAGAACCTGTACATAGACCAAGAGGCAGTCATTCAGACAGAACAAGGAGATACTGCATGGTTTAAAATCAGGAAAAGTGTGTGTCAGGGTTGTATCCTTTCATCATACTTATTTAATCTGTATGCTGAGCAAATAATTCAAGAAGCTGGACTGTATGAAGAACACAGCATCAGGACTGCAGGAAAACTCATTAACAATCTGTGATATGCAGATGATATAACCTTGCTTGCTGAAAGCCAAGAAGACTTGAAGCACTTATTGATGAAGATCAAAGACTACAGCCTTCAGCATGGATTACACCTCAACATAAAACAAAAATCCTCACAACTGGACCAATAAGCAATATCACGATAAACGGAGAAAAGATTGAAGTTGTCAAGGGTTTCATTTTACTTGGATCCACATTTAACACCCATGGAAGCAGCAGTCAAGAAATCAAACGATATATTGCACTGGGCAAATTTGCTGCAAAAGACCTCTTGGAAGTGTTCAAAAGCAAAGATGTCACTTTGAGGACTAAGGTGTGCCTGACCCAAGCCATTGTATTTTCAATTGCCTCATATGCATCAAAAGCTAGACAATGAATAAGGAAGACCAAAGAAGCATTCATACCTTTGAATTATGGTGTTGGCAAAGAATATTAAATATAACATGGACCGCCAGAAGAACAAACAAATCTGTCTTGGAAGAAGTACAGCCACAATGTTCCTTAGAAGCAAGGTTGGTGAGACTGCATCTCATGTACTTTGGGCATGTTATCAGGAGGGACTAGTCCATGGAGAAGGACATCATGTTTGGTAAAGTTAGAGGGTCAGGGAAAAAGAGGAAGACCCTCAACGAGATGGACTGACACAGTGGCTGCAATAATGGGCTCAAACAGCAACGACTATGGGGATGGCACAGGATTGGGCAGTGTTTCCTTTTGTTGTACATTGGGTCTCTGTGAGTTGGAAATGACTACATGGCACCTAACAACAACAACTTACAAGACAGGTATGTACTAGTTGCTATGGAGAAAATAAGAAAAGCTACCTGTTCCTTCTGTCCCATTCTCAATGATCTCTTTCCCAAATGAACAGAAGAATGGTATTGCTTTTGAGTAGATGTCAATTAGGGAATAATCCCATTGCCATCGAGTCAATTCCGACTCATAGCGACCCTATATAGGACAGAGTAGAAGTGCCCCATAGGGTTTCCAAGGAGCAGCTGGTGTATTCGAACTGCCGACTTTTTGGTTAGCAGCCTGAGCTCTTAACCACTGTGCCACCAGGGCTCCAATTAGGGAATGGCATTGGGAAATCATTAATTCTTACCTCAAACAAAGCATATTATAAATATTAACCCCAAAAAAATCCTAGTGAGAGGATTGATGCAGGACCGGATTCCCCAAAGAACATTCTGAGTCCCTCCCACTGCTTTAGTGAACATAGCAAAGAGAACATACTTTATTTGGAATGTTGATATCACTTCCTGCTGCCAGGAGCACTTTGCAGCATTCTTCGTGACCTCCTTCAACAGTCAAAAGGAATGGTGTTTCTCCATTCTGTCCAAAGAAAAACTTAAAATCAATTCCCCATGGCATGGAATGAAATTACTTGAGAAACAGTGTGCTTTCTTGTACATTACTCTTAATAATAATACCAGTTGCTGTGGAGTCGATTCCCAGTCATGGTGACTCCATGTGTGCCATACTAGAACTGTGGGTTTCAGTCGATGATTTTTCAGAATTATACTGCCAGACCTTTCTTATCAGGCACCTCTGGGTGCACTTTAACCTCCAGCCTTCTGGCTAGCAGCTGAGCATATTAACCATTTGCACAAGCTAGGTACACTCCTTAATAATAATATATAGCATTTCTGAGCCTCTATTGCATGCCAAGCTTAGACTGCCAAGCCAGTGTGCTTTAGCACAGTGAAATCTCACAACAACTCTGTGAGGTAGGGGTTAATATCATCCCCATTTTATAGATAAGGAAACTAAGCTTCAGCTGAAAAGTGGTAAAGCTAGCACTCACATCCAGCCTGTTTGGCTCTAAAGCCTGCACTCTTTAACTGCCCTGTTATCTTGACTGCTTTTCAAGTTCTCATCTATCTTTCACGCTCCTACCAAAATCCAAAACCAAACCCATTGCTGTCGAGTCGATTCTGACTCATAGCGACCCTAGCCTTTATTAATTCATCTAGTAAATGTTTATTAGACATCTACTATATGTCAGGCACTACTAGGCACTGGGATTGGAAAGATGAATAGGATACAGACCCTGCCCACAAGAAGATAACAACCTATTATGAAAAGATAAACATGGAAATAAAGAATTATAATGCAGTATGAAATGTACAAAGACGAACATTTGTACCAAGTACAGCTTTAATCTGTAAAACTGACTTAAAATTTCGTGTCATTTAAAAAAAAAAAAGAAAGGTAATACGCTATCTCAGTACTTAAGTTTCCTGAAACTCATTATGATAAACACTAGTAGGACAAAATGAGAGTTTAGTTTAGGCCAAAAGACAGAGGGGAAAAAATGGAACTGGCCTCACACAATAGTTACTTGGATATTTCCCCTTCCTTATGCAGATCCATTTTGAAGAATATTGGGAAGGAAGTGCATGCTTGGCAAAATAGAGGGTCAGCAAAAAATAGGAAGACCCTCAATGAGATGGATTGACACAGTGGCTGCAACAATGGACTCAAACGTAGCAACAACTGTGAGAATGGTGCAGGACCGGGCAACATTTCTTTTTGTTATACATGGGGTCACTATGAGTTGGATCCAACTTGAACAGCACCTAACAACAACAACAACATGGCCTTATGGGGGTCCTTGGGTGGTGTAAATGGTTAATGTGCTTAGTGCTAATCAAAAGGTTGGCATTTCGAATTCACCCAGAGTCACCTTGGAAGAGATGCCTGGTGATCTCTTTCCAAATAATCAGCCATGGAGCACAGTTCTACACTGACACACATGGGGTCTCTATGAGTCAGAATTGACTTGGAATTAACTGGTACTGGTTATGGAGCCCTGGTGGCACAGTGATTAAGAGCTTGGCTGTTAACCAAAAGGCTGGCAGTTCAAATCTACCAGCCACTCCTTGGAAACCCTATGGAGCAGTTCTACTCTGTCCTACAGGTTTGCTATGAGTTGAAATCGACTAGATGGCAATGGGCCTGGTTTTTTTAGGGGGGGGTTGCTTATGGCCTTAGGAGGTATTTTGCAGATGTGGAAACTGAGGCTGAGAAGGATTAAGTAATGTGCCCAAGATCATCCAGTTGGAGAGTGGTGGTGTCAGGATTCAGGCCAGGCAGTCAGAGCCACGCTTTTAATCTCTGTCTGCCCAGGTCTAGGGACACATGTGACCAGGCTGGTCTGGTCCAAAGGGAATCCTGACTTGTTCCAGGCATCACACATGTTCATTTTCATAGCCTTCTATTTTCATCATGTTGTCCACTCACAGTTGCTATTTTTATTACTGGACTCTATCAATTCCAAAATCTATACTGCTTCACATGTTAACATATCCTAGATCAGGATGTATCATACAACCTCATTCAACCAGGTGGCAAGTATGATATAGATGTCATTGCCGGAGAATGTTTATTAAAACTTTCAGAATGGGCCTTGGCAGCTTAGGAAAAAAATCCCAGAAACAATGGTGGGTACCACTTTATGAAATGCTGCATCACCTTTGAAGGCACCAAAATCAGTTATTATTGCGTTGATTCTGACTCATCGTGGCCCCATGTGTGTCAGAGTAGAACTGTACTCCATAGGGCCTTCAATGGCTGATTTTTCAGAAGTAGATGGCCAGACCTTTCTTCCGAGGTACCTCTGGGTGAACTCAAACCTCCAACCTTTCCATTAGGAGCCAAGCACGTTAAACGTTTGCACCACCCATGGACTCCTTTGAAGGCACAGAGGAAATATTTTGTCTGGAAAAGCAGGGGCATCAAAGACTATGAGTAAGAGAGTGATTCAAAAGAAATCTCTCTGAATGTGAAGTTTAGGAATGCTTAACCAGCTTATTTTCTTAATTGTCTTAATTTTTTTATATGTACGATAAAAATCTAAGATAAAAGTCTAAAATTCTCTTTCAATAAATATAAATATTCTAAGTTACAGGAAAGCTTTGTGTCATAGTTTGATTGGTAGCATTCTTTCTTAGTGTTACATAAAATAATGGTGTGACTAACAACCAATGGTATCTTAAATGACTGACGTTACTTCTTACTTATCTCTCAGGAGAGACGCCAAGCTCAGAATTCATCAAAACATTAAATAATGAAGTCAGAGAGGACTCCACTCACTTGTTTCTGAAGAGCTATTCCAAAAGTCAGTGACCCAAAGGTTAACTAGAGCAGATGACTCACAAATCTGCCTCCGAAGCCACAGCTCCTCTGCTGAATCCCAGATTCAGATTCTCTCTCTACCGCTCTCAGCCTGAATGTACTCAACCCCCAGCTGCCCCAAACTCAACCCATCCAAATCCTCATTACTTCCTTCCTATTCCTCCATACACCTTCTTCTCCCCTGTGTTGCACAGCTCAGGGACAAGCATCCCACCCTTCCATTAGCCCAAGTCAGATAGTTAGGGTTCAGAATATCCTCCTGCTCCCTAAATCTCTGGTCAGAAGTCCTATGGACTCTGCCTCCTCCTATCACTTCATTTGTTTACCACCTGTGAGTGCCTCTGGGAGAGGCCCACAGCTCTTACTTGAGCCATTTTGCAGTCTCCTGACTGCGACTTCCCCCATCCAGGCTCTTCTGGCACAAGCCACCCTTCAAGCTGCTGCCAGAGTTACTTTCTTATATGCAAGATGGATCTCATGCCTCTTTGCTTCTTAATACCCTTCAAGATCTCTGGTGCTGACAGGTCAAAGCCTGAACCCTCCTCTGGGCAAGCACAGTCTTTCACCATCTTCCCTGGCAGACTCAGCTCCCACTTTTCCACCTCAATTTCTGCCACCCTAAACCTGTCAGTCCTGGAACACATCTTGCTCTTTCATGCCTCAGTTCCCTCTGTCTGAAATAACCTACGTTCATGCTCTCCTGTCTTCCTCCCACCAATGCTCACTCAAATGTCAAAACCCAACTAACACATCATGTCCTCTGTGAAGACTATGTAATTTCCATGGCTTTGAACCGGTTTGAAGCCCTGGTAATTTCTGAAACAGATTTTCTTTTGTGTTCCCATGAAATACTGTCTATACATCTATTATTCCATTTAGCCCAATATATTAATTTTTTTTCATGACCTTCTTTCCCTGCAGGCTTCTACAATAAGAACAGCTACTTCACCTGACACAGAGTATGCATTAAACAAGTATTTTGTAATGAATGGGTGAATAAATAAATGAATTAAAAAGTGAATTGCTGTGGAATACTTTAAAGAAAAAATAGGAATCTCTTACCACCACATTTTGACACCCAGTGGCACTAACCCTCTTGGTTTTTCTCCCATTCCTTTTCTGAAAGCCATCCCTCTGGCCCTTCTACTTTTAATGCTCACCTGTAATGAGCACTTCCACATACCTCATTGGTCTCGTTTATTTCTTGCCACTGAGTTAGCAGCACCTGTACTGCAGGACTGTGACCATGTTTTGCAGCGAGGTGCAGGGCAGTGTTTCCTTCCTGCAACACAGACAAAACTGAGGTAGGATCCCCTGCACCAAGGAACACGTCCCTCCAACAATCAGCCTGCAGTGAGGCTTCTCAAAAGTTTTATTTGGTTAAAGCTGGGGTACTGAGTGTACATTATCTATAGTTTTAAGTGAAATTTATAAACAGTTAAGATTTAAATGAAAAGACACAGTTCTTTAAAACAGTAGATAAAATCAGTCCCTACCTTTTGTTCTACTTTGCTACCAATTTGCTTGCCAAAAAAAAAAGCAGGGGGGGGAGGAGGGGCAATAAAAGTAATTCCATTTAACCTATGTGAGGGTAAACTGATGAAAGATTTCTGGGAGGTAGTTTTGGCATTGTATATCGAAAGACTTAAAAATGTGCAAAACCCTTTGACCTGCAATTCCACTTCTAGAAATTTATCCTAAGACAACAATCATGGACGTTCACATAGATACAGATGTCCACCCTGGGGTTTTCCCTCCTCAGCCAGTGGGGTTGAGTCTCCAGAGGAACTCAGGGAAGGGGTGGGGTGGGTTGGAGTTGATAGTAGAAAAATCCATGTAGCCTATTGACTTCACAAACATTTATGGAACTAAAACTGCCAATCTGGACAATCCATGGCAAATGTGGATTAATTTCACCCGGATAGCCCATGATTCTCTCTGACTGTAGGAACAGTTTAACAACTCAACTGCTGACTAAAAGATCATCACCATATCAATCCACCAACTGTTACTCCCTACACTGATTATAACTCCCTTTCTCTTGTTCTCACCAAAGAAATAAAAGTCCAACTCACCTTGTCCTTTTCTGAAGTGTACAGATTAAGTGAGATAAGTTTTTCGATCATTTCAACATGGCCCTTCTCAGCTGCCAAAAGAAATGGCTTTCTTCCTTTCTGAAATTCAGTCACAAACTTCTAGCATTCATTACACACTTCCTGAACAAGCCGCACAAGTGACAAGGCTGGCAGTATTTTAACTCCACATTTAACTCACAAAATTACCACAGGCCACACTTGGCCCCAGTCAACTCAGAGGACGTAAGACATGAACCACAGCTTGTCAGCATCAGCTGTACCTCTTCATATTACACTACACATAGGTGTTCAGGAGCTATTCTGTTTGGCCCCCCAACTGACAGCTCAGTTGCAAAGTGACGAGATCTACATTGTGAGGGTGTGGGAGCCACTCTTGCATAGGTGTCCCCTTCAAGGGACATGCTCAGTTACAAGAGTCACTGCACTCAGGAAGCCCAAAGTATGGCCTCCCCTCTGGTATTTATAGTTCATCTGTAGTTCCTCCCAGCCTAGATGCAATTTACCAATTAGGGGTCATATCTATCATAAGCAATGCTTCTTAGAAACATAGCCAATATTTTATTTGTATCTGGTTTGCAGGGACACAGAGCCAGAAAGTTAGCCAAAGTGTAAATTCTTAAGCAGAAGGAAAAGAGGTGTTGTTAGCCCTTTATCCACAGAGATTATAAATAATATATGAGGGTGTTGTGCCCTATAACCAATATTTATTGCTTTTGCATCCATGTTTACCTTTCTTTTAATAATGGCACTTTGGTTTTCCTTTGGAGAACGCATCCTCCTTCCATTTAGTCCATTTAGTGCTGTCCATTGCCAGAGCTTATCTGGCTGCCTTCTGCCACATGACATAACAATATTACCCATACTAGTCACATATTAAAAGGCAGCATACGGGTCAGAGAGATTGGTTCAGGATTGGGGATATGATTCAAGCAGGGCCAAAAAGAGTTATACCTGAGATTTATATATGAACATTTGATGAGAGAGGAATTTTCTTTCTTATGGGTCAAAATCCACAAGGATATCAACTTGAGGCTGTAGCAGCCATCTTTCCCATCATATAGGCAGGACTCTTATGAATAATGCCAACACACAGCGAGCCAAGTGTTGGAGAAAGAAAAAGAGCTGGATCCAGCCATGCCTGAAGCTATTTCACTCTTGAACTCTTTAGTTAAAAAACCAAAACTAAACCCACTGCCATCGAGTAGACTCCAACTCATGGCAATCCCATGTGTGTCAGAGTAGAACTGCTCCATAGGGTTTTCTTGGCTGTAATCTGTACAGAAGAAGATCACTAGGTCTTTCTTCCATAGTGCACTGGGTGGGTTTGAACCTCCAATCTTTAGGTTGGTAGCTGAGTGCAAAAGTAAATTGCCTTTTATTGTTTAACCTAGTTTGAACTGGATTTTTGTCACTTGCAACAGTAAAAGTCGTAGCTAATCCATATTTATTAGTTTGGGGACAAACAATTCTAGATACTAGAAGTATCAAGGATCTGTTTAACTTTGAAATGACCTTATTCTTTTATCCAGTGCTACAAAGCTTTGCATTTCTGCATAGCTAAACAAAGTAATACAGGATCCACCCACAAAGAAAGCCTAGTCTGATAAGAAATGGGAGGTTATGAGAAAAGACACAGTTATTACAGATTAAAACATTGCTTCTCTCCAAGAAAAGAGCAACTACTTTAACATTTGGATGCCCTTTTAAAGTATTATCATCAAGGAAAAAAAAGTGTAAACACCAAATTACACAAAATAAGGACATTAAAAGGTAATCTATATCTTATAAATATATCAAAAGGTAGCAAAAACATAGAAGTTTCCTAGACACATCTAAACACTTTAAGGAGTCAAGTAGCTGAGGCAGGGGCCTGGGGACCATAGTATAGGGGGACAACTAGGTCTACTGGCATAACACGGTTTATAAAGAAAATGTTCGACATCCCACTTTGGTGACTAGCATTTGGAATCTTAAAAGCCTGTGAGCAGTCATCTAAGACACATCTATTGGTCCCATCCCACCTGGAGCAAAGGAGAATGAAGAAAACCAAAGACACAAGAAAAATACTATCCCAAAGGACTAAAGGACCACATGAACCAGAAACTCCATCAGCCTGAGACGAGAACTAGATGGTGCTCAGCTACCACCAATGACTGCCCTGACAGGGAACACAACAGACATTCCTGGACAGAGCAGGAGGAAAATGGAGAACCAAATTCACGTAAAAATACCAGACTTACTGGTCTGACAGAGACTAAAGGAACCCCTGAAACTATGGCCCTCAGATGCTAAGCTAACCCAGAACTGAAAATATTCCTGAAGCCCACTTTTCAGACAAAGATTAGGCAGGGCTTTAAAACAAAAAAATAATGTGAGGAGAGACTGCCGGGTGGAATACGGCACAAGTCTCACAATGCCTCAGGTGCATGTCTACACCCTGCAACATTTCCCCTCACCCTACGATCAGGATTTTAAGTAGAACCCCAGTATAAGGGAAAAAAACCACTAGGTCCCTGAATAACTAGAGGTTTGAGGGGGAACAAAAATATTTGCCATGAGGTAAGAAGTACTGAAAAGAGCAGTGTGTTGACTATGATGTTGTGGTACTGATGTGGGCGCGTGGCACTGGATTTCACAGTCCCTTTACAGACTGCAGCTAATAATTTGGATTAAATCTGAGGCTGTTAAATGTTGGCCCCGGGCCTAATAAAAACGTAAATGTCTTCTCAATACTCTCATGCTCATTATTCCCACCATCCAAAAAAAGAAGTTCCTTAGCATTTTGATCTCTAGAGACTTGCTATATATTCCTTTGAACCAACCAAAGTTCTTATATATCTTTAGCTGAAACCAACATAATATTATACCACAAGATTCTTGTAAATATTCTATCAGTATATGAAAGGCCTTTGAGGCCCTCGCTTCTATTCCCCAGCCCCCTCAAACATTTTAGTCTGAGTACTTATTTTTTATCACTAGATGAAAGTTTACATGTAGATTCAAAATATCTAAACTACTCTGCCCATAACTACCCCTGGCTGCTTGAATCACTCTCCCCTGGAAAGATCACAGTGATTTCTAGGGCTATGGAGTCAGGAGAAACCTAAAAAGATTTCCCAGAGTACCCCACCTCTCCCATCCTCACCCAAACTCTCCCAAACCAAAAACAAAAAAAAACAAGCCTGTTGCCATCGAGTCGATTCCGACTCATAGTGATCCTATAGGACAGAGTAGAATTGCCCTATAGGGTTTCCAAGGAGAAGCTGGTGGATTCGAACTGCCCACATTTTGGTTAACAGCTTGAGCTCTTAACCACTGCACCACCAGGGCTGCCCAAACTCTCCTAGGCATAATTAAATCCATTTTATTATTAAGGCCTCCTCCCAGTAAAGCATTCCTTGTTAGCTTTTGGAGTTCCCTCCAAGCCAAAGAGAATGATTTTAGGAATCCCTGTTTGGTAATCTCATAGCTGTTCTTAATCATTTACTGTTGATAAGAAACTAGGCAAGAGGGTGGCTCTTGGAAGGTGAAGGGCCCTTTTCTATCAAACACATTCCATGAACTCCACAATACCTTTCTAAACAAATACAGATGGGAACTCCATGAAGAATGAATAGAGCCTGAGTTCCTAATACCAGCTTTAACTAGCTTTAGCCAACGTTGTTGTTAGTTGCCATCATTGACACGACTCAAACTCACGGTGATCTTACATATAACAGAATGAAACACTGCCCAGTCCTGCACCATCTTGAAGATTGTTGCTGTGTTTGTAACTTTCAGCACGATATCCAACAATGTTTTTTTGTGATCCATAAGGTTTTCATTGGCTGATTTTTGGAAGTAGATCACCAGGCCTTTCTTCCTAGTCTGAAAGCGCCGCTGAAACCCGTCTACCATAGGTGACCCTGCTCATATTTGAAATACCAGTGGCATAGCTTCCAGCATCACAGCAGCATGCAAGCTACCACAGTACGACAAGCTGACGGGTGTGGTGGTTGGCCAACACACTTGACCCCAACTCACAGATCTCATAAAAAGAGTAGACTTAGTCTTTTCCATTGCTCAATCCGCAGTTTTCTTACAGGATTTAAATAAGAGTTGGAGATTCTTCTCTCCTTAGATGACCCAGTGGACTAATTATTTTGCTCATTCCTCATATGTTTCTGAACCCACCTTAATTTTAAGACTCTCTTAGCTTGGCCTATGGTTCTGTACAGCCTGCTTCCAGTCAGAGAAGGAAGAAGAGGAGAAAGGGGGTGAATACCATCATACCCCTGCCAGGATGAGGGCGTAGAGAGGAGGAAGAAATATGGGTGTTTCATCTATGCTTCCTGCCCTCCCCACAGCCAGGGGCCAGAGCCACTGCCAACACCAACACTTCCCTTCTGCTGTGTGGTCCTCCTGCATCTGGCTAAAGGGCCAGGTCTGTCTGTGCTGGCTGCTTGGGCAGATCTACCAGATGCAGGAAGAAAGTGGAGTTTTGTGGGGGCTGGTGTATGAGACACCTGTCCCACCACTGGAAACCCACCTCATCAGGTTGGTTTAGGTCCTTCAAGTGCAGATCTTGAATGAGGTACTCAGCGATTTGCATACTATTGCTCTGAGCTGCAAAATGGAGGGCGTTCATTCCATCCTAAAGAGAACCAGGGGACGGGGAGGTACTTACACAGTGTCCTCAGAGCCTGAGCACTCCTGTGCTGTTGGGGTGAGAGCTTACGTCCAGGTGTGACATACATGCCTACCTGACTCTTAGCTCTCTGGTCCACACCAGCTTTCACTAGCATGAGCATGATCTCCAGACTTCCAGACCAGGCGGCAAGGTGAATTACCATCAAGCCGTGCTTCCCGGGGAAGAAAAGAGAGAAGAGAATTCATCACTCAGATGAGCCACAGCACACTATATCAGTCAAGGCCAAGCTAATACTAGACTGTTGAAAACTAAGGACTATAGAGAGAATTTAATATTTAGTCAAGGTGATATTTCAATTCTGTGGGGGAGAGATGATTTAATAAGTGGTGTAGACACAGTGGTTCTCTATCTGAAAGAAAACAAAATTGAAATTCTGTATCATACCATACACACACACCATTAACGCTACACACAAAAAAACCACACCCATTGCTACTGAGTCAGTTCCAACTCATAGCAACCCTACAGGACAGAAAAGAACTGTCCCATAGGGTTTACAAGGCTATAATCTTTATGGGAGCAAATCACCAGGTCTCTTCTCCCATGAAGTTGCTGGCAGGTTCAAACTACCAACCTTTCAGTTAGCAGTTAAGTGCTTAACCACTGTGCCACCAGGGCTCCTTACCTCCAGAAAAGTTCCTGCCAAAAGCAAGCCCTCTCATCACACCATATTTGCCTCTCCTAATCAGCTATGTTTGCAATCTGGGAAACCACTTTGCTAGATGTATACAGAATGTCTGTGGGGCACTTCTGTTTGTTAGGTATATGTCATGGATTGAATTGTGTCCCCCAAAAAATGTGTGTAGCACCTTGGCTAGGTCATGATTCCCAGTATTGTATGATTATGTTATCTTATGTGATTTCCTTATGTGTTGTAAACTCTACCACTATGGTAAGATTATATGTGATCTCCTCATGTGTTATAAATTCTATCACTGTGATGAGGTTATGCTGATGAGGTTGACAAGATTAGTGTCTTAATGCAACCTCTTTTGAGATATAAAAGACAGAAGTGAGCAGAGACACATGGGAACCTCATACCACCAAGAAAGCAGTGCTGGGAGCAGACCGTGTCCTTTGGACCTGAGGTTCCTGTGCAGAGAAGCTCCCAGACCAAAGGAAGTATGATGACATGGACTTTCCTCTAGAGCCAACAGAGAAAGTGTTCTCCTGGAGCTGATGCCCTGAATTTGGACTTGTAGGCTACTGGACTATGAGAGAATAAATTTCTCTTTGTTAAAACCGTCCAATTGTGGTATCTCTGTTAGAGCAGCACTAGATGACTGAGACAGTGCATAATCTTCTTGGTACTCATTTTGGCTGCTCTAGAAATAGAATTAATATATTCTCTTATTTTCAGTAGAGTTCAGGTTTAGAGAGATGAAATAGTAAGTCCTGGATTATTGAGCAGTTACTCTAAATTGGTGGTCCTCAACTGGGGGCAATTTTTGATTGTCATTACTACGAGGTTGTTACAGATTAAATTGTGTCCACCCAAAATATGTGTTGTACAAATGCAAAATGGATTAAGTACCTAAATGTGAAAACTAAAACCATAAAATTCTTAGAAGAACTAGCAGGGGCAATGCTGTCAGGCCTAGCTTTCAAGAATGGATTATCTAATATAATAACAAAACCACAAGCAGAAAAAGACAAATGAAAAAATGGGACATCTTAAAAATTTAAAACTTTTGTTCATCAAAGCCTTACAAACCCCCATAAAACCAAATGGGACTAATGAGGCACAACAGTCCAGGGACAAGGGCTAGAAGGCAGAAGGGGACAGGAAGGCTGTGATAGGGAACCCAAGGTTGAGTAAGGATGTTGTTGATGTGTTGTGAGGCTGTTAACCATTGTCATAGGGCAACATGTGTACTAACTGTTAAATGAGAGACTATTTTCTTCTGTAAACCTTCATCTAAAGTGAGAATAGCAGCACAATTGGAAGAGCGTAGTCGATGTCACTGAACTGTACATGTAGAAATTTTTGAAATGCTGTATCTTTGCCTATGTATATTTTCACCAAAAAAAAAAAAAAAAGGTCAAGAAGGGAGAGGGTTGACATGTCATGGGGTTGTTAACCAATGTCATAAAACAATATGTGTACTACTGTTTAATGAGAAACTATTTGTTCTGTAAACCTTTACCTGAAGTACAATTAAAAAAAAAAAAAAAGCCTTACCAAAAAAGTGAAAAGACAAGCTACTGATTGAGACTGTATCTTTGGAAACCATATATCTGACAAGAATCTAATAACCAAAATATATACAATAAAATTCTGACAGCTTAACAACAAAAAGACAAATAACCAAATCATAAAATGGGCAAAGGACCTGAATAGACACTTCACCTAAGAGGACATTCAAATTGCCACCAAACACATGAAAAGATGCTCAGTGTCATTAGCCATCAAAGAGATGCAAATCAAAACCACAATGAGTTACCATTTCACTCCCACTAGGATGGCTAAGATTAAAAAAAAAAAGAAAACCCAGCAGAAAATAACAAGTGTTGGTGAAGATGTGGGGAAATTGGAACACATATCCCTTGTTGGTTGGAATGCAAAATGGTACAGCCACTGTGGAAAACAGTGTGGCAGTGCCTCAGAAAACTAAAAATAGAACTACCATATGACCCAGCAATTCTACTCCTAGGAATATACCCGAGACTTGAAAGCAGAGACTCAAAAAGAGACTTGTACACCAATGTTCATTGCAGGCCCTGACAGAGGAGGAGAAAAATGTACAAGAAAATTTAAATTCACACACACACACATACACACACACACACAAAAGACCAGACTTACTGGTCTGACAGAGACAGGAGTCTCCCCCGAGACTATGGCCCCGGATACCCTGCTAACTGAGAACTGAAGGCACACCTGAAGTCCACCTTTCAGCCAAAGATTAGACAGGCCTATGAAACAAACAATGATACATGTGAGGAATGTGCTTAGTTCAGTCAAGTATACGAGACCAAATGGGCAACACCTGCCCAAAAGCAAGACGAGAAGGCAGGAAGGCACAGAAAACCTGGACAAAAGGACATGGGGAAGCCAGGGTATAAAGGCAAAGGGGGAGAGTGCTGACACATTGCAGGGATTACAACCAATGTCACAAAACAATTTGTGTATAAATTTTTGAATGAGAAACTAATTTTCCACTGTAAACTTTCACCTAAAACCAATAATTTTTTTTTTTTTTAAAAGGCCAGAATATTTGGGACAGGTGATTAATCACATTTTGATACAAACTCTATTTCTCCTTTCCCTAAGAGAACCTTCCTAATTTCAAAGATGCCAACATTTTAAAATTCAAACACTGATTATAAAATCTAAAAAGCCAGGAATTCAAGCTGCAAACAACTTGAGTCTCTAAAACCACAAATTCAGAATGGAGCCACCCTCCCTCAGAGGCAATGAATCACTGCTCACAGATGTAAATTCCCCAGAACCTTCATAAAATAATGTCTCCTGAAATTGATGCTGACATACTTGAGACTGTTTCAGAGCATAGGTAATGGATTACACTCGTAGCTGGCACATGATGCTCTGTCAAGTGTAAAATGCCTGATAGGCACTGATGGACTGTCCTTACTACCAGTCTGGTCATAGATGATGTGTTAGGCTGGGTTCTCTAAAGAAGCAAAACCAGTAAAGCATATAAATACGTATGTAGAGAGAGATTTATATCAAGGAAATGGCTCACTGCCTTATAGAGGCTGCAATGTTCCAAGTCCATGGGACAGGATAGAGGCTTCCCCTGACGAATGTAGCCACAGGGACTGGTGAACCCAAGATAGGCAGGTTAGAGAGCAGGGCTCTCATTTACAGGCTGTGAAGATGGACAAATCCCAAAGGTCAGCAGGCAAGACCACAGGTAAGCTGCTAGCTCAAGCCCCAAGAACCAGAGATCAGATGAACAGGGGCCAGCTGCAGGATCCAGAAGGAGCAAAAGCCCACAAGCCTGGCCAGAGTATCCACTTACATTCAGTGCAGGTCACACGCCCAAGGAAATTTCCTTTCATCTGATTGGCTACTCACAGCAGATCACATAATATCAAATCTCATCATGGAAGTGATCATATCATTCTGTGGCTATCAAATCACTGAGAATCATGGCCCAGCCAAATTGACACACAACCTTAACCATTACAGTCCACCTCTTGTCAACTTGGCACCTGTACACATCTCCTCAAACCATACATAATCTCTGAATAAAGGCAACTATAAAGTCATACTCGCCTCTAACCTGGTACAATGAACACATATGCAAAGCAGAAATACTCATAACAATTACAGTCATCATTTCTGCAACTGGTCACATGGCAGTAACTGGTATTTAGAACTATCTTCTTCTACCACCCATTCCATATTCCCTTTGCCCTCAGCAAGCACCTCAGCTGGTCGTGGTTCTTTGCCTGGTGGGGTGACCCAAACCTACATTCCTGAAGGGTCTGAGCCATTAGCAGTCATGTCGGAATTGGGTTGCTGTAGTTTTCCATTGACTTTAATCACAGGGCACGGTAGTACTAAGAGACGCCCTAAGGGATCTCCTGTATTCCAGACATACCTTCTTTCCTCCATTGTGTAATATCAATCCAATTTCCTCTTGGTAATCAGGATCAATCACACCAGCCAGTATGGTAACTCCCTTCTTTGCCTGTTGATCCAGAGGCATAAGGAGCCCAAAGTGGCCAGATGGCATTCTTAGCTTCCAGTCTATGGAATCAGTGATGTGTTTCCAGGTGGTAGCATTCCTCCCTTTGGAACTAAGACCTGTAGATCTGCTGAGCATAAGATCACAGGGACGGGAAGCAAAAATCTTGTGAGTGGGTCACTAGGGGTAATGGTGAGTGGTGCCACTCCCATTTCCACCCCTTGATTCCTGGACCCATGAATCCTGGCTATGAGAGAAACAGCACCATATATTGGACACTGGTATAGAGCATGTACATCCTCCTGGAGAACATTGCCCCAACCCTGCAAGGTGTTGCCACCTAGCTGGCACCATAATTGTATCTTTAGAAGGCCATTCCATCTTTCTATCAAGCCAGCTGCTTCAGGATGATGAGGAACACGGTAAGACCAGTGAAGTCCATGAGCATGGGCCCATTGCTGCATTTCGTTTGCTGTTAAGTAAGTACCTTGCTCCGAGGCAATGCTGTGTGGCATACTATGATTGTGGATAAGGCAATCTGTAAGTTCACAGATGGTAGTTTTGGCAGAAGCATTGCATGCAGGGAAGGCAAATCCATATCCAGAGAAAGTGTCTATTCCACTAAGAACAAAATGCTGCCCTTTCCATGATGGAAGTGGTCCAATGTAACCAACTTCCCACCAGGTTGCTGGCTGATCACCTCGAGGGATGGTGTCATATAGGGGACTCAGTGTTGGTCTCTGCTGCTGGCAGATTGGGCACTCAGCAGTGGCTGTAGCCAAGTCAGCCTTGGTGAATGGAAGTCCATGTTGCTGAGCCCATGCATAACTTCCATCTCTGCCACTAAAGCCACTTTGTTCATGAGCCCAATGATCAATGACGGGAGTAGCTGGGGAAAGTGGATGAGTGGTTTCCATAGAACACATCATCCTATCCACTTGATTGTTAAAATCATCCTCTGCTGAGGTCACCCTTTGGTGAGCATTCACATGAGACACAAATATCTTCACTTCTTTGGCCCATTCAGTGAGGTCTATCCACATACATCTTCCCCATAAATCCTTGTCTCCAATTTTCCAATCATGTTCCTTCCAAGTACCTGACCATCCAGCCAAACCATTGGCCATAGCCCATGAATCAGTATACAATTGCACATGTGGCCATTTGTACTTCTGTCATGGATTGAATTATGTCACCCCAAAAATGTGTGCATCAATTTGGCTGGGCCATGATTCCTGGTATTGTGTGGTTTTCATTTATGTTGTAAATCTTGCCTCTATGATGTTAATGAGGGAGGATGGGCGGCAGTTGTGTTAGTAAGGCAGGACTCAGTCTAAAAGATTGGATTGTATCCTGAGGCAATGTCTTGGGATATAAAAGCAGAAGTGAGCAGAGAGACAGGGGGACTTCATACCATCAAGAAAGCAGTGCTGGGAGCAGAGCGCATTCTTTGGACTGGGGTCCCTGTGCAGACAAGCTCCTATTCCAGGGGAACACCAAAGAGAAGAAGGCTGACAGAGAGAAAAAGCCTTCCCCTGGAGCTGATGCCCTGAATTTGGACTTTTAGCCTACTTTGACTGTGAGGAAATAAATTTCTCTTCGTTAAAACCATCCACTTGTGGTATTTCTGTTATAGCAGCACTAGATGATTAAGACACCTTCCAAGTAGAGTGAAGTTCTGCCCATTGGCAGGATTTTCCTTCACCACTGTCCTTCATGGACGTCCCAGAAAGGGACTGTAGTGCTGCTGCTGTCCACTTTCGAGTGGTGCCTGCATATCGCACAGAACCATCTGTAAACCAGGCGCCAGTTTTCTCTTCTTCAGTCAGCTAATCATACGGAAATTCCCATGAGGCCATAGGTGCAGACTGGGAGACAACGTAATATAACAGGAGTAGAGACCATGGGCATTTGGGCTACCTCCTCATGCAACCTACTTGTGCCTTCAGGTCCTCCTCAGGCCCGATCTCATATATATCACTTCCATTTAATGATGGAGTGCTGCTGTGCACATCCAACTTTATGACACTGTGGGTCAGACAACACCCAGTTCATGATGGGCAGCTTAGGCCACATGGTGACTTGGTGTCCCACGGTTAAGCATTCAGTCTTTACTAAAGTCCAATAACAAGCCGAAAGCTGTTTCTCAACAGGAGAGTAGTTATCTGCAGAGGATAGCAGGGCTCTGCTCCAAAATCCTAAGGGTCTGGGCTGTGATTCACCAACAGGGGCCTGTCAAAGACCCAAACAGCATCTATATCTGCCACAGACACTTCAAGCACCATTGGATCAGCTGAATCACATGGCTCAAGTGGAAGAGCAGCTTGCACAGCAGCCTGAACCTGTTGCAGAGCCTTCTCTTGTTCATGGCCTCACTCAAAACTAGCAACTTTTCAAGTCACTTGATAAACAGGCCAGAGTAGCACACCCAAATGAGGAATACGTTGCCTCCAAAATCCAAAGAGGCCCACTAGGTGTTGGGCCTCCTTTTTAGCTGTGGGAGGAGCCAGATGCAATAACTTATCCTTCACTTTAGAAGGAATATCTCAAAAAGCCCCACACCACTGGACCCCTAGAAATTTCACTGAGGTGGAGGGTGCCTGAATTTTTGTGGGATTAATTTCCCACCCTCTAGCATGCAAATGTTTTACCAATAAGTCCAGAGTCATTGACACTTCTTCCTTACTAGGTTCAGTCAGCAAAATGTCATCAATGTAATGAACCAGTGTGACATCCTGTGGAAGGGAAAGGTGATCAAAGTCCCTGAGGACTGAATTATGACATAGGTCTGCAGAGTTGATGTAGCTTTGAGGTAGGCAACTGAAAGTGTATTGTTGGCCTTGCCAACTGAAGGCTAGGTATGGAGAAAAAGGCATTAGCCAGATGAGTAGCTGCATACCAGGTACCAGGGGATGTATTAATTTGCTCAAGCAATGAAATTACATCTGGAAGAGCAGCTGCAATTGGAGTCACCACATGGTTAAGTTATAGATAATCTACTGTCATCCTCCAAGATCCATTTGTTTTTTGCACAGGACAAATAGGCAAGTTGAATGGGGATGTGGTGGGAATCACCACCGCTGCATACTTCAAGTCCTGAATGGTGGCAGTAATCTCTGCAATCCCTCCAGGAATGCAGTATTGCTTCTGGTTTGCTGTTTTCCTAGGTAGGGGCAGTTCTAATGGCTTCCACTTGGCTTCTCCTACCATAATAGCGCTTATTCCATTTATTAAAGATCCAATGCTAGGGTTCTGCTGGTTGCTGAGTATATCTATTCCAATTATGCATTCTGAAACTGGGGAAATCACTACAGGATGGGTTCAGGGACCAACTGGACCTACTGTGAGATAGACATGAGCCAAGACTCCATTAATAACTGGACCTCCATATACTCCCACTCTGGTGGACCACAGCGATGTTTTGGGTCTTATGGAATTAGTGTCAGTTCAGAGCCAGTATCCAGTAATCCCCAAAAAGTATGATTATTTTGTTTTCCCCAGTGAACAGTCACTCTTGTAAAAGGCCTTGGATCCATTTGGGGAAGGCTGGGAGAAAGATTAACAGTATAAGTTTTTGGTAGTGTATTGGAGTCCTTCCTCGAGGGGACCTGGCCTCCCCTTTATTCAAGGGGTTGTGGGTGTTTAAATTCATTCAAGTCTAGGAATTGATTGAGGGACCATGACTCTCTATTCTGGTGATTCAAGTTAGACTGCTGTTCACCTGACCCAGAATTCATCCGTTTGGATAGATCAAGTAAATATTTAGTAGATTTCCTATCTATTTCACTCCTAGGAACACCATGACTAAGTAGCCAACACCATAAGTCCATATGAGTCAGATTATTCTGATTACTGCTTAGACTCCATTGTCCATTACTGTAAACACGCCCACCTTGTCTTTGTCCATTAAGTGCAGCCACTTTGCCTCCACTACCATGCGGTCCAATCAGCTCCATTGTAGTTAGATGTCTTAATTCAGTTAGGGTAGTTCCCAATATCAAATCTGATTTACATAAAATAACAATCACAGCAGTCTTCAAGGATGCTGGGGCTCCCTTCACAAATTTGTTCCTCACCGTTGTGGTAAAAGGTGTGTCCTCTGGGCACTCCATGTGTGGGTCTGTGGGTCTAACCTGATAAATCCACTCTAGTATGCCAATTTCCCTAAGCCTTTGGATATCTTCTTCTACCCTATACCAAGGCATGTCTGGTACTTCAACTTGATTTAGCATAGGCCACCTCGTAATTCATGCTTCAGCAACCCAACCAAATAAACTATTAGATCCTTTCCTAAATTCTCAAGCTGAAACACTCAATGAAGAATCTGTGCTTAGTGGGACCATATCAATAAACTCAGACTGATCCATCTTTATGTTCCCTGCACCATTATCCCACACCCTTAATAACCATTCCCACACATATTCCCCAGGTTTCTGTTTGTATATATTAGAAAAGTCAAGCAGTCCTTTTGGAGTGTAGCATACCTCCCCTGGGTCGCAGTTTGTACTTCACCTTTTGGGGCTCGCTGGGACTTATTTCTAGTTATAGGTCTAGAAGCCAAAATTGGTAGTGGGAAAGAGTTTTGAGAACCTTCAGCATTGTCTTGTAAAGCATCTGCCTCAGGTGATGCCTCAGGCAATGACTCAGACAAGGGCTCTTTAGAGGCAGCTGGGCTAATCTCATTAGATGGGAATGGAGGCGCTAATGGTTTTATTGGGCAGGGTGGTTTAGCAGACAAACACGGAGTAATCTCTTTAGATGGGAGTGACAGGGTTGGTTCTGTTGGCAAGAGTGATTCGACAGAATTTGGGGGCTTAATGCTTCCAGCTTCCTGATTATCTGCCCATATGTCCCCACCCCAAGTTTCAGGATCTCATTTCTTCCCAATCAATACCCTCACTTTAAATTCTGACACCTCTTAAGGTTGGCAGTTGAGTTGGTGTTGTAATTCAGCCACTCTTACAATAAGACTCTGGGTTTCGTTTTTGGCAATATCAGCTCTATTACTACAAGAAATGTGCTTTCTTTCAAAGCACAAGTGGAAACTCTGAGGTTGTTTATGCGGCACTTGAGCTTTGACTCTGAAGCTCTGAGTACATCTATTTCTTTCACCAGTTTGTCTAGCGAAAGTGGCACCAAACAACCAGCTTCCTTATACTTCTCATTCTGACAAAATTGTAGAAAGGTATCACACATGCAATCACCCAGAGCCTCACCTTTCACCAATACCTGATCTACTGGCAGTGATATTTTGCGTATTTGAATTGCCACCTCTCACCATGGATTAGCAGTGCCCTCTTTACTACTGGAAGCAGAATCGTCAACACCTTTAAGACTAACTAGACTTGAGCACCAATTTAGAAAACTCATCCTTACAATTTTGTTTCCCTAGAACCACTCTCAGTACCACATGTCTTAGGCTGGGTTCTCTAGAGAAGAAAAACCAGTAAAGCATATAAATACATACAGAGAGAGAGATTATATCAAGGAACTGGCTCACTCGGCTGTAGAGGCTAGAACGTCCCAAGTCCATGGGTCAAGAAAGAGGCTTCTCCTGATGCACGTAGCCACAGGTGCTGGCAATCCCAGGATCAGCAGGTCAGAGAGCAGGGCTCTTGTTTACAGGCTGTGAAGATTGACAAATTCCAAAGATCGGCAGGCAAGACCACAGGTAAGCTGCTAGCTCAAGCCCCAAGAACCAGAGATCAGATGAACAGGGGCCAGCTGCAGGATCCAGAAGGAGCAAAAGCCCACAAGCCTGGCCAGAGTATTCACTTACATTCAGTGCAGGTCACACGCCCAAGGAAATTCCCTTTCAACCAATTGGCTACTCATAGCAGATCAAATCTCATCATGGACGTGATCACATCATCATATGACTATCAAATCACTGAGAATCATGACCCAGCCAAGTTGACACACAACCTTAACCATTACAGATGAGAAGCCCCATAACTTCCAAGGGGCTTCTCAGAGGCCAGAAGCTCCTAGAACAGATGCTTGTCACTATTCTGAGCACCACCTCCACTCCCACCTGGGATCCTTTGTAACCACCTCTTTCTAGTACTCAGTGATGCAGCCCCCTTTGAACCTGGAGGCCTGCAGAAGCTGGCGATGCATTTGGTGCTTAACATGCAATGCCTTGAGTGGTTCTCATCTGTTACAGTCTCTATCCTTGCTTCCCAGATAGACTGTAGGCCCCTCAAAGTAGGGACTATATCTCCTACCAGTGTTTCTCAAACACAATAACCTGGGGATCTTGTTAAATCACATATTCTGATTCAAAAGATCTAGGGTTGGGTCCAAGATTCTGCATTTCCAACAAGCTCCCAGGATACTGATGCTTCTGATCCCAGGAACATACTTTGAGTAGCAAGGACGTATACTTACTTGAATCCCCAGTGGCTGGCACCGAGCTTTACCCACAACAGGCACTTAATAAATGTTGACTGTGACAGGGCTCAGTTGTTGGTTCTTTGCAAATAGGTATGAGAACTAAGAAGAATGATCTGCCATTCTGGTTTATACTCCCAAGTCAAACTCAGGATTCATTACCCAGATAAAGAAGCTGTTGGATCTCACCAAATATGGCATTGCTTGAATTGTAGCAATCACTTTATTATTTATGCACTAATGCACTGTGCTCCCAAGCATCTGTCTGTTTGTCATACTGGGGGGCTGGCATGTTGCTGTCATGCTGGAAGCTATGACACCAGTATTCAAACACCAGCAGGGTCACCCATGGTGGACAGGTTTCAGCTGAGCTTCCAGACTAAGACTGACTAGGAAGAAAGACCTGGAGGTCTACTTCTGAAAAGAGTTGGCCAATGAAAACCTTATGAATAGCAGCGGAATACTGTCCGATATAGTGCTGGAAGATAAGCCCCTCAGGTTAGAAGGCACTCAAAATATGACTAGGGAAGAGCTGCCTCCTCAAAGTAGAGTCAACCTTAATGACGTGCATGGAGTGAAGCTTTCGAGACTTTCATTTGCTGATGTGGCATGACTCAAAATGAGAATAAACAGCAACAAACATCCATTAATAATGAGAACATGGAATGTACGAAGTATGAATCTAGGAAAAGTGGAAGTCGTCAAAAAGGAAATGGAATGCATAAATATTGATATCCTAGACATCAGTGAGCTGAAATGGACTGGTATTGGCCATTCTGAATCAGACAATCATATGGACTACTACACCGAGAATGACCAATTGAAGCGGAATGACGTTGCACTCATCATCAAAAAGAAAATTTCAAGATCTATCCTGAAGCACAATGCTGTCAGTGATACTTTAACATCCATACGCCTACAAGGAAGACTAGTTAATACGACTATTATTCAAATTTACACATCAAACAGTAATGTCAAAGATGAAGAAATTCAAGATTTTTACCAACTTCTGCAGTCTGAAATTGATAGAACATGCAATCAGGATGCATTGATAATTATTGGTGATTAGAATGCAAAAGTTGGAAACGAACAAGAAGGATCGGTAGTTGGAAGACATGGCCTTGGTGACAGAAACGATGCTGAAGATCACATGAAAGAATTTTGCAAAACCAATGACTTCTTCACTGCAAAAACAAAAAATATCAAACCCAGTGCCATCAAGTTGATTTCAACTCATAGCGACCCTATATTGAAAATATCTTTTTCAACAACATAAATGGCGTCTATACACGTTTACCTTGCCAGATGGAATACACAGGAATCAAATCGACTACATCTGTGAAAAGAGATGATGGAGAAGCTCAATATCATCAGTCAGAACAAGGCTAGGGGCCAACTGTGGAACAGACCATCAATTGCTCATATGCAAGTTCAAGTTGAATCTGAAGAAAATTAGAACAAGTCCACGAGAGCCAAAGTACGACCTTGAGTATATCCCACCTGAATTTAGAGACCATCTCAAGAATAGATTTGATGCATTGAACACTAATGATGAAATACCAGACAAGTTGTGGAATGACATCAAGGATATCATATATGAAGAATGTAAGAAGTCATTAAAAATACAGGAAAAAAAGAAAAAACAAAAATGGATGTCAGAAGAGACTCTGAAACTTGCTCTTGAGCATAGAGTAGTCTTAGTCATCTAGTGCTGCCATAACAGAAATACCACAAGTGGATGGTTTTAACAAAAAGAAGTTTATTTCCTTACAGTAAAGTAGGCTAAAAGTCCAAATTCAGGGTGTCAGCTCCAGGGGAAGTCTTTCTCTCTCTCTTGGCCTTCTCACAGTGTTCCCACAGGACTAGGAGCTTCTCGGCGCAGGGACCCAGGTCCAAAGGACGTGCTCTGCTCCTGGCACTGCTTTCTTGATGGTATGAGGTCCCCCTATCTCACTGCTCACTACTGTCTTTTATATCTCAAGAGATTGCCTCAGGACACAATCCAGTCTTATAAATTGAGTCCTGCCTTACCAACACAACTGCCACCCATCCTCCCTCATTAACATCATAGACGCAGGATTTACAACATGTAGGAAAATCACACAGTACCAGGAATCATGGCCCAGCCAAACTGACACATACATTTTTTGGGGGACAGAATTCAATCCATGACATTCCACCCTTTGGCCCCCCAAAAATCACATCTTTGCAACATGGAAAACATATTCACCCCATCATATCATAGCAAAAGTCTTAACTCCAAGTCCAAAATCCAAAAATTCCTCTTCATCTGTGAAATCTAGAACATAAGTTATCTGCTTCCAGAGGTACAATGGCAGAATGGGCACAAGCTAGACATTTCCATTACAAATGGGAGAAACTGGAGGGAAAGAAGGGATAACAGGCACCAAGCAAGTCGGCAGAACACATTACATTAGCCCTCAAGGCTTTGAAAATAAACCTCTGTTCTCTGAGACAATTTACACAATGGCCCTGCCCTCCAGACTCTAGGTATTGGCTACAGTCTCTAGATTCTGAGTGGACACCCCTTGGCCCTGGGCTTCAGCTCCACCTTCCAGGTCCACTGGGACAGCAACTCTGCTCCCTCGGCTTTAGGCGCACCATTCTCCTAGTCCATCGGAGTGACAACTCCACCCTTAGAAACACCAGAGGCCATGGATCCACCCTTTGAAACCCCTGAGGTCATGGCCATACCTTTGGAGACTCAGCAGCTCGGCTTCTTGTGTTCCTTGTCTCTTCAGCTTCTGCTTCCTGTGGCCTTCCAGCCCTCGGGCCTCACGGCCGCATCTGCCCTGCTGGGGCAAGTGTTCCAAAGCTCAGTAGCTCCACCAATAACTGCCCGGGGGCACCCTACTCCACCAGAAAGCCTTGTGCGCACAGGCACTCAGCTCTCTCACTCTGTGGGTCAGCAAGCCTAGCTCCACCTATAAGTACCCGGAGGCACCTCACTCCGCCAGGAAGCCTCCTTTGCACAGGCACTCAGCTCTCTCATTCCGTGGGTCGGCTCCAGCGCCCTCTCGCACTGGTCTCCTGGTTCTGCTGCTGTTGGTTCTCTGCCACTGCCACTCTTCTGCCACTGCAGGTTCTCTGCCACTGCGGGTCCTTTGTTGCTGCCACTGCTCTATCCATTCACAGTTTCAAAACCACTTCCACATTTTAGGTATCTGAGAGCAGCACCCCACTCTCTCGGTACCAAACTCTGTCTTAGTCATCTAGTGCTGCCATAACAGAAATACCACAAGTGGATGGTTTTAACAAAAAGAAGTTTATTTCCTTACAGTAAAGTAGGCTAAAAGTCCAAATTCAGGGTGTCAGCTCCAGGGGAAGTCTTTCTCTCTCTCTTGGCCTTCTCACAGTGTTCCCCCAGGACTAGGAGCTTCTCGGCGCAGGGACCCAGGTCCAAAGGACGTGCTCTGCTCCTGGCACTGCTTTCTTGATGGTATGAGGTCCCCCTGTCTTACTGCTCACTTCTGTCTTTTATATTTCAAGAGATTGCCTCAGGACACAATCCAGTCTTGTAAATTGAGTCCTGCCTTACTAACACAACTGCCACCCATCCTCCCTCATTAACATCATAGACGCAGGATTTACAACATGTAGGAAAATCACAACAGTACCAGGAATCATGGCCCAGCCAAATTGACACATACATTTTGGGGGGGACATAATTCAATCCATGACAAGTAGCTAAAGCAAAAGGAAGAAATGATGAAGTAAAAGAACTGAACAGAAGATTTCAAAGGGCAGCTCGAGAAGGTAAAATAAAGTATTATAATGATATGTGCAAAGACCTGGAGATAGAAAACCAAAGGGAAGAACATGCTCGACATTTCTCAGGCTGAAAGAACTGAAAAAATTCGAGCCTCAAGTTGCAATATTGAAGGATTCTATAGGGAAAATATTAAACGATTCAGGAAGCATCAAAAGAAGATGGAAGGAATACAGAGTCACTATCCAAAAAGAGTTGGTTGATGTTCAACCATTTCAGGAGGTGGCATATGATCAGGAACCAATGATACTGAAGGAAGAAGTCCAAGCTGCACTGAAGGTGTTGTCAAAAAACAAGGCTCCAGGAATCGATGGAATACTAACTGAGATATTTCAACAAGTGGATGCAGCGCTGGAAGTGCTCCCTCGTCTATGCCAAGAAATTTGGCCAACTGACTGGAAGAGATTCATATTTATGCCTATTCCTAAGAAAGGTGATCCAACTGAATGGGGAAATTATCAAACAATATTACTAATATCACATGCAAGTAAAATTTTGCTGAAGATCATTCAAAAGCAGCTGCAGCAGTGTGTGGACAGGGAAATGCCAGTAATTCAAGCTAGATTGAGAAGAGGACGTGGAACCAGGGATATCATTGCTGATGTCAGATGGATCTTGGCTGAAAGCAGAGAATACCAGAAAGATATTTACCTGTGTTTTATTGACTATGCAAAGGCATTCGATTGTGTGGATCATAAGAAATTATGGATAACATTGAGAAGAATGGGAATCCCAGAACACTTAATTGTGCTCGTGAGGAACCTGTACATGGGTCAAGAGGCAGTGGTTCGAACAGAACAAGGGGATACGGCGTGGTTTAAAGTAAGGATGCATCAGGGTTGTATTCTCTCACCATACTTATTCAATCTGTATTTTGAGCAAATAATCTGAGAAACTGCACTGTATGAAGAAGAATGGGGCATCAGGATTACAGGAAAATTCATTAACTACCTTGTTATGCAGATGACACAATCTTGCTTGCTGAAAGTGAAGAGGACTTGAAGCACTTACTGATGAAGATCAAAGACTACAGCCTTCAGTGGATTACACCTCAACATAAAGAAAACAAAATTCCTCACGACTAGACCAATACGCAACATCATGCTAAACGGAGAAAAGATTGAAGTTGTCAAGGATTTCATTTTACTTGGATCCACAATCTACACCCATGGAAGCAGCAGTCAAGAAATCAAAAGACGCATTGCATTGGGTAAATCTGCTGCAAAAGACCTCTTGAAAGTGTTGAAAAACAAAGATGTCACCTTGAAGATAAGGTGCGCCTGACCGAAGCCATGGCGTTTTCAATCGCCTCCTATGCACGTGAAAGCTGGACAATGAATAAGGAAGACCGAAGAAGAGTTGATGCCTTTGAATTGTGGTGTTGGTGAAGAATATTGAATATACCATGGACTGCCAAAAGAATGAACAGGTCTCTCTTGGAAGAAGTTCAACCAGAATGCTCCTTAGAAGCAAGGATGGTGCGACTATGGCTTACACACTTTGGACATGTTGTCAGGAGAGATCAGTCCCTGGAGAACGACAACATGCTTGGTAAAGTACAGGGTCAGCGAAAAAGAGGAAGGACCCTCAACAACATGGATTGACACAGTGGCTGCAACAATGGGCTCAAGCATAACAACGACTGTGCGGATGGCACAGTACCAGGCAGTATTTCCTTCTATCATTCATGGGGTCACTATGAGTCAGAACCGACTCGATGGCACCTAACAACAACAACAACAACACCATCCCACCACTTGGTCTTGGAAGCTGACCTAATTGTGGGAAGTACACAGCTGAGTGTGAAGACTACACTTTGAGCTTTCTAGTCAGAGAGCCAGGAAATGAGGGAAGTGGATTGTGGGAGCTGGAGAGTGTGGGAGAGATGATCATGAAGAGGAGGGAGCTCAAGAAAAGGATCCAGTAAAGTTACGTGTATACTCTTGGGCTCACTCTTGAGCTGCCCATGGATATGACCCTAAACAGCATAACAAAGGCTTTAAGAACTGGACTACTACAGGGTAGATCACTGCCCAGGTTTCCGACTGGCTCCTGGATGCTCTACGTGTAGGACAGATCAGAATAACAATGTAAAAACTTTGAAGACTGAAAGAATATTAGTGTCAAATGATATTGAAAATATTGGTGCCATTCTGCTTGTGTTACATATCATTCAATCGACTTGCTTATCAGTAGCAGAGCAAAACAAAAAAAAAGACAAGGAGGGACTGTCCCACTGGTGAAATACTGAGAAATTCATCATTGTCAAATCTATGCCATGTCTGTGATTACAGACAAAACCAACAAGATGACTGATTGGTTTGAGCTGATCTCATTTCTTCATCTTCCAAACATCTACTAAGCCCAGGCCCTGGGAGACATGAACTTAAAGCAAAGCTGAACATTACCCTCCAGAATGTCACAGTCCAGAAAGAAAATAGGCTAGCTCTGTGAGAATCTTCTAAATAGTTTGACTTTAAGAGCCATGGTTCACTGGATTGATTAAGAACCAAGAGTCATCATCTTCTTCTGCAACTGGAGATGATAAGCATGATGTTAGAGCTCTCCAGCCCAAGTCGTTTCCTTGTACCATGGTAAAATATTAAATGAAGGTGGGAACAGCAGGTGGAAAATCTTCAGTGTGGGTTTTGATATCTAGGTAGACAAATAGTTAAGCTGATTCATGGCCAACAGGTCAGTCTCTGGAATCAGACAAACAAAACAACAACAAACCAGTTGCTGTTGAGTCGATTCCGACTCATGATGACACCATGTGTTTCAGAGTAGAACTGTGCTCCATAGAGTTTTCAGTGGCTGTGACCTTTCAGAAGTACACCACCAGGCCTTTCTTTCGAGGTGCCTCTCCGTGGATTCAAACCTCCAACCTTTTTGGTGAGCAGCCGAGCGCTTTATTATTTGTGCCACACAGGGACTCCAGAATCAAACAAGCTAGTTTCAAATCCTGGCTCCTCCTCTTCTTAGATGTAATATCTTTAACCTATGTCTCAGTTTTCTCATCTGTACCTTGTTATTATAATAATACTTTTCTCATAAGATTCGGTGGGGCTAAATATCGAAGTCTTAAGACTAGTGCCTGGTACACAGTATGTGTTTAATGAGTCTTATTTATTATCAGAGTTCACAGGGCAAAGTCAATATTTACTGTCCCTAGGGCCAGTTCGCTTTGGTCTTCTGTGTTACAGATCATACTCTGGACAACCATCTTACAAATCCATGCTATTGGCCATAAGGTCAATATGGGAAGATAAATAAGGTCCAAGTTCTATGGGTAATGAGTAAATAATTTAGTTACCAAGTACAAAAGCATATACACCAAACTCATTGCCCTTGAGTCAATTTCAACACATAGTGATCCTACAGGGCAGAGTAGAACTGCCCCATAGGGTTTCCAAGGCTGTAAATCTTTATGGAAGCAGACTGTCAACATCTTTCTCCCCAGAGCGGCTGGTGGATTTGAACTGCCAACCTTTCAGTTAGCAGCCAAGTGCTTAATCACTGTGCCACCAGGGCTCTCTGCATATACTGTCTTCAAATAGGCCATTCCAAAATGCAAACTGCCAACATAAAGAATTTGTGTTTATGTGTGAAGAAAAGACATCTGAAGTGATAAGATTTTTCCTCCATAGCTCAAAGACTTACATTGGTTATGCTCCAACCAAGTCTACCAAAGGAAGATGAGCTTACCTTATCAGCAACATCTACCCTGGCCTTGTGATTAAGCAGGAAATCCACCGCAGATAAATGATTCCTCCCCACTGCAAAGTGCAGGGCTGTGCGGTTCATCTGAGGAAACATAATTTGCATTCAGTGTGATAAACTCTGGCAGTCTTCTGGTCATCACTGAGCCTTTTAACAGGCGTTCCTTGAATAAGGAGCCCTGGTGGTGCAGTGGTTAAGTGCTCAGCTGCTCACCGAAAGGTTGGCAGTTTGAACCCACCAGCCACTCTGGGGGAGAAGGATGTGGCAGTCTACTTTCATAAAGATTACAGCCTTGGAAACCCTATGGGGGCTGTTCTACTCTGTCCTATAGGGTCGCTATGAGTCAGAATTGACTCGACGGCAACAGGTTTTGGTTCCTTGAATGGTCATAATTTTTTGTCAGGTGTTTGTATTTTGATTATTTAGCTCTACTCTCTTTGCATTTGCCTTTGAAAGTAGTGAGCTTGTGTTCAGCAGAGAATGTGGTAATCCACTGAAGGATATGCCACAAGTTGAAACCCATTGCATAACCTGTCACTGTAATAATATGATGGATTTCATTCAGGGAGCAAAAGTTGTGTTTTTATGCAACCATTAATAATGGTAAATATTTTCTGCTTAGAATACTCTGATAACGCATAGCAATAATTTTCCTAGATGTTCAATCCATTCATGGGCTTTCTTCTGCAATTTTTTGGACTGTAAGTATTACTGAAACAAACAAATTGATTTTGAAAGAAAAAAAGAAAGAAGGAAGGAAAGACACAGATAGACAGACAGAGAAAGCTACAGAGCTCTATCTTTTGCTTCAAAGGAAAGCCAAGATGGCGCTTCTGGGATGCCCAGAAACAGTCTAATGTGTTTCCCACAGCAGAAGTTTTGTTTGTAAGTAGTACACATGTCGTATTTTCCATATTATAGACAGCTTTTGCTCCTAAAGAAGATGCCTAGGCATGCATTACTATTGTCTGTTTTCCATAAATAATTTATCATAAAAATATGAGAACGGTTTAAATCCAATATTTGACACCCTTGCTAGCTAAACCAGTGATAAACTAAGTTTGACAAAACATGAGTTATCTTTACATTGTGCGCAGTCTAGAGTTTTGTCAAATTTCAGCTTATAACCTCCTCTGTTGGCTTTATTTGTGAGTAAGGATGCAGGCCAGAATAGCATCTAAGATAATTAATTCAATAAAACCATTTACATTATTTCCCATCTCTATCATCACAGACTTTAATGTACTCTTCACCATGTCAACAATTTGCTGTAACCAGGATAAAACAGATGTCATTAGAAAGTATAATACAATTCATCAGGAGTTTATAACAACTTGCTGCAATGACTGTAAATTAAAGTGTTCTAGATTGTGCTATCTAAGAACTTTAATATAAAAGCATGGTAAAATATCAGAAAGTTGTACGTGAAAAAAAAGTTTTTTTCAATGAAAACTTTTTTTTTGTATGTGAAAAATTTTAAATGGTTGAAACAGTAAATTGGAAAATCTAATTCCTGCCACTTGGAAAAATAATTACTGCTTCATTTATCTTATTCAACAAGATTGAGGGGGCTAAATGTCAAAGTCTTAAGACTAGTGCCTGGTACATAGTAGGTGTTTAATGATTCTTATTTATTATCAGAGTTCACAGGGCAAATTCAAGATTTACTGTCCCTAATAATAATCTTCCATGGTCATAATAATCTTCAGAGGTGTATATCCACAAATATTTTTGAAACTATGTAGCTATTACCTCTAGATATTCTTGCTTATTTTCCCTTCCTTCCTTCCTTCCTTCTTTCCCTTTACCCCTCCCCACTTTTTTTTTGGTTCCTAAAATTGTTTTGCAGCAAAATTTTTTTTATTATTCTATTCTTTCTAGGATGTCTATGGAACATGAATACTATACACACCCATAACACGAGACACACATACACACATTACATACACATACACACATAAATTCACACACACACACACACAAACACATAATCTTACATACACACACATAAGTGTGAAGCATTCTTCCACTGCAAATGATGCGTGGGATTCAGACTCTGCACTCCAGTTTCTATGACTCCACTGCCTGGGACAGATCCAGGTTTTAGGGAACCTGAAGTTTAGACAATTTGGGAAGCCTTCTTTAAAGCCAGAGTCAGCAGGCTTAACTGATTGCAGCTAAAAATTTCTTCCTTCAGCAAATTTTGCAAAATCATGTAACCATGGGAACATATTGCTCCTGGGACTTTAGAAGGGACTTTTACAAGTGAGGGGCCTTAAGCTTATGCTTCATTTAGATTAGCATCACAGTAAATCCGCCTCTGCCATCCTCACCTGAACCATTCCACAAATTGTCTGAAGTAATTGCCCCAGCCTCAAATTGTTCATTTTAATCAAACCCTGCCTAGAGGGGCTGTCAAGAGCCCTACTGGTACAGTGGTTAAGCACTTGGCTGCTAACTGAAAGGTTGGCAGTTCGAACCCACCAGTGGCTCTGTGGGAGAGAAGACCTGCCGATCTGCTCTTATAAAGATTTCAGCCTAGGAAACCCTATGGGGCAGTTCGACTCTGTTTCATAGGGTCACTATGAGTCAGACTGACCCAGCGGCACACAACACCAATGTAGTATTTCTTATGACAAAATTGTCACAAAACCAAACAGTAGGAAATCCATATTTCTGGTAGTGGACTTCCTCCTCAATATTCAGTCACATGAACAGCAAGCAATTAAGAGGCAGATTTCAGAAATGGCCTCATTGCTCAATACCGAGAGGTACTATATTTTAGGACCCCTGGTGGTGCTGTGGTTAGGCATTCACCTGCTAACCAAAAGGTCAGCAGTTCAGATCCACCAGCTGCTCCGTGTAAACCCTATGGGGCAGTTCTACTCTAACCTATAGAGTCACTATGAGTTGGAATCGACTCAGCAGCAATGGGTTTTTTTTTTTACTATGTTTTAAAAGCAGTAAAATGAAAATCCTTATTTTCCTTTGGATTTCAGTTTGTAAGAACTTAACCACAAAGAGCATCCTTGGAGAGAAAAAACCCAGATTGTGTAGCAAAAGATGCTCTGCCTTTCCAGAATGTGTGAGGCCAAAGTGACCCACGGGCTACAATCCAAGACCAATTCCAGGCCCATGACCTTGACAGTCGGCTACACTGTCCACTCACAGACTTTGCACAAATGTGCACAAAGACCTTGTGCACTTCCTCTGTGATAAGATAAATGAAAACACCCAGAGCCTCTCCCACTGCTTGATCCTACCTTTATTGTAAACACCCACAAAGGAGATCTCCCTCATCTTGCCCGGCACAATTATTTTTATTTTTATTATTATTTCGTTTGACCTATGTATACCCAAGCCACCACTTGGAGTAGCTGCTTGTCTTATTTTCAACTTCTACTCACATTGTTCACAGCATTAATGTTAACCTTCTTTTCAAACAGCTTCTCTACAAGATCCAAATTATTGCTTTTTGCAGCATTCTGAAAGCTTCTCTCTTTTGGCAGCACTGAAAGAAAGCAAGCAAGCATGACTGAGGGAATTTAAGGGGGGCAGAGAGAAAGCAAACCTCATGCGACAAACCTTATAACTCTAACAACCTGCGACCACAGTCTTGAGCCTCCCACATTCTGCAGCTGAGGAGAAGGAAAGTTTGCTTCAATGTTTTATAAAGCTGTGGTATCAAGATTCCACTTTCTCCTAGCACTTTAAGTGGTTTCAGACCCTTAAAAATGTTCCTGGTCCCAAATAAAACATTATGCATGAGGACCACCCTGAAGTCAGTAATGTCATTTCAGGCTCTAGGAGGTCAGAGGGCAGTTATGGACTTCCCAGGAACATTGTTTATAAAAAGTATTGTACAAGATTAGGCAGGGAGGAGCCCAAAACTGCATACAAGCTTACAAAGATAAAATTGTTGTCTGAAGAACCCTGAACAGAAGCCAGGAGGCCTGTGGGAACAAAACCTAAAATTCACTACATCATAAAAATACACACAAAAGCAAAAAGGGATGAACATGTTTTATTCTCATTTATATTAAAGGAGATTAAAGAAGTTTCACACTGTATTATTTTCTTTGGGCTGCCCTAACAAAATATCACAAACAGGGTGGCTCATAAGAACAGAAATTTATTGTCTCACAGTTCTGGAGGCCAGAAGTCCGAATTCAGGGTGTTGGCAGGGCCATACTCTCTCTGTCTGCTCTAGGAGAAAAGCCCACCTTGTCTCTTCCAGCTTCTGGTAGACCCGTGCTTTTTTTTTTGCTGTTCCTTGGCTTGTAGATGCATCTTCCTGTGGCTATCTTCCCCCTGTGTGTCTCTCTGTATCTTGTTCTCCTCTTTTATAAGGACAGCACTCATATTGGATTAGATTATGGCCCACCCTACTCCAGTATGACCTCATGTTACTTAACTGATTATATCTTCAAAGACCCTGTTTCCAAACAAGGTCATGTTCACAGGTACCAGGGATTAGAACTTCAAAATAAATTTTGGGGAGGACACAATTCAATCAATAACATACATACTGTAAGCACTATGCATCACACACATATGCACACTCAGAGGGCAGATATTGACTAGCATAGAGAAGAATCCAGGATTTACTAGTTTGTTTTTTTTTTTAAATCATGTAAGGGAGCTAAAGGACTCTCAGGGGACGACCCCAACATTGAAGGATAAAATCAGAATTGAGGCTAAGTAGAATCAGCACTAGATCATATTTAAAAAAAAAAAAAAAAAAAAAACCCTAGGAAACGCTTTGTAGATGGTTGCAAGGAGTGTCCCAAGTTTCTGTCAAAGACTCTTCAGAATGCTGTCAAGTCCAGTCAAGGACCAGAAGTATCTTCATGGGAGATGTTCACGTTCATTCTTTTTATCACCCAGATTGCTCTCCTCCTTCTCACTCCTACTCTTTTTTTTTTTTTTAATTGAATTCATGGGAGTTTGTTTGTTTATCATATTAAGTTTTTACCATGTTGAATTTTTCCCATTCATAGATATAAAAAGAACAATTACAGTCAGGTGAGGCTCCACTAAACTTTGCTACATTAGAAAGGGACCCTCATCCTGAGAGGCTGGGAACCCCTGAAATTAGAGAAACAAAAAGTAAGACCCTTTGGAATCTGGAAAGCAATATGCCAATATAAAAGATTTACATACCACATAATGGCTGTGGTCCATATGTGTGGTCCACCAAAAAAGCCTGGGATTTGTGGAGTAATTCTGGGGAGGACTAGGTTAGTAGCTGTCATGTAGGAAGTTCTTTTGAGGGCTTTATTTTTTTTTTTATTAATTTATTTTATTTTTATTGTTGCTGTTGAGAATATACACAGTAGAACATACACCAGTTTGACAACATCTACGTGTAAAATTCAGTGATATTGATTACATTTTTCAAGTTGTGCAACCATTCTCACTCTCCTTCTCCAAGTTGTTCCTCTCCCATTAACATAAACTTACTGTCCTCTAAGTTTCCTATCTATTCTTTCGAGTTGCTGTTGTTAATTTGATCCCATATAGATAGGTCTTAAAAAAGCATAATGCTCAAGGCAGATATTCTTTACTAGTTAAGCTAAACTATTGTTTGGTTTTAAGAAGCCTACTCCCACTCTTGTTATCATTCTAGGTGACTTCAACATCTTTGTAGATGATTAATCCAAAACCTTGGCCTCTCAGTTTCCTGACTCCCTCACCTGTAATAATCTATCCCTCACCTGACCTCAGCCAACCAATTTCAGGGTCATACTCTTGACCTAATCATCAAAAACTGCACTACCTCTGAATTCTTCACTTTAAGAATCCCATTCTCCAACCACCACCTCTTCATCTATTCAGCTCACCCGCTCTACCTAGTTTCCCCAGTCCAGAAATTCTGCAACCTCATCAGGTCCTCTGATTCTCAGTACCTTTTCACACTATTTATCCCTATGTCCTTACTTCCCATCTTACCCAGTCTACCTTGTTTTTCTTGCCACTCTCATCCCTACTGGACTAGTTGGTCAGAATCCTAATTCTGAGATTAAACCCAACTGCCACCTGCTCCACTTCTGTACCTGAACACAGCAATTGCTCAATAAATAATAGCTATTATTATTTGGCTAGCAACACAGAATAACTGTCCTGCAAGCACCAGAAAAGGAGACAGAGCGAGAACTCAGTCTAGAATTGACAACCTCTCAGCTTCTATTCAAATCCTGGTTGAATACATGGCTAAGGTATGAGTTTACTATCTATCCAAGACTCTGTAAACTCTCATTTGTATGGCAATCTTAACTCCCAGAAGCAAATTTTGGATTGTCGAGTGTAGCATCCCTTAGTTATTTTACTTTGGGCATCAGCCTGTCTCTCTAAGAATGAGAGCTGTGGAAGTTACCCTTTTTTTCTTTTTGCCCTGCCTGTCAGAATATTCAGAGTTAAACTTGGTACCCAGTTGTATTAAGTATGTAATATATTATTTTCCTCCTCCTCTACAAAGATTCTGAACTGTCTTACATTTGGTTAAATGCCTTTGGCATATATGTGTTATTATAAGTGCCCTCAAATCATTTTTTTTTAATTTGAAATATGCAGGAACAAGAGTTGAAAATATACAATAATCACAACATCTCTTGCTTAAACTAAGAAATACATGAATTCTACTTCTTTATTAACAACAAATTGTACTCATATATTTTCCTGAAACCCTTCAGAGCGCTTATTTAACTTTGAAAGATGCTGTTATCCCCATTTGGTTCAGGAGAAACTACTAAGCATGTAATGAATTAGGGAGGTAGAGAGTATAAACAAGCCACTATCCCCACCCTGGAGAAGCTTATGAATATTTAAGTTAAAGTTTAATTGCAAGTAGCAGGAAACTTACAATGTTGTTTTTGTTAGGCACTGTCGAGTTGGTTCCAACTTATAGTGACCCTATGCACAACAGAACGAAACACTGCCTGGTCCTGCATCATCCTCACAATCATTGTTATGCTTGAGCCCATTGTTGTAGCCACTGTGTCAATGCATCTCATTGAGGGTCTTTCTCTTTTTCACTGATCCTGTACTTTACCAAGCATGTTGTCTTTCTCCAGGGACTGGTCCTTCCTGATAACATGTCCAAACTAGGTGAGACCAAATCTGACCAGCCTTGCTTCTGAGGAACATTCTGGCAGTACTTCTTCCAAGACAGAATTATTTGTTCTTCTGGAGGTGCATGGTACATTCAATATTCTTTGTCAACACCATAATTCAAAGGCATCAATTCTCCTTCGGTCTTCCTTACTCATTGTCCAGCGCTTGCACTCATATGAAGCGATTGAAAATACCATGGTTTGGGTCAGGCGCACCTTAGTCCTCAAAATGACATCTTTGCTTTTTAACACTTTAAAGGGATCTTTTGCAGCAGATTTGCCCAATGGAATACGTTGTTTGATTTCTTGACTGCTGCTTCCATGAGCATTGATTGTGGATCCAAGTAAAACTAAACTCCTTTTTTTTATTGTACTTCAGGTGAAGGTTTACAGAACAAATAATTTCTCATTAAACAGTAGTACACATATTGTTTTATGACATTGGTTAACAACGCCACGACATGTCAACCCTCTCCCTTCTCGACCTTTTTATTTTTTTTGGTGAAAATATACATAGCCAAAGATACACCATTTCAAAAATTTCTACATGCACTGTTCAGTGACACTGACTACGCTCTTCCAGTTGTGCTGCTATTCTCACTTTAGATGAAGGTTTACAGAACAAAATAGTTTCTCATTAAACAGTTAGTACACATGTTGCCCTATGACAATGGTTAACAACCCCATTACACGTCATCACTGTCCTTGCTCAACCTTTGGTTCCCTATCACCAGCTTTCCTGTCTCCTTCTGCCTTCTAGTCCTTGTCCCTGGACTGCTGTGCCTCTTGAGTCCCGTTTTGTTTTATGGGGCTGTAAAATGAAATTCTTGACAACTTCAATATTTTCTCCATTTATCATGATCTTGCTTATTGGTCCAGTTGTGAGGGTTTTTGTTTTCTTTATGTTGAGGCGTAATTCATATTGAAGGCAGTAGTCTTTGATCTTCATCAGTAACTGCTTCAAGTCCTCTTCGACTTCAGTGAACAAGGTTGTGTCATCTGCATATTGCAGGCTGTTAAAGAGTCTTCCTCCAATCCTATATGCGTTCTTCTTCATATAGTCCAGTTTCTTGGATTATCTGTTCAGCATACAGACTGAATAAGCATGGTGAAAGGATACAACCCTGACACACACCTTTCCTGATTTTAAACCAAGAAGTATCCCATTGTTTTGTTCAAATGGCTGCCTGTTGGGCTATGTACAGGTTCTCCATGAGCACAATTAAGTGCTCTAGGACTCCTATTCTTCACAATGTTATCCATAATTTGTTATGATCCACACAGTTGAATGTCTTTGCATAGTCAATGAAACATAGGTAACCATCTTTCTGGTATTCTCTGCTTTCAGCCAAGATCCATCTGACATCAGCAATGATATCCCTCGTTCTATCTCCTCTTCTGAATCCTGCTTGAATTTCTGGCAGTTTCTTGTCAATGTACTGCTGTAACTGTTTTTGAATGATCTTCAGCAAAATTTTACTTGCGTGTGATATTAATGATATTGTTTGATAATTTCCACCTTTGGTTGGATAACCTTTCTTGGGAATAGGCATAAATATGGATCTCTTTCAGTCGGTTGACCAAGTAGCTGTCTTTCAAATTTCTTGGCATAGATGTGTGAGTCCTTCCAGCGTTGCATCCATTTGTTGAATCATCTCAGTTGGTATTCCATCAATTCCTGGAGCCTTGTTTTTCGCCAATGCCTTCAGTGCAGTTTGGACTTCTTCCTTCAGTACCATCGGTTCTTGATCATGTGCTATCTCCTGAAATGGTTGGGCGCAGTGGCTCTGTATATTCCTTCCATCTTCTTTTGATACTTCCTGTGTCGTTCAATATATCCCCCATAGAATCCTTCAATATTGCAACTCGAGGTTTGAATTTTTTCAGTTCTTTCAGCTTGAGAAATGCTGAGCGTGTTCCTCCCTTTTGGTTTTCTAACTCTAGGTCTTTGCACATTTCATTATAATACTTTACTTTGTCTTCTCAAACTGCCCTTTGACATCTTCTGTTCAGCTCTTTTACTTCATCATTTCTTCCTTTCCCTTTAGCTGCTGTACACTCAAAAGCAAGTTTCAGGGTCTCCTCTGACATCTATTTTGGTCTTTATTTTCTTCCCTGTCTTTTTAATGACCTTTTTTGCTTTCTTCACATACAGTGTCCTTGATGTCATCCCACAACTCATTTGGTCTTTGGTCATTAGTGTTCAGTGAGTCAAATCTCTTCTTGAGAAGCTCTCTAAATTCAGATCGGATATACTCAAGGATGTACTTTGGTTCTCGTGGACTTGTTCTAATTTTCTTTAGCTTCAACTTGAATTTGGATATGAGGGATTGATGGTCTGTTCCACAGTCAGCCCTTGGCCTTGTTCTGACGTCCACCATCTCTTCCCACAGATGTAGTTCGATTTGATTCCTCTGTAATTCCCTATGGCAAAGTCCACGTGTATAGTTGATGTTTATGTTGTCGAAAAAAGGTATTTCAAATGAATAGGCCATTGTTGTTGCAAAATACTATCATGTGATCTCCAACACCATTTCTATCACCAAGGCCATATCTTCCAACTGCAATCATTCTTTGTTTCCTAATTTCACATTCGAATCACCAGTAATTAGCAATGCATCTTGATTGAATGTTTGATCAATTTCAGACTGCAGAAGCCGGTAAAAATCTTCAATTTCTTCCTCCTTGGCCTTAGTGGTTGGTGCGTAAATTTGAATAATAGTTGTATTAACTTGTCTTCCTTGTAGGTGTATGGATATTATCATATCACTGACAAAGCTGTACTTCAGGATAGATCTTAAAATGTTCTTTTTGATGATGAATATGATGCCATTCCTCCTCAATTTGTCATTCCTGGCATAATAGACCATATGATTGTCTAATTCAAAATGGCCAATACCAGTACATTTCAGCTCACTAATGCCTAGGACATCTATCTTCAAGCACTCCATTTTGCTTTTGACAACTCTCAGTTTTCCTAGATTCATACTTTGTATATTCCACATTCCGATTATTAATGGATGTTTGTAGCTGTTTTTTCTCATTTTGAGTCGTGGCACATCAGCAAATGAAAGCTCCAAAAGCTTTACTCCATCCACGTCATTAAGGTAGACTCTACTTTGAGGAGGCAGCTCTTCACCAGTCGCATTTTGAGTGCCTTCCAATCTGAGCGTCTCTTCTTCCAGCACTATATCAGACAATGCTCTGCTGCTATTCGTAAGGTTTACACTGGCCAATTTTTTTAGAAGTACATCGCCAGGTCCTTCCTCATCTGTCTTAGTCTGGGACCTCTGCTGAAACCTTTCCACTATGGCTTAAACAAGATAGAAGTTTCTTTTTCTCTTACACTTAAGATGTCTGGAGGCAGTCTAAGTTACTTCTTAGTTTCTGGGACCCAGACTCTTTCTATCTTTTTGCTCCACCAAACATAACTTTCATTCCCCAAGTCACCTAATGGTTCAAGGTGGCTGGTGGAGCTCCTGTCACTATGGCTGAAGCCCAACCAGCAGGAAGAAGGAAGGAGCAAAGACAGGAATATACCTTCTCCTTAATGACACCTCCCAGAAGTTGCACATACTAACTTCTGATTCCATCCCTCAGCCACATAGCTACACATGGCTACCGGAGAAAGTGGAGAATGTAGACTTTGTTCCAGGTGGTCTTATGTCCAGCTAAAAATGAGGAGTTCTTTTGTAATGAAAGAAGGGGAAAATGGGTGTTTGGGAGGCAACTACATGTCTCAGTCACAGTTGACTTCCGGTTTAGGGAAAAAAGTACATACAAACAACTCAAAAACAATTCAGAAACAATGCAATTATGTAAATATTTACTGAGTGTTGCTTGGTGCAAGATGCTGAGCTACAGTACTGCAGAAAACACAGAGTTGAGTATAGAAGAACCTTCTACACATGTTAGCAATACAATTTAAGTTTGTGATTGTTTTGTGAGGGAAATTTCTCATCACCAGAAACCTGTGGCAACTGCTAGTGGTTGCAAGTCAGAAAACTATTGCCCCAGAGTAATTTACAGTCCCTGAGCAATGTGAAGAGTGATGTAAGAGAGTAGTTGCAATTACCTCCTATGTTGTTCGTCTCTCTGCTCACCCAAATAGGACATAAAGCATTCACACTGTAAGGAGCCTCAGACATCACTATACCCAATGTGTCCATATTGCAGATGAAGTACCTGAGGCCCAGAGAAATGTAATGATTTGATCACTGCCCCAGAGTTAGTTCATGGCAGAACCCAAGTTTTCAGATGTCCAGCTCAGGGCTGTTACCTCCACATCCTCTCTCAGCCCAGTCCTTCTGGGCATTCATTCCCAGCATGCCCTTGTCAATGTCATCAGTGACCTCCACATTGCCAAAGTACCAGACACATCTCAGTCCTCATCTTACTGCACCTCTTTGCAGATGTGGATACAAGTGGGGGCCACTCTCTCCTTGAAACACTTTGCTTTTGCCTTTGTGATGCCACACTCTCCTGGTTTTCCTCCTACCCTGCTTGCCACTCCTTTTTAGTCTTTTCAGCTGGTGCCTTTGTGTCTGTTTAAACAAGGTTTGACTCTTGACCTTTTTTTCCTTTCTCCTCTCTCACATTCTTTTTAGACTACCTAGTTCTATGGTTTCAAACACCATCTGTCATGGATTGAATTATGTTCCCCCAAAAATGTGTGTATCAACTTGGCTGGGTCATAATTCCCAGTATTGTATGTTTGTCTAATCTGATGTGACTTCCTCATGTGCTGTAAACTCTATCACTACGTTGAGGTTATATGCGATTTCCTTATGTATTGTAAAGTCTATCACTATGATGAGATTATACTGATGAGGTCTACATGACTGGACAGTATCTTAAGCCAATCTCTTTTGAGATATAAAAGAGAGAAGCAAGCAGAGACACAGGGGAGCCTCATACCACCAAGAAAGCAGTGCCAGGAGCAGAGCATATCCTTTGGACGTGAGGTTCCTGTGCTGAGATGCTCCAGACCAAGGGAAGGCTGATGGATCACAAGGACCTTAAACCAGAGCCAACAGAGAAAGGCTTCCCCTGGAGCTGATGCCTTAAATTTGAACTTGTAGCCTGTGACAGAATAAATTTCTCTTTGTTAAAAGCCATCCACTTGTGCTATTTCTGTTATAGCAGCACTAGATGACTAAGACACCATCTGTATGCTAATGACTCTCTAATTTATACCTCCAATACAGACCTCTTCACTTAACTTCAGTCATTCTTATTCAACTCCCTACTTGTCATCTCCATGTGGTTTTTAATAAGCTGCTCAAACATAACATAGCCAAGAGACTCTTGATTCCATGCCCCTCCTCAAAACACAAAAACAAAAACCCATCCCTCCCTGTCTTTCCCATCTCAGTAAATATCCCCATCATCCATCCAGTTACCCAAGTGTAGGAATCTTTTTCTTTTTCTCATCCAATTCAGCAGCAAAACCTCTACCTCTAAAATACATCCCAAGTTAGTCCACTTCTCCCCTCCACCATTACTTCCATAGCCTAAGCTACCACCAATGCTCACCGTGACTCTTCCAAAACTCTCCTAGCTGGTTTTTTCTGCTCCCTCTCTTGCCTCACTACAATCTATTCTCCACACTGCAATCAGAGTGATCTTTTAAAAACATAAATCACAATATATTATTCCTTTCTAAAACCATCTGAGAGCCTCCAGTTACACTTAGAAGAAATCTAAGCTTCTTTACTACAGCCACAAGACGTTGATGAACTGGCTCTGCCTACCTCCCCAACCTCATTTATTCTCGCCTTCACTCCTTATGTTCCTTTCTGTTTCTAGAAATTAATCAACTTCATTCCTGCCTTGCATTTGCTATTCCTCCTACTTGTAATACTCTTCCTCCTGAACTTTTTCCATAGCTAGTTCCTTCCTATTAGTATCTGCTCAAATGTGCAGTCTTACCTGACCAATGTCATGGATTGCATTGTGTTTCCCCAAAATACGTGTCAACTTGGTTAGGCCATGATTCCCAGTATTGTGCGGTTGTCCTCCATTTTGTGTTTTTCCTATGTGTTATAAATCATAATCTCTGCCTGTGGTTAAAGAGGGTTAGGGTGGGATGTAACACCCTTGCTCAGGTCACATCCCTGATCCAATGCAAAGGGAGTTTCCCTGGTGTGGCCTGCACCACCTTTCATCTTACAACACATAAAAGGAAAGGGAATCTAGCAGAGAATGGGGGACCTTGTACTACCAAGAGAGCAACGCCAGGAGCAGAGGTTCCTGCCCAGAGACGCTCCTAGTCCAGGGGAAGATTGATGACAAGGACCTTCTTCCAGGGCTGGCGGAAAGAAAGCCTTGCCCTGGAGCTGACACCCTGAATTTGGACTTCTAGCCTACTAGACTGTGAGAAAATAAATTTCTCTTTGTTAAAGTCATCCACTTGCAGTATTTCTGTTATAGCAGCACTAGATGACTAAGACAACCACCAAATCTAAGTTCTTCCCCAGTCACATCAACCTGTTTTATGGCCCTCACAGCACTTACTGCTACCTCGTTATCTTATTCATTTATTTGCTTATTTGTTTTGTTGTCTATCAACCCTCCACCACAACTAGAATGTGAATTTCATTGTCATGTTCTCAGGAGTTGTTATATCCTCTCTGCGTCTCCACACTTAGACATGTCTAGCAAATAGTAGACCCTTAAAAAATATTTCTAGAATGAATGAACAAACTAATTGTACATTATATTAAGTCACTGGTACACTGCCTCAAGGCTGACCTTTAGGAAGTGAGGCCATCCCAGCCAGCTGACTTGGACTTCATTCTCAACCTTTGAGGACTCTTCCAGAGTGTGTCCAGTTTATGTTATAAATGTATTCCCAAGACACAGATGATCCATACCATGCTAGAAAAAACTCAAGTACAGAAAGGTTAAGTGACTTGCTTAAAGTCAAGCAACCAGTGCATGATTCAGGATATAGGAGACAGGGCACATGAAACTCTTTCCTTATTTGCAAAAGAGCTTAATCATTTCCTTAATAATAATCTTTGTTAAGTTGGAAGAGTGATACTTTCCTTCCATCCTCAATACAGGCGGAAATATGAACCAAAACTTGGGTAAGCATGGATTCCAAAGTTGAAAACCTGTCAAGAGGGAGTGCCATAGTAGAGGGTGGGTCAGTGCAGGGACCCCAGGGCAAGTCTTCTCATGGACTTTCTTCCCCCAAGCGTCCAGAGGCAATGCGCTGGGCACCTTCTCAAGTCCCTTCGCCCAGGTCCGCCCCACCACCCTCCGCCCACCGCCCACCGCCCACCGCCGGATTTTCTGAGACTTTGTTCTCAGGACTCACAGAGCTCCTGTCCGGCCTCAGCCTCCTCCTCCCGAGGCCCTTCCTGCTTTGGGATCCCCGACGGGCCTCTCCAGGGCTGGGCCGCCACACCCCTCAGGTCTTCCTTAAGCCCCTTCGCGGCCGCGGCCGCGCGGAGCAGCAGCCCCCTGGCCGCGGCCCCGCGAGTCGCGGCGCGCCCTCCCGGGCCCATGTCCGCCTCCGCGGCTGCTCAAGCGCTGGGCAGGCCTCCAGGCTCAGGGCGTGGGATGGACGTGGGCAGGTTGGTCAGGGGAGTGGGCGGTTCGCTGGGCAGGTTTGAGCAGGTCTGGGAAAATCCCGCCTTCAGGTGGGTTGTGCGCCAGCTTATGGTTTGGGTTTACCTGAAACTTCCTGAGAAATCTACTAGCCCTTAATAAACTCCCAGGTCATACTCCACCAATTCTTTCTTTATACAATTTTGAGAAATGTGGAGGTTGGTTTTGTAACCAACATTACTCGAATTTCCATATGAGATCATTTCTAAATGGGCTTTCAGAATCTTTCAAACAAAATCAGACTTTGCTTATTTTCTCATTTGATATCGATCATGCAATTATAATATTTCCTGGCTGATTCTTTTTAAAAATGAAATAATACAGAAACAAGTCTAACAAATTCTGACTCCAAAATTAAACTTCAAATACGAAAGTTCATCTGGTTTTCATTTTACATTCTTGTGAACTTATGAAATGTTTTTTTCTTTTTTTATTCCCCATTCTCTCCTTCCCCCAGCCCCTGGTAACCACTAATCTTGTTTTGATGGATTTACCTATTCTAGATAATTCATGTAAGTGGTATCATATAATATTTGTTCTCTTGTGTCTGACTTATTTCACTTAACATATTTTCAAGGTTCATGTGGTGGCATGTTCAGAACTTTATTTCTCTTTATAGCTGAATAATTCTCCATTGTATGTATATACCACATATTGTTTATCCATAAAATGTGTTTCATTTTATCTATGAAATTTCAATGCTTCTTTCAAACTTGTCACTTCTTTTCTTCTAATGATTGTGCACAAAATTGGAGACATTAAATCCAAAACGTTTCCTTATCAATGAAAAAGAAAGTATGTGACAAAACGTTATTTATTGTATTCAGAACACCTCTTAGAACTTCAAACTTTCCTTTACAAAGAGTGTGAAATGGGCCTAATGTTCATAACAGAGACGTGATCCAAACTATAGCAAATTCACTGCATTAAATATTTGCAGTAATAGCAGACTATGTATTAACATGGAAATTTATTTTCAATATGTAAATGCAAAAAAAAAAGGATACAGAATTATATATATATATATATATATATATATATATATAAATTTGTTGGCATTGAGTCAATTCCTACTCATAGCAACCCTACAGGACAGTGTAGAACCACAGTGTTTACAAGGAACAGCTGGTGGATTTGAACTGCAGACCATTTGGTTAGCAGCCGTAGCTCTTAACTACACCACCAGGGCCCTATATATATATATGTATATGTTTATAACAAAATTTTTAAAAATCAGAATATACACAAAAAAGAAAGAGTAACAGTGGAAACAGTGCCGGACTACTATCAATGAAAATCACACAGCCTACTACACAAAGGTCTGAATTGTGTTATCCAAGTAATTTATGCCACACAAATTGCTTTCAAATTCTAAGCCGAGAAATTTGTTAAAATCCTCTTATCAATGACGAGAAAATGCATCATCATGTTATGCTCCATACCCTTATAACAGTGCGGAGATACTTATTCTATTCTAGCAGAAGAAACAAAAACCCCCAATCAGTCATTATGCAAACTGTATGTAGTTTTGGTTGGGCTCCATTTTCTTATTTTCCCTGAGAGCTTGGGGCTAGAGAAGCTATGAAGCATACTGCAGGTGATATTTTTTCACCCTGTTTCAAACAGCAGATTAGTTCTCAACCACAAGATTAATTCTAAGTATGCCAATACATGCAAAATATGGCCCCACGTGATCTGGCTGTACCCATCTCTCTGACCTCAGGCACAACTCTTCTCCATTCTTGTTGGTCTTCCAGTGTTTCCTGCTTTACAGCCATTAAGCTTCCATTTTCTTCTGCCTAGAATGCTACCCTACTCCTTGATTTTTTTTTTTAATGGTTTAATCTTTCATATTATTAAGGTCTCAGCTCAAATACCACTTTGATAGAGAAGTCTTCTCTGATCACACTAAAGCAGTCTCCCCTACCTTCACTCTTCATTCCTGTAAGCTGTTGTCTTTTCCTTTTGTACCACTTATCCCTGAAATGATAGTCAATGTATTTGTTTAGTGTCTATCCCCCACACTAGAATGTACGCTTCATGAAGATGAGGATTTCTGTATGCTTTATTCCTTGCTGCATCTCCAGTGCCTAGAACAGTAAATACACAGTGTTGTTAGTTGCTGAACAGTTGGCTGTGACTCATGGCAACCTTATGTTATAACACAATGAAATGTTGCCTGGTCCTGTGCCATCTTTGTGATCATTGTATGTTAGAGTTCATTGTTGTGGCTACTGTATCAATCTATCTCGTTGAAGGTTTCCCTCATTTTCACTGACCCTTGACTTCAGCAAACATGATGTCTTTTCTAGCGATTGATCTTTCCTGATGACGCGTCCAAAGTAAGAGGGCCAAACTCTCACCATCCTTGCTTATTTGCCTGGATTGAAGTTGAGTTCTTCCAAAGAGCATTTGCATTTGCTTCTGCCAGTCAGTAGGGACAATACCATCCTGAGACCATTTCACATTTTCTATTTGAGCTCACTGTGTGAATTCAGACTATACACCTACCTATGTACCGGTTTGTGGCTCAAATTCTCAGTGGCAGTTCCTCCCTCCATCCAGTGCCAAGACGGGGCATGCAAGTTGCTCTGCTGCCTCTTTCTTTTGGAGGATTTATTTCTCTTTTATCCTTGCTCTGAAAGTGCAAACCTTGCTATCACGTTTATGCAGGTATCCTAGTAGACTCCCCATCCTGGGCATTATTTGTTGTTTTTGTTAGCTGCCATTGACTTGATTCCGACTCATGGTAACCTCATGTGTGCAGAGTAGGTAGAACTGTGCTCCATGGGGTTTTCAAGGCTGTGAACTTTCGGAAGCAGGTCACCACCAGGCCTGTCTTCTGAGACGTCTCTGGGTGGGTTCAAAATGCCAACCTTTCTGCTAATAGTCCAGTGATTAATCATTTGCACTGCCCAGGGACTCCTATTTCTTGGTGGTATATAAAAAAATCAGTGAAATACAGTAGTTTATTCTGGTTGTGTGGCCAGCTAAAATTCTAATAATATGGAAGAAAAGGAGATTGAAGGACAGTCAGAATCTCTGTCCTGAATCCCGAGCACCTAAGCACAGTGTTTGATGAATGAATTTCAGAGAAAAAAACCTTGGCACATCTTACACCTGTGGATGGTTTTAGAGGTTAAATTGGAAGTTTAGCATATTCTAGGAGTGAAAAAACTTTTGAGCCTTCATAAAACAGAACTCGATTTGACCCCAGAACTGAGTCACCTTCTTTTTGTCTCCAATTTAGGGGACTCCTTTCTGTTTCTCTGTCTGTCTCTCCCTCTATATATAATACATATACCTATATAAAGATCTATGTATAGATATATACACATATACATATGTATCTGTAAACATAAATGCATATATTTTGACCTAAGAGTGATATTAGGAAAGCATTGCTTATGGTTAATCTGTAAAAATGCACAAGATGATTTAGAGCAGGGAAAGAAATTGAAAGCTGAGAAATGAGTTGGAAGGCCAGAGTTTGGGCAACTCATAAGGGCTTGACAAAGTAACGTAAAGAAATTAATGTTTTCAAGAGGCCCTTACAAGAGGAGACAAAACTCAGTAATAGACAGAGAAGGGATTGACAGAGGTGGAGTGGAAACGTATTATGTTTACACACACACACACACACAAACATACAAATATATTGAAAACAGTTAGAAATCCTAACAAACTTCAGAGACTGAGGCTAGAAATAAAGCATTATCATCATTTGTCTTTGAATTATCTTCCATCTCCCTGAGCCTTCTGTAGACAGCAGTCAGCACAAGACCATCATAAATTGCCTCACCCTTGTAAAGGGGGCAGTTTAATATTATGATTTGTTAGTAAATGGAATGTTTCCTATACTCAACATAATATTTGAATTATTTCTTGAAAACTCTTCATCCAATTTTGCATTACAAAGCAAAAGTAATTATCCCGTAAGTATACAACAAAAGAACGGTTTTTGCTCTGGGGAAATAAACATCACCTCTCCTTAAAGTTCACTAAAATCCTACCAGGCTCAGGTATGTTCAAATACATCATTGCTTTTCAAAATGGAACATTACTTAAAAAATAAAAATTAGCATCAGGCACTGGTATGATTTTCAAAATGGAATATTTCCTTAAAAAAACATGTTTTTAGCCTTAATAGTTATATTTTGAGTTCTTCCAAATAGTTCCAAGTCCCCAAACACCCTCAAAATGATACAGCAATAAAACATTAATAAAGTAAGCCATTAGTCAATAAAGGGAAAGAAATGCAATCCCTTTTTTCTGGAATGCCCTCCAGGCCCAGCTTGAGTGCATCCACCTATATAATCTACCCAGACAAAAATAAAAAGATAGTAATAGACACCACTCCTTGGGCACATACTGTTTATTCATTTATGTGTCAACAAATGATTGCTAACACCGACAATGTGCCAGGTCATATACTTTCACCCTTGGAATTCAGAGATAAATAAAAGACAGCCCTGAGTCTCTAGAAGCCTGCAACCTACTACAATATATCAAAAAAAAAGAGAGAAAGAAAGAAAGAAAAGGAAAAAACCACACACAGCAAAGAATGTTTTAGGGTTTTCACAGAGAAACAGGGGCACAAAGGCGGGACATACCAGTTTTTCCAAAGGGTGAGGAATACTTTCCTGAAGGTGACCACGGGCTGAGTTGAAAGATGAGTGATTGTGTGTGGTGGGGGAGAGCGATGAGGCCTGCAAAGAGCACAATCTTGGCAGAGCAAGCTACTGAGCACAGATACCAGAAGGGGGAAATAGCTTGGCCTATTCAGGAAACTGGATGTGATACATAGCGTTTTCATTGATTAATTTTTAGAGGTAGTTGGCCAGGCCTTTCTCCCTAGTCTGTCTTAGCCTGGAAGTTCCACTGAAAACTATCCACCATGGGTGATCCTGCTGCTATCACAGCAACAGGAAGCTACCATAGTAGACGGGTAGTAGTATGGATTACACCTGAACATGAAAAAAATGAAAGTCCTTACAACTGGACTGATAAACATATAAATGGAGAAAAAACCGAACTTGTCAACAATTTCATTTTACTTGGATCCACAATCAACACTCATGGAAGCATCAGTCAAGAAATCAAACGACGTATTGCACTGGGCAAATCTGCTGTAAAAGACTTCTTAACGTTTCAAAAAGCAAAGACGTCATTTTGATAACTAAGGAACGTGTGACCCAAGTCAAGATCTTTTCAATTGCTTCGTATACATGCAGAAGTTAGATAGTGAAAAAGGAAGACAGAAGAACTGATATATCAGAATGGTGGTGTTGGTGAAGAATATTGAATATACTGTGGAATGCCAAAAAAACAAACAAATCAGTCTTAGAAGAAATACAATCATTATGTTCCTTAGAAGTAAGGATGGTAAAACTGCAACGTGCTTACTTTAGAGGTGTCAAGAGAAATGGCCAACCGCTAGAAAAAGATATCATGCTTGGTAAAGTAGAGGGCCAACAAAAACCAGGGAAACCTCAATGAGATGGATTGACACATACAGCTGCAACAATGGACTCAAACACACCAGTGATCATGACGATGGCATAGAACCAGGCAACAGTTATATAGGCAACTGTTACACATAAGGTTGCCATGAGTCAGAGCTGACTTGATGGCAACAACAACATTCAGGAAACTACAAGCTATACAGTATGGCTATATGGCCTTGAACGCCAAACTAGTTTCTAGGGTGCATTACAGAGTGCAGGAGCTAGCTTGTACTGTTTCCAAGAGTTGATTGCTAAATTTTCAGGAATTTTGTGACCTGGCTGACATCATGTCTGCAGCTTGAAATAAATCACTGTGTGAGTATTTACACCATAGAAATCGTCAAATGCTAAAAATCAACTCTCTTTGTCCCCTGCCGATTCTGGAGAGAGTTGAGAGCTTTTGAAGTTTTATATTTTTAACATAAGAATGATATTAGGAAAGCACTGCTTATGGTTAATCTGTAAAAAAAAAAATGCATAAAATGGTTTAGAGTAGGGAAAGAAATTGAAAGTTAAGAAATGAGTTGAGAGGTCAGAGTTCAGGCAACTGTTAAGAGCTTGATAAAAGGAATGGAAAGAAATGGATGTTTTCAAGATTCCCTAGAAGAGTAGATGGGATTCAGTGATAGAGATGGGGCTGGCAGAGGCAGTGGTGGAAATCAGTGGGAAGAATAAATTAAAAGATAAGCAGGAGCAAATAAAGACATATTTTTAAATGAGGACAGTTAAAAGTATCTTTGTATAGGAATGTTTTGATTTTGTACATTGATCTTGTAGCCATAAACTTTGCCAAACTCCTTTATTAAATGTGGATTTTTTTTTTTAACATACACAAACACATCATCTGACAGTAAGGAAATATTTTTCTTCCTTTGTTTCCAGTTTTTATTCATCTTTTTATTTACTGAATTGGCTAGGATCTCCAGCAAAATCATAGACGGTACCCTTGTGTTATTCCTAAGGACAGAAATAATTAAATATAGTGCTATCTACTTTCCAATACACTAAATCAGTCTTTCCTTGAACTTAACTTTATACAGTACTTATATAAGTCACACAATCAAGAACTATAACTCTACAACTTTTTGTATTCATCATAGTGTATCATAATAGTATATAAAATAAGCATTAAGTCTAATTTTAAATAATCTAACTAAAAGTTAAGTTACCACTTTGGCCAAAGATTGTGCAATATCCTAATTTTAGCTATCCCTAAAAATATTATGTCCTTATATACTTAGATAATAAGTTAAAATGTGAAAAGTAGAAAAAGAGAAAACAAAAAAATATGAGAACAAAAGATTTAGTTTCTAAAGCGTTAACAGAATTGGTTTTCATCTTCATATTCCAATTAAATAATTGTCTTTTGATAACTCTAACTTATTGACAGCTCAAAAGTGTTTGGAATAACCATTTAAAACTGTTAAACTGTCTTCTTTCATAAATAATAAAAAATATTTATGATAAAATATAACAAAGTGATGTTCTAATATATATTAATCTTTTAAACTACATATTTTTCTCTTGAAGAAACTACATAACTGCCAAGAAATAAAATACTGCCATTTAAAAGTCCTATATAAGAAAATAACTACCTTGAATCTTTGGTTAAATATTGCTTAAAGTGAACCAAGTGCCTATTCACGAGATATGGGAATTTTAAATAAGAAAAACAATCATATTTTAAGTAAAAATCTCTTTAACAAATAATATTGTGATATTTTCCTGAAGTACAAAATCACCCATACTAGGTCTGCTAATATTCTTCATAGCACTTATACGATAAATCTGAGTTATGAAAGCTCATGAGGTACCTGAAGAAACTAGGATTAAATACAATAGTCTAATGTCAACAAAAAGGATAAGTGCTAAAAAATTATTAGGTTAGAATAGGTTTGTGTGAACCTCTGAGAGTCCTTTTAAATATATTCTCATAGTCATTACAAAAAATAATAAAGAAAGAAATCACTTTCTATTTCTATTCTTAGGTTTCTCTTTTTATATATTATCCCTAACATCACTGATTCTCAGTTGATGTATATTGGAAGTGAAATTCTCGTAGTTTTCAAAAAGGTAGACAGAAGTAAATCAGTATCTATTCCAAATTCATATGAAAGAAATTATTGCACTTGCTTTCTACTAAATAAATATCTAAACTTATAATGGGAAGAATAAACTCACTGATTATAAAACAACCAGTTCTACTGAAAAAATTAATGATAAAAATGTTCAATGTTCATTTAAAAAATAGATCGAGGGTGTGTGTGGAATTGTTTGGCTTTATTTTCTTTGATCTTGAATACTTTGTTATCAGTCCTGGCCTGGAATGAAAAAGAACATACAATTAAAAGGCAGGAAGAGATTTAAAAAGAATATTTTTGCAAATCATTGATTTTTTAAATGTTACTTGATAATTTATAAAAACAAAATTTAATACCTCTTAAAAATTAGGCCTCAGAATGTGAATTTCATAGCCAGTTTTGTTAAAGCTTAAATAAAACCAAACAAAAATGAAAGCAGTTGTTGTCGAGTTTATTCCAACATACCTTCTTGTTTTTGTTACAGGCTTCTGTACTCTACCTGAGCTACCTATAGGGGGAAGAAAAGACAAGAAATTCCATAATGAGCAGCATGAAACAATTCAAAAACTGTATAAAAAATGTAAAAGTTAAAACTGATCAATAACAACAAGAAACTTCTTCAGTACTATAGTTTACATTAATACATATAAGAAACTAACTTTATAAGCATAATTTCTTCATAATTTACTAGTTTTATCAATATTACATTTATTTTTGAAATTTGGCTAGAGTCAAAACTACTGAAAAACAAGTTAAGGAGATTTTCTGGCAATGTAATTATGGTTAATTTACCACTGTGGCAAATGTTGTTTTAAGAACTTTCTTGTTTGATTGTATCACTCAGCTCCTTAAACCTCTGAGTTCAAATCAAGCCCAAACCAAAGTTTTCCCCAAATTCAAAATCCAGTGGCTATAGTTAATTCTAACCTATGGTAAGGCACTAACATTTTCCTAAATGGCAATATACACAAACTACCCCTTTAATGGTACATGTTTCAGATTTAACAACAATCTCATTAACTGTAATAAGACATATTTCTAGAAAATCAAGTTCTTTACAACCGCAAACTCACCAGTACTTCCTGAGCTTTCTTTGGGTTGGCTAACTGGATTAACTTTATCCTTCCTCAGTTCCTGGATAACACCTTCATTTAAGCAAACATCCACATGCATATTGAATAGGGAAAGATCTGAAGTCTTTTGTTCTAGGTTACAAACAGGACAAACTAGAGCTTGGTCTGTTATTTCATGTAAATAAGGTTGGGGGGATTCTTGCCTACTTAATGATATGCCATCTTCATTTTCCAATGGAACAGTACAAGAAGAATTCTGATGAAAGCATTCAGTATTAAAAGACTTGCTTGGAAGGCTAGAACATTCCTCTTTGCTGTGCTTACTACTTAAAGCATCTATACTTTCTGCTTTAGTTAGGTTACCTATAGTCTCTACCAAATCTACACAGTCTACCAAAGTGATTTCTATATTCTTCTGATGGGCTTCAGAATCCTGCTTCTCATAGAATGAAAGAGAATGATGCGCATTTTCTTTCTTGTTAACTTCTGACGAGGAAGCATGATCTTCACTGACTGAAGGTCCACCAAGGCATGCATCCACATGTCTATTAAAGGCTTCCAGACTGATGCTTTCTTGTTCCCTAAAGCAAACAGGGCAGGTAAATATCTGACAGTTATCTGAATTCTTTGATGTTTCTAAATTCTCATCCATTTTCTTCTTTAAAACTTGGAATGGTTGTGATGTGTGTAAACTTTGTTTATTCACAGTTTCACATTTAAATGTGTCTTGGTGCTTCCATTTCATTTCTGATCTTTTTTTATCAAAGAAACTCTTCTTATGAGACATTTCTAGAGGTTTTGTAAACTGATCTTTGTCAGTTTTCTCTAGTATATGCTCAGTGGCTGCCAGGGCTGGGCTTCTAGCCTGTAAGAAGCCAATAATGCTTCTTTGTTGGTGTTTCTTATCTTCTTCATTGGGAAAACTAGATATCCGTACACCTAAATTAAATCAACCACAGATAATTTAATTTCAAATTCAACAAAACTAATTCAATCACAGTACATAAAAATATATTGCATGATATGTTGTGACATATACATAAAAGGTTAGTTAGAGAGAAATAATAAGCAACATAGGATATTTTCTAAATTAAAGGATGATTTTCAAAGCTGGCATTTTGAGTAGGAATTCATTTTCCTTTATAAAGTTGGGTATCATTCAATATTCATATCTACTGGAGTTGGCATGATTACATAGGCTTTTTAATATTGGACACATAATACCATTAATTACTAAGTAACTATTGGTGTAAATCACATAGACTCTTCAGGTCTTCTAATTAAAGTTACTTTGTTCAATCTATTTCAGCATATACTATGTTTCATACATCAAAGTAAGGCTAACAACCCACGTTTAGAAGTAAAGTGGGCATTTGGAGTGCTTATCCATATACATCCTCTCACCCAGCTCACTTTGGAAACATGTTTTGTTTTCTTTTGACTGGGTGGTGACTGGAGATGTGGTTATAGAGTGCCATAGTCTCTTATCTACAATTCTGAAATCCAAAAAGCTTTGAAAATTGTAAGCAAGAAATAATAAATAATGATCAAACTGATGGAGGCTATTTATAGTCTTTACACTAAGTGTGAATATTTTTTTGCTTTGCTAAAGAAATATTAATGCATTCGATCATGAGGTGCTGCCCCAGTTCCCAAAGGAGTTTTAAAGAATATACTCAATATACACTAAATTGGCTTTCTAAAATCTGAAGTTTTCAACTTTCAAACATACTTTGTTCTAAGGACTTCAGAAAAGGGACTGTGGGCATGTAGTAAGAAAAAGAGCCACTTTAATTGGTTCTTACTGTAATCAAATTAATGATCATGACATCACATTTATCAGGTTTTAAGAATTACAGTAAATGACAGCAGCATAGTAACAACTTCCTAAAGATGTTCAAGAAATAAAATCGAAGTGATTTTAAAACTGACTATTTGAGAAATCCTAACAGAATTAAGGAAAAAGGAGAAAAGTTATACCCATGAGTCTTAATCTTAAAGGATGTGGAAAATCAGCATCAATTTCTGTTCTTAGCAATTCCTTAGCAACGGCAAATATTTCTTCAGCAGTAGAAACAACAGGTGAAACTGTAGATGCACGAGTTTTTACTTCAAAATTCACATTCTTCAGCTTAATGGTAACAGTTCTACCCTATAACAAATAGAATATGTCATTATACGTAGCTTTTAACTTCTAGCAAGAAGTTATTTTACAGGTTGGAAAAACTCAGAAAGGTATCTTATGCACACATAAGAATATGGAACTATAATCAATTATTTATAAAACATGGTAATGACAATTATCAAAAGAATAATTAAAATTCATAGGTAATCTAAAAATGCCATTTTAGCCATAATTATTACTCCCTCCCCAATCAAATCTTTGTAAAAAATCTTCAGATAAAGCATAAAGTTAACTGAGAATTTTCTTTTTCTTTTTTTTTTTTTACTGAATCTCTTTTAGAGGAAGAAATCTCTCTTAAAAAAGAAGGAAAAGAATCCTTCTAAAGACGCTTCATTTAAAAGGTCTTGGATAGCTCATACTTATTGTGTGCCTATTATATGCCAGATACTATGCTAAACACTTTATATGTAAGAACCCCTTTTATACTCAAGCTATGACAGAAGATGTATGAGAAAAACACCCACTTATCAGGTATCCCATTCTTCATAATGTTTTAATACTTCTGTATTACACTTTGTAATAATTCCACCTCTGGTTTGGAAGTGCCGGAAAAATGCTAAATATAGACTGTGTGAGTGAAGATTATAAAATAGACGGTTCAAAACCTTCCAGGCTTTTGTTCTCAACAACAAAACAACCTGGATTAGAGCTCTGAAATAAAATACCCTGTTCTAGAAGGTCATTGTCTACATGAGAAGGACATTAAAGGGGGATTGGAAGGGCCTTTGTAATATGCAAAATAAAATCAACTAAACCAATTACTGTTGAGTTGGTTCTGACTCATGGTGACACCATGTGTGTGAGTGTAGAACTGTGCTCCATAGGGTTTTTCAGAAGTGGATCACCAGGGCTTTCTTCCGAGGCATTTCTGTGAGGATCTGAACTTCCAACCTTTCAGTTAGCAGCCAAGCATGTTAACCATTTGCACCACTGGGGGACTGGAAATCGTTCTCTTGCCTTATTCCCTAACGTCAAAATAACTCTGATTTTGAACTTATTCAAATCTATTCCCAAGGTGGTATAAACTCCTCTGGAATTATCTTGGAACCACTTGAGCCCCCTAAGTTGCTTCCCCACGTAAATGACTTCATCCTAGGCCTCAGATATGGGTCAGAATTGAATTTTTTTTCTGATTATTGACGATGAGAACACTCTTTTCTGTCATTTTCCAATTTGTATTCATCTTAAGAAATGAGTAACTCCTGCTTTAAGGTAGCATCTTATTGTTAAAATTAACAGCATATCAAAATAAAATACCTTAAGTCCTGCTTTCTGAAGATCTTGAGCAAGTTCACTGCAAAGCTCTTGGCACAAGCTGTACTGTTCTTCTGCATTACTTATCTCACTGAATGTCCTAGAAAGAGAAGAATGATTTTGGTGCACAAAGTAAATTGTTATTCAAGATAATTTAGGAATGATACAGTATGTTTAAATGGCCTAGTGTTAAGTTACGTTTTCTGCAACACATAATAAAATTTTCAGATGTACTAAGATATAATTATATTAAATAAAACAACTAAGATCTACCTAAATAATGGAAAAACCACTTAGATAGGTAAGCTGATTAGCAAAGATGTAACTTATGCTCTTGCTTCCTCTACAATATTATAAAAAAAGATGATTCAGGTCACCAATAGACAATGGTAATGTCCCCAGAACTGACAACACATAGAATATATGTGCATATATACTTTGCTACAGGGGATTTTCCTAAGAAAATATAGGTGAGAACATGATTCCAATTATTGCACATGTATTTTCTACAAGAAAAATATCTGCAAGTAGATTTTAAGGAGATGGTTCAGGGCACCTAGATAGAGTTGTCTAATAACAACTGGAATTGAAGGGCTGTTATGATTAAATGTACAAATCTTGAATTCATCTTCACAAGAGTGTTCAAAGAAGTTGAGAGAGCATATAAACATAAAAGAGGAAGAGATTAAAGAGAGATCAGGTGCTGAGTACAAAACCCTGAACAAATGACTATAGAGTGAAGAGTCCTCCTCCTCTTCATTGTCACCTTCTTATTCTTATGAATTCCTCCAGAAATATTCCATGCATATATAAGCAAAGAAACATTTTCTCCTCATTTTTATATAAACAGTAGGATACTAGACACATTGTTCAGCCCTTGCTATGCTCAATTCATCTTGGTGAGTGTACCCTCTGAGTAAATAATATCCTCATTTTTACATGTCAGCATAATATTCCAACTTTGAGATGTAACAAAATTTAACCAATCCTCTATTCATGCATATTAAGTTATTTTCAATCTTTTGCTACCATAAAAAAAAAAAAAAAGCTGCAATGAATAACCTTGTAAACATGTAAAATGACACGTGATTATGCCTGTGGGATGAATTCCTAGAAAAAGAATTCGGGGATCAAAGTGTATGTGTGCCTCTGATTTTGATGTTATTGTGGACCCCTGGTTGCACAGTGGTTAAGAGCTTGGCTGCTAACGAAAAAGTTGGCAGTTCAAATCCACCAGCTGCTCCTCGGAAACCATATGGGGCAGTTCTACTTTGGCCTATAGGGCCGCTATGAGTCGGAATCGATTTGACAGCAATGGGTTTGTTGGTTGGTTGTTGTTAGGTGCCGTCGGGTCAATTCCAGCTCACAGTGACCCTATGTACCACAGAATGATACACTGCCCGGTCCTGTGCCATTCTCACAATCATTGCTATGTTTGAGCCTATTGTTAAACCCACTGTGTCAATCCATCTGTTGAAGGTCTTCCTCTTTTTTGCTGACCCTCTAACAAGCATGATGTCCTTCTCCAGGGACTGGGCCCTCCCAATAACATGTCCAAAGTACATGAGACAAAGTCTCACCATCCTTGCTTCCAAGGAGCATTCTAGCATACTTCTTCCAAGACAGATTTGTTAATTCTTCTAGCAGTCCATGGTATATTCAATATTCTTCGCCAACACCATAATTCCAAGGCATCAATTCTTCTTCAGTCTTCTTTATTCATTGTCCAGCTTTTGCATGCATATGAGGTGATTGAAAATACCATGGCTTGGGTCAGGCGCACCTTAGTCCTCGAAGTGACATCTTTGCTTTTTACACTTTTAAGAGGCCTTTTGCAGCAGATTTGTTCAAGGTAATATGTCATTTGATTTGATTCCTGCTTCCACAGGCACTGATTGTGGATCCAAGTAAAATGAAATCCTTGACAATGTCAGTCTTTTCTCAGTTTACCATGATATTGCTTATTGGTCCAGTTGTGAGGATTTTTGTTTTCCTTATGTTAAGTTGTAATCCATACTGAAGGCTGTAGCTTTTGATCTTCATCAATAAGTGCTTCAAGTTCTCTTCACTTTCAGCAAGCAAGGTTGTGTCATCTGCATATCACAGGTTGTTAATGAGTCTTCCTTCAATCCCGATGCTGCATTCCAGATTCTTGGATTATTTGCTCAGCATACAGATTGAATATGTATGGTTAAAGGATACAACCCTGATGCACACCCTTCCTGCCTTTGAACCATGCTGTATCCCCTTGCTCTGTTTGAATGACTGCCTCTTGGTCTATGTACAGGTTCCATGAGCACAATTAAGTGTTCTGGAACTCTCATTCTTCGCAATGTTATCCATAATTTGTTATGATTTTGATAGATATTGCCAAATTTCCTACCCTCGGTAACAGGCTGAATAATGTCCCCCAAAGTTATTCACATCCTAATCCCTGGATTTGTGAATGGCAAAAGGAACTTTGCAGACTTGATTAAGAATCTTGAGATAGGGAGATCATCCTGGATTATTTGGGTGGTCCCAATGTAATCACAAGGGTCCTTATAAGAGGGAGGCAAGAGGATGAGAGTTACAGAAAGAGAGAGTAGAAGATGCTGTGCTGCTGTGTTTGAGGATAAAGGATGGGGCCATGAGCCAAGGAATGCAAGTAGTCTCTAGAAGTTAGAAAAGGTAAGGAAACAGATTCTCCCCTAAAACCTCCAGAATGCAGCTCTGCTAATACCTTGATTTTAAGACTTCTGACCTCAGGAACTAAGAGAGAATGAATTTGTGTTGTTTTAAGCCAAACTAAGTTTGTGGTAATTTGTTACAGCAGCAATAGGAAACAAATACACCACCCCCCTTAAGAATTTAAACCTATTTCACTTCCATAGTTTTGCCAGTAAAGTATGTTAGAATCTCTGCTAATCTTATCAGTGAAAACTGCTATCTCAGAACTTTCAATCTGTATTTCTTTAATCACAGATGAGATTGAGAATATTCTCACATTTTAAGAGTCACTTGTATCTCTCTTTCTGTTAACTATATCCTTTGTCCACTTTTTCTACTGGTTTGATTTCTTACTGATTTAAGAGTTCTTAGCATGGGATATGAATTTCAATGCTCCCAACCCCAAGTTTGATGTTTTTTAATGCAATTTTAAGGAAGCCAAGAAGAGTTTCCCGAAAGACAAAATTGAAGAAAATGCATTTATTAAATAGGACAATACTATCTCACTTTCGAGTGCTTTCTTTTTTGTTTTGATTACTTTTATGTAAATCGTAGTCTAAAACAGCAATTTTTATCAAAGTCACTTATTGAATGTGTTATCTTGTATAAGTCTTTCAATTTTTTCTGATCACAAATAATATGTCTGAAAAATGAACACAAAATTGTACTAGGTCAGCAGTTCTTAAATGTGTAAGTGGAATTCAGGTACTTTGAGGAGATAACTGAGGGGCTTTTCAAAATGACCTCTTTCCCCAAAACACTGAACTTCCATTGAAATTTCACTCGATATTCAAACAAGATTATAAAGCACTAAACTAGATTATCTCTAAGCCCTCTTTCATCAATAATATTTTACTATTTGATACCTCGCTCATCACCAATATTTGAGGAGTTTCAGAAAGAACTCCCATTGTCACTTCCCAATTATATATTCAATATAATTTTCCTTATTAAACAAGGACAGAAATTAAGACTTAAAATTCTAAAATTATTGCTCACCCAATCTCCAGAAGCTAACCCAATATTAAATAATAAAATAGCTGCAGTTAATTGAGAGTACAGCAACTAAAGATTATAGAGACCTTGTACTAGCGTATTTCCTTTGGGAATGTGAACTCCTGAAAACTGTTACTGGGTTTGCAGATAAATTTTATTTGAGTATATTTTCCAAAAATTAATTTAAAAATTAGTTAAAAATAACATGAATTATTAAAATTAATAATAAATAACAAAACATTACCTCTCAACACTCATACTCTTCCTCTCTCCATCCCTTGAAATAAAACAAAAAAGCTTTATTTACTTTCTCAAATAAGACTGATTTCCTTTTAGCCAACCAAGAGAATATTTTAGTTAAGTTTACACATCATGAAAAACAGTGAGTTTTTCTTATCTAAAAATGAAACTATCACCAAAGAACAGAGGTTGCTAAGATGCTAACATGATTATCTGTATCATGGATCAAGTCTATATCTATTGAAGAGAACAAACTTGAAAATAAGTTTCTATTATAAATTGCTCCTATCAAAAGCCAGAATATCAAAAACTACACTGATAAAAACCAATTTGAAGTGATAGCTTAATAGCTTGCAGTTATAGGATATAAATTTTAAATAATTTAATATTCGGTATCTAGTTTTTGGCCTAGCACATTAACTTCTCTCTCCTACAGCCTACTCATTATTCATTTATACCACTTTATAGAATTTCAGTCAGAACTTGGTACACAGCAATAGGGTAAAGATATGGAACCTGAACCAACTAGTTTGGCTGGATTCTAGCTGCTCTGATAGGAGAAACTGAAGTAACACGTAGATTATTCATTTTCCAAATATTTATTGAACCTACTATGAATCAAACACTGGTCTAGGCTCTGGAGATACAGTGATGAACAAAACAGACCAACTGCCCGCCCTTAAGAAACTTACAGGGAGGGAAACAGATAAACAAATAAAATATAGAATATGTAATATGTTATAAGGGAGTACTACCGCTTAAAAAATAAAGCAGAATAGGAGAATAGAGAATGTGGGGGAGGAAAAGGCAAGCTTGGTGTTTTATACTATTATAAATTACCTATGAATTTCATTTAAAAGCATACCACAGGCTAATATGTGCTATGTTATAGCAAGAACTATATCATTTTCTTGTACTATGGAAATAAAAAGAGGATAAAGATTAAATAAAGTTTTTTATTTGCTGTTATCTTCAAATACTAGATTTTTATCATACTATGATTTCTTCCCCTTATCTTTCATTATATCCACCTAAGACCAAAGTCAGCTAACTGTCGACTTAAAAGAATGAGGTGCAGGGAGAGATGAGAAAAGCAATACCACCAGCCTTGTAATCTCTGTGAGATTTATCAGGTTTAATTGGTGATAAACTATATAACTGATAGAAATAATTTTATTTTATATGCCTCATTAATCTTATTGCTGTCCATTAGTTTAATTTCAAGACTCTAAAGGAACTGTTTTGTTGGCAGGCTGCCAGGATGAAGACAGACTTGTAAAAATAGTGCCCAGCTTCTGCTTCCATGATTCTCATTCTTTTTTATTCTCTTCTTTTCACCCACCTCCAACAATGTACCCTTCTAGCTCTAGGGAAGCTCTTTTTAAGACCTAGATGAAAAAGTAACAGGGAACAAAACTCAGGGCCTCTCCTCTAGTTGTTCCCTCTGCCTGGAATATTCTTCGCCCTGATCTTTGCGTGGCTGGCTCCTTCAGGTCTCTGCCTCGGGCTGACCACTACTACCCGCTAATCATACCCCCAAGTCATTTTTAGGCCGTCACTCTGCTTTATTTTCTTCATTTGCTGTTTATTTGATTATTTTCTGTCTCCACACTAGTCTGTACGCTCCATGAAGGTGGGACTTAGTCCCATTTGCTGCTATATGCTCAGCGCCTAAAACAGTGCCTAATACGAAAGGGGTACTTGAGTACTGAATGAATAATTTACAAATCTGGGAAAGAATTAAATCTAGTTCACTAAGGCTTTCAAAGAACCATTAAATCTTCTCAGTCAAAGAGTGAATTTTGAAGTATGAAGCATATTTCTTTCCTCAAAAACCTGACCACCAGCATTCCTCTGATGTTCTGAACAAAGAACAAGGCAGGGATGGAAAAGAAGGCAGTCATTATTCCTCTTATTCATCTACCCAATAGCACAAGCTAACTTAGGAGTGAGTCTTTATTCCTTTTTCTCTGATATCTAATCTGTTGGTTCTAATTCAAAAATTATATTCTGAATTAAACTAGCCTAATAGCATTTTAAGGAGCCCTGGTGGTACAGTGGTTGAGCACTTGGCTACTAACCAAGAGGTCAGTGGTTTGAACCCACCAGCTGCTCTGAAGGAAAAACATGTGACAGTCTGCTTCCATAAAGATGACAGCCTTGGAAACCCTATGGGGTAGCTCTACTTTGTCCTGTAGGGTTGCTATGAGTCAGCATAGTCTCAAGAGCAATAGGTTTTTTGGGTAAACAGAATTTTAAAACATGTTATCTTTATACCCCTTATCTCAATGGTTAAAACTGATATTTTGGCAAATAATAAAGAAAAAGCAAAATGACTATACAGATACCTTTCCAGGTGTGTTAAGCCTAGTCCCAGGGAGATATGAAGGAAATAATGCCAAGATGTTTCAGAGAAAAGGAGAGAAAGTAATGCCCTCTGTTGGTAGAGATCTGTGCAAGTAATAATTCCAAGGGCCTTTAACAGTTTCTCTGTAACTTTTCCTATTCCAGGAATCTAGAAGAGAATCAATATTTATCATTAATAGATTTTTTTAGATTTTAAATAAAGCTAAAAATTGAGATTATAATCTCATAAAAGGTACAAAGAATGTGACTGTCTGTGTAAGTCATACAAGAAAACTGGTTTAATTACTTTTGGCCAAATTTCCTAAATTAGTGTTCCATGGAATTTTAAAAGGTGTTTAAGAAAAAAAGAGTTCTGTAGTCATATAAGCTTGAGGAATGGTAAGATAAACAAATCAAAATTAGAATTTTTACTGCAAGAGTTCAGAATCTTTAATATACTAATGCCCACTGTGACCCACCAAGGGCAGTATGCTCCAAAGTTATCTGACCACAGAACTTTTTTTAATGGAACACTTATTCACACCTTGAAAAGCATATAGGAAAAATACCGCTTTATAGTTACACCTTACACAAACTAAACTACTCAGTAATCATTATATATTCATCTTTGATACAGCCTTTCTTCTGAGCATTGAAAAATATTTAAATTAATTTATATACATTATGTTAAATGAGAACAGCAAATCCTAGAACGCCCATACAGTGTTAATATTATTTTAAAAACCTTAAATATGCAGAAAAATCTATAAGCTTTAAAATACAGTAATATATACCCTTTCTGGAACTCTTGAGGGATAATTTTACCATTTTAAAGAGCTAAAATATTTTGGTCTATTTTCTGGTCAAAAGCAATTAAAATTCTAAATCTCTTTGAAGATTAACCTAGTAGCAATGTGGACATCAGAATTACAACAGTATTAAGTTACTGATGAAAGAACTCTTAGAAGTATTCTTTTCATTCCCTTCTCCTTGCCAGGAGTATACTTAAAATTCTGGCATCTACTACTTTCTTAAAAACTTCCAGGGAACAAGCTTCCTAAACCTCATCTTTAGGGCTTCAAAACTCATAGAAAGATTTCTTTCAAGTCCAAATTCAATCACTCATTTCAGTTTTTTGCCTGTTACCTATTGTTTTATTTTCAGCAAAGAATGGTTACTATCAACCTAAACAGTATCTCTTCAGAACCTAGAGTATATGTATACAGATGTTAAATTTTACATAAAATCTCACCTTTCTAATGGGTAAGTCCTTGATGAAATCCATCACAGCTTGTCTGTTGGGGAGAATTTGGTATTGTCCATTTGGTTTATTCTTATCACTGCATACTTTTGCTAACATTGTATTTGGGGCAATGCCTTAAAAGAAGAACACTCTGATGATTCAAAGAGGTTAATATGAATGCTCTACAAATATATAATGACAATACCAAAAAGAAATAACAATGCTAAGTGGAAAAAACATAAGATGAATGGAATGCTACTTTAAAAATAACGTTTGAGCACTACCTATCTCCTTAGGATTGGCTACGGTTTTAGGAAAAGGAATATTCGTTATCATGGCAGCAAAAATGAGGGATACTTAAATCTCCATGGCATTTTTAAACTAACAGTAATTTCTGAGGTTATTTATTAAATGTTATTAGTGTACTTACTATCCTTAGTAAGTATATAAGGCTGTTTGATAGTGGCTCCATATCTACTTCTCAGAAAAGATTCAGATATAAGTTAGGATGGATGTTTACCCTTTGCAAAAGTCTTTTGCGTAGATTATCCACATAAAGAAAAAAAATCAAAGGCTTTGGGTTGCAATATATTTAAAACAATAATTAAATCTGTGCTTCCTTTTTATGTTACTAAAAGCAAATTAATACTTTTTATAAAGGTACTTTACAACCTCGAGGAGATTACAAGTCTTAACGATTAAGATAACTTGAAATAGGTATATTAAAATATACTCATTAAACAGTTCATTTCAACTTATATACACATCTTCCTAAAACTCTATTCCTCATTCTCACTCTGGTATAGAAAGGGAGAGTAACCTACTCATAATATGACTTTTACAAGATAATTCAGGGTCCTTATTATGAATATCAATTACTATGTGAAGATACAGTGATGACCTCATGGGTTACTGACATATGTAAAGCTGTTTCTTCCTTCAACAGACAGTCTTAGATTGCTGTATTGCTAGTTGGTGTTTCTTCTGTCTCCAATCTTGTGGCCATCTGGGTTCTCTTTGGTAATGTAATCTTGGACAGGGCTGAAGTTTTCAAAGGAAAAACTAATAATCAACCATTATATACAAAACCAACTAAAATATATTTTGTGTTTAATAGCTAAGTGGGATTTATAAAAGTATTTTTCTCTGGGCTTATGGGATTTTCTGCTTACTTCCAGTTTATCTATAGGTTCATAGCTATTCTGAGTAGGCAAAGTTGTCAGAAGCTGAATCAAAGCATGGATAAATAAAATCTTATTATACATTTTATAATAAGAAAACTACTAATATTACACTTGAATTCTTTAGTTTGAAAATTATAATAACTACAGTAGTCATCAATATCCTTTTAAGTACCTGCACTGGCTGTCAGTGTTGTTTTTTGCTCAATTCTGAAACGAATTTCCTTTACCACTTCCTCGGCTGATGTTCCAAAAACAACTGAGTTTTGGAGTATTTGAGGGTTGTTCTGTTCTTCAAAGTTCACTTGGAAAGGAATTCCTGGAGGCTGAAAATCGGGAGGACTATCTTCAAAAAGTAGTGGAGAGATGGATAGTTGACGTTCACTCAATTTATTAACTTCCTCTCTTGGTTTATCTAAATTATTAGACAGGAACAGTAATTCATAATCATTTTAAGAGTACATACTTCATAAGTTCAGTTCCCCTACATTCTTTCTGAAGACAAAACAAATTTAGTTTACTTTTGTTTCTAATAATCAAGATCAGAAATGCTATCTTGAATATTGTAACCGTTTAACAACAACAACAAAAAAAACATATACTGATTCCAAGTTTTCCTTAAAAAAATTTTTGTCCATTCCTATACTATACATTTTAAAAGAAATATCCCATGTAAAACTCACTGATTTTTGTATCTAAATTAATCAAAACCCAGAACTGGGCTTACATTTTTCTTAAAAAAAATAAAAACTTTTTTTTTCCTTTACTCATCTCTTGGCAGGGGTAATACCTTCTTAAATCAGAATTTAGGAACGAGGAAAAAAGGCATTAAACCATCTGTAATAATCATACCTGAAAAATAAGTTTTGTTTTAAAAGAGAAAGCATTTACATTTTCTTCATTCACGGAATAAATCTTTCAGATGTTAAAATAATCTAAATTTTCTTCTTTCAATGCTAATTTTAATTTTGACTTGCTTGTTCATAACGTATCTCTTTTACTAAGGGCACATTTTCAATAAATAGAAATTATCTCTGAAAGTTATGCTTCTTTAAATATACAAATATGGACTTAATTAAGATTAACCAAGGTGCAAGATTAACAGAAAGAAGGCTTTGATGTTATCAGTAGTCTACAAACTAATGTTATTATAAACAAGTACAAATACCAATCTGCTTATTGTCTCATTTCATTTCCATTTTTCATAAATGGACTATAAAATATACTTAAATTTATGCTGATACTAAAAATGTCCTCATGAACAAATCCATTAAAAGACTTTACTTTCTGGATTTTATGTAAGAAATTTCTGGATTTTATGTAAGAAAAACTTAGTTTAAATGGATCTGTAACATCTAAGACTAACAACAGAGTCTTCTGACCCCATCCCATAATTTTATTACATATAAAAGTTTTCCAAGTTAAGGTGAATGCAGATACAAAATTTAAAATTCTATTTTTACAATGCATATAAATACACATTACTTGAAAAATGAACTTGTCCTTTAGGAAGATTTTCTAAAGATAATGTTTATGAAACTGTAAAATTCTAACAAACATCTGTGAATAATATAACAAGCTTTTGATTGGTTTCAAAATTTAAAGTATGTAATATGAATTAAGTTACAGACAGATATTTTCCAAATCTGAATTCCCAGGCCACATACAAAATAAGCCTTATTTTTAAATTTACATTAGCTGTTTTTTATGTGCTTCAGTTCCTTTCATTTTCCATACTCTGGATTTAAAATGCAGAGCAATTCAAAAGGCATTAAGACTGCAGAATAGCTGAAATGGTATCTACCTGGACCCCCTTCTCTCTATCTAGACAGGTGGACGTTAAGGTAAAGAAAGCTGCAGGAAAAACTAGAGACCAATTAAGGCAGCTGCCACGTTCACAAGACCCTTCCACAGAGTTGCTATGTTTTGTACCTCATGCCTCTACCAGTCCACTCTCAGGAGAGCCTCTGTGACGGTAGAGGACTAAATAAAGCAGGGAGCAAAATATGATGCCTTCTGGTACCTTATTAGAGCTGCTGCTGAATGGCGCAATTATCTTTTCAACCTGGAGTAGTCTACCTCTCTGTGAGGTCCTGCTGTGTAACTAGCTGCTGAACGGTTTCTTAGTTTCTTATTTGCTTTCTAACAGAAATATCTTTATTATCCCCATAAATGAGGTAATCAGAGTACAAAAGTAATGTTTCTTATAACCTGAGATACTAGAATTATAGCATGCTCTCTGGTTGGCAAGTGCTAAGAAGTGTATTTCGAAGTTCCTTATGTTGCCTGCCTGGCACTCACTGTCCAGATGGCAAAATACACATTTAACAATAATTGTTTTATTTGTGTATAGACACAGTATTTAGCAATACATTTCCAAAGACAAACACCTTTTCGAAACGAGGCAAACAAGAGAACAGTATCTTTGACTTTAGAGGAAGATCTATTAGTCACCTGCACCAGTTCCAACTCACTGCTGATAGCTTCCCATGGCGTAATGTGAGACCAGATATGACTGAAAGTTCAGCCCACAGGGATTTATATATGAGAAAAAAGTTAAACTACTCATACATGAAGAAGAAAATACACATACAAATATTTCAAGAGCAATGGATATTAAAATTTCATATCCTCATAGTGAGTTTGGATATAATAAACGAAAAGAACACTAGTAGAGAATGAAATCATTTACCTTAGTCACAATATGTGTGCGTGTGTATATATATATATTTAAACAAATTACAAGAGTGATTATTATAGGAGACTCTCAGGGGACGATCTGACCTAGCCATTTAATGATTTTTCTTTCTCTTGGGCAAAGAAAGGAACCAACAAAGTGAGACTTTAAGCAAAGCGTTATTAGGCTCTGTGTGCTCCTTCCCCAGAAAACAAAGTTATACCAAAAAAGGAAAACTCCTTGTGCCAAGGCTATGTGCCCAGGAACTATGCTGTTCAATGTTTCCATTACAGAACAGAGACAGATCTACCTCTTAGGGCTTTAAATGAGGTAATAAAGTTGTGATTACAAGTCTGCATTAAACTTGCTCCAAGTGATATGAGCCCCCAATAATGGGAGAGTTAGAATTTTATACCATTGTGGATCCACCATTTTTGTATCGGGAAACATTACAAATAGGTTACCCTACTACTGCCTGTTCCCCTCTAAAGCATTCATTGAGCTGCTCACACGTAACTTGGAAGCGGGTTGTGAGCAAATGCCTCTCTGTCTACCTTTATATCCAAGTGAACTCTGCTCAGGGGTATAGGACAGCTTAGACATTTGAAGTAATCATACCTTTGACAGAGGGCTGAATGCAGTGTGTGTTATATCTGCATGTTTCTTAGCGTTGATTTGGATAGGTAATAAAGGGACACCTTGAAAAAATGCTTGGGGTCATGACATTTCTGATTCACTGTATGTAAAAGAATCAACATAAGGCCTAAACCAAAGAAGGAAGCTGGAGAGTCATTAATTTTGGCAGGGTTGAAAACAGTGATAATCACTGTAATAACCAGATTATAAAAAATCTGGGAGACAACTGGATTTCCACATGTGAAAGAATGAAGCTGCACCCATACCTCACACCATGTATGAAAATTAACTCAAAATTGATCAGTGACCTAAACATAAGAACTAAAGCCATAAAACTTTTAGAACAAAACATAGGGGTAATGCTTCAAGACCTACTGTTCAACAATGAACTCTTAGGTCTGACACAAAAAGCAAAAGCAACAAAATACAAAATAGATAAATCGGACTTCATCAAAATTTAAAACTTTTCTGCACCAAAGACTTAATCAACAAAGTGAAGAGATAATCTACAAAATGAGAGAAAATATGTGGGAACCATATATCTGACAAGGGGTTAATATCCAGAATATATATCAACAACAAAAAGACAAACAACCCAATTAAAAAGTGGGCAAAGGACTTGAATAAACATTTTGCCAGTGAGCACATGAAAAGACGCTCAATGTTATTAGTCATCAGGGAAATGCAGATCAAAACCATCATGAGATACCACTTCACACCCACTAGGATGACTATTATCAGAAAAACAGAAAATAACAAGTGTTGGCAAGGATGTGCAGAAATTGAAACCTTTGTGCACTGCTGGTGAGAATATAAAATGGTGCAGCTTCTGTGGAAAATAGTTTGGCAGTTCTTTCAAAAGTTATACACAGAGTTACCACATGACCCAGCAAATCCACTCCTAGGTATATACCAAAGAGACTTGAAAGCAGGATCTCAAACAGACATTGTATGTCAATGTTCATTTTAGCACTATTCACAATAACCAAAAGGTAGAAACAACTCAAACATTCACCAACAAACGAATGGATAAACAAAATGTAAGTACATCCATACAATGAAATATTCAGCCATCAAGACAAATGAAGTTCAGATACATGCTGCGACATGGATGAAACATTATGCTGAGTGAAATAAATCTAACAAAAAGTGACAAATACTATATGATCCGACTTATAGGAAACATCTAGAATAGGCAAAAGCATAGAGACCAAAGCTTCCAGGGGCAGGTGGGAGTGGGGAGGGTAAGTTATTGCTTAAGTTTCTGTCAAGGGTTATGAAAAAATTTGGAAATGGATAGTGGTGATGGTTGTACAACATGTGAACGTAATTAATGCCACTGAAATGTACACGTAAAGGAAATGGAAAATGTTTTGTCATATACATTTTACCACAGTTAAAAAAACATTTGGGAAATGAAGAAGAAAAATAAATCACCCAATGTTTTGATATACTGAGGCCAATCGTGTTTGTTTTTCTTTTTAAATTTTATTTCCATTAACAAAAACAGTAGCCACCTTAAACAGACAGCCTCCTTAGCCAGTTGATGGCAATGGGTTTTGGATATGCAGTCCTACCACTTATGCATGCTAATGAGGTAAGTGGAATGCAAAGATTTTTTGTTTTTTAGTTTGACAGTTCTAATAAATTGCTTACCATTTTCTGCAGAGCTTCCTGTTTTAATGAAATATCTTCTTTTGTCCTCAGGCCAGTTTTGTCTTTCCTGTAAGTGCTTTGTTACATTCAAGTAGGCTTCATCAAGACTCATGGCCATAAAATTGGGATCATAATCAGCAAATATTTCCTTAACCTTCAACAGGATCAAAAAAAGGTTTAAATTTTGCTGCCATAGCAAAACCTTCTGTCATATATAGCTGATAGGAACACATTAATATTCTTACTTTGCAACTATAACGATCCTACAATCAATAGCTCATAGATTTAGGGTATAAATAATTTATGGCAAGGGTATGTTTGTCCAAATTCTCTTTTGTATTAAAATAGATCATGAAGGTAAAAGACTGTGAAATAGCTTCATTTGATACAATTCCCATTTAGCAACCCACATCTAAATATAGTCACAAGAGAAAGACATAGCAGTCTGCTTCCGTAAACATTTATAGCGTAGGAAAACCTATGTGGCAGTTTTATTCTGCCCTACAGGGTCGCTATGAGTTGGAATTGACTCGATGGCAATGGGTTTCGTTTCTTTATTGTTGTTGTTTATCTAGATATAGTAAGAGGCCCAAATAAATCTCAGACAACATATCATCCTGGCTAGCATAGAAAAAGTGGTTAAAGAATGTAATTTTAGGTAACTAGTCAAAAGTAGCAGTGGGTATGAAAGGGTCCTGTTCTCCTCACCTTTTGTTGTTGGTTTTTGTTAATTTTAAAAAGGAATAATAAAAAGTGCTTTGTTATATTCAAGTAGGCCTCATCAAGACTCACGGCCATAAAAAAAGTAAATGTATTTGACTGCTTTAGAAAGTAGTTTTATTTCATTTAATTTTAACATGCACATAAAACTCCACTCAATATACATATTAATGCATTTATTCATACAAGAAAACAAAGCTCAATTACCTATTGGGATTTGGAATGGAAAAGGTGACAATGTAGCATAGTCCCATGCCTACATTAAATGACAAGGAAAAATCTGGAGTTGCATTTTAGGATGAAAGGAATACATACAGAGATCAGGATTATAGTTGCTACAATCCAGAAATGCCTTTTATATAAGATAATTTTGTTACTCGAAACTATGAATTTTTTTTTTTTTTTACCACTGAAGTGTTAGATGTAATGAGAGGGAATGGTTGCCAAAATGATATGTATATTAGAAAATGTGTTTGCTGAATTATGTTATACTTCCATCAGCATTTAAAAGTTGTCTGCTCTTTCATGAGAATTTTTTTTTAATATAAAAGGAAAGCTTTTTAGATTAATATAATTATGAACATCTGAGTCAAAGGGAATTTCAGAAAATGATGTCATAAAACTTGGCTAAGCTTTATTCAGAGAGTACCTTAATTAGCTCAGTTCTTGTAGAAGAGACCATTTTTAGAAGGTACTCTGTGGAATCTTTCTAGTGAAAATGAAAGTCTGGAATGTTTGCAGTTGGCAGTCAACTAAGATTATTCTGAATGAGAAGTATCCTGAGAGGCATTGTTGAGCACTCACTAACTTCCTTTACATAGGATACTGCTATAAGAACTAAAACAGACATGTTCCAGTAAAAATCAAGCACTTAAAGCTTAAAGAATGGTTAAAGCTACCACGCATTCTTTTGGAGAAAACAATATGACTTTTGCTTAAGCTTTTTAACCAAACCATAAATATTACTGTATTTATAGTAAGTGATGAATTTATGCTGTAGTTCATTTACATATAAGAACCCATTTGTTATCCATAAATAAACTAGCGAGATCCTGTTCAGATTTAGAGAAAGATTTCTCCAATTTATGTAAATAACCAGAATATAGATAACTAAAAGCAAATTAGTTTTTATTGTCATACTGCCAGAAGTTCTACTGAGGACAGGTAGACCTTAAAAAAATATATTTTTTAAAAAGTCTCTGAAAGATTTTCAAACTCATTAAAAGCCTATAATGTTTGTGGTCAGCATTTTATCTCTTTTTAATCAGGAAGCAGTAAAAGAGGTAAGAAGTAACAAAATGTGAGTGTGCTTCCTGTCCTGCCCCCATCACCTTCTCAGAGACAGGGAAAAAGCACTTGTTTTCATACACTGGGGGGGTCATTTCTAGGGGAAATGAGATGGACTACAAATAAGAGCGAGTCTAAAGACCACTCATGTGACTAATGAGTGCTAGGTCATAGACTTTAAGTGCTCGATTCAGAAAATAGTTAAAACACACTGTATTTTACCACTGCAGTCTAAAAATATTTGATGTAGCACTATAAATTTTAATTTAAGATTAAGTTCCAGCACTGGCATGACAGGCAAACATTTACCTTTGTCATCAAAAATAGAAAAAATGGCAGCTTTTCATATCCGACAGTTTAGGCAATTTTAGTCACTAATCAAATCTTTATGTATATTTTAGAGATCCTATTCAAAGCAATGGATTATCCCCCTTTCTCTCTGATTATCAGTTTCTTAAACATTAAATGCTTATAAGTATTGTTACTAGATGGTGGGACAAAGAAATACATGAGTTTTGTTACTGTTTAAAAACCTTACAAAAATGAGTTAGAAAAGGGGTTGAAATTAATAACTATTGTTGTTGTTATTAGGTACTGTCAAGTTGGTTCCGACTCATAGCAACCCTATGTACAACACCACGAAACATGTATGGCAGAGTATGGCAGATGACAGGGCAGTGTTTCATTCTGTTGTACACAGGGTCACTATGAGTCAGAACTGACAGGGAACTGCCAGAAATTCAAGCCAGTTTCAGAAGAGGATGTGGAAGGAGGGATATCATTACTGATGTTTGATGGATCTTGGCTGAAAGCAGAGATTATCGAAAGATGTCTACCTGTGTTTTGAGGACTATGCAAAGGCATTCGACTGTGTGGATCATAACAAATTATGGATAATATTGCAAAGGATCAGAGTTCCAGAACACTTAATTGTGCTCATGAGGAACCTGTACATAGAACAAGAGGCAGTTGTTTGAATGTGGAAACAGCTGTCAAGAAATCAAATAACTAGGTCCTGGATATTATAAATATAAGATGGTTCTAGAAGAAAATTTACATTGTATATTAAGAAAAAACAGTTAATTTATATTGGAATTAATGTAATTTGGAGTTTTTCTGGGGAGGCAGGATCAGATGGAAAAATGCATGAAAAGGCAAAAAATTCGGAAATAGAATGGTGTATTCTAGATACTACATGCATTTCAGTATTCAATACACAAGCTAAAGAAGGGGTATGAAGTGAGAATGAAGGGGTAAGCTCAAGCCAAACGCTGATGTACTAAGGCATTTGGATTTGACTGTGTAGGTGACAGAAAGCCAGCAAAGGGCTATAAGTAGGGGGTGAGACATCAGACTTACCTCTTTACTCACAGCTCGATATTTGTCAAAGTTTGGGGGAACTATAATAAGTTGTGGGCAGAGTCTTTTAGCAATAAATCCTGGCATGGCAGCACGAACACCAAACCTCCTTGCATGGTAGTTTGAAGTAGACTGAAAGATAATTGGACATATTGATCAATGCATTCATAAGAAATACATTACTGATGTGCATTTTCAATTCAAGGACATTTCCTTTACAGGCATTGTCTCAAATTAAGCTTTGAATTTATTCTACCATGGTATTATTATACTATGGACCCTATCCCACTGAGGCCCCATATTTGTGATGTCCCACCAGGTAATTAGCAAGACTGTGCTAATAAAAAGTTTCTCTTAGATTTCTAGTAACTAAATTTAATTAGTTTAAAGCATACCTACAATATACTATATATCAAAGTGTGATTGATAGTGAGTGATTTTACATGAAAGTAATAATGCAGAGTTTGGGAATTCGCTGTATTTTGGCATTTTGTGAATCATTTTCATCTGGAAAAAAAATCAAAGGTCTAAATATAGGACCAGCTGACTAAGTCTCCAATATTAAGAGATTAAAGCTTAGAAGAATTTTAAAAATCAAGTTTCATTTCTTAAGACAAATACTTTTTTTGGTGAAAACATTTGGATTGGGAGATGGAATGAAAAAATTATGAGAATAAAAAAGGGAAGATTATTTATTAAATCCTGTTGTTGATGATATCTGACAATAGTCTGTGTCACAAACGGAATCCTTATTTGAAATTTCAGGTGAAAATTAAAAGAAATGCAAAACTCAGTGTATCGAATGAGTTATTTCAGAATAATAGCATTGATTTGCCATTTATGTTTTTCAAACATAGTATAACATCAACTGTACTCAAAATTATGCTAATCCCTAATGGGTGTTCTGAACAGAAAATGCAGAAAAGCAAAGGCTCTGAGCCATGGAAAAACAACTCAACTGCAATCTAAAGGTACTATATTAATAAAATATGTTATGCTTGAACAGGTCGGTAAACCTTTCCTTCCTGTAAAGTACAGATAATAATACTTTAGGCTTTGCTGATCATACGGTGTCTGCTGCAACTACATGGTTAGATTCCAAACACCTGTTTGTCATGCGAAGGGGGCATTAAGTGAAAATGGAGGATGACCATATTGGATCACAAAATGGAGGACGACTACAACAGTACATAACTGCCAAATTATATAATTACATAACTGCTAAACCACTCAGAATCAGAGCCTAGCCAAAATGATACACAACCTTAACCATCACAGCCAGCATTACTCTTGCCTCGTACCTTGGCATTTGTTACTGCCAGACATACATCGTTAATGCACAAAATAGTCGGATGGTAGATTTTCTACTATTGTTGTAAATGTGGTAAGCGAGGAGTAGGTGTACTCAACTCTGCTCTTTTAATGCAACTATAATAATAAATGAATGGGTGTGATAATGTTACAATAAAATTTTATTTACAAAAAAAAAAAAGGCAGCGGGCTGGATTTGGCCTGTAGGCCATAGTTTGCCAATTTATACTTAGAATAACATTTCCTTTTCTTTCTTCTTTAACTCTCTCTAACTAGAATAGTTACTTAAGGAAAGTTCAATTTGCAATGGAATGATATAATGTCACTTTACCATTTTCCAGGTTTGTACCTTTGGGAATTATTAAATGTCTCTGAGTTTGTTATCTGTTAATAGAAATAAAAACCTGTACCTCAAGGATGTTGAAAGGATTCAGTACTGAGCATAAACAAAGCATAGGAGTGATTTATAAAGTTCTCAGAAAAATACACAGTAAACTGGTTGAACTCAATAAAGGCTGCGCCCTTTATGAATCAATAAGGTTTATTTGAGTATGTTATAAAATTTCCTTTTTGTCTCTGATCTTTACCTACTTACCAACATACTCATTGATCCTACAGCAATGGGTTTATTCCTCAGTTCTGGATTGTCCCTCATTTCTACAGCAGCATAGAAAGCATCCATGTCAATATGGACTATGGCATTGTTCAGATCTCGGCTCTGCTCTAAATCAATTGCAAATCTGTCAACCTAAAATTTTAAAAAAGGTTAACATACTTTTAAACAACATAAGATTTAAACACCATTAATTATAACATTAACCTTACTTTTAGTATGTACCAGTAGTATCTGAATAAATATGTACACATATACATAGTAGTCAGAGTCCTTAAATTAAATGATACCATAATATACTCAAAATATGATAGTGAATATTTTACATTACTGGATAATTCAACAAAGAATTACTGAAAGTCTACTATGTGTCAAGCACTGTTCTACACACTGTGGATACAGCAGTGAAGAAAACAATAATAATCCCTGGCTTCATAGAGTTTACATTCCAGTGGGGGCAGACATAAGCAAAATAATTAAGGAAATACAGGATGCTAGAAAGTGGTAAGAGAAACACATCAGGGAAGGAGGAGCTGGTAAGTATGTGTGCATATGTGTGTGTGTGTGGTGGGGGCTGTTGTTGCAATTTTAGATAGGCTGACCAGAGAAGATTTCACTGTGAAGACAAAATCCTGAGTAAAGTAAGGCACCCCCACCCCTAGTTTCCCCAAAGAGAATGTAACAGTCATCAACCTTAACTAAACGAAAAGGTACAGTTAACAGAGCTGGGAAGAAAAAAGGAAGGAAGAGAGAAAAAGGAAAGGCTAAATTAATGTCCACATTTTTCAAAGTGGGAAGCCAAGAGGCATTACGTATGGTTAATGGTACAACAAATTGAATTTAAGAGAGAGGAAGTAGGTGGATATATGATAAAGTTGAATCCTCATCTGTTAATAGGGATGTCAACAGAAAATGTCTAGAGAAGTAACACAAGTTAGAAATGCGGAGATGAGCACAGAAAAAGGTGTTGTGTGGCGTAACAGGGGCCCATGTGGAGATCATGCTTAAACTATGACTGCTTCCAGGTATGCTGAATGTACTTGGGTATGTCTGCTTATACTGATATATACAACCTGTTCCTCAAACACCCAGGAAGGGTAGAAAAAGTAGCTTCAGACACCAAAGGGAACTCCATAGATTCCTCTTTTACCAAACCCTCAGAAAGAAGGCTCTGTTCCCCACCCTCTAGCCAAACCTCTGCAAACGTAAACTTAAAAAGCTAGATACTGTTTGTTTACATAAAAATGAGAGACATCTCTATCATTAAAACATATTTCAAAGGCTCTAATCATCAAAAAGGGAACTCTGTGGTGCAGTGTAAGCACTAGGCTGCTAACTGAAAGGCTGGCAGTTCAAAACCACAAGCCGCTCTGGGGGGAGAAAGATGTGGCAGTCTGCTTCCATAAAGATTTACAGCCTTGGAAACCCTACGGGGCAGTTCTACTCTGTCCTATAGGGTTGCTATGGGTCGGAATCAACTTGACGGCAATGGGTAATCATCAAAATAGTTTGGTATTTGTGTAGGCATCCAGACGGATCAGTGGAGTAATACACAGGTAATTTGGTAAATGATGAAAGTGGCATTACAAATCAGTATAGGGAAGATGAATTATTTTAAAAATAGTGTCAAGAAATTTGGAAGAAACAATCCTGTATTGAGGCAATGACCCCATGGAGATAAACTGTACAAATATGAAAAGTCACACATATACACACACAATCCTTTCATGGGAAAGTTCTTTACAACAGGTAAAAATGAAATACAGTTTAAACATCTATTAGCAAAGAAGCAGTGAAATAAACACATGTACATATATATGATAGAACAGGCAGAGTCATAATATAATAAGTCCATATTTATTTACAGAAGCACATATAAAATGCTAGTTTATTTAGAATTCTAGGCAGTGATCTTGGTGGATGCATAGATGCTTAAAGAAATCTGTAAAGATGCTCACTTAAACGTTGAACAGGATTTCGGGTGATTTTTACTTTTTCCTTCATACTTTTTTTTTAAACATTTTATTGTGCTTTAGGTGAATTTTATACAGCAAATTAATTTCTCATTCAATAATTCACATACAAATTGTTCCATGACATTGGCTGCAATTTCCACAATGTGTTAGCACCCTCTCTATTTCCACCGTGGCTTTCCCCCATTTCCAATCATCTGGTTTCCCTGCCCCCTTGTGCCTTTTCATCTTTGCTTTTGAGCAAATGTGCCCTTTAGCCTTGTAGAGTTGATTGTTTTAAGAAGCCCATTCCTCACGGGTGTTATTGTTTATTTTATAGGCCAGTCTATTATTTGGCTGAAAGGTGATCTCCTGGAGTGGTTTCAGTTCCAGGTTAGAAGGGTGTCTTAGGGCTATAGTTTCAAGGGTTCCTCTAGTCTCTATCAGATCAGAAAGTTTGGTCTTTTTTATGAACTGAATTTTGTTCTGTATTTTTCTCCCACTCTAACTAGGGTCTTCTACTGTGACCCTGGTCAGAGTGGTATGTAGTGGTAGCCAGGCACCATCCAGTTCTTCCGGTCTCAGGCTAAAGGAGGCTGTGGTTCATGTGGGCCATTAGTCCTCTGGACTAATTGTTTCCCTGAGTCTTTGGTTTTCTTCACTCTTCTTTGTTCCAGATGGGTAGAGACCAATAGTTGAATCTTGGGTGGTGCCTGTAAGCTTTTAAGACCCCAGATGCTACTCACTAAACTAGGATGTACATTATCTTTATGAATTACATTATGCCAATTGTCCTAGATGTCCCGAGACTATGGTCCTTAGCCTTCAGCTCAGTAACTCAGTCCCACGAGATGTGTGGTTATGTCTAAGAAGTTTCCATAACTCTGCCCCTATGTGCTCTATTATATATACAAATATATATGTGGCACATACAAATATGTATGCATAAATATCCATAACTGTACCCTATATATGCACGCTGGTGTACTCCCGTGGACCTCTCACACCTATTTAGCATACATATCTAGCTTTGTCTCCATTAACAAATTTTTGTTTGATATTACTGTTGTTGCAGGATTATATATGTTATTTACCACAGGTGCCCTTTATTCTTCTGTATCTCTCAGTGTCTTCTTTTGCCTTGGTCACATTGTGCTGACTGCCTCCATATTATGTATTGCCTTTCTCTTCACCAGATTTAACACGTCTACTATCTAGTGATTATCCCTCCCATCCCTGGTAACCACTGAAGAATGTTTCTGTCTTCTATGTGTAAACCTTTACTTGAGTTTTTGTGATGGGGTCTTATACAATATTTGTCCTCTTGTGATTGACTTATTTCCGTCAGCATAATGTCCTCTAGATTCATCCATGTTGTGAGATGTTTTGCTGATTTGTCATTATTCTTTACTGTGCATAGTATTCCATTGTATACATGTACCACAATTTGTTTATTCATTCATCTGTTGACAGACACTCAGGTTGTTTCCATCTTTTTGCTCTTATGAATAATGCTGCAATGCACATGGGTGTACATATGTCTATTCAGGTCACAGCTCTTACTTCTCTAGGATATATACCTAGGAGTGGGATTGCTAGATCATATGCTGTTTATATTTCTGGGCTTTTAAGGAAGCATCATACTGTTTACCAGTGCTTATATCATTTTACATTACCACCAGCAGTATATAAGAGTTACAATTGCTCCACAACCTCACCAGCATTTGTTGTTTTCTGCTTTTTTTTAATCAGTGTCATTATTGCCAGGGTGAGATGGTATCTTGTTGTAGTTTTGATTTGCATCTCTCTGATGGCTAATGATTGTGAACATCTCTTCCTGTGTTCATTAGCCACCTGAATGTCTTCTTTGGTGAAGTGTCTGTTCACGTCCTTTGCCCATTTTTTAATTGGATTGTTTGTATTTTGTTGAGATGTTGAAGTTTTCTATAAATGTAGAGATTAGACCCTTGTCAGATATGCTATTGCCAAAATTTTTTCCCCAGTCTGTAGGTTGTTTTTTGATGAGAGTAACTATCATAGTTTTCTTATTGCTCAAATTTCTATGTCGATATGAATTACATTTTGGTGAAAACATACATATTCCTTTGGATGTAAAACTGATTTTTACCATAGTTGAGAACAAAGAGAAGTCACCTATCATCTGTCTGTCCATCCATTCACCCACATATTTATGTACATTTTATTATTGTTTATTAATTTTGGTAATTGCTTTTATTTTCATGAACATAGGCAGTCAGTTCTCAAATATCAAAGTCTTTCATCTCTCAGTACACTCAGGCATATAAATGTTGTTGTTGTTGTTAGGTGCTGTCAACTTGATTGCAAATCATGGTGACCCAATGTACAACAGAATGAAACACTGCCCAGTCCTGCACCATCCTCACAATCATTGTTATGCTTGAGCCCATTTTGTAGTCACTGTGTCAATCCATCTAAGTGACGGTCTTCCTCTTTTTCGCTGACCATCTACTTTACCAAGCATCACATCCTTCTCCAGGGACTAGTTCCTCCTGATAACACGTCCAAAGTATGTGAGACAAAGTCTCACCATCCTTGCTTCTAAGGAGCATTCTGGCTGTACTTCCTCCAAGACAGATTTGTTCATTCTTTGGCAGTCCATGGTATATTCAATATTCTTTACCAACACCATAATTCAAAGGCGTCAATTCTTCTTCGGTCTTCCTTATTCATTGCCCAGCTTTTGAATGCACATAAGGCGATTGAAAACACCACGGCTTGGGTCAGGCACACCTTAGTCCTTGAAGTGATACCTTTGCTTTTTAACACTTTAAAGAGATCTTTTGCAGCAGATTTGCCCAATGCAATGCAACTTTTGATTTCTTGACTGCTGCTTCCATGGGTGTTGATTGTGGATCCAAGTAAAATGAAATCCTTGAAAACTTCAATATTTTCTCCGTTTATCATGATGTTGCTTATTGCCCCAGTTGTGAGGATTTTTTGTTTTCTTTATGTTGAGATGTAATCCATACTGAAGGCTGTGGTCTCTGATCTTCATCAGTTAATGCTTTAAGTCCTCTTCACTTTCAGTAAGAAAGGTTGTATCATCTGCATATCGCAGGTTGTTAATGAGTCTTCCTCCAATCCTGATGTCGCGTTCTTCTTCATATAGTCCAGTTTCTTGGATTATTTGCTCAGCATACAGATTGAAAAAGTATAGTGAAAGGATACAATCCTGACACACACTTTTCCTGACTTTAAACCACGGAGGGTCACCATGAGTCAGAACTGACTCAACAGCAAAGGAGACACATAATAGGTGCTTAACGAATTTTGTTGAATAAATGAACTATTTCAACTACTTGTATCAAATGATTCCACTGCTTTATAAATTTGGAGAACAACTTACTGTAACTGAAAGCTTCAGTTTAGGTAAAATAAACAACTCCCATCTGACTCATAATATTAATGTCTTAAAATAGCAACAAAGGAAATTGACAACAAAAGATTATACTTCTTTGGCATATGATGTTTATGCAGAACAGTACTTTCTAATGGAAAGTACTGAAGCATAAGTATAAATATTCCCTCTGCAGAATTGCTTTTATAATGCTAAAATTTGATAAAGTTTAGTCTATACAAATCAAAATTGAAAACTTAAGCTGTAATTTATTCTTTTCAGGAAACTTCAATACGTATGCCAAATATAATAGGGTGAAGAATCTGAATCTTTAAAGAATTTTTATCTTTTTAGAGAATGAGCTTGACTGATAAAGAAGAAAGAAATAAAAAAGAGTAGAAATAAGCAACGTAGGTCAAAGAAAAGGGTTTATGTAGCAGATACACCCATTCCCAACTGTTCGTTTTTTTCTGGCCTGCCTCTACCATTTGAGGCTGAAAAAGCTAATACTTAAAGTTTCCAACTTCCCCGTCATCTGGGGGTGCTGTGTGATAGTTTTGATCTATGAAATAAATAAAGTCTGCTGCAGGGGGAATGAAGGTAGAGGGTGGCTTCGGAAAAGTTTTTCCTAGTCTGATAAAAGGGATCAGATGAGCTAGTGCTGTCTTATCTTTTTCTACCTTGAATGCTGACGATGATGTCTGGAGCTGTAGCAGTCATCTTACAACCATGAGGTGATACACTAATACACTAGGGACTGAAAAATGGAAAGACAGACAGTCTGGCAGCTTCATGATGACATCAAGGCACAACTGTACCAGTCGTGGAATGCCTACTCAGACTTTCTGTAATGTGGAAAAAGACGACTACTATAAGTTAGTTTGCTATTACCTGAAATGAAAGCATCTCTGATGGATACGGTGTTGGTAAAATACAGAAGCACTGAGTTAAGCTTTCTCCTATGAACTGCTATATTCTTTGAGATAAGCAATACTTTTTACCAAATAGGAAATTCAGGTCTGCTGTAATCCTAAATCAGGAAACCAAGGATTCATAGTAATTATGGTACGAGTTTATTCAGAAATGACCCTGTATGGGTCTTCAGATGAGGTTCTGTTATAGATTTCTTTCTTCCTGTAGCATAAAATAATTATAAAATAAAAGGTGTAAAAAGAGAAGAAAGGAGATTGAAGTATCACAAATGTGCTAAAAAGATGAGAGAGGATAAGAGACAGGGTTAAAAAAAAAGACAAAACCAAAGAAAACACAACAAAAAGTATAAGAATTTTTAAATGAAAAATTAAGAATAAAATAAAAAGTTCTAAATTTTTAGAAAGAATAAAGATAAAATGAGGAAAGACATTTAATAAAAATAGGTAAGATTTCAAAATGAAGGCAAATAAAGCTAAGACTATTAAAATCATAAGAAAGAAAAAAGCTGTTAATGAGATGGAGCGCATAAAGAGCATGGAACAGTGCCTGGCACATGGTAAGCTCAATAAATGCAATCTATTACCAAAAGGACCAATGGATATCTGCATAATAAAACAATAAAAAAACAGAGGGAAAAACTTCCTGAAATAAGCAAGTGGGGGTGACCTCTGGAATAAATGCAACTTCCATCCACGTGGATATCTTTATAACAGGTTTGCTCAAAGGTGGAGAGCTACAGGAGTATAATTCAGTTTCTTCCCGCCAGTGGACTTCAAGTTCACCTGTACTCTGCAGAATTTTTTTTCTCCCCATGGGCTTCCTTCTTAGCATAATTTAGTCACCAGCTGATTACTAGCTGCAGGTTAAGCCTACAACTCCTCTTTCATGAACAGTTGTTGAGACTCTGTAGAGGGCCAGCTCTTGTTTAGGCTGCAATTCACTGAAAGACCTGAGGTGCTCTGTGCCTTCCTGACGTGGCTCCCGTCTGGAATGTCCTTCCTAGCTCTGTCACCAACAAAAAGCTTTTAAGGACCTGCTCAAATATTTCTCTGTAAATTAATTGGATCACCATCTTCCATGCCACAGAATTTAATGTTCCCTTATTTCTTTTCCTGCTCTTAGTATGGTACTTTCTGTATTAGATACTAAATTGTAAATTTCTTCACAAGTTTTCTTTGAGGAGAAAGACTGTATTTACCTTTAAATTATTTCCCTACAAAAGAAAAAGGGAGGGAAGACTGGTAGGAGAAAAGAAATGAAGTTTATACTAACATAACTTTGGTTAAAAAAGAGAAAGCACTATTGGTGGTAAACTTTCGGAGAAGCCATTGAGACACCATATCTAATAAAGAGAGTTTTTCTACATTACATTACATAATCTTACCATGCAGATTAAAACAACTATTTCTTCCAGTGACTCAATTTTAAACTAGATGATAGCTTCCTGACTAGACGCAAACAAATCATGGAGACTAAAAAAAAAGAGAGTAGATTAAAACAAGCTACTCTCTATTAACCCAGAAAATATGCCTAAAATATGAGTGTCAGATGAGAATAAGGGAGGGACAGATGAAATATTTTAATCCTGAGTCATCTGGAAAGGAAAAAGAATAAAAAAGAAAATCAAATGGGAGAAAATTCTCATCAGACTCATATATTAATGCTATGACAGTTTCTTCAGCAATCTGTTCTTTTTTCTGTGCTTAAAGCAAGTGTACAGTTGCCAAAAGGAAACCTGCCTACTACATGACTCACACATTCCACTTTCCTTTACTATATCTCACTAGTCACCCTTGTCTGAACTCTTCCCTTTCTATATCTACCAGATGTGCATTACCATTGCTTTTTAAAGTTTCTTCTGCTGAAATCCTTTGATGTTTCCCTTTCTTTCATTTTCCCTACCACAATTATACTTTCCAAATGACTTTCAAGTCCAGATCTAAGTCTCTAATATGTACATTATTCCTCTTGCTACTGCTAAGAACCAATGTGTATCACAATGGTTAAGAAAAAGGGCTTTGGTTTGGGTCCCAGATCTGACACTTACTAGTTACATCACAGTGGGCATGTTAACCCCACTAATCCTTATGTTCCTTACTTGTAAAGTGGGAATAAATCAACCTTAAAAGGCTGTTGAAAGAATTAAGAGATAGCCATGTAATGTACTTATTCATGGATATAATAAGGGCTTAACGATATCACCTGTAATTTTAAAACCAGAAGTGACATTTATTGAGTATATTATATAAGTCATACAGTACGCTAAGTGCTTCTATGTTAACTTATTTAATGGTCAACGTAATTCTGAAATAATTATTCATCTTATTTTACAGACAAGGAAACTAAAGCTCAGTAAGATTAAGCAATTTATCCTAAGTTAGAGCTAGACATGGAAACCAGGTTACTTCAAAGCCTGTGCTCTTTCCATTATCTTATGATGCATCCCTAAAATAGGATTTTAAAAAGTCTTTCATGTTGACATAAACTCAAACTGAACTTCAATGATATATCCATATTATGTCTTATTTACTTTAAAAAATTTCATCTCTCTTAGATTTAGGAGACTATTTCAGAAATACTGTTTTTAATTTTGACTTCATATTTCTCTAAATATTAATGAATAAATCTAAGTTAATAAAATCAATTGTTAAGATGGTCAAAATGCACTCACTGATTTGCTGTGTAGTTGCCATTTAATGTAACAGGAATGTCTGTTTATTTAGTTTATGAGCCCACATTATAAGATGTTTAGGCAGCCACAAAAATGATTTTAAGTACCTTTAAGAAGTCTAATGAGGGTGAGATGGGGTGGAGAATACTGATAAGTACCTTAGAGGGGTTCTAAATAAAATCATGGGAGTTCATGCTTACGGAGGTTATTAACCTCAGCTACACTAGCAATAGTTCATACTGTCTTACTATCACATATAATAAAATCTAGGATTTGGAAATTTTATGACACTAAAATAAAAACACATTTCCCACGAAAACATCTCTGTTCCTTCAGACCTTCTTAAATCTTTAAAACTTCCTTGATCCCCTCCCATTTATACAACTTCTTTTAGAGGAAGCTCAACAAATGAAACAATTTAACAATAAACATAAAACATATTTCCTGTCATTCCCCCTGCATAACATGCCAGAGAACCTCCCATGAAATAGCTAAAACTGTAACAAATCTGATGTTCTGCTACATGATATAAAATACTTTTCTTCAGATTATTAGCATATTTAAGGATATGACTTTAAAAACAATATAAACAGCAAAAAGTTATGTGGTACCATTCATATGTACTGTATTAAAAGTTTACTAAAGATATTTGCAGCATATAGATTAATAAAACTTACACAAGAAAGATCCAGCAAGTAAATTGTCTAAGGATTAACGTACATTTTAAAATAATGTTATTGTACATCGAATGGAATTTTTTTTTAAACTTGATAAAATGATGCTTAAATTTGGAAGAAACAATGTATGAGGAAAAACAATTTTTTAACAGAAAAGTAGTGAGGGGGAATATTAAACTATTATTGTCCAATAATTAAAATTATATGGTACTGACACAAGAAGAAAAGATTCAAATGATATCTCTGGGTATCACTGTGGATTTAATTCCCTGATTTGCAATGATGTTGAACATTGTGTTGTTTATTGGATATTTACATTTCCCCTTCCGTGAAATGCCTCTCAGACTTCTGACCATTTTCTATTAGTAGTTTTTCTTTTTCTCAGAACAAATCCAAGTACAATGGAATTTAGTATATGGAAGTGCCTCATTTCAATTCAATAGAAAATGGATTCATGATTCAATAAATTTTGTTGGAACAAGTAAATCACCATTTGGGAAAACAAAATAACACATTTAGGAAAATACATAAATACTATTTAGGAAAAAACATACTTCACACTTCATACTGAAAAAATTCCAAATGGACTAAAGACTTGAATGTAACAGAATCTACTAAAACGTAAATTTTACAGGCTTGGTTGTGGGGAATAACTTTCAAAGCACAATTACAAAGCCAAGGGAAAAAAACATAAAGAAAAACTGTTCAATTTTATTATATAAACATTTAAAAAAGTATAGGGGAAAAAAACCCTGCAAAATTAAAAAACAAATAACATACTTCAAAAAATATTAACAGCAAATGGCAGAGAAAAAAATAATATCCTTAAATATGAAAAGGAGCTCTGGCGGCGCAGCTTCTAACCAAAAAGGTGGCGGTTTGAACCCATCAACTGCTCTGTGGGACAAAGATGTGGCAATCTGCTTCTGTAAAGACTATAGCTTTGGAAACCCTTTGGAGCACTGCTGCTCTGTCCTATAGGGTTTCTATGAGTCAGAATCAACTCGACAACAATCTATGAAAAAATCTTACAAATCAAGAGAAAAAAATACAAACTCCTCCAGAAATGTTGACAAAGGATATTGTTTTGGACTGCTAGATATACCCCCAGGTCTATTCTCTCTTCTTTGTGTCTATATGTGCCTTAAACATGACAAATGTTTATTTCTGTCTCATACAAAACTTCAGAGATGAGTGGTCCAGAGCTGGGATGGCACTCGATAGTGATAGGGATTCAGGCTCCTTCTATCTTACTGTTCTGCTGTGAGTGATTTCCTTTCCCCAAGTCATTTCATGGGCCAAGATGGCTGCTTCAGCCCCAGCCATCGTCTTCATATTCCAGCCACAGGCAGTAATAAAGGAAAAGGAGAAGAACATGCCCTCTACCAGAAATTAAACATGCCACTTTTGCTTATAACCCAATGGCAGAACTAAGACACATGGCCACACTTAGCTGCAAAGAAGGCTAAGAAATAGAGTCTTTATTCAGAGTGGCCATGTATCTAGTTAAAAATCAGGGCTCTTAAAATGAAGGAAAATGGACACTGGGTAGTAGGGCAACTTGTAATATAAGAGTCCTTTTAATCAACATCCTCATCAACACTGGATATTGTCTAATTTTATCATTTTTGCAATTCTGATGAGTATAAAATGGTATCTCTGGTTTTACTTCTGAGTTTATACTGGTATCTCTGGGTATCGTTGTGGATTTAATTCCCTGATTTGCAATGATGTTGAACATTGTTTTGTTTACTGGATATTTACATTTCCCCTTCTGTGAAGTGCCTGTCAGACTTTTGACCATTTTCTATTGGTAGTTTTTCTTTTTCTCATTCATTTTTAGGAGTTCTTTATATTTTCTGGACACTAATACTTTTTAAGTTATATATGTCACAAATAACCTCTTCCAGTTTATGGCTTGTCTTTTCCTTCTTTCTATGGTTTATTTTGACAAACAGAAGTTCTTAATTTTAATTTAGTCAAAATCACCATTCTTTTCCCTTATGATTTTCAATTTCTGAGACATGTTTAATTAAGAACCCCTTACTTATCATGAAGTCATGATGATATTCCCCTATATTGTCTTCTCACAGTTTCATAGTTTTGCTTTTTTGTTGTTGTTATTGTTGTTAGTTTGCTGTCGAGTTGATTTCTACTCATAGCGACCCCATGTGACAGAGGAGAACTGCTCCGTAGAGTTTCCTAGGCTATACTCTTTACAATAGCAGATAGTCAGGTCTTTCACCTGTGGAGCCACTGTGTGGGTTTGAACCACCAACCTTTCGGTTAGCAGCTGAGTGCTTAACTACTGCACCACCAGGGCTCCTTTCTCATATAGCAAGGATATTATTTTTAATAATATCCATACGAGCTGAGCGGTGCTTTTTATACTTATTTAATTTTTATGTATGATTTCAGTAGGGATCCAATTTTTTTCTTCCATATTGATTACTGATTGTCCTATATATTTCCTAATTGCTTGAATTTTAGTCTCTCCTAGATTGAATTAGAAGTCAGCAGGAAGTTCTGACCGAATAATGTCTGGTGCCTACAATGTATTTGCGCATGTAGGGCAGGCCAATGGACCACATTCTGCCTCACTTATTGAATAGTCTGGCTTTTTCTCACTTATCTGTACTGTCAGCTCTGTCACAGATCAAGTTCCAAACATGCAGAGTTCTGTTTATGGGCTCTCTATGTTTGTTCCATTTTGTCTATTCCTGTGGCATTAACACAGTAATAGGTTTTCAGCTGGGCATATGACCACCTCCCTAGAGAATATATTTTTCTTATTCTTTCTCCCTTACCAACCAAATCCCAAACCCACTGCCATCAGGTCAGTTCTGACTCATAGTGACCCTACAGGAGAGTAGAACTGCCGTATGGGGTTTCCAAGGCTGTAATCTTTATGGAAGCAGGCTGCCACATCTTCTTCCTGTGGAGCCGCTGGTGGGTTTAAACTTTTTGGTTAGCAGCCGAGTGCTTAACCACTGCACCGCCAAGGCTCCTCTCTCCCTTACCACGGCTGGAATATGTTTTGAAGGTGACCCATTTTTGTCAATCCAGATAAGGCTAACACCAGGGGGTGATGGAACAACTTGATATAAAGAACTTGTCTATAAATTACCATGGTAATCAGTCACCCTACCAGCTGGATCTCCTTACCTATCATGTAAAAAACAAATAAACTCTTACATTATTTAAACCATCATACTTTTAGGTCTTCTATGTCAGCAACCTAGCCTATATCTAACAAACAGAAATAAAGAGGATACTTCCACAAGAATGAAACATTAATGGCTAACTAATATGTGAAAAGATGGTCTATCTCTGTCATAATCAAAGGAAGGCAAAATAAAATAACCATATGATAATAGTTTATATCATTGTATTAGCAAAAACTAAAAGATTAATAATATCTAGTGTTAAACAGGAATTCCTGGGTGGTGGAAAAGGTTAACATCCTCAGTTGCTAAGTGAAAGACTGGAAATTAGAGTCCCCCCAGGGTGTGTTGAGAGAAAAACCTGTTGATCTACTTCTGGAAATCAGCTGATGAAAATTCTATGGAGCACAGTTCTACTCTGATACACACAGGGTTGCCGTGAGTTGGAAATGACTCAATGGCAACTGGCTGGTTTAGCGTTAAACAATTGTGAGAGGAAACTAGAACTCCTGTGTTGAAAATGTAAACTGGTACAATCTTTGGTGAAAATAACAGGACATAAGTGCAAAGACAGAATGCAAAGAATAAGAATGATCCCCACAGGACTGTGTATAAAACAAAAAACTGGAACCAAGTTTGGGTAAATAAATTACAGAGCCTTCATACAGTGGAATGCTATGAAGCATTAAAAATGAAGATTTGGCAGGCAAATCATATTTTGTCATGACAGCAGACTACTTAACACAGAAAATAAACATTAGCTCATGCTTTGGGAAAGCGTTTATCAAAAAATGCCACATTATAGTTTGGTAAAGAAAACATAAAACTTATGATCTTTGAACTTGTTATTTTGTAGCTCACTGGATTAATATTATAATTTTATCTTTATAATATAGCTTAAAATGTTTCATTAACACTGGATCAGATTTTGAGAGATGAAACGGATTTGGCCATGACTTTAGCTTTACTAGCAGAACTCTGCTCTGGGTTGTCGATTCACCACATGGTGTCCTGCAGCATGAGTTCACTTGGTTCTCCTTAAAATTTTCTCCTGAAATAACTTTTGATAGTAGAGGAAACATTTGAGTATCTACCCCCTGAAGATCCTGAAGGAAAATCGAAAAGCCCCCAAATTTTTAGGTTTGTGTTTTATCTTAAAAATTCATGCACATTTGGCATTCTACCCTATAGCATGACTTTCTGGATTTTGTTTTTAATTTTACTGTGGTAAAATACACTGAACAAAACATTTGCCATTGTAATCATTTTTAACAGTACAATTCAGTGATATTAATCACATTCCCCATGTTGTGCAACCATCACCACTATCCATTTCCACATGGTTTTCATCACCCTAAACAGAAGCTTAGTAGCCCTTAAGCAGTAGCAACAACTTCCTCTTCCCCTTAGCCCCTGGTAACCACTAATAAATTTTTGTCTATTTGCCTATACTAGATATTTCACATAAGTGAGATCATATAGTACTTGCCCTTTTGTGGCTGACTTACTTCACTCAGCATAATGTTTTCAAGGTTCATTCTTATCGTAGCATGTATCAGAACTTCATTTTCTTTATGTCTGAGTAATATTCCATTGTATGGAAATACAACATTTTGTTTATCCATTTATCTGTTGATGGACACTTGGGTTGTTTCCACCTTCTGGCTATTATTAATAATATTGCAATAAACATTGTTGTACAAGTATCTGTTGGAGTCCCTGCTTCTAAGCTTCTGGGAATATACCCAGGAATGGAATTGCTGGGTCATATGGTACTCTGTGTTTAACATATGAGGAATTGCCAAAATATTTTCCAAGTGGCTGCACTATTTTACAATCCCACCAGAATGGATGAAGCTTCCAATTTCTCTACATCCTCCCCAACACCTGTTGATTTCCATTTTTCTGATAATAGCTATCCAAATGAGGGTGAAGTGGTATCTTATTGTAGTTTGACTTGCATCTCTCTAATGACTGATAATGTTGAGCAACTTTTCATGTGCTTTTTGACCATATATCTTCTTTGGAGAAATGTCTATTCAAGTCTTTTGCCCATTGTTTAATTGGGTTGTTTATTTTTTTTATGGTTGAGTTGTAGCTTTTTTTCTTTTTTCTTATTTATATATTCTGTATATTAAACTCTTATCAGATATATGATTACCAAATATTTTCTTCCATTCTGTAAGCTGTCTCTTCACTTTGTTGATAATGTCCTTTGATGAACACCAGCTTTTAATTTTAATGAAGTCTAATTTATCTATTTTTGTCTTATTGCTTATGTTTTTGGTATTATAATCTAAGAATCCATTGTCAAAAACTAGGTCCTGAAGCACTGTCCCTATGCTTTCTTCTAACAGTTTTATGATTTTAGGTCTTATATTTAGGTAATTGATCCATTTTGATACGACTTTTAGTTTTAATATAACACAATTACATTTTAAATTGCTTTCTAGTTTAATTAGTTAGCATGTTCTACCAAATTTTTGCAAACACTGCATTCAAGAAAAACCTGCCACATTATTCTGTGGTCTTTTCTAGCTGCCAAGTATGTATATAATAAAAAGAACATAGGTTTGGATTAAATCTTAACCTCTGCCAATTACATGCTGTACGAAGCTGGGCAAGTTACTTAACCTAATTAAGGCTCCATATACTCCTCTGTATGAGGGAAGTGACGATGTCGAGGTGTGGAGTCTTTATGTGAAGGAGTAGAGCAATGCGTAGCAAAGTAAAGCACCTGTCAAATTTTTATGCTTTACAGTATAATAAAAATTTACATTTCAACTTGTTTTCACTTATGACTTGACCATAACGCATTTTAATTGTCAACTACTATTCTACCATTTCCCACTTTACTTGACAAACTGAATAAATACCTGTAATTGTGCTTTTCTTAGCTGCTGGCTGGTAACTTGAGCTTTTTGTTGCATCATATTTTTAATTCGTTGGTTGACTTGCTTTTCCTTCTTGAGCTCATTTTCATAAAATCTGGACCCCTAAAAAGGAAAACAAAATAAAAAAATAAGAAAAAATATCTGAAAGATAGTATCATTGTAGAATAACATTATGACTAAGAGTGGCTGACTCTGGAATCGGAATGATTGAGTTCAAAACTTGGCTCCATAATTTACTAGATGAGTGATCCTAAGTAGCCCTGGTATCGTAGTGGATAAGCACTTGGCTGCTGACCAAAAAATTGGCGGTTTGAACCCACCAGCGCTCTGCAGGGGAAAGATGTGTCAATCAGCTTCTGTAAAGATTTATAGCCTTAGAAACCCTATGCAGGCAGTTCTATTCTGTCCTATAGGGTCACTATGAATCAGAATCGACTTGATGGCAATAGATTTGCTTTTTTTTGGTTTTAGGATGACCCTTAAATTACTAAGTCTTTGTATATCTCAGTTTCTTTTTTTGCAAGATGAATTTATTAGGAGATACTGAGCTTCTGTTAAGAGTGATGGAAAAATTTGGGAAAGGATAAGGGTAATGGTTGAACAACGTGATGAACATAATTAATGTAACTGAACTGTACATGTGAAGACTGTTGAAACGGCAAATGTTTTGTTATATATTTACCACACACACACACATAAAATTCCTAAAAAAGAAAGGGGGGGGCGCTAAATCACAGGATTGTTGTAAAGCAGTTCTTAGCACAAGTTCTCTGAGACAAGTCTAGAACTGCACTCAGAAAATAACACTGTATCCTAGGCAGGACTCACAGGGCATATCCAAGGCCTTAGTTCAGTCATCAAGTGTATCCTTTACTAAAAATAATTCCTTAAAAATACTTCTGAAAAATTTAATGTTAAGTCATTAAAAAAAAGTAGAAAATAATTTAAAGAAAAAATTATCTATCATTCCATCACCCAACATAATGTTTACCTATTTACCACCTGATGAACATTTAGGTTGTCTCAAGGTTTTAGCTATTTTGAATATCAATGTTTCTAAGAACATTCATGTGCAAGTCTTTGTGAGGACATATATTTTCATTATTACTGAATAAATACCTAAAGTGGAATTACTGGGTCATATGGTAGTTTTATGTTTAACATTTTGAGAAACTGCCAAACTGTTCTCCAAAGGAATTACAACATTTTACATTCCCACCAGCAATGTATGATGGTTCCAATTTCCCCACATCCTTGCTAATATTTGTTATTATCTGTCTTATTTATTATAGCCATTCTAGGCTAATGACAGTGGTTTTAATTTGCATTTCCCTAATGAGTACTGATGTCAAGCATTTTTTTATGTGCTTATGAGCCATGTGTATTTTTTTGATTGAATATTTTTAAATTTTATGTACAAAGAGTTTGCATTTCTGACATATATTTTAGAGGGGACACAGGAACAAAACAGAACTTGTTCTAGCAGATATCAGGAAAACTTATAAACTACCGAAATTGAGATCATATCGTATAGGTACAAGAATAGGCAAGGAATCCAGTGGAAGAGAGGAGAAAGCACAGATTGTTAGGAAAAGGATGGATCATTTAATAAATGGTTCTATGACATAGAAAAGGGAGAGGGTTGGGCTGGGGAGGATCAGATAGGAACATCTAGAATAATTAAAATGTTCTATTTCTTAACCTGAAAATGAGGCTCATAGGTTTTATTTTTCTTCTTCGTTTTCAAAATTTTTATGATGAACATTTCAAAAAAGCCTCAAACACAGAAAAATAGACATATTGGTACAATGAACACATACATAACTATGACTGACATATAACAACTGCTAACATTTTGCCATATTGCTTCAATGATTTTCCTAAGTGAAATATTTTAAAGTAAATTACAGATACCATAATAGTTATTTCATAGAGTATTTCAGCATGCATCTTTAAAAATAAGATTATTTTCCTACTGCATCATAACATTTTCATAGTTAACAAAATTAACAATTCCTTAATATTGCCTAGTACTCTGTCCGTATTCAAATTCCCCTAAATGTTCCAGATACATTTGTTCAAACTAGGGTCTATATGTTATATTTGCTTATTTTATCGCTTCTCTTTCATTTTTATTCTTGCTTTTAAATTATATCTATGTTTTATAAACTTTAAAATTTCTTTTTCCTTCAATTTTTGATTTTGGAATTTGAAATTCTCAAAAGTTAAAAGAATAATACAATGAACACCTATATGCCCTCACTTAGATTCACTAATTGTTAATATCATGCTACATTTGATTTTTTCCCCAACTCCTACGCACACACATAAACACACACGTTTTTCTCTTTTTTGACCAAATCATTTGGAAGTTCCAGACGTTAGCATGACTTTCCTGAATAAGAGCATTCTCTTAAATTTATACACCTTTCTGTATGTTTATTTCATAATATGTAAATGAAACCAACAAAGTGCTAAAATAAACCATTAAGGAATTCTTTTATGATCTTGGAGAAGGCCATATGTAATTGACCAATTCAACTACATAAAGAGAAGTAAACAAAAAAACTCTGCACAGCAGAAACTACCATAAGTAAAGTCAAATGATAAACAATAATCCAATGGAAAACGTTTAAAGGGTCAAAACAGACAGTTTATGAGAAAGGAAATACAAATTACTTTTAAACAGATGAAAAGATGCACAACCTCACTTTTCGTAAGAGAAATGCAAATTAAAGCTACACTACATTACTGCAAGGGAGCCTTGGTAGTGCAGTGATTAAACACTCAGCTGCCAAAGGAAAGGTCAGTAGTTTGAACTCACCAGCGGCTCCACCGGAGAAAGACGTGGCAGTCTGCTGTCGTAAAGATTTACAGCCTTGGAAACCCTATGGGGCAGCTGTACTCTATGTGTCTATGAGTCAGAATCGACTTGGCAGCAACGGGTTACTGACACTGGCAAATCTGAAAGTTTAGTAACACTCTGTGTTCTGGTAATACATACTCTCATATACTGATGGTGGAAATATAAATTGATACGACCACTATGGAATACAATTTGACAATTCATAAAAATTTACTTATTTTTTGGTGGTAGCTATTCTAGCTACACTTGCATATATATAAATCTATGAAGTACAAGGTTATCTATCCACTGTAGTATTGTTTGTAAGAACAAAAGACTAGAAATGACTTATATATCCATCAATGAAGGATTATTACTGGTTCAATAAACTACAGTATATCCATATATGCAAGGATAAAAAAAAAAATGAAGATTTTTAATTACTTATACAGAAAGACCTCCAAGTTATATTAACTGAAAAAAATAAACAAACAACACAACAATTATATTATTTGTCTACTGGGGTGAAAAACAAGGGTGAAAAAGAACACATATTATTTTGCTTATACATGCCTATTATAGCATATGAGGCAGAAAACTGGATGGCAAGAGCAACAGGAGAGAAATTATTCTATACCATATTTAACTAATATTACATATTAAAATATTGTAAATTATAATATCATAAACTATAATGCAATAGTCAAAACTTACTGATTTTCTTTAAAACAGAATGTTGAAGAGTTGCTAAGTTAAAGAAAGACACTGAAGAAAGCAAGAAATATACCTTTGTAGCTTCCATTATAATTTTGTTAATTTTTTCTTTATCTAGTCCATCCATTCCTGCTTTATTATCATTAATTCCCATCCTAAGCAGAAGATCATCTTTGTAATCATCATTCTTCTCCTTTGTGTTATCCATGGTGTAAACTGAAAATGCCTTTTTTTTATTATCTGAAAAAGCATGTAAAATGAACACTACTTTTAAAAGCATCCAGAGGGGGAAAAATATTTAAAAGTTAAAACAGATCAGCAGAAAAAGTGAAAAATAATAGTTAGAAATTTTTAGCAACTCAAAAATACTCAGAACTAAAAATATACTATGCCAAGATTATTATATTTTTGGAAGGAAGAAAGGAATTAACATTTACTGCAGCTATGTGCTAGCTATGCTTGCATTTTACATTTGACCCTCACAGCAGTCCTGAAACGCAGATATGATTATTCCCAATACAAAGAGAAAACAAATTTGAGTCTTACAACATGTATATGAAAACAAATTTGTTAATAAGTGGCAACATCTGTGTTAAAAACAAGTCTGAGCCCAAAGTTCACGTTTTTCCCCAGATTAATTCATTGTATAAGAAATAAATGAAAAATAACACTTCCTCTACTAAGCATGTTAAATGCAATAGCATTTATTATCTATTGTATGCAGAACTCTATTCTTGAGGTAGTCAAAACATATGAAAAAAAATCTATTTCCAGGAAATTATTATATTTTTACATTGTTACATCACTTCGACTCAAAATGAGAAGAAACAGCTGCAAACATCCATTAATAATTGTAATGTGGAATGTACAGAGTATGAATCTAGGAAAATTAGAAGTTGTCAAAAATGAAATGGAACGCATAAACATTGATATGCTAGGCATCAGTGAGCTGAAATGGACTGGTATTGGCCATTCTGAATCGGACAATCATATGGTCTACTATGCCGGGAACGACAACTTGAAGAGGAATGACGTTCCATTCATCGTCAAAAAGAAAATTTCAAGATCTATCCCAAAGTACAATGCTATGATAGGATAATATCCATAAGCCTACAAGGAAGACCAGTTAATACGACTATTACTCAAATTTAGGCACCAAACACTAACGGGACAGATAAAGAAACTGAAGATTTTTACCAACTTCTGCAGTCTGAAATTGATCGAACATGCAGCCAGGATGCATTGATAATTACTAGAGGTTGGAATGTGAAAGTGGGAAACAAGGAAGAAGGATTGGTAGTTGGAAAATACGGCCTTGGTGATAGAAATGATCCTGGAGATTGCATGATAGAATTTTGCAAGACCAACGACTTCTTCACTGCAAATACTTTTTTCACCAACATAAAGGGCGACTATACACATGGACCTCGCCAGATGGAATACACAGGAATCAAATCGACTGCATCTGTGGGAAGAGACGATGGAAAAGCTCAATATCATCAGTCAGAATAAGGCCAGGTGCTGCCTGCAAAACAGACCATCAACTGCTCATATGCAAGTTCAAGTTGAAAGTGAAGAAAATTAGAACAAATCAACAAGAGCCAAAGTACAACCTTGAGTATATCCCACTGGAATTTAGAGATCATCTAAAGAACAGATTTGACGCGTTGAACACTAATGACTGAGGACCAGAGGAGTTGTAGAATGACATCAAGAACATCATAGACGAAGGAAGCAAGAGGTCATTAAACAGACAGGAAAGAAAGAAAAGACCAAAATGGATGTCAGAAGAGACTCTAAACTTGCTCTTGAATGTCGAGTAGCTAAAGTGAAAGGAAGAAATGATGAAGTAAAAGAGTTGAAGAGAAGATTTCCAAGGTTGGCTTGATAAGACAAAGTAATGTATAATAATGACATGTGCAAGGACCTGGAGATGGAAAACCAAAAGGGAAGAATATGCTCTGCATTTCTCAAGCTGAAAGAACTGAAGAAAAAATTCAAGCCTCGAGTTGCAGTAGTAAAGGATTCTATGGGGAAAATATTAAATGACTCAGGAAGCATCAAAAGAAGATGGAAGGAATATACAGACTCACTATACCAACAAGAATGAGTTGATGTTCAACTATTTCAGGAGGTACCATAAGAGCAGGAACCAATGGTACTGAAGGAAGAAGTCCAAGATGCACTGAAGGCACTGGTGAAAAACAAGGCTCCAGAAATTGAGAGAATACCAACTCACATGTTTCAACAAACGGATGAAACGCTGGAAGTGCTGCTCGCTCATCTATGCCAAGAAATTTGGAAGACAGCTACCTGGCCAATTGACTGGAAGAGATCTATATTTATGCCTATTTCCAAGAAAGATGATCCCACTGAATGCAGAAATTATCGAACCAGTATCATTAATATCACACGCAAGCAAAATTTTGCTGAAGATCATTCAAAAGCGGCTGTAGCAGTATATCAACAGGGAACTGCCAGAAACTCAAGCTGGATTCAGAAAAGGACATGGAACAAGGGATATCATTGCTGATATCAGATGGATCCTGTCTGAAAGCAGAGAATACCAGAAAGATGTTTAACTGTGTTTTACTGACGATGCAAAGGCATTCAACTGTTACGATCATAACAAATTACGGATAACATTGTGAAGAATGAGAATTCCAAAACGTTTAACTGTGCTCATGAGGAACCTGTACATAGATCAAGAGGCAGCTGCTCGAACAGAACAAGGGGATACTGCATGGTTGAAAGTCAGGAAAGGTGTGCGTCAGGGTTGTATTCTCTCACGATACCTATTCAATTTTTATGCGGAACAAATAACCCGAGAAGCTAGACTATATGAAGAAGAACGTGGCATCAGCATTGGAGGAAGACTCATTAACAACCTGCGATATTTAGATGACACAACCTTGCTTACTGAAAGTGAAGAGGACTTGAAGCACATACTGATGAAGATCAAAGACCACAGCCTTCAGCATGGATTACACCTCAACATAAAGAAAACAAAAATCCTCACAACTGGACCAATAAGCAACATCATGATAAACAGGGAAAAGACTGAAGTTGTCAAGAATTTCATTTTACTTGGATCCACAATCTACACCCACGGGAGCAAGAGTCAAGAAATCAAAAGATGCATTGCATTGGGCAAACATGCTGCAAAAGACCTCTTTAAAGTGTTGAAAAGCAAAGATGTCCCCTTGAAGACTAAGGTGCGCCTGACCCAAGCCATGGTGTTTTCAATTGCCTCCCATGCATATGAAAGCTGGATGATGAATAAAGAAGACTGAAGAAGAATAGACACCTTTGAATTGTCTTGGATAAGAATACTGAATATACCATGGACTGCCAAAAGAATGAACAAATCTGCCTTGGAAGAAGTACAGCCAGAATGCTTCTTAGAAGCAGGGATGGTGAGACTACGCCTCATGCACTTTGGACATGTCAGGAGGGATCAGTCCCAGGAGAAGGACATTATGCTTGGTAAAGTAGAGGGTCAGTGAAAAGAGGAAGACCCTCAGTGAGATGGACTGACATAGTGGCTGCAACAATGGGCTTAAGCATAACAACGACTGTGAGGATGGCACAGGACTGGGCAGTGTTTTGTTCTGTTGTACACAGTGTCACTATGAGTCGGAACTGACTCAACAGCACCTAACAACAACAACATCTAAGGTTAAGAAAACTCCTCTCAAATACTAATTCTTTAATATCTTTATATAGTTTTTTATAGTTTACCTTCACATCATTAACTTTTTAAAATTTTTACAACAACCATGTGAAATAGATTTGGTTTTCCTTCACTAAAAAAAAAAGCCAGTTGCTGTCAAGTTGACTCTGACTCATGGGGACCCCATGTGCAACAAAGCAGAACTGTGCTCCACAGGATTTTCAATGGCTGATTTTCTAAAAGTAGATCACTAGGCCTTTCTTCTGAGGTGCCTCTGGATGGACCTGAACCTCCAACCTTTCAGTTAGCAGCTGAGCATGTTAACTGTTTGCACCACCCAGGACATTATCACCTTAGGGAGAAGGAAATTAGAATTCAAGAGATGTTGAACAAGCCATCATAACAATGTTAATAAGTGGCAGAACTGGGATTTGAAACCAAGCCTTCTTACTCCAAGGCTAATACAGCTACCATGATATCTCAACCGTGTCCAATTTTGGGTTCATTTATACTATAAATAAATGGCCAGGTGAACAGCCACCATGAATCAATAGCATATGATGGTGACTTCCTATTTGCATGAGTTAGAGGGGGCTGATTTTCTCTCCTCTGTCTCCAGGAATTTTTCTTAACAACGTTGCTTCTGTTTTTGGCATCAGCAGAAAATAACAAGATTTATGGAGGAAACTTTGAATACTGTGATTATAAGTGGCGATCCTATTAGGAAAAAAAAAAGGTATATATAATGGTTGTTCTCACACTTTAGGCCCACCTGGAGCAATATGAAAAATCTTGATACCCAGGTCGCATCAAATTTCCAATAATTCAGGAGGTAGAGCCAACATTGCACTATAGACATAAGCAGCAAGCAGTCCCTCTACAGCAAAGACCTGAAACACTAAGTATAACAGAGACAAATGTCAATCCTGGAACCCTAAGCATCAAATGAAGAGATAAAGAACTCAGCCAAGCACCAAATGGAATAAGAAACTGACAGAGAACAAAGAGCGAGGAAAGATATGAGTGGAGGTCCCCTATCAGCTAACACAGCACAGATTCGCCATCCTGGACTCCTGTTGGAGATCGATGAACAGGGAGTACGGGAAAGCAGCTTCACAGAGCTCACAGCAGGAGACAGAACACCTGGTAAGCAGCGATATGTACCTTCACACACCCCGTCCTTCTCTCCTCTGTTTGGCCTCCACCAATTCCTAGCTGGCTACTGTTGCTCAGCCAGCCGGGAAGTGCTGGCTCCCTGCCGCTTGGAATTGCCTCGCGCATATTGGAGATCAGCGGACTTGGACCATGGGAAAGCAGCTTCATGTAGTTCCCAGCAGGATAGAACGCTCCTGGTAACCAGAAATATACGCCTTCCCACCCCCTACTCTTCCTCCCCCAGACTGGCATTGGCAGCTTCCTGCAGATTGCAGTCTCTCGGCCAGGTGGCACTGGCCGGCTGCATCAGTGGCATTTTTTTGTTGCTGGTGTTGCTTTTCTCAGCTTCATTTGTTTTCTTCCCTGCCTCTCACCTTCTCCACCTCCTGTCTCTCAAACACCTGGCTCCGAGTGCCATCTTTGCTTCTTCTTGAAAGGCTGTGAATCACTACTCAGCTGGGAAACTGCTTCCCTGGTCCGAACCACCACGCGGTTAGGATCCCCAGGGACGTTTTGTTTACTTTTGTTTTGTTCTGTTTGTTTTCTTTTCCTTGTGTTCCTTGGGAGCCCATTCTAGCCGGGCTGTACTGCATGGCTTTGGAGCCACTTCTCCGGTCTGCGCAGTCACATCAGTGGGATCTCTGAAGGCATTTCTTTTTTTGCTTTTTTCTTTTTTGTCTTCATTTCTCAGTTTCTTGTTTCTGTAAACTTACCTTCTTTTTCTGTATCCTGAATACCTGGCGCTGTGTTACATCTCTGCCCCTTGCAGCCAGGCTTCACTGCACCGCCTGGAGGCCACTTGCTTCATCTGTGCAGCCACACCAATGGGATCCCTGGGGGTTTTCCTTTTTCTAATTTTTATTTCTTTACTTTTCCCCTTTTGTTTTTCTCCAATTCTCAGTTTCTAGTCTCTCCACACCAACGGCAAGCTCCCTTAACACCATTTTTTTGTTTTTTCAGTTCCTCTTTCTCTCTACTATCTCTCTTCTTTCCCATACCCATATCAGCTCTACATATCACAACCTCCCCCTCCTTCCTGCCTACCTGCACTGTGCGCTGAACATCACACCCCGAGGAGGATAGGCAAGGCCTACAGGAACGTGCCCTGCACTGACTCCTGGCCCACGAAGTTGGTCCTAGTACGTGCCACAAACAACCCATTCCAGCCCCACTCCTTCAGCTGGACCTGCCCTGCTGCAGAATAGCTAAACGACTGACACTGCCCAATGGACAATGAGGTGAAAAGTACCATGCTCACTGTCTTACGCTGGGTTCTCTAGAGAAGCAAAACCAGTAAAGTGTATAAACATATACATAGAGAGAGATTATATCAAGGAAACAACTCACGCGATTGTAGAGGCTAGAACGTCCCAAATCTGTGGATCAGGGTAGAGGCCTCTCCAAAGTCACGCAGCTGCAGAAGCTGGCAATCCCAAGATCGGCAGGCCAGACAGCAGGGCTCCAGCTCACAGGCTGTGCAGATCGAAGAATCCGACAGATAAGCTGACAGCTCAAGTCCCAAGAATGGGAGATGAGATGATAGGAAGCAGCCGCAGGATCCAGAGAGAGCAAAAAGCCAGAATGTCTGCTTATATACAGATGTGGGCCACACCCCCAAGGAGACTCCCTTTCATCTGATTGGTTACTCACAGTATATTCAATCATGGGAGTGATTACATTAAAACACTGAGAACCATGGCCCAGCCAAGTTGACACACAATCTTAACCATCACAGTCCACCCCTTGTCAACTTGGCACACGTACACATCTCCTTAAACCATACACAATATCTGAATAAAGACAATTAGAAAGTCATACTTGCGCCTAACATGATACAACTAACACATGTACAATCGAAAACGCACTAGCCCCATTTACACTTTATATTTTATAAGTGAAGGAAACAAAAATATTTGATGCACACATACAAGTAGAAACACTCATAAAAATTACACTCCGTTTCTGCAACTGGTCACTTGGTCGTAACCTGTGTTTAGAACTATCTTCTTCTACCACCCATTCTGTATTCTCTTTGCCCTCAGAAAGCACTTTGGCTGGTCGTGGTTCTTTGCTTGGTGGGGTGACCCAAACCTTCATTCCTGAGGGGTCTGTGTCATTAGTAGTCATGTCAGAATTAGGTTGCTGTAGTTTTCCATTGACTTTAATCACAGGGCATGGTAGAACTAAGAGAAGACCCAAGGAATCTCCTGCATTCCAGACATACTCTTCTTTATCTCCATTATGTAATATCAATCTGATTTCCTCTTGGTAATCAGGATCAATCACACCAGCCAGTATGGTAACTCCCTTCTTTGCCTGTTGATCCAGAGGCATAAGGAGTCCAAAGTGGCCAGGTGGCATCCTTAACTTCCAGTTCAATGGAATCAGTGACGTGTCTCCAAGTGGGAGCATTCCTCCCTTTGGAACTAAGACCCCTAGGCCTGCAGAGCGTAAGGTCGAGGGGACAAGAAGCAAAAATCTTGCAAGTGGGTCACTAGGGGTAATAGTGAGTGGTGCCACTCCCACTTCCACCCCTTGATTCCTGGACCTGTGAATCCTGGCTATGGGAGAAACAGCACGATATATTGGATGTTGGTTTAAAGCATATACAGCCTCCTGGAGAACATTGCCCCAGCCTTGCAAGGTATGGCCACGTAGCTGGCGCTGTAATTTTGTCTTTAGAAGGCCATTCCATCGTTCTGTCAAGCCAGCTGCTTCAGGATGATGGGGAACATGATAAGACCAGTAAATTCCATGAGCTTGGGCCCACTGCCGCACTTCATTTGCTGTGAAGTTGAGTCCCTTGATCTGAGGCAATGTTGTGTGGGATACTGTGACAGTGGATAAGGCATTCTGTAAGTCCACGGATGGTAGTTTTGGCAGAAGGATTGCGTGCAGGGAAGGCAAATCCAAATCCAGAACAAGTGTCAATTCCAGTAAGGACAAAACACTGCCCTTTCATGATGGAAGTGGTCCAATGTAATCAACCTGCCACCAGGTTGCTGCTGATCACCTCAAGCGATGGTGCCATATCAGGGACTCAGTGTTGGTCTCTGCTGCTGGCAGATTAGGCACTCAGCAGAGGCTGTGGCCATGTCAGCCTTTGTGAGTGGAAGTCCATGCTGCTGGACGCATGCATAACCTCCATCCCTGCCACCATGGCCACTTTGTTCATGAGCCCATTGAGCAATGACAGGAGTAGCTGGGGAAAGAGGATGAGTGGTTTCCACAGAACGCGTCATCCTATCCACTTGATTGTTAAAATCATTCTCTGCTGAGGTCACACTTTGGTGAGCATTCACATGAGACACAAATATCTTCACTTCTTTAGCCCATTCGGAGAGGTCTATCCACATACCTCTTCCCCATAAGTCCTTGTCTCCAATTTTCCAATCATGTTCATTCCACGTACCTAACCGTCCAGCCAAACCATTGGCCACAGCCCATGAATCAATATATAATCACACATTTGGCCATTTCTCCTTCCAAGCAAAGTGAACAATCAGGTGCACTGCTTGAAGTTCTGCCCATTGAGAGGATTTCCCTTCATCACTGTCCTTCAGGGAGGTCCCAGAAAGGGGCTATAGTGCGACTGCAGGCCACTTTCAAGTGGCGCCTGCATATTGTGCAGAACCATCTGTAAACCAGGCACGAGTTTTCTCTTCCTCAGTCAACTGATCATAAAGAACTCTGCATGAGGCTATAGGTGCAGACTGGGGGATGGAAGGTAATGTGACAGAAGTGAAGACCATGGGCATTTGGGCCACTTTCTCATGCTACTTACTTGAGCCTTTGAGTCCTGCTCGGGCCCGATCTCGAATATACCACTTCCATTTAAAGATGGAGTGCTGCTGTGTACGTCCAACTTTATGGTTCTATGGGTCAGACAACACCCAGTTCATGATGGGCAGCTCAGGCCTCATGGTGACTGGGTGTCCCATGGTTAAGCGTTCAGTCTCTCCTAAGGCCCAGTAACAAGCCAAAAGTTGTTTCTCAAAAGGATAGTTATCTGCAGAGGATGGCAGAGCTTTGCTCCAAAATCCTAAGGGTCTGCACTGTGATTCACCAATAGGGTCCTGCCAAAGACTCCAAACAGCATCCCTATCTGTCACTGACATTTCAAGCACCATTGGATCAGCTGGATCATATGGTCCAAGTGGCAGAGCGGCTTTCACAACAGCCTGAACCTGTTGCAGAGCCTTCTCTTGTTCTGGTCCCCACTCAAAACTAGCAGCTTTTCGAGTCACTTGATGAATAGGCCGGAGTAGCACACACAAATAAGGAATATGTTGCGTCCAAAATCCAAAGAGGCCCACTAGGTGTTGTACCTCCTTTTTAGCTGTGGGAGCAGCAAGATGCAATAACTTAACCTTCACTTTAGAAGTAATGTCTTGACATGCCCCACACCATTGGACCCACTGAAGTGGAAGGTGCCTGAATCTTTGTGGGATTAATCTCCCACCCACAAACACACAAATGTTTTACCAATAAGTCCAGAGTCACTGACACTTCTTCCTTACTAGGTCCAGTCAGCATAATGTCATCAATGTAATGGACCAGTGTGATGTCTTGTGGAAGGGAAATGCGATCAAGGTCCCTGCAGACTAAATTATGACATAGGGCTGGACAGTTAATGTAGCCCTGAGGTAGGCAAGTGAAGGTGTATTGTTGGCCTTGCCAGCTGAAGGCAAACTGCTTCTGGTGGTCCTTTGAAACAGGTATGGAGAAAAAGGCATTAGCCAGATCAATAGCCGTATACCAGGTACCAGGAGATGTATTAATGTGCTCAAGCAGTGAAATTACATCTGGAACAGCAGCTGCAATTGGAGTCACCACCTGGTTAAGTTTCTGATAATCTACTGTCATTCTCCAAGATCCATCTGTTTTTTCACAGGTCAAACAGGTGAGTTAAATGGGGATGTGGTGGGAATCACCACCCCTGCATCTTTCAAGTCCTTGATGGTGGCAGTAATCTCCACAATCCCTCCAGGAATGTGGTGTTGCTTTTGGTTTACTATTTTCCTATGTAGGGGCAGTTCTAATGGCTTCCACTTGGCTTTTCCTACCATAATAGCCCTTACTCAATTTCTCAGGGATCCAATGTGGGGGTTCTGCCAGTTGCTGAGTATATCTATTCCAATTATGCATTCTGGAACTGGGGAAATCACTACAGGATGGGTTTGGGGACCCACTGGACCTGCTGTCAGACGGACATGAGCCAAGACTCCATTAATAACCTGACCTCCACATGCCCCCACTCTGACTGGTGGGCCACAGTGACGTTTTGGGTCTCCTGGAATTAGTGTCAGCTCAGAGCCAGTATCCAGTAATCCCTGAAAAGTCTGATTATTTCCTTTTCCCCAGTGAACAGTCACTCTCGTAAAAGGCCGTAGATCCCATTGGGGAAGGCTGGGAGAAAGATTAACAGTAAAAATTTTTGGCAGTGTACTGGAGTCCTTCCCCAAGGGGACACGGCAACCCCTTCATTCAAGGGGTTGTGGGTCTTTAAACTCACTCAAATCTGGGAATTGATTGAGGGACCATGACTCTCTATTCTGGCAGTCTGAATTAGACTGCTGTTCACCTGACCTAGAATTCATCCGTTTGTATAAATCAAGTAAATATTTAGTAGATTTCCTATCTATTTCACTCCTAGGGACATCATGACTAAGAAGCCAATGCCATAAGTCCATACGAGTCAGACTATTCTAATTACTGCTTTGACTCCTCTGTCAATTACTGTAACCATGCCCACCTTGTCTTTTGTCGATTCAGTGCAACCACTTGGCCCCTACTACCACGGTGTCCAATTAGCCCCATTGTAGTTAGGTGTCTTAATTCAGTTAGGGCAGGTCCCACTGTCAAATCTGACTTACATAAAATAGCAATCACAGCAGTCTTCAAGGATACTGAAGCTCCCGTCACAAATTTGTTCCTCACAGCTGTGGTAAAAGGTGTGCCCTCTGGACACTCCATGTGTGGGTCTTCAGGTCCAACTTGATAAATCCACTCTAGGATACCAATTTCCCTAAGCCTTTGGATACCTATACAAAGTCAGTTCTGGTACTTCAACTTGATTTAGTGTTGGCCACCTCATAATCCATGCTTCAGCAACTCAACCAAATAAACTATTACATCTTTTCCTAACTTCTCTAGCTGAAACACTGAATGAACAGCCCGTGGTTAGTGGACCCATATCAATAAACTCAGACTGATCCATCTTTAGCTTCCTTATACCATTATCCCACACCCTTAATAGCCATTTCCACACATATTCCCCAGGTTTCTGTTTGTACATATTAGAAAACTCAAGTAGTTCTTTTGGAGTGTAGCGTACCTCCTCCTGGGTCACACTTTGTACACCTTTTGGGGCTCGCTGGGACTTAAGCCTAGTTGTAGGTCGAGAAGACAAAATCAGTAGTATGGAATTGTTTTGAGAACATTCAGCATTATCTTGTAAAGCATCTGCCTCAGGCGATGCTCCAGGCAATGACTCAGGAAAGTGCTCTTTAGAGGCAGCTTGGCTAGGGCTAATCTCCTCAAATGCGAGTGGAGGGTCTAATGGTTTTTCTGGGCAGGGTGGTTTAGCAGACAAACAAGAAGTAATCTCTTCAAATGGGACTGGTTCTGCTGGCAGGAATAATTCAATGGAATTTACAGGCTCAGTGTCCCCATCTTCCTGATTATCTGCCCATATGTCCCCATCCAACTCTCAGGATCCCATCTCTTCCCAATCAATGCCCTTACTTTAACTTCAGACACCTCTCGAGGTTTGCAATTGAGCTGGCATTGTAATTCAGTCACTCTTACAATAAGACTCTGGGTTTGGTTTTCAGCAATTTCAGCTCTGTTACTACGAGAAATAAGGCTTTCTTTCAAAGCACAAGAGGAAGCCTTGAGGTCATGTATGCAGCACTTGAATCTTGACTCTGAAGCCCTGAGCACATCTCTTTCCTTCATCAGTTTGTCTAGCGAAAGTATGACAAACCAACCAGCTTCCTTATACTGCTCATTCTGACAAAGTTGTAGAAAGATATCACACACGCATTCACCCTGAGCCTCACCTTTCACCAATACCTGATCTACCAGTGGTGATAATTTTGCATATTTGTATCGCCACCTTGCTCCATGGACTAGCAGTGACCTCTTTACTGCTGGAAGCAGAGTCATCAACGTCTTTATGACTAACTTGACTTGAGAACCAATATAGAAAACTCATCCTTACAATTTTGTTTCTCTAGAACCACTCCAGGTAACAAATGTCTTAGGCTGGGTTCTCTAGAGAAGCAATACCAGTAAAGTGTACAAATTTATATATAGAGAGAAAGATTACAGCAAGAAAACAAGCCACGCGATTGCAGAGCCTAGAAAGTCCCGAATCCGTGGATCAGGGTAGAGGCCTCTCCCAAGTCACACAGCTGCAGAAGCTGACAGGCCCAAGATTGGCAGGCCAGAGAGCAGGGCTCCCGCTCACAGGCTGTGCAGATCGACGAATCCGGCAGATAAGTCGACAGCTCAAGTCCCAGGAATGGGAGATGAGACGACAGGAAGCAGCTGCAGGATCCAGAGAGAGCAAAAAGCCAGAACTTCTGCTTATATTCAGATGTGGGCCACACCCCCAAGGAGACTCCCTTTCATCTGATTGGCTACTTACAGTATATTCAATCATGGGAGTGATTACATTAAAACACTGAGAACCATGGCCCAGCCAAGTTGACACACAGTCTTAATCATCACACCCACAGACGAGAAAACAACAAAGAATGCACAGCCTGCCTGCTCAGACATAACCAAATAAAATAAAAAAGCAGGACGAAATGAACAATTCTACAATCAATGAACAAAAATACCTACTGAATATCCTGAAGAGAGCAGACAATATCAAAACATATTAAAAAAACGGGACAGGATGGTTCCAGTAGGTGTCCACAATAAAACACCAGATGACTTTCCAGCAGAAGAAAAGGCACTAGAAATACCTGATAGGGAATTCAAATCTCTAATATTCAGAGCTATCCAAGAGTTGAAGTATAAAGCAGACAAATTCATGGAAAATACCGACAAAAAAATGGAATAATTCAGGAAAATAATACAGGAAGAAAATGCAAAAATAAACTCACAACTAGAAATCATAGAAAAACAACGATTAGAAATCCAAGGGATAAACAACAGATTTCAGAGATGAACAGTGTCATAGAAGGGCTGAGGAACAGGTCTGAAATGATGGAAGACAGGATCAGCGAAACTGAAGATAAAAACTTGGATACAACTTTGAGGACAAATCGTAAAAAATAACGAAGAAAAATGAAGAAACTCTGAGAATGATGTGGGATGCAATGAAAAGCAAAAATCTGTGAGTGACTGGAATTGCAGAACAGGGGGAGAACACAAAACACAGAAAGGATTATTGAAGCATTGCTGAGAGACAACTTCCCTAATATCATGAAAGATGAAAAGCTGACCATCCAAGCTCAATGAACCCCATATACGACAGACCCTAAAAGAAAATTACGAAGGCATATCATAATCACACTTGCTAAAGATAAAGACAAAGAAATAATCCTGAGAGCAGCTTGAGAAAAACAAAAAATCACATGCAGAGGAGAAACAATAAGACTAAACTCTGATTGTTTGGCAGAAACCATGCAGGCAAGAAGGCAATGGGATGACACTGAAAAAAAAAAATTGCCAACCAAGCATAATATATCCTTCAAAACTCTCATTCTGATATGATGGTGAAGACTTCCGGGCAACATGGCGATATAGTCAGAATACCATGTTGTCGCTCTGTAGCAAAGATCAGAAAAACTAAATCAAAGAGTCACACGTCAGTTCTGAAATCCTAAGCATCTAATGAAGAGACAAGGAACTCAGCCAAGCAACGAATGGAATAAGAAACTGACCAAGAACAGAGAGCGAGGAGAGATATATGCAGAGGTCCCCTATCAGCTACTGCAGCATGGATCCAGCATCTTGGACCCTATTAGAGACTGGTGAATAGGGGGTACGAGAAAGCAGATTCACAGAGCTTCCAGCAGGAGACAGAACAACAGGTAACCGACGATATATGCTTTCACATCCCCCATCCTTCTTCACCCCCATTTAGCCTTCTCTGCTTCAGCCAGTCTCTTGCCTGGGAAGCACCAGCTGCTTGGATTTCACCTGTCCGCTCTGGCCAGCTCTCTGAGTGCCATTTGTTGGCTGCTGGTGTTGCTTTTTTCCACTTCTTTTGATTTCTTCCTTACCTCTTACCACCTCCCACATCTTTCTCTCAAATACCTGGCTCCATGTGCCATCTTTGCCTCTTCCTGAAAGGCTGCAAACCACTGCTTGACTCTGAAACAGCTTCCCAGATTGTGCCGCCACTTGGTAGGACCCCCATAGCTTTTTTCTTTGTTTGCTCTGATTTGTTCTGTTTTGATTTGTTTGTTTCCTTTTTCTATTCTTGGCTCGGGAGGCCCTTCTAGCAATGCAGTACCACAGGGCTTGGAAGCTACTCCCTTACTCTGCGCAGACGCACAAGGACATCCCTGGGGACATTTTGTTTTCCTTGATTACTTTCTTCTTCTTTTTTTTTTTTTTTGTTTTGGTGGGTTTTTTTGTTTCTCTGTTTTGTTTTCTTGTCTCTCTTATTCCCTTTTTGTCTTTCTTCATTTCCAGTTTCTTGATTTATTCATTTTTTTTCTTTTACCTTTTTTCTTTTTATTTACATTTTTGTTTTTCCTCATTTCTCAATCTCTCATCTCTCCACTTCAAGAGCAAGCTCCCTTAGCACTCTTTTTGTTCATTTGTTTGTTTTTGGCTCCTGTTCCTCTCTCCTCTTTCTCCTCTTTCCCATACCCATCTTAGCTGTACATATCACAATCGACCACCTCCTTCCTAACTACTGGCACCATGTAATGAACATCCCCTACCAAGCAGCACAGGCACAGCCTACTGGAACCTGGCCTGCACGGATTTCTGGTTTGCACTGTCAGCCCTGGTACAGGCCACAAACAACTCATCCTAGCAACTCACCCTCAGCTGGACCTGACCTGCTGTACCATCTCTGAGTGACTGACCCAGCCTACTGGAGAAGGAGGTGAAAAGTATCGTGGCCACAGACGAGCAAACAAGAAAGAACGCAGAGCCCGCCTGCTCATATATAATGAAACCAAATAAAAAAGCAGGATGAAACAAACAAATCTACAATCAATAAATGAGGAAAATAACCACTGAATGCCCCGAAGACAGCAGACAACATCAACACATATACAAAATCAGGACAGGATGGTTCCAGTAGCCATCCAAAATAAACCAGATGAATTACCAGTAGAAAAAAAGGCACTAGACCTAACTGATAGGGAATTAAAATCTCTAATACTCAGAATTATCCAAGAGTTGAAGCAAAAAGCAGACAAAAATGGGGAAAAAATAGACAAATTCATGGAAAAGGCAGACAAATTAATGGAAAATATAGACAAAAAAATTGAAGAATTCAAGAAAATAATACGAGAACAAATGCTAAAATAAATTCACAGCTAGAGATCATACAAAAACAACAATTAGAAATCCAAAAGATAAACAAAAAGATTTCAGAAATGGACAGAGTCATAGAAGAGCTGAGAAGCACATTTGAAATGATGGAAAATAGGATCAGCAAAACTGAAGGCACACAGTTGGATAAAACTCTGTTTGAGGAAAAATCAGAAAAAAGAAGGAAGAAAATTGAAGAATCCCTGGGAATTATGTGGGATACAATTAAAAGCAACAATCTGTGAGTGATTGGAATTCCAGAACTGGGGGAGAAAACAGACTACATAGAGAGGATCATTGAAGACTTGCTGACAGAAAACTTCCCCAATATCATGAAAGACGAAAAGCTGACCATCCAGGAAGCTCAACAAACCCCAGGTAGGATAGACCCCAAAAGAAAATCACCAAGGCATATCATAATCACACTCACTAAAACCAAAGACAAAAAATCCTGAGAGCAGCTCAAAAAAAACAAAAACTCACATACAGAAGAGAAACAATACGACTAAGCTCAAATTATTAGGCAGTAACCATGCAGGCAAGAAGGCAATGGGATGACATATAGAAAACCTTGAAACAAAAAAATTGCCAGCCAAGAAAAATATATCCTGCAAAACTCTCATTCAGATATGATGATGAAATTAGGTCATTTCCAGATAAACAGAAATTAAGGGATTATGTAAAAACCAAACCAAACTTACAAGACTTATTAAAGGGAGTCCTTCGATCTGAGAACAAACAACCTCAGACCACAGGCTGAATCTAGAACACAGGATTGTACCAGCCAGATACCAATCTAGGAAATGAACTCTTAAGGACTATGCAAAACCAAAAGAACTACAACAGGGAACCATTTAATCTATAAGTGACAACAGCTTCACAACAATAAAAGAGGGAATAAACAGTGTAAGCATAGAACCTTCTAATGGAGAGGAAGGCAAGGCGATACCAAGTAGTAATAGACTAGTTCAGATCTAGGAAGATAAGGATAAATTTCAAAAAAATGGAAGAATTCAAGAAAATAATACGAAAAGGATGCCCTTTATCACCACTCCTATTTTACATTGTGCTGGAAGTCCTAGCTAGAGCAATAAGGCAAGATAAAGAAATAAAGGGCATACAAATGGGTAAGGAAGAAGTAAAACTGTCCGTATCTGAGGATGATATGATACTACACATAGAAAACCCTAAAGACTCCATGAGAAAACTACCTAAACTAATAGAAAGATTCAGCAGAGTAGCAGGATACAAGATAAACACACCAAAATCAGTTGGATTCCTATATGCCAATAAAGAGAACAATGAAAATGAATTCAGGAACACAATACAATTTATAATCACCCCTAAAAAAATAAAACACTTAGGAATAAATCTAACCAGGGATATAAAAGACCTGTACAAATACAATTACAAAATACTACTGCAAGAAACCAAGAGATTTCCATAAATAGAAAAACATACCATGCTTATGGATAGGTAGATTCAACATTGTGAAAATGACAATTCTGCCCAAAGCAAATTACAAATACAATGCAATCCCGATCTAAATACTAACAACATTCTTTAATGAGATGGAAAAACTAATCATTAACCTTATATAGAAAGGGAAGAAGTCCCAGATAAGTAAAGCATTATTGAAGAAGAATAAAGCAGGAGGACTCACACTATCTGACCTCAGAATCTACTATACAGTTACAGTAGTCAAAACAGCCTGGTACTGGTACAATGACAGATACACTGACCAATGGAACAGAATTGAGAACCCAGATGTAAATCCATCCACCTACAGTCACCTGATCTTCAACAAGGGCCCTAAGTCCATCAAAAGGGGAAAAGACAGTTTTTTGAACAAATGGTGGGGGCAAAACTGGATGTCCAACTCCAAAAAAATGAAACAGGACCCATACCTCACACCATACACAAAAACTAATCCAAAATGGATCAAAGACCTAAATAGAAAGCCAAAAACTATAAAGTTCATAGAAGAGAAAATAGGGTCAATGTTAGAGGCCCTAATACATGGCGTTAACAGGATTCATACCATAACTAACAACACACAAACCCCCAAAGATAATCTAGATAACTGGAACCTTCTAAAAATTAAACACTTATACTCATCAAAAGACTTCTCCAAAAGAGTAAATGGATAACCTACTGATTGGGAAAACTTTTTGGTTATAACAGATCTGACAAAGGTCTAATCTCTAAAATCTACGGGAAAATCCAACACCTCTACAAAAAAAAGACAAATAATCCAATTAAAAAAAGAGGCAAAGGAAATAAGCAGACACTTTGCCAAAGAAGAACTCAAGTGGCTAACAGAAACATGAGGAAATACTCGGGATCATTAGCCATTAGAGAAATACAAATCGTAACCACAATGAAATTGCACCTCACCCAGGCATTACAGGCATGAATCAAAAAAAAAAAAACTGGAAATAAATGTTGGAGAGACTTCGGGGAGATCAGAACTCTTATGCACTGCTAGTGCAAATGCAAAATGATACAACCATTTTGGTAAATGATACGGTGCTTCCTTAGAAAGCTAGAAATAGAAATACCATATGATTCAGCAATCCCTCTCCTAGGAGTATATCCTAGAGAAATAAGAGCTGTCTTAGGCTGAGTTCTCTAGAGAAGCAAAACCAGTAAAGCGTATAAACATGTATAGAGAGATTTATATCAAGGAAATAGCTCACCCAATTGTAGAGGCTAAAATGTCCCAAGTCCACAGATCAGGATAGAGGCCTCTCCCAGTTCACGTAGCCACAGAAGCTGGTGAAATCAAGGTCGGCAGGTCAGAGAGGGGCTCCCGCTTACAGGCTGTGAAGGTCAATGAATTCCAAGATCAGCAGACAAGACTGCAAGGTTTCTCCTGATTCACGTAGCTGCAGGGGCTGGCGAACCCAAGGTCAGCAGGTCGGGGAACCAGACTCTTGCTCGCAGGCTGAGAAGTTCGACGAATTCCAAGATCAACAGGCAAGCTGATAGCTCAAGTCCCACGAACTGGAGGTGAGACAACAAGAGGCAGCTGCTGAGTCTGGAACAAGCCAAAAACCTTGGCAAGGCGAGCAGGCAGAAAGTAACTGGCGGACGGCGGAGAGATGAAAACTGAGGGGGCAGTGAGCTGCCACAGGCCCCACCTCCACCAGTACCACTCAGCAGATTCCATCATGGGGGTGATTACAACATTATACAACTGCTAAAACACTGAGAATAATGGCCTAGCCAAGTTGACGTACAATCTCAACCATCACAAGAGCCATCACACAAATAGACATGCACACCCATGTTCATGGCAGCCCTGTTCACAACAGCCAAAACATGGAAACAACCTAGATGTCCATCAACAGATGAATGGATAAACAAACTACGGTACATACATACAATGGAGTTATTATGCAACAATAAAGAACAATGATGAATCTGTGAAGCATCTCATAATATGGATGAACCTGTAGAGCATTATGCTAAGTAAAAGAAGTCAATCATAAAAGGACAAATATTGTATGAGATCAGTAGTGTAAAAATTCATGAAAAGGTTTACACACAAAAAGAAACAATCTTCGACGGTTATGAGGGAGGGGAGGTGTGGGGATAGAAAAACACTAAATAGACAATAGATAAGTGGTGAAGGGTAAGATAGTACACAATACTGGGGAAGCCAGCACAATTTATACAAGGCAAGGTCATGGGAGCTCATAGACACATCCAATCTCCCTGAGGGACTGAACTGCTGGGCTGAGGCCTGTGTGGACCATGGTCTCGGGGAACATCTAGTTCAACTGGCATAACATAGTTTATAAAGAAAATGTTCCACATTTTACTTTGGTGAGTACTATCTGGGGTCTTAAAAGCCTGCACGTGGCCATCTAAGATACTCCACTAGTCTCACCCCTTCGGGAGTAAGGGAGAATGAAGAAAACTAAACATACAAGGGAAAGATGATTAGTCCAAAGGACTAATGGACCACAACTACCATGGCCTCCACCAGACTGAGTCCAGCATAACTAGATGGTCCCCGGCTATCACCACTGACTACTCTGACAGGGATCGCAACAGAGGATCCCGGACAGAGCTGGAGAAAAACGTAGAACAAAATTCTAACTCACAAAAGAAGACCAGATTCACTGGCCTGACAGAGACTGGAGAAAACCTCAGACTATGGCCCCTGGACACCCTTTTAGCTCAGTGATGAAGTCACTCCTGAGGTTCACCCTTTAGCCAAAGATTAGACCGGCCCAGAAAACAAAACAAGACTAAAGGGGCACACTAGCCCAGGGGCAAGGACTAGAAGGCAGGAGGAGACAGTAAAGCTGGTAATAGGGAACCCAAGGTCGAGAAAGGAAAGTGTTGTTATGTCGTGGGGTTGTTAACCAATGTCATAAAAACAATATGTGTACTAACTGTTTTATAAGAAGCTTGTTTGTTTTGTAAAACTTCATCTAAAGTACAATTTAAAAAAACCCAAAAAACAAAGTCAAATGGTCTGGGAGTGGGAGTCAGACATTACTAGTTTTTAGAGATGCCCGGGTAATTTTAATATGGCCCTCAGTATAGGAACCACTGATGGAGATGTTTCTGGATGTCCAAAGGAATACAAGCTGATTTTCTTTTGTCATCATTTTTTTTCTTTGTTTCATGTTTTAGTAATCCAATTACTTTTTCATTTTCTAGCGAAACAGTTGAATGCAATTCAGTCATAATTTCTCCATGCCAACACTATTCAAGAGTGAAAAGACCAAATGTAGGCATCCTACGTTTTAAGCTGTTTTGCCCCTGAAATGATGAAATGTATGGAAGATTTATTGAATGTCTACTACTTCACATTTATATATTAATTAGTTATTTCCCAAACTCTAAGAATTGGTTTTGGTATATAACTGGGTCAGAAAAACTAGGCTATCAGCAATACTGGCAACAGGCAAAATTGTGAGACGGGTAAAATTAGTTTTTTTGCTACCTTCCTGACTATTGATGCCCAATTATCATGCAACTATGTCCAGTTTCATGGGTGTATGTTTCATATTATCTATATGCCAATGATGTCCAAGTTTACAGCTCCAGCGCAAATATCTATCATCTCAGATTTAACATGTCCAAAGCTGATCTTATCTGCACGCATCCCCCAAACCAGTTTGAACTGTAGCCTTCATCATCTCATTTGAGGGCAAATCTAACCTCTTCCAAATGGTCATGTAAATAACCTTGGAGTCATTATTGACTCCTCTCCTTCTCACACACCCCACATCCAAACTCAGGAAATCCTGTGGGCTCTGCTTTCAACATACACTAAATTTAACCACTTCTCACTATCTTCTGCTTTCAATCTAGTCTCAACCACCATTATCTCTTGCCTGGGTTACTGCGAGAACCTCTTAAATGGTCTCTGCTTCTGTCCTTGCCCACCTACAGTCAATTCTCAACACAGTAGCCTAATGATTCTTTTGAATCACAAGTCAGATCATGTCACTCCTTTGCTGAAAACTGTACAATGGCACCCATCTCACTCCAGAATAAAACCCAAACCAAAAAACCAAACCCACTGCCGTCAAGTCAATTCAATTTGGACTTACAGCGACCCTCCAGGACAGAGCAGAACCACCCCATACGGTTACCAAGGCTGTAAATCTTTACGGAAGCGGACTGCCACATCTTTCTCCCCTGGAGCAGCTGGGGGATTCAAACTGCCGACCTTTTGGTTAGGAGCCAAGTGCTTTGACCACTGAACAGCCAGGGCTTGAATAAAAACCCAAAGTCCTTAAAATGACCTTTAAGGCCCATACAGAATCTAGATCCCTGTTACCTGTCTACCCTCATATCTAATACTCTCCGTTACTCTCTACTTTCCAGCCACACTGGTCTCTTTGCTATTCTTCCAATCTGCTAAGCACACTCTTACCTCGAGGCTTTTGCACTGCCTATTCTCTCCCTCCTCCTGGAGCTCTGGTGGCAAAGTGGTTAAGAGCTTGGCAGCTAACCAAAAGGTCGGCAGCTCAAATCCACCAGCTGCTCCTTGGAAACCCTACGGGGCAGTTCTACTCTGTTCTATAGGGTCACTGTGAGTTGAAATCAACTCGATGGCAATGGATTTTGGGTATTCCTTCCTCCAGGAGTGTTCTTCTGCCAGAAATCTATTGACTGAATTCCCTTATCTCCTTCCATTCTTTGCTTAAATGTCACTTTCTCAATGAAGGCCTAGTCCAACCTCCCTATTTAAAACTGCAGCCTGCTTATTCCTCTAACACCTCTTCCAATACCCTTTTTTTTTTTCATAGCTCTTATCTTCTAACATAATGTACGTTACTTACTTTTTATGTCTATTGTTTGCCTCTTCCTGTCAAACCGTAAGCTCCATGAGAGCCGGCAACTTTTTTTTTTTTTTTTTTTTTGCTTTTCCTCACTGATGTATCCCAAATGTCTGAAACAGTGCTTGGCACAGAACCAAAACCAAACCTGTTGCCAGTCAAGTAGATTTCAACTCACAGTGACCCTATAGGACAGCACAGAACTGCCCCATAGGGTTTCCAAGGAGCAGCTGGTGGATTCAAACTGCTGACCTTTTGGTCAGCAGCTGAGCTCTTAATCACAGCGCCACCAGGGCCCTGCTTCGCACAGAGTGGGTGCTAAATAAATACCTGCTGAAAGATTGAACAAATTCAGCTTATATTATTTTTCTTATTTTATTATTCACATAGCAAGGTAACATGCTCAGATTAAAATATTAGGAGAAAAACTGCTTTTCTGAAGTTAGTAATTTTAAAATGCTTTTAGTTTTTCCTTGTTTCAACATTAAATATGTTAAGGACAAGTATATGAGATGAACAGACACCAATTTTATAAATCTCATTTTTCGTAAGATTTTTGACGGGTAAATTGATGAAAGCTTTAGGGATTTATAGTAAGTGTATTCTGAATTTACATATCAGAATGCTCTTTAAGCTCCATCAATATTCAAGAGTCTAGCTTATATTAATTCTTTGGGAGATTATATTGTTTGGTTAAATTTAATTTCTTTGATTAATACTTCCAATTATATCTAAGAAAAATTATTCAACAAAAGTAATAAGTAACATACTAAGTTTTAGTATACTTGGATCCCTATGAGTTCCTTTCGGTCCTTATGTCACTGCGGTGAGCCTGCTTTGGTTTTATGGATTAGTATTTGTTACTTTTTCAAGTTTTCTCAAAATGTCTCTTTAGTCCTGGTTAATACCTGCTCTTTCCGTTAGTTCTTCATTGATTTTCTTTATCTAGAAATCCATAAATTGAAAGGAAGTTTCTTCCAGAAATAACCACATAATATCGCAAAGTATGACTTTCCATATTTTCCTGGTGAGATTTCATATCTACTTCAAATGGCTTTGTGAGGGCAGAAAATAATGTTAAGTATCTGGCACATGATAAGCTTTCAATCAATAGCTATTATTAACATTAAGCCAAATTTCCAGAGCTGTGAAAATCACTGGTCTTATTTTTCTTACTTCTATACCTTTAAGATAAAAGACTATTAAGGGAAAACAAACAAACAAACAGGGTACACAGAGTATCCTTGAGAAAAAAACAAAATTCATGGGTCATATAGATAAATTTTATTTCTGAAATCCTATGAATGGATATAATTGTGACTTTACAAACAAAAGTTTTTATGGAAAGAAAAACGGTCAAACTTTTTTATAGCTTGATATTACAGAATACAGTGTTTCACTTCAACTCAGAAGCACACACAGTAATGCTCAACTCAAAGGAAAAAACTCATGATTCTTGTGGGCTTAGCATACTTGTTTGAAAGCACATTTTCTATGAAAATATTCAGTCTTCCCAATCTGATATAACCACTAACTATTTAGGTTACCACTTAAAAATATAAGGTCAACCTCTGTTTTTGATGGTAGTAAGGAAGGAAAATTAGACTTTTTCACAAGGAATTTTAAGGAAGAAGTTTTAGTGTGATAGGGTTCCTCCCATCTATAAAAGGCACACAAAGCAATGTAAACAATATCACGGTGCGTAGCATATTGACCAAAGTCACGTGGAATTAATCTACCAGAAAGCATGCAAAATATACTAAGTAACAAGAGATTGAGGGAGAGAGAATGGATAGGAAAATTAAGTTCATAGATGGAGTTTGCTTATTTCTAATATACTGCCAATAACCAAACCAAATAATCTCCCCCAAACCATTAGTATTTTAAGAACAAATATTTTAATTCCCCCAATGTTCCAATATTTAATACTTTTGTTTGAATAGATTAAGCACCCAGTACAAAACTTCAGACTGTGCTTAAATGTTCTTTATAATCTAAATCTAAACACAATTATGAATATTACTCTATAATTAAAGTAAAAATTTTCAAATTAATGGATTCTACATACCTGAGTTTAATATTTCCTATTTCATTTTAATTTATTGTAAAAGTATATTTTAAAATTTCAAGGAAACAAATCAGTCTTAATGACTTTAATAAATTGTTTTTATTTTTCTATATTCCTTTCCAGTTATTTTATATATACATACATGAAAACACACAGAAATGACATGCCCCCAATTTTCATATGACAGGAATGAAAGCACAGGTGCAACTTTGTATTTTTAGCTATAGCTTTTAATATCTTTGCAACATAAAATGTAAATAGATCGGCATATTTGAACAATTTTCTGACTCATTTATATGTATCACTGAGATAAGTAATAGAAACAATGAAACTCCATAGATTCTAAATCAAAGATAACTCAAGTTTTCAGTGGGGGAAAGAAGGCCTACTCTTTAAGAAAGAACAATGCATATATTAACTGATTCCAGTGAAAAATAGGACAGCCTTAGTTATCTAGTGCTGCTACAACAGAAATACCACAAGTGGACGGCTTTAACAAAAATTTATTCTCTCAGTTTTGGAGGCTAGAACTCCAAATTCAGGGTGCCAGCTCCAGGGGAAGGCTTTCTTTCTCTGTCAGCTCTGGGGGAAGGTCGCTGACATCAATCTTCCCTGGTCAAGGAGCTTCTCAGTGCAGGGACCCAGGATCCAAAGGACATGCTATTCTCCTGGCTCTTGTTTCTTGGTGGTATGAGGTCCCCGCGTCTCTCTGTTTGTTTCTCTCTTTTATATCTCAAAAGAGATTGACTTATGGCACATTCTAATCTTGTAGACAGAGTCCTGCCTCATTAACATAACTGCCTTGAATCCTGCCTCATTAACATCATAGAGGTAGGTTTAACAACACCCAGGAAAATCACATAAGATGATAAAATGGTAGAGAATCACACAATACTGGGAATCATGGCCTAGCCAAGCTGACACACATTTTTGGGGGACACAATTCAATATATGACATTCCACCCTTTGGCCCCCCCAAAATTCATGTCCTGGCCACATGCAAAACACATTCACGCCATCATATCACAGCAAAACTCTTAAATCAACTCCAAGTGCAAAATCCAAAAATTCTTCTTCATTGGTGAAATTGAGAATACAAGTAATCTGCTTCCAAAGTACAATGGTGGAACAGGCACAAGCTACACATTTCCATTTACAAATGGAAGAAATTGGAGGGAAAGAAGGGATAACAGGCACCAGGCAAGTTAGCAGAACACATTACGTTAGCTCTCAAGGCTTGAGAATAATTCTCTGTTCTGAAATGATTTAGGCAACGGCCCTGCCCTCCAGACTCTTGGGTGTTGGCCACACTTTCTGGATTCTGGGTGGAGGCCCCTTGGCCCTGGGCTTCAGCTCCGCCTTCCAGGCCCACTGGAAAGGTAAATATGCTCCCTCGCATTTGGACGGCCCATTTCTCCTAGTCCAACTAAGTGGTGACTCTACCCTTTAAGACCCCAGAGGTCGTGGCCCTACTCTTTGACACTGAGGTGGTTCTGCTTCCTGTGTTCCTTTTCTCTTCAGGTTCTGCTTCCTGGTTCCTTGGTCTCTCAGCCCCAAAGGCTGGTGCCTGCGTCTGCCCTGCTAGGGCAAGTGTTCCAAAGATCTTTAGCTTCACAAATAAGTGTCTGGAGGCACCCCACTCTGCCAGTAAACTTCTGCCGGAGGTATTCAGCTCTCTTGCTCCATGGGTCCACTCCAGCACTGTCTTGTGCTGGTCTCCTGGTTTTGTTCCTGCTGTTTCTCTGCTGTTGCCATTTCTCTGCTGCTGCTTTTCACTGTCTGTGCCATCTCCAGTGTTATAGCTCTCCTCACTTCCGAGTCATCATCAGAATTGTCTTAGATGTCCGTAATTCCCAGTATTGTGCAGTAGTCCTCCATTTTGTGATTTTATGTAATTATACTATGTGTCGTAAATGCAAACCTCTATGAAGTTAATGAGGCAGGATTAGAAGCAGTTATATTAATGAGGCAGGACACAATCTATAGGATTAGGCTGTATTCTGAGTCGATCTCTGAGATATAAAAGAGAGAAGCAAGCAGAGAGGAGAGGGACATCCTACCACCAAGAAAGAAGAGCTGGAAGTGGAGCACATCCTTTGGACTTGGGGTCCCTGACCTGAGAAACTTCCTACACACAGGGGAAGATTGATGCCAAGACCTTCCCTCAGAGCCAATAGAGAAAGCAAGCCTTCCCTTGGAGCTGGCACCCTTAATTTGGACTTCTAGCCTCCTAAACTTCTAGAGAATAAATGTTTGTTACAGAAATTCACTTGTGCTACTTCTGTTATAGCAGCACTAAGACCCGGGGAAAGTTTGTTCTACCATTCAAAAAACTTGGTAAGTTCACTGAAGTTCATTTATAGACTAGCATACTTTGGTTGCTTACATTGGATGTGAACACATCTGTTAAGATCTAACTGAAAATTGTTTGGAAGCTATGCATGCCAGATGTTGATTATAGATAGGTAAGATATAATTTTTTTTTTCCCTCCAACACAAAAGACAAAGATACGGAGGGGAGCAAGCCCTTCAATATGCCTATATTCATTTTATACATCTTTGTACACCCTTTTTGCAAACACACTTGCAAAGATATTTTACAGTAATGCTGTATAATGTCACAAAAGATGCATACACAAAAGTTTCTTGCAGCTTTTATATTTTTGAAACTAATGTTTTTCTTGTCAGAACTGGACACAGATACAGATAGCACATTTCACATCAATGAATATCCACTTTGATATATGTTATGGATTGATTTGTGTCCCCAAAAATGTGTATCAACTTGGCTAGGCCATGATTCTCAGTATTGTGTGACTGTCCACCATTCTGTCATCTGATGTGATTTTCCTATGTGTTGTAAATCCTACCTCTATGATGTTAATGAGGCAGGATTCAAGGCAGTTATGTTAATGAGACAGGACTCAATCTACAAGATTAGATTATATCTTCAGTGAATCTCTTTTTAGCTATAAAGAGAGAAGCCAGCAGAGAGACAAGGGGATTTCATACCGCCAAGAAAGCAGCGCTGGAGCAGAGTGCATCCTTTGGACCCAGGGTCCCTGCACCTGAGAAGCTCCTAGACCAGGGGAAGATTGATGACAAGGACCTTCCCCCAGAGCTGACAGAGAAAGAAAGATTTCCCCCAGAGCTGGCATCTGAATTTTGTATCTCTAACCTACTAGACTGTGAGAGAATAAATTTTTCTTTGTTAAAGCCATCCATTTGTGGTATTTCTGTTATAGCAGCACAAGATAATTATGACAATATGTTATGCAAACATCAGTTTTTAAATGCACATACAGCATAAGAATTGTGATATCAAAACAAACAAACCCTTTGCTGTCAAGTCAATTCCAACTCAGAGTGACCCTATAGGACAGAGTAGAACTGCCCTGTAAGGGTTCTAAGGCTGTAAATCTTTACAGGAACAGACTGCCATATCTTTCTCCCACAGAGCATCTGGTGGGTTAGAACCGCTGACCTTTCAGTTAGCAGCTGAGCACTTAACCACTGTGCTACTAGGGCTCTTTCAATTGTGATATAGCAATAAAAAGACTGGTTACACTAAATAATGTCACTTATCAAGCCACCATTTATTAAATACACATCGAAAGTCATACAGATATTAGTGCTGAAGCCAGCTAGGATTCAAACATAGGATTTTCTGCTGGCTCACCCTGAACTCAGTGTGAATCACCAGAATGGCAGAAACTTTCATGATTCTTTAATAGGCCTGAAAGGATCTTCGGGAGAGGCTAATATGATCTATTAGTAGTCAAAATCTATTAGTAGGAAAAAAAAATGCATTCAAAGGGCAAGTACTACAGGTTAAGCTGGAAAAGGCAGAGACTTACAGAGGTGCTTTTAAATCTTTTAAATATCTGAACTTCATTTAGGGAACATGCTGAATGTCATGTGTATGGCAACAAGCCATAGAGAGACCTATAAATCCTTCCTTAATATTTTTAATGTGACAAGACTCATTAGTTTATACAATTTCGTGTAAAGAGATCAGGATGCATGGACCATCTTGTTTAAAATTCCACATGGACATTGTTTTAACTAAAAAGACCTGCGACAAGTGGCATACAGAGATCAGGTATAAGTAGGATTACATAATAGGATCAGACAATAGGATTTATTATTGTCAGGTGGTAGGAGTAAAGGTTACCTTTTTGAACTTACAAAACAGTAATTCAGGTATTACAGATACATGTGTACCTTTCTTATTACACTCTTTTCTGTTATAATCTCCTTGAGGGCAAGAGCCTCTTCCTCCCCTTTTGTTTACCTTTTACTATCTTAAGATTATCTAAAGCAGTCAGCATTAACATCTGCATATTGTAAGCTTGCTGAATTAAACAAACTGAAGCTAAGGTATAATACATTCATTAACTATATCGAATGGCTTCTATGTGCTGATAAATATTCTAAGTATTAAGGCTAAAGCAATGAAAAAAGTTAAAAACTTCTTGCCCTCAGAATCACATACTAGTAGGGGAAAAATAATTTATGCAGTCCAATACATCTAGTTAAACACTTATCATGTGCTAGAATTTGTTATGCCCTTAAAAAGAATCAATATTTGTATGATGCTTGACAATGGAATTTGCATATATGTTAACTGATTTTTTTATTGGAACTCCCCTCCTCTGCTCCATGGACAGAAACAGACTATAATGAAAACTATATGTACTAGATATGTCTGTTGTTTCTAGTCTGCCTCTCACCCCCAACAAACTACACAAGGGGTAGCCTTATATTCCAGTTAACCCTACACTTCAAGGAAAGGCTGATTAGAGTATTGGCTGGCCAATTACCTGTTTCTTTTGAGAATATGAACTAAGAGACATTGAGAGGGCCCGGAAACTAAGACATAGTTAAACCAGGTTTTAGAACATGCAAGATGAGAGTTGAAGAGATGGCCAGAAATAAAGAGAGACTGATTGAGAACACAAGAACACAGAGATGAGAAGTACTGTAAGGTCCAAGAGATATACAGAAAAATAAGAGTCTTCATTTTCCAAGTTTCCAATATACACGAGGCGCAGCTAAGGATTCTGAGATATCTATAACAAATCCTCTCTTATTTGAGCTGCACTGAATGTATTTCCGCCCCCTTCGTCAAGAGTTTTGATAATAATAGTGATACTGTAGTAAAGGACCCACCTGGCTAACCATAATAAACTGGTCACTATTCACAATGTAGGAGGCCTGGTTGCTCAGTGGTTAAGAGCTCAGCTGTCAACCAAAAGGTCAGCAGTTCAAAATCTACCAGCCACTCCTTGAAAACCCTATGGGGCAGTTCTACCCCGTCCTATAGGGTTGCTATGAGTCAGAATCGACTCAATGGCAGTGAGTTTGATTTGGTTTTTATTCCCAATGTGGTTCATTATGGAACTGTAACCTCCCACCCTACTCTTCGGAGCCCTGGTGGTGCAAAAGTTAAGCACTGGGCTGCTAATGAAAAGGCTGGCGGTCTGAATCCACAATTTGCTCCCCAGGAGAAAGATATGGCAGTCTGCTCTTTCCTACAGTGTTGCTATGAGTCAGAATCGACCCAATGACAACAGGTTACCATACTCTTCTTCCAACAGCTAGCTCAGATGCTATCTCACTACCATCTTTTGCCTTGAAGTGGGTGGGAGGACTCATATACTACTGCGAGTGTAAACTAATACAATCTTTCCGGAGGGCAATTTGACAAGATCACACTATATAATCTGTATTTCAGCAGTCCACTGTTGGGAATTTATCCCAAAGAGTTAGACAAATGCACAAAAATAAAGTTAAACTAACGTTCCTTACAGCATTTTTGTAATAGAAAAAAACTGAAAATTGACTGCCCATAAACAGAAGAATTTCATGCAGTCATTAAAAAGAATGTCACAAATTAGAAGTCTTCAATATACAGTTAAAGTATAAATGCAATTTGCAGAATGGTATAATCTCCGCATATCTACATAAATATGTAGATATTTATATATATATGGATATTTTCACCACCTGCCAGGGTGTCATACTATGATGGCCTGCATGTTGCTACGACGCTGGATGCTGTAACACTAGTATTTCAAATACCAGCAGGGTCACCCATAGTGTCCAGGTTTCAGCAGAGCTTCACTAAGACAGACTAGAAAGAAAAGACTGGTGGTGTACTTCCAAAATTAGCCAATGAAAACCCTATAGATTACAACAGAATCTGATATAATGCTGGAAGATGAGTCCCCTAAGTTGGAAGACAGTCAAAACACACAGTGGCTGCAACAATGCACTCAAGCATACCAACGATCACGAAGACAGTGCTGGACCAGGCAATGCTTCATTCTATTGTACACGGGGTCACCATGAGTTAGAGCCCACTCAACAAAAACTGTATATATATGGATGGCGCAGAACCAGGCGGTGTTTTGTTCTGTTGTACGCAGGATCACTGTGAGTCAGAACCAACTTGACGGCATTTAACAAAAACATCAAATATATATATACATATGCACATATATACGTGTGTGGAGTGTGTGGGTATATATATATATCCTGAAAACTATAAATAGTGTTAATCTTAGGAAAAATATGAGATATGCTTAAAAAAAGGGTAACATTTCATCGCCTCAAAGACCCATTTTTTCATATTTTAACATCACTCAAATCAGGATGACTCCTATAATCCTTGTTAGCTAGGCAGCAGTTGTGATATAATTGTCATTACCTATGCATCAAAACATGCAGAATGGGTGTTAGCAGCTTGGAAAAAACCCCGGAGACATGGTAGGGCATGGTTAGGAAATGTTACAATCATCATTCTACTGACAGGCAAAGAAGAAATCAACTCTAAATTGAAAATTAATTCAGAAGATTATGAATGTGAAGAGGTGTCAGGAACACCTTAACTAATTTGTCACTTATAATTTACTTTTTCTTCTATCACAACAGTAATAACACACATACACACGCATACACCGATACAAATACACACTTGGGTTATCTTTCATACAAAAGTACGAAGAAAAAACTCAAATAATCCTTCATTCCATCACTCAGTTAATTATTTAAGACATTAAAATAGAGTAAAAAATATCACCTGTATTATTCACATCTTATTTTGTTCATTTGCCCACTAGTGTTTAGACTGCTACTAACAGATTATTCTTTTTGTAAGTTTGCAAGATAATGTTTCTTATGCAAATCTCCAATATTTAACTGGTTATGTTTCAAAACTTCATTTGTACATCAGTTGTTTGGAGGCGGGTACAGTGTTATAGAGAATAGCTAAATTCCCAAGTTATTTAACTCTACGTGCATCTTTAGCATAATAAATACTACAGGAATATAGAATCTATCAGCTATAACACCATTTCATAAAATTAGGCAATGTTTACAGTTTCAATCTGAAACCTCATCTCCTGCTACAGTCCCAACATCAAGAGCAAGTTATTTCCCCTCATTCTTTTTTACCTGTAGTTCAACGAAATAGCAAACATTCTCATTTCCAAATCTCTGGGATTTTTGGCTTCTATCGGCAGTTTGAATTCACCAGCCGCTCCTTGGAAACCCTACATGGGACAGTTCTGCTCTGTCCTATGTGATCGCTATGAGTCAGAATTGACTCGACGGCAACAGGTTTTTTTTTTTTTATGGTTTGGTGTCTTGGTAGCGGGAATGGAGGGCAGGGATCAAGGTTTTGGGATTGGTGATTAGTGGAGGTGGAAGTTTGAGGAGTGAGGTGAGGTAAGGTGACAAAATAGGGAGATAGGAGGAAATGATGAGAACTCTGGTGGAATGAGAATGAACTATGGAATCAGGATATCTGGGCTCAAATCCCAGTTATGCCCTTTACTAGCTGTGTGACCTTAGAAAGTTATTTAACTTCTCTGTGATTTAGCTTCTTCATCTGAAATAACAGAAATAGAAATAAAATAGAATAATAAACTCTACAGTGTTCAAACTGGGGTTAAATGAGACAGCACAGATGAAAGGGCTAGGCAAAAGGAAAATATTTAAAAGCACTGTTGTTGTTATTAGGTGTCAGTGAGTCGGTTCCAAAGCATAGCGACCCTATGTACAACAGAATGAAACACTGCCTGCTCCTGTGCCATTCTCATAATCGCTGTTACCCTTTAGGCCATTGCTTCAGCCACTGTGTCAATCTATTTTGTAAGGGACTTTCTCTTTTTTACTGACCCTCTACTTTACCAAGCATTATGTCGTCTTCCAGGGACTGGTCCCTCCTGATAACATGTCCAAAGTATGTGAGATGAAGTCTCCTCATCCTTGCTTCTAATGAACATTCTGGCTGTACTTCTTCCAAAACAGATTTTTTCGTTCTTCTAGCAGTCCACAGTATATTCAACATTCTTTGCCAATACCACAATTCAAAGGCTTCAATTCTTCTTCACTGTTCCTTATACATTATCCAGCTTTCACATGCATATGAAGTGCTGAAAACACCATGGCTTGAGTCAGGATCAACTTAGTCATCAAGGTGACATCCCTGCTTTCTAACACTTGAAAGAGGTCTTTTGCAGCAGATTTGCCCAATGCAATGTGTCCTTTGATTTCTTGACTGCTGCTTCCATGAGTGTTGATTGTGGATCCAAGTAAAATGAAATCCTTGACAACTTCAATATTTTCTCTGTTTATCATAATGTTGCTAATTGGTCCCGTTGTAAGGATTTTTGTTTTCCTCATGTTGAGGTGTAATCCATACTGAAGGCTGTGGTCTTTGATCTTTATTAGTACATGCTTCAAGTCCTCTTCAATTTCAGCAAGCAAGGTTGTGTTACCTGCATACCGCAGGTTGCTAATGAATTTTTTCCTCCAATTCTGATGCCGAGTTCTTCTTCATATAGTCCACCTTCTCGGATTATTTGCTCAGCATATAGATTGAATAAGTATGGTGAAAGGATACACCCTGACGCATACTTTTCTTGGCTTTAAACCACGCCATATCCTCTTGTTCTGTTTGAACTTCTGACTCTTGGTCTATGTAAAGGTTCGTCATGAGCATAATTAAATGCCCTAGAATTTCCAGTCTTCTCAGTGTTATTCATAATTTATTATGATCCACACAGTTGAATGCTTGCATAGTCAGTAAAACAGAGGTAAACATCTTTCTGGTATTCTCTGCTTTTAGCCAAGATTCATCTGACATCAGCAATGATATCCCTTGTTCCACGTCCTTTTCTGAATCCAGCTTGAATTTCTGGCAGTTCCTCGTCGATGTACTGCTGCAACCACTTTTGAATGATCTTCAGCAAAATTTGACTTGTGTGTGATATTTATGATACTGTTCGATAATTTCCACATTCTGTTAGATCACCTTTCTTTGGAATGGGTACAAATATGGATCTCTTCCAGTTGGTTGGCCAGATAGCTGTCTTCCAAACTTCTTGGCATAGACGAGTGTGCACCTGCAGTGCCGCATCCATTTTTTGAAACATCTCAATTGGTATTCTGTCAATTCCTGAAGCCTTGTTTTTCACTAGTGCCTTCAGTGCAGCTTGGACCTCTTCCTTTAGTACCATAAGTTCTTGATCACATGCTACCTCCTGAAATGGTTGAACGTCAACCAATTCTTTTTGGTATAATGACTCTGTATATTCCTTCCATCTTCTTTGATGTTTCATTCATTGTTTAATATTGGAACTCGAGGCTTGAATTTTTTCTTCAGTTCTTTCAGTTTGAGAAATGCAGAGCCTGTTCTTCTCTTTTGGTTTTCCATCTCCAAGTCTTTGCACATTTCATTATAATACTTTGTCTTCTTGAGTTGCCCTTTGAAATCTTCTGTTCAGCTCTTTTACTTCATTTCTTCCTTTTGCTTTAGCTACTCAACATTCAAGAGCAACTTTCAGAGTCTCTTCAGACATCCATTTGGTCTTTTCTTTTTTTCCAGTCTTTTTAATGATCTCTTGGTTTTGTCATGTATGATGTCGTTGACGTCATTCTACAACTCGTCTGGTCTTTGAGACCATCTCAAATCTATTCGTGAGATGGTCTCTAAATTCAGGTGGGATATATTCAAGGTAAGTCATACTTTGGCTCTTGTCGACTTGTTCTAATTTTCTGCAGCTTCAACGTGAACTCGTATATGAACAACTGATGGTTGGTTCCACAGTCGGCCTGTCCTTCTTATGACTGATGATATTGAGCTTTTCTAACATCTTTCCACAGATGTAGTCAATCTGATTCCTGTGTACTCCATCTGGCGAGGTCCACGTGTATAGCTGCTGTTTATGTTGCTGAAAAAAGGTACATGCAATGAAGAAGTCATGCGTCTTGCAAAATTCTATCATGCGATCTCCAGGGTCATTTCTGTCACCAAGGCCATATTTTCCAACTACCAAATCCTTCTTTGTTTCCAACTTTCGAATTCCAATCACCAGTAAATATCAGTGAATGCTGATTGCATGTTTGATCAATTTCAGACTGCAAAAGTTGGTAAAAATACTCAATTTCATCATATTTGGCCTCAGTGGTTGGTGCGTAAATTTGAATAATAGTCGTATTCACTGGTCTTCCTGGTACGCGTATAGATATTATCTTGTCATTGACAGTGTTGTACTTCAGGATAGATCTTGAAATGTTCTTTTTTGATGATAAATGCAGTATCATTCCTCTTCAATTTGTCATTCCCAGTGTCATGGACTGAATTATGTCCCCCAAAAATGCGTGTATCAAGTTTGGTTGGGCCATGATTCCTGCTATTGTATGATTTTCCTATATGTTGTAAATCCTGCCTCTATGATGTTAATGAGGGAGGATGGGCAGCAGTTGTGTTAGTGAGGCAGGACTCAATCTACAAGACTGGACTGTGTCCTGATACAATCTCTTGAGATTATAAAAGACAGAAGCGAGCAGAGAGACGGGGGGACCTCATACCACCAAGAAAGCAGAGCCAGGAGCAGAGCGAGTCCTTTGGACCCGGGGTCCCTGCACAGAGAAGCTCCTAGTCTAGGGGAACACTGATGAGAAGACCAAGAGAGAGAGAAAGCCTCTCCCTGGAGCTGATGCCCTGAATTTGGACTTTTAGCCTACTTTAGTGTGAAGAAATACATTTCTCTTTGTTAAAGCCATCCATTTGTGGTATTTCTGTTAGAGAAGCACTAGATGACTAAGAACCCGCCATAATAGACCATAGGATTGTCTGATTCAAAATGGCCAATACCAGTCCATTTCAACTCACTGACACCTAGGATATTGATCTTTATGTGTTCCATTTCATTTCAAAAGCATTAACTAAAGTAAAAGCATAGTCACTCTGATATAGTTATCTACAGATTACATTATTATATATTTACACAATTCCTCCCACTTTTACAAGTATTCTGAAGCAGAGAAAAGAGCATAATATTTTAAATCAGATAGACCTGGGTTCAAATCCTAACTCTGCCACTTAGTAGCTGTGTGATATTGGGCAAGCGTAGCCTCTCTGAGCTTCAGTTTCGTTATCCTTAAAATGGGAACAATGTTTACCTTACATAATTTGTAAGGAATAAGTTGAAAAGAAATAAATCAGATAAAGATATACAAAATATCTGAACAATACTAAGACTTAATATTGTAAAGACGTCATTTCTTCACAAATTAAGTGTATTCTAAATCCAAATCTCCATAAAACTTTTTCATGCAATTTGACAAGCTGTTCTAAAATTCGAAATTTTAAAATTCTAAGTTCTAAAATAGAAGAAATAAATAAAATAAATTCCAAATTTTAAAATAAAATAAAATATGCTGTTCTAAAATTCTAAATTTTAAATTCTAAAATAAAATGCTCTAGTGGCACAGTGGTTGAGAGCTGTGGCTGCTAACCAAAAGGCTGGCAGTTTGAATCCACCAGTCTCTCCTTTGAAACCCTGTGGGGCAGTTCTACTCTGTCCTATACCATAATTATGAGTCGGAATCGACTCAGCGGCAAGTAGTTTGGTTTTTTTGGTTCTAAAACGCACCTGGAAGAGCAGCTACAGAAAAATATCCAAATGAAAGAAAAAGAAAAACCCATCAGGGCAATTTTGCTAATAATTTTGAAAATACTATAAAGCTAAGTAATTAAATCAGCATGTTATTAGCATATTGCTGTTGTTCTGTGACATTGAGCTGATTCTAACTCATAGAAACCCTACAGATCAGAGCAGAACTACCCGATAGAGTTTCTGAGGCTACAATCTTTAGGGAAGCAGACTGCCACACCTTTCTGCCTTGAGCTGCTGGTGGGTTTGAACCACAGACCATCCTGTTAGCAGCCCAGTGCTTAACCACTACTCCACCAGAGCTCTTCTGGTATTAGCATGTTGTTGTTCTGTGCCATCGAGTCAATTCCGACTCATAGTGACTGGATGGAACAAAGCAGAACTGCCCCACAGGGCTTCCGAGGAGCAGCTGGTGGATTCTAACTGCCGATCTTTTGATTAGCTGCCTGAGCTCTTAACCACTTCACCACCAGGGTTCCATAGGTATGGACAAATACATTAATGAAAAAGAATGAAGTCCAGAAACAGACTTAGGTACATGGAGATTTCGCATATCATAAAGATAGAAGGGTATATAGAAACTATACAATCAAGTATTGGGTCAAGTGGCCATCTTTAATAAAAAATTAAATTCCTACCTCATTCCATACACCCCTACATAACACATAAATCCCAGATGGATTCAAGTTCCAAAAAAAACTACTAGAAGAAAATATAGAACATTTATAAATGAGTTGGGAAAGGCCCTAAGATAGAAAACTCAGAAGCTATTGCTCTCACCAGAGAATAAAGTAAGTTATATATTTTATTTTTGTATTGCAGTTTCTTCCTATCAACAGTAATGAAGCAAATCTCATCCAATATTGTATTCTGATCACGATGCAAACATCTTTTCTGCACTTAATTAAAAAAATATATATAAGTATAAACGAACAACGTGGCAGGTACCTATTTAAAAAGACAATTTCCCTCATTTAATCCAAATACAATGAAGCAATTTCCTACTGAGTGACTGAGCACCTTAATGATCTAAGAGCTGGTGGTTTACAACCATGTATAATTAACCTAACAATGTATAAAATGCAATGTAATAGAAGTTAATTTAAAAACTGTAACAATAGCTTGGGGGTGGTATCTGACCTCCAACCTCACAAGGGGGAAGGAGAACCAAGATCAACACCTAGGGCTGATTCCTACGAGGTGGATGTCAGACCCTGCCTTCTCTCTGCCATCTCCACCAATTCTGACACCAACTGTCCCTCCCACAGCATCTCCACTGGGTTTGATCATTGCAATGGCCACAAAGAACTCACAGATCATACAATTATGGGGTATATTAGAGAAGTAACAGTTACAATTCAGCCTCAAGAACACTCAGGATACAGTTCTTCCATCAGGATAGCCTCTCTCCAGCTGTGCTTGCAGGCATGCCTCTCCCTGGCCCTCAGTCTCTGCCCAAAGGCAGTCAGCTTTCTGTCTGTGCGCCAGGAAGCCCACCTTGCCCTCTCCTTCTGCTGGTAACTTGCCTTCTTTGGTGGTGGTGGGCTCCTCCTCTCTGCTCTGGAATTGGCTCTTTTAAGGCAAAACTGACCAATCCCCTTGGATTACCCTACCACACAGTCCAGCCCAATCACCTAGGTGGGAGTTACAAGACCATGGATAGACAGTCCACACAAAAGTAATCAATCAGTAATCAATTGCACTGCAAAAACAAATACACAGTATGCTTTCATGATTCTAAATTGTATTATAATGCAGATTTCTTAATTCATGATCATTTACTTAAGAGCAATGACATTTTGAAACCTAGAGCTTGAAAGACTCAGAAAGTCTAACTATATTATGTAATCGGAAGGCAAAGCAAAACTTACAGTATCCAACATTTTTGGCCTTCATTTGTAATCCAATAAAGAACAAAAATGTGCTAAGTGGTTTTTTTGGGGGGAGGGAGGGAATGACAACCTTGGGATTATGGTTTAATATGTTGACAAACTATTTTCAAAAGCTTTCTCTTAAGGTTATTATTCATCTGAACGGCTTCACTTATATCTTATCAGTTGATTTCACATAATGGGAAAAGTATTTGTAACTGGTTACAGCAAATTCAGCATCTATAAGTGGAATGTAAGATATCAAAGGTACTTCTCTGGGACACTTCCCATCATTGTTTTTTCCTCCAGACCGCAGATCTCATTTCTCTCTGCCTCACCACACCAATAACCTGTTATTTCAGGCCACAGTGCCTCTTCCCCTAGACTCAAAATGTCACTCCTATCCTTTGGTCCCTGCAGTAATCAGGTAGGTACCTTTTCTAAAGTTTAGTAAGGAATGTTACTGTTCGCAATAATCAGGAAATTGACAAGATGTAAAAGTAGTAAAGGAAACAACTGAAGCTACAAACACAAAGGTTTCACAAGTTATCTTTATAATGTATTCAAAAGAACTAGAAAAGATCTGTTAGATCTGCTATTGGTCTTCCCACTAATTCTAGTCTTGAGACAAAGCCAGTCTCCCATTGCCTAAGCCACTATTATTCAACAAGACTACTGTACTTTGGTCTTACAGGAAGAAATTTCTATTCTAATCATTCCTATATCTAAGGGAGAGCCAAATCGGTAGAGATGGTTAAACTTTGTATCTCAGGAAGATAGTCATTTACAACTCAGAGAAAACTCCAGGTTACCATGTCACATTCTTATTTTAAAAATTCTTATAACGTCACTCATTCTCTGACAACCTCAAAGTTACTTTCTAAAAACACTAGAAATCTAACACAACGCTTAGTGCTTGCTCTGGTGCTAAGGGGCTGGGGATATCCTTTCTTCAAAAGCGGAAAAGGTGAAGCGTTAAGTCTGACGTCTGAAGAGAGAGACAGAAGACCTTCCAAATTTGCAGTGGTGGTTTGGCGGAAAAAAAACATCCTTTGCCACTAGAAAGATCGCAAACCCTTGGCCCATGGCTAGCCAAGCCGGGAGCGTCCGGTACACTCCCGCCCAGGCAAGAGGCAAGTGCTCCCGGGCTTTCGGAAAGCAGCCACAAGCTGCAGGCCCAGAAACCTCAACGGAGAGTTGATACCTCACGTCCGGGCTCGCAACCCCGGCGGGTTCGTCACAAACAACACTAGACAGAAACAGAAGAGAGACCGAGGGGACGGGTCACACAGCCGTGAAACGAAGCCCACCCACCACCTGACCGTCCCCAAGGCGACAAGCCTCACTCCCGTGGAACACTCACCGGCTGCCTCAGGCTCGCGACTACAACTCCCAGGAGGCCGCGCGGCCGACGGAGCAGGGTCCCTCCCAGCATGCAGCACCGCGGCGCCCCTGTCCCTCCCTCTTTTTTCTCCACTCCACCTACTTTTCTACCCGTCGTCACTCGGGAGAGCCAGAGGTAAGGTGAGGGAGGTGGACCCCACGCCCTTGGCGTGTAGCGTCAGACGTTGGGAGGGGGACAGGGCGGGGAGCGGAGGGAGAATGCGAGGACGAAGGGGAGGGGAATGGAGAGGGGAGGGTAAATAGTGGGCTAGGCAGGAAGATGGCGGCCGTAGCAGAGGTGTGAGTAGAGCCGATTCTCTGTAGCTTTTTTTTCTCTTCTTCCTCTCTGTTTCCTTCCCCGTTTGAGATTGGCATCAAGGGGATTGAGTTCGGGTGGCGGCGCCGGGCGCAACACAGGGTTTACGGCTACGGCGGTGGCGGCTGACGGGTGGAAGAGCAGGCTTCCTTCGCCGCTCGTCCTCCTTCCCCGCTCCGCTCGGTGTCAGGCGCGGCGGCGGCGCGGCGGGCGGACTTCGTCCTTGCTCCTGCTCCCCTCCGCGTCCGACCGGGCAGTTTTACGTTCGCCATCCCCCAATCCTTCACCCCGGGGACTGGGCGACTCCCCCGGCGCACTCCAGGGAGCGGAGGCCAGTCTCCTGCTTGGCTGTCGCGCCTCCATGTCGGATAACCAGAGCTGGAACTCGTCGGGCTCCGAGGAGGATCCGGAGACGGAGTCCGGGCCGCCTGTGGAGCGCTGCGGGGTCCTCAGCAAGGTGAGCAACCCACGGGGCCGGAACTCCCCAGCTCGGACTCACCTGCTGCGAGGCGAGCCGCTGGGGGCGTGGGGTGGGGCTAGGTGGGAGGCACGTACCGTATCGGGGCGGGGGCTGCGGAATGTGCCGAGGGGCTGAGTCCTGCCGCAGGAGTGTCCGCGGCAGAGGTGTGGTTGGGGCTGTGAGGGACTGTCCTCCCCGGCTATCTAGAAGCTTGGCGGCGGTGGTGGCCGAGGACTGGGGGATACGTGTGCAAGCCAGAGCTCCAATTTGGGAGGCGGCATGCTCACCATGACTTGGGACCTTGGACGGCAGCTGCCCCGGGTGTAGGAATTTGAGTTGGACAACAACGATGTTGGAACAACTCGGCCCGGGATCAGTGTAAATCGGACTACCCCAAACGAGCTTAGTCCGGAGATGCTGAGCGGAGTAGGGTTAGGGGGCTCTGCGGACGCGGCTGTGTAGGCAGAAGCCGGAGCAACTCGGTTTGGTGCTGAAATCTGAGGTGGTAGGCAGGATATACCCGGTTAGATGTAGACAGAAGTATGAATGAGGAGGATTTTTATACTATTTCTCCCTAGCCCCCTACTCGGTTCGTTTAATCGACACGTGATAGTACAAGAAATATTTGTAATAACGTGGAACGGTCATAATGGAGACCGACCTTTGGCCCAGGAAGAAGAGCATTATTTACTAATAAAATATTTTTGCAGGCAAGAGTCTAGGAAAAGGAAGACACTCTTACCTTTGCTGTATTTTTTTTTTTAATTCCCTTTTCAAAATTTTAGCAAAATAGATAGTCATTTGTAAGACTGTAAGGCTAATAATTAGTTAAAATGAATGAGGCCCTTTTTAAGAGAGAAAGTGGGTGATTTTTTGATAGTACATGGTTGTTTTGTTTTTTTAAAGTGTTTGCTATGGGAAGATTCACATAGTCTTTTCTACTTCCTTCTTCCTTCCTGTTAAACTTCTAGAAATGGTTGGAGCTTGCAGTTAACTTGCAGAGAGGAGGAGCTGGGGCCAGTCCCTTAGCAATCTGATCATATGGTACTAGGTCATGTGCAGCCACTGACTATTAAGAAATCACTTAGCTTCCAGTATTCATACTTGACTACGCATTTGGACCTCATTTGTGGAATTGTTTCCTATTAGGCTATTAGAATGTCTTTAGAAGGCTGGTGAGAAAGGGCCTAGGAAAGGAATGTGTATGTCAGAACAAGGGCTTGCAAGTGTTAACTTTTATTTGTCCAGCAGAAAATTATAATGTGTGTTAGTACTGTGATCATTCTTGAAATTTAAGCGAAAGGTTTTCAGTTAAGTGAAGCTCCCTATGATTTCTTTAAATTAAATATATGTTGTAACTGAGGAATCTGTATTGAACACATTGTGTAAAACGTACCTGTATACGTTTTCAGGTGGGAATAGTTATGAAATGAGTTCCTTGCTTCTAAATGATTCTGGCAGTTTCATCACTTTCCTCATTATGTGAGAAGCACACTGCCATGTTAATACTGTGGTTGTGTTAAGTATTTTACAAAACAAGTTGTGTTTTTGTTCTATTGACTATCACTTTTTTGGAGGTGGTGGGTAGAGTGACTAGTGGAAAAAAAAGTCACCAGTGTTCTTGAATATTCACTGTATGAAGAGTACATAAAGACCTTCTCTTTGGTATATGAATGCATAGAAATGTAGTATTTGACCACTTCCATGGAAACCCTGTTGGTGTAGTGGTTAAGTGCTAAGGCTGCTAACCAAAAGGTTGGCAGTTTGAATCCACCGGGCGCTCCTTGGGAACTTTTTGGAACAGTTCTGCTCTGTCCTGTAGGGTCGCTATGAGTCGAAATCGACTCGATGGCAACGAGTTTGATTTTTGGGTTTGGTATGGTGCAGTGAAAACCCTGGTGGTGTAGTGGTTAAGAGCTACCGCTGCTAACCAAAAGGTTGGCAGTTGGAATCCACCACGTGCTCCTTGGAAACCCTATGAGGCAGTTCTCTGTCCTTTATGGTTGCTATGAGTCAGAATCGACTCTACGGCAGAAGGTTTGGTTTTTGGTCTTTATGGAAGGTGAATAGCTTTTACTGTTGCTGCATATGTGGAATTAGTAAAAATATATGTCATGAACAGCTATGAAGGAAAAGTTCCTGAAGTTTAACCATTTATGGTTATTTATAATGTTCTTTGGAAGCTTTTTCATCAAGCGTATTTTATATTGAAATACAAATACTGAATATGGCACGTTTTTAAATTTAAATGTACTTATATATTTTGATCGGAGCCCTGGTGGCACAGTGGTTAAGCGTCCGACTGCTAACCAAAAGGTCAGCAGTCTGAATCCACCAGCCGCTCGTTGGAAACCCTATGGGGCGGTTCTGCTCTGTCCCGTAGGCTTGCTGTGAGTTGGAATCTGCTCGATGGCAGTGGGTTTATATATTTTGAGCCTTTGTATTCAGCTGGTAATTTAAACAAGAGTTAGAACTCATATTTGTTGTTTTGTTTTATATTTTATTGTGTTTTAGGTGAAAGTTGACACAGCAAATTTCGTTCCCATTTAACAAATTTTATCCAAATTGTTCTGTGACATTGGTTACAATTTTCATAATGTGTCAGCATTCTCAGTATTTCCATTCTGTTTGTTCTGTTTCCACTGATCTGGCTTCCCTTCACCTCCTTGCCTTCTCATCTTTGCTTTTGGGTAAATGTTGACCATTAGCTCTCGTATAGTTGATTGTTTAAGGGATCACGTTCCTCACGGGTAATATTGTTATTTCATAAGCCAATCTATCATTTGGCTGAAAGGTGATCTCCATAAATAGCTTCAGTTCTAAGTTCAAAGGGTATCTTTGGGGCAGTAGTCTTTGTGGGTTCCTCTAGTCTCTATCTGTCCAGTAGGTCTGGTCTGTTTTAAGAATTTAAATTCTGTTTTACATTTTTCTCTTCTGTCTGGGATCTTCTGTTGTGTCCCTGGTCAGAACAGTAGCCTAGTGAGTGGTAGCCCAGCACCATCTGGTTCTTCTGGTCTCATGTTAGAAGAGGCCTATTAGTCCTGTGGACTAATTTCTTCTTTGAGCCTTTAGTTTCCTTCATTCTCTTTTGCTCCATAATGAGTAGAGACGAAGAGTTGTATCTTAGACGGCCACTTGAAAGCTTTTAAGACCCCTGGCGCTACTCACCAAACTAGGATGTAGAACATTATCTTTGTGAACTGTGTTATGCCAGTTGACTAAGTTGTCCCCCAAGACTATGGTCCTAAGCCTTTTAACCCAGTAAACCAATCCCATGAGTTGTTTGGATATGGCTAGGAAGCCTCCGAAACTGTGCATCCTATGTGCTTTGTTATATATATGGATATATATGCAGCACACACAAATGTGTATGTGTATGTGCCTACAGATGCACCTGTACATGCATGTACATTTACTCTCATGTGTCTTCCTGTACACATATATACTTAATCTACCTGCGTAACCACACACATATTTTTTGGCTGTTGTTACTGTTGTTGCAAATTTGTATATGTTATAGCATTTACTGAAATTGTCCCTTGTGTACTTCTTGGTGTCTTTATTTACCTTGGTCAAGTTGTGCTGACTTTATCCATATTTGGTATTGCCTTTCCTGTCACCAAATATAACAAGTGTCTACTATCTAGAAAGTGATTTCTTCCTCCCTCTCCCTCTCATCCTTGGTAACCATAAAAGAATGTAGCTTTCTGAGTGTATATCTATTCTTGACTTTTTACAGTAGTGGGAGCATACAATATTTGTCTTTTTGTGATTGATTTATTTCACTCAGCATAACTTCCTCAGATTCATCCATATTATAAGATGCTTCCTGGACTCCTCATTATTCTTTATAGTCACGTAGTATTCCATTGTATGTAGGTAACACAGTTTGTTTATCCATTCATCTGTTGATGGGCACTTAAGTTGTTTCCATCTTCTTGCTATTGTGAATAATGCTGCAGTGAACATAGGTGTGTATATATCTATTTGTGTCACTGCTCTTAACATTTCTGGGACATATACCTAGGAGTGGGATTGCTGGAACATAAGGTGTTTCTGTTTCTAGCTTTTTGAGGAAATGCCATGCTGTTTTCTATAGTGGTTGTACCATTTTACAACCCCAGTATCAATGTATAAGAGTTCCAGTCTCCCCACAACCTCGCCAGCATTTGTTGTTTTCTGTTTTTTGGATCATTGCCATTTTTGCCCTGGTGACATGGTATTTCACTGTAGTTTTGATTTGCATCTCTCTGATAGTATCTGTTCTTATCCTTCTATTGAGTAATGTTATGTGCATTACTAATTTAGTCCAAATACTAATTTGTTTTGTTTCATCTCCCCCCACCCCCAATGGAGTGAATTTGGAATGGGAGAGTGTGGGAAGGTAAACTTGTATTAGAAATACACCAAAGTTCTTTTTCTTTGCAGTAATCTAAAATACGTGGAAGTACCTATGAAGCTTAATTTCTATAGAATCATTTAAGGGTTGTAGGTTCCAAAAGTACTGGGTAAACAATAATTCTAGGTGGTCATAACAAACATCGATATGAATCATGGTTGGGAAAGGATTAATGCCTTAGAAACTTGAGCATGTAAATCTAGATAGAATATGTCTCATGCAGCTTCTTCTGAATTCTCTTCATCCTTTGTGGCTTACCTTACCTTCTTTTTCTCCCTAAAACTAACTGTTGGCTGAAATATTACCATCTTGAAAACTAATCATTTTGTAAAGCTTTTTCTTATATTGCCAACTATTCGAGATCTTCCTTTGAATTGTCATAGCATTTTCATTGTAACTTACTTCTTTTACTCTAAATTTAATTATTTTCTCTTGATTTTATGCTTGCTGGACTATTGGGGCAGGAATTTTTTATTCTCCTGCAGTGTCTAGTGTATTGCCATGTCTGTATTTCTTAAATGGGGAAGAATGGGGGAACATTATGAGAGTAAAGGTGAAAACCTGCCTTCCAGGTGAAATAATAGAGCTAACATTTATTGAGCTAACGGCTGAAGCTTATGTAATTTGTTGGGCCCTGTATAAGAAATTAATGCAAAATTACGGATGCATGGTTGCTTGGGCCCCTCCTGTCACTTTGGAAGAGGCCTGTTCTGCTGAGGGACCCTGAAATTTAAGCTTCATTACTGTACATAACTCTGCCTCCAACTGAATAAATACTATGTGCCAGGTACTGTTCTAATTGTATTTTTATTTAATCTTCAGAACAGCAGTAAGAGATAGATTTTGATGAAGAAACAAAGCAAAGGTGATAAGTAACTTGCCCACAGTCACCCAGTTACTAGTCTTAGAAAAGACAGTGATTGGAAGCAAAGTAGGATTCATTTATATAGAGTCTTGAATGCTAGTCTTAAACCATCTGTGTTGTAGGCAGTGGGGAGTCGTTAATGTAAGTTTTGGAGCTGGAGATGAGTTAAGATAAATATGTAAAATAAGTAAATATTATTAATAAGTAAATAAAATTATGTAAGTTATGAAATAAAAAACAGAAGATAATAGAGGTCATTAAGCCTTCTTAGGAATCTAAGAACTTGGTAATTTGATGAATTCATTGAAAAGAAATAAAAGACAAGCTTAAGCGTTTAATGTGAATGCAAGATGAATAGAATTTGGTGATGGGTTGTAAAGATTGAGAAAGAACAGTCAGATGTTGAGTATCTCCTATAAATATGCTAGGCATAATCATTATTTTATTCAGCCCTCTCAATAACAGACTAGGAAACTGAAGCTCAGAAAAGCTAAGTAACGTGTCAAAGCTTCACACGTGACTAGTAAAGTAGTTGAGTCAGCCTAATCCTGTATCCATTACTCTGTACAATACACTAACCCTGAGCCAGATTTGAGTTTGAATGACTGCAGGAGTAGCAGTACAGCCAAGGGAAATAGGAATATAGGGAGGAAGTACACTTTATGAGAGGAGATGAATTCAGTTTTCTATGTAACTATCTTTATTCCAAGTAGGTTTCCATGTGATGGTAAGTCACAGGCAGTTAGAAATAAGAAAATAATGATTAGAGAACCCTTAGAAAAGAATGAGTTAAATGGTCAGTAAGAGTGAGCTCTCTGAGAGAAAGGTTGTAATAACAGGGCTTAGAAAATTCAAGAGCTGAACCAATCTCAAACTGGATTAGAGACTAGGAAAATAAAGATTTTTCTCTATGGGTAAAAAGCCTGGGACAATGTGGTATATTTTAACAATCCATTTTAAATTCTGCAGATAATTTTTGAATTACCTGTTCTTAAAACCCACAGAGCATAAAAATATGCAAAATGAAGTATCCCTATAGAAGTTACATTTCTGCCTTTGCCAGTTTATTGATTGTAATTGTCATTGTGCAGCAAGACTTTAGCAACGTAGAAACCATTTATAAATTCTGGAGACAATCCAGGTGTGTTTTTAAAAACCAGTTTTGTATTTGTATTAGTACTCTTGCGTTAGAAAAATGTATCTTTAAAGAAACTTGGAAAATTAACTATTTTAAATCTGATACTGAGTTCTGTAAAGGAAAAATTAAAGTTGATGTAGTTATTAAAGATTAATGATCTAGTATTTTTAGTCTCTGTAGTTATGACCATCACAAATTTGCATATGGGAATAATTTACAACAAAATGAAGTTTTGGCGGTGATTGGCTTCATACTTCTGTTGATTTAGAAGGCTTCATGCAGTACTTAGTGTAAGAGAATGAGAAACTGTATAACTGAACTTATTTTTCCATTGAATGTGTTAATTATGGCAGGAACCAAAACAGTTTAAGATATCGAAGGCAGTAAGGAGGGGAGGATGAAAACACACAAAGAACAAAGCAGATTTTTTAACCGAGATCCTGCTTCAGTTTCATTCCTCAGATATTAGAGAGAGAAAGATATTATTTTTTATTAACTATTTCTTTATAATTTTGTAAAAATAAAATCATTATACAGTCTAGAAAATCTCAACTTTTCAGTTTTGTAATCATTTTTATTGCTTATATGCATAATTAAGTTAGGAGTTTTCACATTTTACTTTTAAAATTAGATAGCTGTTTCAGAAAGTTTGGATTTCTAAAATACTAACTTTGTTTTTGTTTTCCTCTCTCCCCCCAACCACCTGCCCCCAGTGGACAAACTACATTCATGGGTGGCAGGATCGTTGGGTAGTTTTGAAAACAAATGCTCTGAGTTATTACAAATCTGAAGATGAAACAGAGTATGGCTGCAGGGGATCCATCTGTCTTAGCAAAGCTGTCATCACGGTAAGTTGCTGTTCTCCTTCATTCAACAAATATTTATTGAGCATCAGCTATATACCAGGCACTGTTTTAGGCACGGGATATATCTGTGAACAAAATAGGTAAAGATTCCTGCCCTGGGGAATATACATTCTGATACTGTTTTCCATAGTTATTTTGGAGTACTTATTACTACATACTATTATTTTGTACAGACATGTAGTATTTATCCAGTTGGTATGTGAAACTAATTTAAGGACTTCAGAAAAAAAGGTGTTAGAAGCATTCATATCTGATGGGATTGGGACAATTACTTGGTAGTTTATTGAAAACATTAAAGCAGAAAAATCATAAAAATTGAGATAGCTTATAATTTTTCATTTTAACTGAAACTGTATAAATGTGTATTTATTTGCCAAATTTTAGTTGTAGAGCAAATGCCATCTCTTTGAATGTGAATTGGGAAAGCTTAATTTGTTCTTGTGTAAGCTATATCCATAATGTATGGTCTCTGATTTCCAGTATTGATTTCTCTAAAATGGAACAAAAGCTTAAAAGTGTTTTTAAAAAACCTTAAATTTAGGTCCTGTTTTGTATGTATGTGCATTTATGATTTGTCCCTACTATTTTACAGTTGTCTCACTTTTATCTAATTTAATATCTTTTAAAGGAATGGCTCACCTTTATTGGGTCATTTTACTTAGTTTACATTCAACTTAGTTTACATAGAAACAACTCTTTTGCACTCATATCCCATAGACTTACATAATATTTAATTAAAATATGTAAAGCTTACAAGTATAATTGACATATACAGGTTTGGGAACAAGCAGCTGACCTTTGTTAAGCGTATAACTCAACTAGTGGAATAAGAAGTGCCTGATTATGATAAAAATAATGCATATTAGCTGAAAGTGCGATAAACATATTTATAAAGGGCAAAAAGAATCCTGGCTAAGAGGTCACTGAAATGGAGGTCAGTTAAGGGAGCTATTGTAGTTATAATCTAAAAATGAATATGCTAAAACTTAAAAAAAATCATAGATTTTACTGATGCATTCAAAGAGAAGTCAAAATTTCTTAACAATAGAATCTATGTTGCTTATAAAAGTAAAATATGTACTTTGGATTTGTGTTGATAGCTAAATCCTATATTTTTATGTTACACATTTAAGGAAAATCTTATAACATTTTTACATCATTTGTATATATTCTGCCCTCCTTGTATATTCAAAGTTTGAAAACAAAAAACAACTAAGTACTTGAGAGGCTTAGTTGAATATCAAGTTAGAAAAACTTAAGGGGCAATTGTTTGGAAGCATTGATAATGAAACTGGTACCCTCCATTCTTAGAGACAGTTTTTTTTTTTTTATTGTGCTTTAAGTGAAAGTTTACAATTCAAGTTAGTCTCTCATGCAAAAATTTATACGTACATTGTTCCGTGACCCTAGTCGCTCTCCCTATACTGTGACAGCACACTCCTCCTTGCCACTTCGATTTCCCATGTCCATTCAACCAGCTGCTGACCCTCTGCCTTCTCATCTCACTTGCAGACAGGAGCTACCCATTTAGTCTTATGTATCTACTTGAGCTAAGAAGCATACTCTTCACGAGTTTCATTTTATATCCCATAGTCCAGTCTAATCTTTGTCTGAAGGGTTGGCCTCGGGAATGATTTTAGTTTTGGCCTAAGAGAGGGTCCAGGGACCATGTCTTCCAGGATCCCTCCAGTCTCAGTCAAACCATTAAGTGTGGTCTTTTTACTAGAATTTGAGTTCTGCACTCTAATTTTCTCCTGCTCTGTCAGGGACACTCTGTTGTATTCCCTGTCAGGGCCGTCATTGGTGGTAGGCAGGCACCATCTAGCTCTTCTGGTCTCAGACAGATGAAGTCTCTGGTTTATGTGGCTCTTTCTGTCTCTTGGGCTAATACTTTTCTTGTGTCTTTGGCGTTCTTCATTGTCCTTTGCTCCAGGTAGGTTGGGACCAGTTGATGCATCTTAGATGGCCACTGCTAGGTTTTAAGACCCCAGACGCCACTAACCGAAGTGGGATGCAGAACATTTTCTTAATAAACTTTGTTATGCCAATTGACCTAGATGTCCCCTGAAATTATGGTCTCCAGACCCCTACCCCTGCTACTCTGTCTCTCGAAGTGTTTGGTTGCATTCAACAAACTTCTTAGCTTTGGTTTAGTCTGTTTGTTCTGACTTCCCCTGTAGTGTGTGTTGTGTTACAGACAATTGTAAAGAAATATTTTGAACATAATGGCTTAGTATTTATTTTAAGTAGTATGTGGTACATACATGGAGATTTTGAAATTGTGTGGTTTAATATTTTGGATGTTTTATTTCTTTTTTGAAATAGTTCAAGTATTCATGCTGGGAAACAGAATAGTAGATGGAAAGACACTTGAAGTGTCTTCACTTGGTCCTTCTTCCTCCCCACTTTTGTTCATATTATCAGAGGCTTATTAGTTACAATGCTTGACGCTTTGAAAATAATATGCTGGTGATTAATGTGAAAGTGAATAGGAATGAAATTTTATCTTTTTCTTTATTAAGTAGTGGTAGTCCTAGAAGGAGCCCTAGTGGCACAGTGGTTAAACTCTCGGCTGCTAACCAAAAAGTTGGTTTGAACCCACCCAGCTGCTCTGCAGGAGAAAGACCTGGCAGTCTGCTCCTGTAAACATTACGGCCTAAAAAACCCTGTGGTGCCAGTTCTGCTCTGTCACATGGGGTCAAAATCAACTTAACAGTACCTAACAACAACAGTATTCCTAGAGACCATGCTAGTTTTTATAAATATAGGTATCCTGTCTTGAATTATGGACTGCAGTAATAGTGCATGGTTATTTTTGGGTAAAAGAATATTTGTAATAAGCATTTATGTTGCATCTGCTCAGGAAAAAAGAAAAGTTCATTTTTTTTTATTATTATTATAGCTTTATTTATATATAGAATGCTCATAGTAGTACATAGTCAAAGAAATGGGTAAGAAAATGAGACAACTTGAATACTTTGGAAGGAGATTGGAAAGGGAGCTAGCAGAAGTATTCACTGGATTATGTAATAGAGAAGGTAAAAAGATGAGTGAAGCAGCAGAATCTAAATGGTAGTTAGTGTTGGATATAGTGAAACGGATGGTAGGGAAAAACACATGCGTTTGTATTTCTGAACTCTTCAACTTTCATTTTATTCCTTGCTCAGTGATGTGCACAGACTCCATGTTACATATTTCAAGGAAATTATAAAAAAGGGCTGAATTCTGTGAACTTCTCAGGATGAAGTTTGCAAATAGAATATGTACTTTAGCTAAATAAAAAAGTAATACTAAAAAAAAATAATAATATTCTTTTCTGTTAAATAAGAATCCCTTGCTAATTTTTTTTAATATTGGCTATTACCTACCTGTATCACTTCCTCTCTGAAGGCAAATGATAATCTTGAATTTGTTCACATAGCACCTTTATGAAATTGATAATATTCACATATGAAGAAATCTGGACTTGAGTTTTTACTGTAACCATTTATTACTGTACATTAGACCTTGGTGGACCTTAGTTCCTGAGCCCACCTTTTTTGATAAAGTCTAATTTATTGTTAAATTGACTCTTATCTTAGTTTAATAATCGAGTTATTCTTAATTTACAAAAATCACGTTTTTTAGCCATGTGATAATGAATTAGGTGAAATGTTTTAAAGGAAGAAAGAATTTCCTGGGAATATTTATTACCTGGAAATAATTTTTAGTGTGAAGGATTTCGGAGTAAGTGAGTGAAAAGAGAAAAACAGTACTTCTTCACCTTTGTCTTTGTGAAAAAAGATGAGCTGTCTGTATATAGAGTAAATTTTTGTAGAAAGGAAGTTGAATTTCTCACATATAGCTTAATATAACTTGGAAACCCTGGTGGCGTAGTGGTTAAGCGCTATGGCTTCTAACCAAAAGGTCGGCAGTTCAAATCCACCCGGCGCTCCTTAGAAACTCTATGGGGCAGTTCTACTCTGTCCTATAGGGTCGCTATGAGTTGGAATTGACTCGATGGTAATGAGTTCAGTTAATGTAACTTGCAGCCTTGCTTAAGGCCCAGCCCCCTGCAAAATCTGCCATATGGTAGATGCTGAATATGTGTTAGTTGTAATTGTTTCAACTCCAAAGCAAATGCTTATGGAGCACTTAAACTGTTCTTGTATTATTATTATTATGATGATGTTTTAAAATAAGAAGTATATGGTAAGAAAATAGAATTTTTGGCATTAAAATCCTTCTCCTTCCTGTTAGTCATGCAGTCAAGAAGTAACCAAAGTCAAATTTCTGGTCTATCCTTCCAAAAAAATTAACATGTCTTGTCAAGTATTTATTTGTTTATATCCTTCACTTATTTACACAAGTAGTATCATACTAAATCTATTGTTCTACGCCTTGTTTTCTTTTAATAGATTTTGAACATTAGCAACTACATTTTATTGCTTTGTATGGATGTACTGTTACTTATTTATTTTTCCTTTCCCTATTCTTGGACATTTAGATGGTGTTCAGTTTTGTGTTATTACAAACATTGTTGGAACAAATATATATACTTTAAAAAATTTTTTATAAATGTTGTCAAATAGCCTTTTCAGAAGAATACCACTTTTCACTTCTACAAGCAATGTGTGAATGTCTTTATTTCCCCATAACCTGAAGTATGACGAAGTTGGGTTTTAGCAAATATTAAAATATTTGTTGAACTACTAGATTAAAAACTATTTTAATACCTTAAAATACATTTTTTATTCATGGAATTGAATGAGTCTTATATTTATGGCCCATTTATAGTTCTTTTTCCTTTTTCTGCCAATCACTTACTCATTCTCTTTATGTTTTAAAAAATTTTTCTATCCTTATTGATTTGTGCAGCCCTGGTGGTGCAGTAGTTAAGCATTCGGCTGCTAACCAGAAGGTTGACGGTTTGAATCCACCAGCCGTTTCTTGGAAACCCTATGGGGCAGTTCTAGTTCTACTCTGTCCTGTAGAGTCACTATGAGTTGGAATCAACTGGATGGCAACGAGTTTGGTTTGGTTTGGTATTGATTTGTAGAAGCTTCTTATATCATTATAATTGATCATTGTATTTGTTGCAGATATTTGCCCCAGGTTGTCACTTATCTATTTCTTATTTGGTAGTGTTACAGTATTTTTACTTTTATTGTTGTTAGCTGCTGTCGAGTCAGGTCTAACTCTTGGTGACCTCTTGCAAAATAGAACCGTAGTAATCCATAGGGTTTTCATTGGCAGATTTTTGGAGATAGATCGCCAGTTCTTTCTTCCTATTCCATCTTAATCTGGAAGCTCCACTGTAGCCTGCATAGCAACACATAAGCCTCTACTGATAGACAAGCGGTGGCTGCACATTAAAGTGCATTGGCTGGAAATCGAACCCGGGTCTTCTTCATGGAAGGCAAGAATTCTACCATTGAACCATCAATGCCACTATGTATTTTTACTTAGAGAAATTTTAAATGTTTACATACTCTTCTTGAGCTTTTCCTTTATGGCTAATGTATTTGGTTATGTTTAGGTAGGTCTTTCCCCCTGAAAGAACTATGTCTTTATTTATATTTGAATTTTGATTCCTGTAGAAGTTATTTTAGTGTAAGTAGTGATGTGGGAATTTAGCTTTTTATCTTTTTCCAAATGACTGATACCGTTAATTGAATTTACATCTTCCCCACTGGTTTGAATTGCCACCTTCATCACATATTATATTCTCCTGTGTATTTGAGGTTGTAAGTTTGAAATCGACTCAACAAAAATGGGTTTTTGTTTTTTTTCTGGATTCTCTTCTGTTGGTCTGTCTGTTCTTTCTTATACTATGTTTAAAATATTACTTTCATTTTATCTACAGAATCTGTATTCGTTCATTTATACCAGTTAAACTGCTATTGATCCTTTTGTGAAGATAAAAGAAGTAGTTTGCAGTTACTGAGATTAAAAGATATTTTGGGAATTAGATAGGTAGAGATTTTTCGTATAATGGAAATAGTATTGTCTTTATAATTGGTTTACCTGAGTTCTGTATTTCCAAGGCTTATCTTAGGTATCTGATTTTGTATACCGATATTTTCTAGAATTTTTTTAATCACCAGATGTGTTAAATTCCTAATCTTACAGATTGCTTATAGGGAAATTTATTTACAAATTTCTTGCTTTAATGTTTTCAGAAGGAAAACCCTAAGGTATTGAAAATGCTTATTACTGGATTAAAAAAAAATTAAGGCCCAATAGCACTTGTGTAAGTTGGGGTTAGAAGAAGGGAAGTTGAAAGATCCTGGTAAAATTAAAGAAGCCAATGGAGATGTAAAAGCAAGGGAGGAAAGTGTTGAAAATTGAAGCAACGCGTACAAATAAACAAAAATTTTAAAAATGCCAAATGAAAAATAAAAACAAAAACAAGTTGGCATCAAGTTGATTCCGACTCATAGCAACTGTATAGGACAGAATAGAACTGCCCCATAGGGTTTCCTAGGCTATACTTTTTACGGGAACAGATTGTCAGTCTTTCCTCTAGCAGAGCCACTGGTGGGTTCGAACCACTGACCTTTCCATTAGCTGCTGAACGCTTAACCATTGTACCACCAGGGCTCCTTAAAGATAATTAATACCACAAATAATCATTATAGAGAGAACTCTAGATTAGTGAGAAATCCAAGACATAGGTCTTTTATCAAATGCGCAATTTTGCCATATTGAACTATATTAGTGACAGCCTAAGGAAAGGAAGATAACCTGCCACGAGTAAAAGCATTAGATAAGAAACTGGTTGATAATTCTGCTCATTTGAGGAGCATTCACCAGTGAATTTCTAAGTGGATTCCTTTCATGTGCTCTGAGAAGAATTAGAATCTTCCATTAGTAAGAGTTATGCCTTGAGAAACTAATAATCTCTCTTCAACAGTTCATTTGGAAGTAATATTTTCTATCTTTAGATAACTCAAACGTTAAATGGATCCTTAGTAAGAAATATTTAAAGTATTGTGTAAGATGTCATAGAAGAGGAAAGATAAAAAAGGAAATGTAGGGCCTGAGAATCAAAATAACTTGCCTAAAGTTAGGTAATTGCGAAGTATTAGAGTTAGGAATGGGACTCAAGTTTACCATTGGGTAGACTCATCTGGTGTTATTTTTATCATATGTCACTGAACATAGGAGAAATGCACATATGATACATTTTATTTTGCATAGAACTTACAGGAACATATCTGTTAAATATTTATAAAGCAAGTTTTTAAAATTTGATGTTTACTATTAATGCCTTCTGTTAAATCTCTGTAATGAATATATTACCTATTTTAGCATTCAGGTTTTCTTTAAACAAGGACTACACATAATTTTTAAGATTTGCCTGCTTGAATGAGTTAGCAAGAGGCTTGTTTTCTTAGTTTTTCTGTATGTCTTCTAAGTCTCACATATACCAGTTTTTTATTTAGTATTTTATCCTGTACCTTAATTTCCAAAGTTCTTAAAATATCATGCATGGACTGTGAAGTCAAACCTGGGGTTAGGTCTTAGCTCTGCTGCTGCTTATGGCCAAAGGTACTTTTAGGTAGATTATTAAATTTCTCTGAGCTTTAGTTTCCTTAACTGGTTAAACATGAAAGATAAGATCTAACTATGGGATGATTATGTTGATTAAAAGAGGTAATGTATAAAAGCACTTTGTACAGTTCTGGGTACATAGTAGGCTCTCCGATATTTAAGTTTATTTTGTGAAATGTTTGTATTGGAAAGAAAACCTACAGTTGAAAAAGGATAGGAGAAGCCGTGAAACCTTTTCATTAAAGGGGGACAAAGATGCGGTTGACTGGTTAGAGCCAGGATATGTGGTAGAACAGATTCTCATGCATTCCCTGTAAGAAATTTTCTTCCACTTTCCCAACTTTAAAAAAAGTTACAGTTAACTCTTTATATGCTTTCTTCATACTCCTGTCAGACTTACATTTTTACTACTTATTTTGCTATTTTTTTTTTAAGGCAAATTATGTCTTTTATAAAATAAGGTTTATTGGGGTATAATTTATATGCAGTAAAAATCCTTTCTAAGTGTAGAGTTAGAGTTTTCACAAATGTATACAGCTGTGTAATCACTACCACACTCAAAATATAGAACATTTCCATCACCCTAGAAAGCTCTCTCTTTCCTCTTTGTAGTCAGTTCCCTCCCCTATTCTCAGCCCCTGGCAACAGCTGTTTCTGTAGTTTTTGCCTTTTCCAGTATGTTATATAAATGGAATTATACAGTATGTAGCTTTTTCTGTCCGCCTTTTCATTTAGCATAATGCTTTTGAGAGTCATCAGTGTTATTATATGAATCCTTAATTTGTTCGTTTTTATTGCTGAGTACTCTTCTATTGTATGGATGTACCACAGTTTGTTTATGCATGTGCTAGTTAATGGAATATGAGTTATTTCCAGTTGTTTGGCTATTCTAAATAAGTCTACTACAAACCTTTGCGTACAGGTCTTTGAACATACACTTTTATTTTTCTTGGGTAGATACTCAAGAATGGAATTGCTGGGTTATATAAGTGTGGAGCCCTGGTGGCACAGTGGTTAAGTGGTTAAGTGCTGGGCTGCTGACCAAAAGGTTGGCAGTTCGAACCTACCAGCTGCTGCTTGGAAACTCTATGAGGCAGTTGTACTCTGCTCTGTAGGACCACTATGAGTTGGGATCAACTCAGCGGCAATGGATTTGAGTTTTTTTTTTTTGTTTTTTTTTTTGGTTTCTGGTAAGTGTATGTTTATAAGAAACTGCCAAACTATTTTTCAAAGTGGCAGTACTATTCTACCTTCCCACCAGCAATGTTTGAAAACTCCAGTTGCTCCCCATTTTTGTCAGCACTTGGTATTGTCAGGTTTTTATTTTGTTTTCAATTTTAACCATTCTAGTAGGTGTATAGTGGTGTCTCATTGTGGTTTTAATTTGTATTTCTCTAATAACTAATGATGTTGAACATACTTTCATGTGCTTGTTAACTGTATCTCTTCTTTGGTCATATGTGACTTCAAATCTTTTGTTTATCTTCTTAATATTGGGTTGTGAGAGTTCTTTATATACTCTGGTTATAATAACTTTTATTAGATGTGTGTTTGGCAAATATTTTCTCCCAACCTAACAGATTTTTGTCACTGTCATCGGAAAATCAATTACATTTAAGACATTTGTTTGTATACTTTGCTGACTTTTTGCCACTGAATTCTTAGGTTGTGTGTTTCCTAGCATAATTTTCAAAATACCTAACACTGTTACTATTTGTTCATTTTATTTTTAGGTTAGCTGTGCAGAGGCAACATCTTTCACTATTCTTCAATTTTAATTTTCTGGTTTGGGTCTACAGCGGCACAATGGTATTTAATGAAAGTGACAAAGCTGACTTAGGCTGGGTTCTGTAGAGAAGTAAAACGTATAAATATATATATAGAGAGAGATTTATGTCAAGGAAATGGCTCACATGGTTGTAGAGGCTGGAAAGTCCCAAGTCTATGGATCAGGATAGAGGCTTCCCCTGATTCACGCAGCTGCAGGAACTGACAAACCAAAATCAGCAGGCAAGACCACAGGTAAGCTGCTAGCTCAAGTCCCAAGAACTGGAGGTCAGACGAACAAGAGGTAGCTGCAGGAACCAGCACAAGCAAAAAGCCCCCGAGCCTTGCCAGAATGTCCGCTTACGTTCGATGCAGCCACATGCCCAAGGAAACTCCCTTTCAACTGACTGGCTACTCATAACAGATACCATCATGGGGGTGGTCACATATCAAATCTCAATAGCGAAGTGATCACAGCATTATACAACTGCCAGAACACTGAGAATCATGGCCCAGCCAAGTTGACACACAATCTTAACCATCACAGTCCACCCCTTGTCAACTTGGCATCTGTAGGCATCTCCTTAATCCATACATAATCTCTGAATAAATACAGTTATAAAGTCATACTTGTGCCTAACAAACACACATACAACCAAAAATGCACTAGCGCTGTTTACTTCATATATTTTATAAGTGAAGAAAACAAAAATATTTGATGCACACATTCAAAGCATAAATACTCATAACAATTACAGTCCTCATTTCTGCAACTGTTCGTGTGGCTGTAACTGGTATTTAGAACTGCCTTCTTCCACCACCCATTCAGTATTCCCTTTGCCCTCAGCAAGCACCTCAGCTGGTCATGGTTCTTTGCCTGGTGGGGTGACCCAAGCCTTCATTCCTGAAGTGTCTGGGCCATTAGTAGTTATGTCAGAATTGGGTTGCTGTAGTTTTCCATTGACTTTAATCACAGGGCACGGTAGTACTAAGAGACGCCCTAAGGGATCTCCTGTATTCCAGACATACTCTTCTTTACCTCCATTGTGTAATACCAATCCAATTTCCTCTTGGTAATCAGTATCAGTCACACCAGGCAGTACGGCAGCTCCCTTCTTTGCCTGTTGATCTAGAGGCATAAGGAGCCCAAAGTTGCCAGGTGGCATTCTTAGCTTCCATTTCAGTGGAATCAGTGATGTGTCTCCAGGTAGGAGCATTTCTCCCTTTGGAACTAAGACTACTAGGCCCGCTGAGCATAAGATCGTGGGGACAGAAGCAAAAATCTTGGGAGTGGGTCAGTAGGGGTAATAGTGAGTGGTGCCACTCCCATTTCCAACCCTTGATTCCTGGACCCATGAATCCTGGCTATGGGAGAAACAGCGCCATATACTGGATGCTGGTTTAGCACATATACAGCCTCCTGGAGAACATTGCCCAAATCCTGCAAGGTACTGCCACCTAGCTGGCACCATAATTTTGTCTTTAGAAGGCCATTCCATCATTCTGTCAAGCCAGCTGCTTCATGATGATGGAGAACAGGATAAAACCAGTGAATTCCATAGGCATGGGCCCATTGCCACACTTCATTTGCTATGAAATGAGTCCCTTGATCCTAGGCAATGTTGTATGGGATACTGTGATGGTTGATAAGGTATTCTGTAAGTCCGTGGATGGTAGTTTTGGCAGAAGCATTGCATGGAGGGAAGATAAAATCCCTACCCAGAGTAAGTGTCTATTCCAGTAAGAACAAAATGCTGCCCTTTCTATTATGGAAGTGGTCCAGTGTAATTGACTTGCCACCAGGTTGCTGCTGATCACCTTGAGGGACGGTGCCATATCAGGGACTCTGTGTTGGTCTCTACTGCTGGCAGCAGTGGCTGTAGCCAAGTCACCCTTGGTGAATGGAAGTCCATGTTGCTGGGCCCATGCATAACCTCCATCCCTGCCACCATGGCCACTTTGTTCATGAGCCCATTGAGCAATGACGGGAGTAGCTGGGGAAAGAGGATGACTGGTTTCCACAGAACGTGTCATCCTGTCCACTTGATTGTTAAAATCATCCTCTGCCAAGGTCCCCCTTTGGTGAGCATTCACATGAGATAGAAATATCTTCACTTTGGCCCATTCAGAGAGGTCTATCCACATACATCTTCCCCATAAATCCTTGTCTCCAATTTTCCAGTCATGCTTCTTCCAAGTCCCTGACCATCCAGTAAAACTATTGGCCACGGCCCATGAATCAGTATACGGTAGCCCATGAATCAGTGTACAGTAGCACATCTGGCTATTTCTCCTTCCAAGCAAAGTGAACAACCAGTTGAGAGAGGCGAGCAGAGAGACACATGGGAACCTCATACCACCAAGAAAGAAGCACCGGGAGCATAAGGTGTCCTATGGACTCCGAGTCCCTGCACTGAGAAGCTCCTTGACTAGGGGGAGATTGATAACAAGGACCTTCCCCCAGACCCCACAGAGAAAGAAAGCCTTCCCCTAGAGTTGACACCCTGAATTTGGACTTCTAGCCTCCTAGACTGTGAGAGAGTAAACTTCTCTTTGTTAAATCCGGCCACTTGTGGTATTTCTGTTATAGCAGCACTAGACATCCAAGACAAAAAGCTTTACATTTAAAATTACCTGCTATCTTTCCTTCTAAGACCAACGTAAACCACAACTTTTCAATGAAACACTCTAAATCCCCTCCTAATCTTTTCGTCTTAAATACGATATTTTTTAAAAACGTAGATTGAGCAACTATTATGTCCTAAACCTTGTGCTAGCTATCTTATGTTATTTCCTTTCATCATCACAATAATCTCCTTATAGCCTAACTGAATATTACCTTATACTATATATTTAACCTTTTTGTATACATAAAAAAATATCATAAAGTGGATTCACCAGGAGCTGGGATCACTGTTAAACTTCTTCCTTGGAGTAAGTGCTGTGTAGGCTTGACCTCTTTCATTTCTTAATGGAAGGAAGAAAACTAGGAATGATAAAGATAGCTGAAATAGTCTTTCGGTTCCCAAGTTAGAGTATGTGTTACATACAACAATTATTTTCTTTTAAAGATATAATTTCCCACTAGTGAGGATTCATCTTTTTCTTTTTTTTTTTTTAAAAAAGATCATTTATTAATTGATTCTAGAAATGAAGAGATGGAGAAGCCATGACCAATGGAAGCTCATCCAGAAGTTAAGATGGTCTCTGAAGTGATAATGTCTTAGGGTGGGAGGTAGGCGTAGAGAATGGTTTCTGAAAACTTGCATATAAACCCAATTTCCTAATGTGAGGTTTTCCTCTGTTGTAAAAAAACTTCAAGCAGTTTCATTTGGTTTTTAAAAATCAGAAAATTCAGCCAGATAGAGATGCATCTACTTTACCTCCTCCTCCATAAAAAGTCGAGCAAGCCTTTTGGTGATTCTGATACATGCTAACATGTAGGAACCACTGTCGTAAAGGAAGAAAAATAACTGTGCTTAAATAAAGAATGGGCATGACTAGTGGTTTATTCCATGTCATTTTCTTAACTGCTTTCTCTTTGAACTTTGATAATTGCTCTGACATTTAAATCAATCGAGTCATTATACAAAAAGGCAGAGAAATTGCTCTTAGTCTGTTGATGCTGGCAGTCTCAATGGACAATGGATGTAAAATATTCAGACTTTGAGAAACTGTTGAATACTGTGATTAGCTCAGTAATGGGAATTGTTATAAGGAGAACAGATGAACATCCTCATTACTAACCTAGCTGTTTGTCTCACTCAATTTCCCATTATCTGGAACAGTTTTTCCTTCCTCTACTATCAAGAGCCTATTAGGACCAGTGTAAACCACAGCTTTTCAATGAACCACGCTAAATCCCCTCCTAATCTTTTTTCTTAAATATGAAATTTTTTAAAAACATAGATTGAGCAACTATTATGTCCTAAACCTTGTGCTAGCTATCTTATGTTATTTCCTTTCATCATCACAATAATCTTCTTATAGCCTAACTGAATATTACCTTATACTATATATTTAACCTTTTTGTATACATGCTTTTTTACTCCTCATGATTACAGTGTTCTCAAGGGCAAGTACAATATGTTATATTCCACTGTTTTCTCCCATAATTCTAAGAGAAGGAAGGGAAGGAAAGGGAAATAACTATACATGGAGATTGTGCTTACTGTAAGGAGCTCTGGTGGTGCAATGGTTAAAGACTTTAGCTGCTAACTGAAAAGTCACCTGTTGGAACCCACCAGCCACTCCGTGGGAGAAAAGACATGATGATGTACTCCCATAAAGATTACAGCGTAGGAAATCCTAGCATGTGTCAGAATTCACCAGGAGCTGGGATTACTGCCTTGTAGGGTCACTGAATCGGAATCAACTTGACAGCACACACAACAACACCATTTCAAGGTGAAAGGTTTCTCCCAACTTCACTGTACATCAGAATCATCTAGAGGGCTTGTTCAGTCAGATTCCTGTATTCTATCCACCCTCAAAATTTCTAACTCAGGAGGCCTGGGATAGGACATATGAGTTTGCATTTCTCACAAGTTCCCAGGTGATTATGGTGATCATACTTTGAAAAGTGGTATAGGAAATAGGAATTTCAGCAAAGGAGAGATGAAGGGGAATCGTTAGGATGTTGCTGAAGAGAAATCATGTGGTGGTATCTGTTTACCAGGTATAGAGGCCATCACATTTAGATAGGCTCTAGTAGAGACTTCTTCCTGAAGGTGAAATTGATAGAATGTCTGGTATGATCGAATATCTTGAGAGATTTAGAAGATTGGTTAAAGATTTGGGGCAAATTAGTGATGAATAGGTAGAAAATGAAGCAGAGGAGATGTCATTAACCTCAGGGAAAATAAACAAAATGCATGGAAAGAAACCATAATTGACAGTATGGCTCAACTTTGAATACCATTTTCTTAGTCATAATGTTGCAAATACAAAGTATCAATTTAACCAAAATTACAATGCTGGAAGCATGGAGTGACTCAACAACAAAAAATATTTATTAGGTGCCTGGCTGTTGTTAGCTGCCTCCCAGGTGGCCCCCAAATCATAGCAACCCCATGCGCAATGAGATCAGACCATTGTGATCCATAGTGTTTTCACTGACTGATTTTTTTGGAACTGGATCTCCAGGCCTTTCTTCCTAGTCTGTCTTAATCTGGAAGTTCCACTGAATTTAGCAATCATAACAGCACACAAGCCTCCACTGACAGACGCGTGGAGGTTGTACTTGAGGTTCATTGGCTGGGAATCGAACTCAGATCTTCCTCATGGAAGGGGAGAATTGTTCCTTTGACCACCACTGTCCCCTACTGTGTGCCAAATTGTGCGTGTGTAGAGGAGGAGGACAGAGAACAGAAAGCAAGAATTTTATTTTCCATTGTGGATATCGAAAGATAATAAAGTAGTGTGATTTATGTTATTTGAAGTTAAACCAAGAAAATACCAAACCCATTGCCATTGAGTCAGTTCAGACACTCATAAATGTTTGAAGATATGAAAATAAAAACCAAAATAATCAAGTAGAAGGTGAAAATGATTGCCTTTAAGAAGAGGGAAATGAAAGTGGGGGAGGGGATATTGCTATTTTTCATATCGAACTTTGAACTATTTAACTCTTTAAACTATGTGCACAGACTTTCTGGTAGTTAAAGACTGGTGTTGTATGGTAAGTAGCCTCCCAAAATCTCACTGAAAGTTATGAAATAACTCCATAACTATGAAATACCTACTCAAACAGCACCGTCAGTATTACTTATAGGCAGATAATGCAAAATAGGAAAATAACTGTGAGTAGAATGCGGAGAAGTAAGAAATTCAGTGCAGTTTCAGAACAGTGTAGGGGTCCTACATGTTCCCACCTCTGCCACAAGGCATTGTGGTAAGTAAAGATAGACGAAGATAAATTGCTAAGCAGACGAGGAATGCTAGTGAAGGGAGAGTTGGAGATCACCAGAATTAAATTCACTCTTAATCTAAAAATATGAAAAAGTAATCCAATAGATCAGAGCAGGACTGGAGGAAAGGGATTTTGAAGTATGAGCCATATTTTAAATGGCCAGGCAGCTGTTTAAAGGAATACAGTGTTAAAAGAACAAGTGCAATTTAAAGAGACAGTCTTCCAAACACATAACTTTTGGGAGAGAGAATGGAAAGAAAGGATTCTTTGGAAATTGGGTGGTAAAGGGAATAATTTGGGAACCTACAAGACAAGAGAACCACAAAATCAGGATTCTCACTACCCCTTCCCTACCTCCAAAACATATAAAACCGTGCTCAAGTATCTGGACTTTCCTAGATGACAAAGAAGAACACCATTAAACTGGGAATATTGTAAAATGCCCTGATACCACAAAAACAAACAAAAGGAAAATAAAATCCGTAGAGAATTAGTGCAAACTAATTCATACAAATCAACAGACAAAAATTCTTCTCTGTCCAAAAACAACCATGAAGCAGAAGAAAACTATTAGTCTATACTCCAAGCATAATTAAATATATATTCACATTTGGGGATATGGAAAACCACCATGAGTCAGAAATTCAGCTAAGAACAGAAATAGACCAAAGAAAAAAATCAAAACAGGGAGGAATGAAAAAAAAAGTATGCAAGAAAGAAATGGAAGAAGACAAAATTATCTCAGAAAAGAAGATAATTACAAAGTAATCAAGGGAGAATACATTCAAATGAAAATTTAGTAAGGATATTGAAAAAAGACTGGAAAACAACCAAGAGAATGAAAGTAACATAAAAAAGATTGGAAAGTAAATGGTAGAAATGAAAGAAAGGTAAAGAAGGAATAATATTCATATTATTGGATTCCCTGAAGAAGGAAAATAAAGCAATGAAACAGAATATTTACAATTAAAATCCTGGAAAACTTTCTAGGACCAGAAAAAGACTGACCTTATGTACTGAAAAGGCTCAACTGATACTTGAGAAAATTAACCCAGAATGTTGAACTCTGAGACATAATCCTAGTAAAACTGTTAACATTTCAAAGATAAAGATAAAAATCCTTAAGACGATCAGGCAAAAAGAACAAATAAATTATGAAAGCAAAAGAATTAGGCTAGTATCAAACTTCATAAAGCCAACAGTCAAAAAAAGGCAGCAAGGGAGTAGCATTTAACCAAAAAACTCAAGTGAAAGTAAGTGTGAATCAAAGATTGCCACGCTGCCTTTTATTTTGTGTTTTTTCTGTACTTTAGATGAAGGTATACAGAACAAACTAGCTTCTCGTTAAACAATTTGTATACATTGTTTTGTGACATTGGTTACCAACCCCACGGCACATCAGCACTCTCCTGTTCTCGACCTTGGGTTCCGTATCACCAAGTTTTCCTGTCCCCTTCTGCCTTCTAGTCCTTGCCCCTGGGCTAGTGTGCCCGTTTAGTCTCATTTTGTTTTATGGGCCTGTCTAATCTTTGACTGAACGGTGAACCTCAGGAGTGACTTCATTACTGAGCTAAAAGGGTGTCTGGGGGGCCGTACTCTCGGGGGTTTCTCCAGTCTCTGTTAGACCATTAAATCTAGTCTTTTTGTGAGTTAGAATTTTGTTCTCCGTTTTTCTCCAGCCCTGTCCGGGGGACCTTCCATTGTGATCCCTGTCAGAGCAGTTGGTGTGGTAGCCAGGCACCATCTAGTTGCGTTGAACTCAGTCTGGTGAAGGTTGAGTATACCTTCGGTATACCTGCGGTCCTTCAGTCATTTGTACTAATTTTGCCTTGTGTCCTTGGTTTTCTTCATTCTCCCTTGCTCCAGACAGGGTGAGATCAGCAGAGTATTTTAGATGGCCACTCAGAAACTTTTAAGACCCCAGACACTAACTCACCGAAGTAGAATGTGGAACATTTTCTTTATAAACTGTTTCATGCCAGTTAAGCTAGATGTCCCCTGAGACCATGGTCCCTACAGCCCTCAGCTCAGTAATTCGGTCCCTCAGGGAGTTTGGAAGTGTCTATGGAGCTTCCATCCATGCTGCCCTTTAAATACCAAGGCTTTAGAGAAATAGTTTTCAACCTAAACTATGTGTGTGTGCAACTTTGATAAAAATTAAAACTTAAGAGTTTAGTAGTACTGTATGAAATATACTTAGACTTTAACTGGAAATAAGTTAAGGTCAATAAAATATGGTTTGATTTAATAAGTTCTGGTAATATTCTGTAACATTCCAGTAGTACCATTACAAAAGTACATTTTGGGACTCTGCCATCACATTATTTTGAATGAAAGTTCTTTATTGGATTATGATTCTCATGAGAGGAGAGAGATCTCATCTTCAGATTCCCAGTGCCTAGCAGACTGCCTTCTTAAAAGCCTGTCAATAAAAGTTGAGTGATAGCATACCTTTATATTTTCAGTATGAGTATGGTTTTCAGAAATAGCCAGATGTTATTCAGAATTATTGAACAAGATTATTGAAGCTAAATAAAGTTATTTTTGGTTAAAATGTATTTCAGGCAGAGTGTAACATATCAAAGGTGTGTATTTATATTAATTTACTTACTAAAATTCCTTTCAGCCTGCATTATGAAGTTTTATCAAATAGATAATTTGCTTGGATGCAGAAGTTTGCTTTTTATGATTCTTGGGACAGGTAGATGATCCAATTTTTAACCATAGAGCACTGTCAGTAAAGTTCCATTACAACAAGCTCAAAAGGGTTTTTGTGAACCTGATGGGAAAAGATTACAAACTTTTTAACTGAAATTTAGTATTTCCTTTGATTATCAATGTGAGCAAAAAATCATAGTAATATTGTCACTATCGGTGACTTTTCCACTAACAGAAGTTATAGATATTGTCACGACATTATGTTTATTGCAGGGATCTCAGAAATGTCACTTCCTGCCACTAGATATTAATGCTTTAATAAATAAGTGCATATATTATTATGTAACATTTTGAAAAATAATTTATGAATTCTATACAATTTATTTTCTTTATAATCTTAATTATTTTGTTTTATACTTTTGAAAACATTGTTCTGAGGAGTCTGAAGATTTCATTAGATTTGCACAGGTACACGAGCTCTTGAGGGCAGTGGTGGTTCAGATGTAAAATTCTTGCCTTCCGTGTGGGAGACCTGGAGTCAATTCCTAGCCAATGCACCTCATGCACAGCCACCACCAATCTGTCAGTGGAAGCTTTTGCGTTGCTATGATGTTGAACAGGTTTCAGCAGAGCTTCCAGAATAAGATGAACTAAGAAGAAGGGCCTGGCAATCTACCTCCAGAAATCAGCCAGTGAAAACCCTGTGAATCACAATGGTCTGAACCGTAACTGATCTTACGGATGGCAAGGACAAGGCAGCGTTTAGTCCCATTGTGCGTGGGCTTGTCATGAGTTGGGGACCAACTCAAAAGCAGCTAACAGCAACACATGAATTCTTGCAGTACAAAGGACTACACAGAATATTTTGTAGCATTAGAATTTTGTTTTGTTTGAATCTGTTGTTGATATTTTCATCATTAATGCAAGATGAAATAATTAGTATCTGAATGTCAGTAGTGAAATGAAGTATTTCGGTCCCAGTGAAGAAAGGAAAAATGCATTATGATATTCTTTCTCTTCTCAGCTTGAGACTTTCCTATGTTATAAGGTATAGCGTGCTCTGAGCACAGCCTTGCTCCATTTCATCCTTCATCTTTCCACTCAGGTATGTCATTCCCTAGCCTCCCTGACTAGGTTAATCGATTGCCGTCGAATTGATTCCAACTCATAGCAGCCCTAAAGCACAGAGTATCACTGCCTCATAGGGTTTCCAAGAAGCAACTGGTGGGTTCAAACCGCCAACCTTTTGGTTAGCAGCCGAGCGCTATAACCACTGCAACACCAGGGCTCCTTCCTGACTGGGTTACATCATCTTATTATAGACTTTCTCAACATTGTGTACCTCTCTTACGTATGACTTGTCATGGTTGAAGTTTTACATTTATTGTGTGATTATTTGGTTAATAATTTGTGAGCTCTGCAAACTTAGGGACAGTGGTTCACACCCATCATTGCTTTGAATAGTATCTTGGTACAGTGCTTGGTAAATCGTAAAAACCAGTTGCCATCGAGTCAGTTCCAATTCATGACAACATTATGTGTATCAGAGTAGAACTGTGCTCCATAGGGTTTTCAGTGGCTGATGTTTTTGGAAATGGATCACCAGGCTTTTCTTCTG